>OZ009960.1:16911338-18111338 GCA_963932025.1 Erebia epiphron
TAGCCAAAAAATAGTTTGAATCCCATAGAGAGCTTTCTATGGTATTCAAACTATTTTATTGGTAAGGCCAAATATAGCCCTCTATGGGATTCAAGCTACTTGATTGGCTTGACCTAATATAGCCCTCTGAGATTCAAGCTATTTTATTGGCTAGACCAATTAATATAGCCCTTTATGGGATTCAAGTTATTTTAGTGACTAGACCAAATTTCGTCGGGATCGTTAAACACGATGGGCCGCCTAATCGTTAAAAAAGTTGAATTACATTTAACAGCAACTTCTGTAGCTTTACATTAGTTAGGTAATAACATACCTAAAATGGTTTTTTTTTTAATTCTGCTACTTAATGTTAACTGAAACAATATAATTTAATATAAAAAATTCTTTTTAAACAACCGACTTCAAACTCCCGCGCCAACTTTACAACAACAAGCACACGCTATACAAAGTACTTATTTTGTTGATATTTTAAAAACCGCTCGATCGAATTCGATAAAATTTATATGGGACCACTTGGGAAGTATGCCCTTTCAAATAAATAAAGAATCATCCAAATCGGTCCACCCAGTCAAAAGTTCTGAGGTAACAAACATTTTAAAAAAAACCAGTCGAATTGAGAACCTCCTCCTTGTTTTGAAGTCGGTTGAAAACATAATGTTCTAAACTTTCCTATTAACCAAAAACTATTATAAAACTTTTCGCTGTAAACTCTAGACTTAGAGTCTAGGGCACTCTTTTGCTCTTTGTAGACGCATCGCGAAGAGAAGGTACCTAGAGATCATGGTGCCGTACTAGAGCAACCAATTTATATTTTTTTAAAGCAATAAAAATATTGCTCAGTAAAATAATCAGGTTTTTTTTAAGTATAAATTAATCCTGTAAGTGTATAATTGTATATGCATTATGTGTCTTTAGAATCCAACCTATTTTGCCTTGATCCATGTCTACGCAAGCTGCTTTAATTTAGTATGCCATTTCAGTTGGCATATTTGGAATAATCCAGAAGCGTTTTGTATTTTATATACGTTTGCTATTCGTGGTAGGTCCATTGTTAACCCAAAGAGTTAGGCGCGGTGCACATCCGCAGAGTCACACGTAGAGAAGAGTGAAACTAAAGCATAGCGCCTCTTTTGATAACAAATATACTAAGCCATTTATGGGATAACGGAGATTCCCTTTCCCTTTTGGCATCACGGAGAGTTTTGTGTTTTTCCATGTTTCATTTCTGTAGTCCCGTCTCCTATTAGAGCTTAGCAACCATTATCTTCAAGACCTTCTCTTCTTCGACTAGAAGGTTGTATTTACTATTGTTCATAATACGAGTATGTCCTTGTATCGTGTTTATTTAATGAACAGAGTCTTTTGATAAAATGCCAATCGATATCACTACATATTTTCATTTTCCAATTCCCAAATCCTAATAAAGCTGTTGTTAAAAATACTTGGCTCTACTCCGTGGGTGTGCGTTGGGCCTTAGTTACCTACTTAATTAACGCACGAAAAGACGATACAATTAATTAGGTAATAATGTTTAAATTAAATAAAACTAGAGCTGTAGCGAACTGTATGTATTCGATACTGAGTAACGGGTGCGCCATCCAGTACCGAGTAACGAAACGTTACTCACGAATGCATTTCGTTACTGGCATGCATTTTGTTACTCGCATTTTTCGTTGTATGGGTGAATTTAAAAACTTACGTTATAACTAACTTACGTAAAATATAAAGAACCTATTTGTGGCTTTTTCATAGCATCTTATGAGGTATCAGAAGTAACGAGTAACGTAACGATACGATAGTAACGAGTACTAATTGTTATAGTAACGAATACATACGGGTACGCTTTTTTTCGTTACTTTTACACCTCTAAATAAAACGTAATGGCCCCATATTGTATCGCCTTATCCGTATACACGTGTATACAGATACTCGTCCAAATTCGATCGGAATGAACTGGATTTGGGTCTATCTTCGACGTGGCCAAATTATCTTAACTTTACCGCGAAGTCCGGGTTTTTGGGTTATCTTGATAACCCGGAATCCCACCCAGAACCCAGAATCTGTTTTTACATTGCAAATTCGATTGAAGCTCTAGCCACACTACAGAGGCGCGTCACGGCATGTAGCGCCAAATATTCTTTGTATAAGTTTGAATGAAGCTGGGCCCACTGAAGCAACGCGGCACGGAGATGCACTGCGCGACGCGATCCCGTACAAACTATATACAAATAAAGGAAGTGAGACCAGAGCCCAACTATATATATGGCGCGTCACGGCATATAGCGCCAAATATTATTTGTGGAGCCAATAATATATATGGAGCTGGGTCCACAAAAGCGATGCGGCACGGATACCTCCATAATTGTACTAAGAATAGGTACTTGCCGCTACGTGCCGCGCCGCTCCGTGCATCTCAAGTGAGGCTAGACCTTGATCGTAATTGAGTTGCGGACGTGCGCTGAAAAACTTTCAGCTTTTATGAAATGACGAAGATCTGGCGATCGCGGGATCTTGCTCTATGTGCAGTAAAATCATTTCGTAAAGTATTGACTAGGTATAGTTTGTTTCTAGGGCAGGTGGTAATTATTCTAAAGTTTAAGTTCCACTTAGTTTGAAATATATCTACAAACGGTACAAAGCCGAAGTTTGAAGATAATAATCAAATTTATAACAACTTTAATCCTAACAAAGTCCGTTTAAAAGTTGAAAATAACCCAGTTAATGAGCAAAAACCTATCTGTTTTTGTTATTATTCAACCTTTTTATTTCATTGTTCCAGTTGCGTCTAATTACCTAATATTAGTCGTATAATGAATCTCAAAACAAAATAAAGTATTTTTTTTATAAAGGTTTATGAAATGGTTGACCTTTTTCACAAAGGTAAAAAAAGATACGCGCCGAATTGAAAACCTCCTCCTTTTTTGGAAGTCGGGTAATTAAAATAGTTTATATGATATTTATAAATTAATTAGCCCGGAGCACAGAGGTAGTATAAGGACCTCTATGGCCCGGAGTTATGAAGTTGGCGGTGTTTCACCCCCGAGCCTCGGAGAGCATGTAAAGCCCTCAGTCCTGATCTCTCTCCGATCGTGTCGGATTTCCGTCCAATCGTCCTTATCTATGAGAGTTAAAGAACAGTGCACCTGTGTATGGCGCACACACTTGTGTACTATAATATCTCTCGCGCAGATAGCTAATCTCTCCGAAGATAGGCCGCCGTGGCCGAAATTCGGTCGGCGGGATATTATTATGATATTCAGCGATTAGCCTATGGCCTTCTCGACCGATGGTCAGCAGACAGACAGACAGAAACACTTTCGTATTTACAATATTAGTATGGATTTATTCGGTTGGAATATCTCAAACCGAATTAACGTGTTAAAGTTCATAGCTATATAAAAAGGAAAACCTTTGTGCAAAATGTCTAGTTTCTAGACCCTGTGCATTTGTCAGTCACACGGCACACCTTCTATGTCTTCATACAAGGTGTGACACCAAATACTGGATATAATTTGTGTAACTTAGCATAATGCCATTTGTATAATTTTTTTATGAATATTAATATAATCAAATAAAATATTATGCAATTCTAAAATGAGATCAGTTCAGTAGTAAAGTTAATTATGCTCAAATTACAAAAGATCAACAAACAACAGAGAATAATATAAAAAGCCTAATGTAAAAAAGATCCATTATTAATTTTATTTTTATTTTTTTATTAATTACTAGCTGATGCCCGCGACTTCGTACGCGTGGATCGAGGTTTTGTGGTTCCCGTGGGAACTCTTTAATTTTCCGGGATTAAAAGGGAACTCTTTAATTTGCCTATTGTGCTATTCCAGACTATAATCTATTTCTGTGCCAAATTTCAGCCAGATCCGTTAAGCTGTTGGAGCGTGAATGAGTAACAAACATACATACATCCATCCATCCATCCATACATCCATACATCCATCCAAAATTTCGCATTTATAATATTAAGAAAGACAGTAGGTAGATCAGTAGATGTTTAAATATTGGTACTTGTCCGAATTTATTGTATCACTAGTTTCTGAATGAATAACGTTAGTGAAATTCGATAACGCGTCAGTTGTTATTATCTGTTATGTAACCGATAAATAACCCGCACTTCACTATAGCACCATTGATAATAACAAAATTGCTGAAAGTCCTATTATCTCCATGCCAGTTTTTACGAATTTTATAAAGCAGGAAATATTCCAACTTCTACCTATTGCATAACTATAAACAATGTGATAATATGTCAACACACATTATCGAGGTTATTAGTTAATTTATATATTTCTTAATAGAGACAAATTTGAGGAATATGGCCTACCCGCTATTATAATATATAGTGCAGATACGTGGACCCTTAGAAAAAGGATCAATTAGGCGACTACAGCTAAAAGTAAGATGATGACGAAAAGGCATAGAGAAATAAGTTTTCTAAGTTGCGTTTGACACGTTTCAGCTGCACGTGAGAATGTCACCTTGCTATGATATTGTAGCCCACTTACAAATTACAATATTTTTGTGGGTGTAGGCCAGGGCGATAATCTTGGACCTCTGCAGTTCATAATTCAAAACCGATACCGATACACGCCTTATTACGACTTGGTTATTGTTAAAAATGCAAAATATTTACTATTCGTAGATAACGTCGTGTTATCTGCGACCGCAAAAAATGAGGTCACTGCGGAAAGAGATTATGCTTATGTAAAGCGCAAGGACGATCCAGACCTCTACGAAGTTAAATATCTTAAAGGTTTTGTAGGTATACTTACGTAGTTCTTATACCTGCTGACATTGGTTGTACTAAGGGTTGAAGGCATTAGCTTTGACGTGTTTGATTTTTACCGTTCATGTCCGCTCAAAATATATTTACGCGTCCGACCTGTCTGAATTTTTGTGCTTATTATCAATGTAACGCGTCCCAAGAGCCTATGCAGCAGTGTGATTCTCTAAGGTAAAATAAAATTTACAACCGTTGCAGTCAAGGTCGATCTCTTCGATGTTACATCGCAGACCGCATCGATGCTAGCAATGCTTAAATGTTTCTTAGAGAATCACACTGCAGCAGTGCAATGCAGTGTAAATGTCACCGTAAGATTGCAACGGTTTAAATTTTATTTTACCCTATTGAATCACATAGCAGAGCGATGCGCACAGTCGATTTACAGCAGCGGCTTTATAACGTCCGGTTTTTTATATTGCTAAATGTCCGGTCTAACATGGCGCTGGGTCTGGCTTACAAGCCAGCCAAAACTAACAGGTGTAACCGTGGCCTAAAAACTAACAAGTGCAATTGCAGCCTTATGCATATTGTGCATGTCTAGCTAATATTCACGATAATTTTATTTTCTGTGAATTCGACTCTTCTTTAAATTTTCTGCTTAGTTATGGGAAACACCTTAAACAAATTGATATTTAAGTATTTAGCTTTCCCTGTATCAAAAAGTGAGTTGGGATTTTGTGTTCTACATCCGTGAACGTGATGCCTACAGGCAGAATACGACAAAACCGAATATAAATTACCTTATTAGATTCAAAGTTCACACGTTTCTACCGGTCCATCGGCTTTATCGTGATGCATAGACAAATGCCTCGTGGTGATCTTTTAAGCCTAATAAAATATTATTATATTAATATGACAACGACTTTTGGTAAATGACTTGCTTACCGAATCAAAGAATTTATAATGTTACTAGCTGATAGCTGATGCCCGCGACTCCCTCCGCGTGGAATAAGTTTTTTTTTTCATTTCCACGGGAACTCTTTAATTTTCAGGGATAAAAAGTAGCCTAAGTACCTATGTCCTTCCCCGGAATACAAACTATACCATATTTCATCAAAATCGGTTGAACAGATGGGCCCTGAAAGCGTAGCAGACAGACAGGCAGACAGACAGACACACTTTTAGATTTATAATATTAGTATATATAAAGAATGAGACTTAACGACACAGCGTCACTACTTCTTTCTTACTTCTTACTAACATTATATGTATGTATGATGTATGTATGGATGTTTGTTACTGAATCACGCCCCAACGGCTGAACGGATCTGGCTGAAATTATTATTATATTGGCACAGAGAGAGATTATAGTCTGGAATAGCACATAGGCTACTTTTTATCCCGGAAAATTAAAGAGTTCCCGCGAGAACCAAAAATCCTCAATCGACGGGGACGAAGTCGCGGGCATCAGCTAGTAGCATATAATTGTGAATGCGCTTGTAACTGAGGTTACTTGTTAGAAACACTTTATGCTTACAGTTCGTGTTAGTTTTGACCTTTGCCAAGTTCCTTGAGCTCGTGATCCATATAATAGTGCATGACTATTGCCAAGCTGCCGGCGTTTTTATGATCTTACTAGCTGATGCCGAGCGATAGCAAGTTTTATGCAGTATTGTTATCATACCCACTTTAAAATAATATTATTTCATGTTTGCAAGCGAAAATACTGTACAAGTATATCGCAATTACCTAATTGTTAAGTTTATAGTTAAGTTTATTGATAGAAAATGTAACATATTATTTCCTTTCTTCTGTCTGTAAATTTTAATAGACGTAAGATAGTCTGTAAATAACACAATATTTATGTTAAATTTTTTGTATCAATCGATCGCTTTTGGCCAAATCCATTGTCGCAGTGATGTCGTAAATTTAACATTGTAGCAATGATTGATGAATGTCGATCAAACAATAAATTAAATTATAATTTATTGTTTGATCGACATTAAGCTAAAACAAAAAAAAAATATACTTATCTAAAACTAAAAATACTAAAATTAAAAATATTTTAATTAATTATCGTGGACTTTCTGAATTATATTCAGAATTTATTATCTAGGTTGTTTATTAAGTTTGCGATCGGAGATAGTAACTAGACTAACTGAAGACTTCGTCTAACTTTAGAACGTAAAATAAAATCTATATTAATATGTAATAAAAATGTGAAAGTTTGGATGGATGGATGTTAGTTACTCAATCACGCCACAACAGTTGAACGGATCTGAATGAAATTTGGCACATAGGAAAATTATAGTCTGGAATAACACATAGGCTACTTTTTATCTCGAAAAATTAAAGAGTTCCCGCAAGAAGCAACAAAACCTCTATCCACGCGAGCATCAGCTAGTAAATAAATAAAATAAATAATTATTTATTTGCAAAGAATGCTGTACATAGATTATAAATGTTTATGTCCTCGAACCTGGGACCTCGTCAGCCGCAGTCGAATATGCTAACCACTAGACCAACGAGGAAGGCGGACCACGTTTTATGAACACAAAAACCTTGTATTGCACCTAACTAAATATCGCAATTCGCAAGGCCAATTCAACATACAATGTGTGACACAGAATACCTACAGATATTGCTTGGCAGAAAATATATTTTTTGTGTTCCAAGACTTCTGAATATTTTTTTTGTTTACATAAGTTATACTTACCTATGTCTGGTTGGTTCCATGTTGTGAACATCTGCCCCCCGATTGTGTAAGGAAATCATAATCGTTTATCAAAAGGATAAGTCGACGACCAGCAGGGTGACCGCGTATCTTTTGCATCAATCATTGATACATCGCAATCACCTCCGATTGGCTGAATTTATGGTATTTTTGCTGCGTCAATGGATTTCGTCCAATAGTGGAAGAGTGTTAACCAATCAGAGGTGATTGCGATGTATCAATGATTGATGCAAAAGATACGCGGTCGCCCTGCTGTTCGTAGATGCCTGCACGTCAAAAAGTATGTATGAAATCTATGAATGAACTAGGTACATAGACAGTTCGAGTAATATGTTTTCGATTTGCTTTGACAATCGGCCTCTGATGTACAACGGGTAACAGGAAATCAATTGTCATCAGTGTTATATATTTCTTCTAACTTTATTCTAACTGCCTCCTTGATCTAGTGGTTAGCATGTTCGACTGCGGCTGACAAGGTCTCGGGTTCGAGTCCCGGGTCGGGCCATGTGTTTTCGCACAGACTTGAGCACTTTAATATCTACCGCGCATATATGGCTAATCTCTATGGACTATGGAGATTGGCTGCCGTGGCCAACACCTACCTAATTAAAGGCTGTAAAATAGGTAAACCCACCCGACCGAAGTCAAAAAGTAAAAGTCTGGGGCGGATCAACTAGTCAAATAGTAAAACCATATCGTTTAAAGGAATCAATTATGAAGGTTCTTAATTGTTGTCGTTTATCAGAATACCTACTTAACTTACGCATAATTAATTATGTAGTTCAACTGTACCATAATTTAATTTATTGAATTGTAAATTAATTACTCGATTAAGTACTAATGTATCAATAATACTCGACATAGTTGAGTGTCATCTTGATATCAATACATATAATGTTCCCTCATGATTTATGGGCGGATAAACAAATACTTACGAGCTCAAAAGTCGGCAACGCATTGGCGGTTCCTCTGGTGCTGCAAATGTTCATGGGCGGCGGTAATCACTTAACATTAGGTGACACATCTGCTCGTTTGCTCGCTCAACATACTTAGCTGTTCTGCATATGTCCGCCGTATTACAAAAGGACGCCGTCTTGTAATACGGCGGTTTGACGGCAACTTAAATAGGTAGAAAATTTTGAATTGTACCTAGGTTGTTTTTTTTTCCAAATCGATTAGTGAGTAGGATCTAAATATGTAAGTTTAGTATACTTATTACATTAATTTAAATAGTATACTTAGATAAAATTATCGACTTTTTGCGTATACCTAGCAGTAATTCACGTTCTTAATAAATACGAGTAGAACCCGTTTAAATTGGTGTCAAGAATTTAGGCTGCTTTATCAAAATCGACCGTACTGAGACCCTCTGAGTACATAGTTAATAATGTGTATCTGTCCGTATATCAGCTACCTTTCCTTTCACGAACCTTCGTTTAACCAATTTTGGTGAAATTCGGCGCAGAGATAGGTTGCAGGATGCATCCCAGGGGCGATAATGGACTAATTTTAATCCCGGAAAGTCAGACTTCACACATGTGTTAAAATACATTATACTTAGACGTGTTTCTATGCTTCTGAATTCAACAAAGCGCAGGCTTAAGAGGAATTCTCCCGGCGATTTCTCCATACAAAAACTCTTGTCTGTTTCCTCCGTGGATAATTACAATAGAGAAAATATTTTTGCTCTATAAAATCCATATGTGTCCGTGCCATGCTCCTATGTTTTGCTTTTTTCAATAAATTAATAATTATAAGAACAACGAACCTTTAAAAATTGCAAAAAATGGCCCAGTTTTCGCGCAAAAATCAGACATCCTCCAAATAAATTTGACGGATATAATCAAAAAAAGAAAAACATACCGACATAGCCTGAGTCCTTCTTAAATTATTCGTAAAAAAATAATGAAAATCGGTTCAGTTTTGGAGGAGGAAACAGAAAAATACGAGAGTAAGAATTCTACTGTTTTTCATAGGTATTATCAGTCCTAGCTGCAGTTGTCCCTTTAGGGTTTTATCGGCCTCTATTCGGAGTGGTTAAATACGTATACACTCACACATATGTATACAGTTAGTGAGTTCAAGCGTAGTCGATATTTTAATTATCTTATCGATAATCTAGTGTTGTTTATCGATATCGATATTTTACTTTTTACTAACTAATAAAATAAAATATAGCTTATGTTACGCTGAAAAAAAAGCTTTCTATAAGTGAAAGAATTTTTAAAATCAGTTGTTTAGTTTTTGAGTTTATCCATTACAAACAAACAAACAATCAATCAAACAAATCTTTCCTCTTTATAATAGGTATTAGTTTAGACAAAAGGAAAAGGTGACTGGCTTTCTGTCTAATGACTAATCTATCAACGCACAGCTGAACCAACATCCACTGGACTGGACGGATCGGAATGAAATTTGGCATGCATTTTCCTCATTTTCCGTAGTTCATCTAGCCAGTCTTATCCCACAAATAGACAGTCTCAAACTCATAGTCCCTACTTTCTTACTTATTTCTGGGGGGAGCCTTCGTCCGTACCGCAAATACGAGAGGTAATTAGTAAATTTAATCTATATATGAAACCGATTAGAGGTATGAGTATAACAACTAGGTTAGCCTGCTACCTACCATCTTAGACTGCATCATAACTCACATCTTATTTGTAAATTTATTATTATTATTAGAAGATTTTTCTTTAACTATACCTACATAACAGAATGACTAAAGATAATATTATTATGAAAATAAAAATCCCTTGAAAATGATAAAAATACATAAGTCAACACAAGCAGAGTCGAGTTGTAACTTTGACGACCTACCTGGCGCAATGGTGAACGCTGTGTCTTATTGTGGGAGGTTCCGGGTTCGATTTCCAGCAGGGTCAATTAGGGAATTTACAATTTTTAAATTTTCTCTTGCCTGATCTGGTAGGAAGGTTCCGCCGTGGCTAGTAACCACCCTATCGGCAGAGACGTACCTTCAAGCGATTTAGCGTTACGGCACGATGCCGTGTAAAAATCGTTATGGGTTTAATATACTTGCCGTACCCTAACAAGCTAGGCTGCTACCATCTTAGACTATATCATCGTATCAGGTGAGATCGCAGTCAAGAGCTAACTTGTAGTGGATAAAAAAGCAAAAAATAAAAAGAGTTCCCGACTAAGTGTTTTAGTGCGCGCACCACTGCGCCAGGGAGGTCTAGGTCACGGGTTCGATTCCCGGCCAAATTGACCCTAATTTGGTAATTTATATATCATAACGCGCGTGGCATAAGTTTTTTTAGACTTAGCCTATATCATCTCGAGGTCCTTGACTATACCCATGCAAAAAAAACGTTGATCTTTGTTGCGGCGTGATTGAACGTCCTTCAATCACGCCGCAACAAAGATACGACGTTAAATATTCTCTATTTAACGTCATTGGGGATAAAAAAAAATTTAATTTAACGCTTAGTCGAGTTGTATGCGGAAGTATGTGGGAACCCACCGCATTATTATCCCAAGAAAAGTCCTACCATTATTTGATTAATGGAAAGGGGTCACGACCCTCAGTAATGAGGAATACGACGCAGACAGAGAGATGGCTTTGTAGCTAACTGCCTTATGCCTAACAGGTAAGCCCTCTATCATCTTAGACTGCATCATCACTCACCGTCAGCTGAGATCGCACTCAAGGGCTAACTGGTAGTGCAATAAAAACATTTTAAGAACGGAGAAATAAGTCCAACAAAAGAAAGCCAGGGTCAAAGTTATTAGAGAGCAAAAAATATTATACGAAACACAAAACACACCTATATATCCATTTGCCGACTGCGAGGTGAAGCCTCATTAGCTCAAAGACATATTTTAATTTTATTTAGGAACTCGTTTGAGCGAGCGACGTACGTACGCATACATGCGCATTCAATAAGCGGTCGTTCGGTCTTCTTCGGGAGCAGCGCGACGGCAATATCCTG
The DNA here is from genome assembly GCA_963932025.1 of Erebia epiphron. Lineage (NCBI taxonomy): Eukaryota > Metazoa > Arthropoda > Insecta > Lepidoptera > Nymphalidae > Erebia > Erebia epiphron. Next base: position 16,922,764 of record OZ009960.1, read on the forward strand.
TATACCTACTCTCAGCTTTGCCCGTTCATTCGCATTGCTCTTAACTGTTAGGGGAATGACAAGTATATTATAGTTCTAGTTCTAGTTTCTACACGGCATCGTACTGAACGGCAGGGTGGTAACTAGCCACGGCCAAAGCCTCCCACCAGTCCAGAGCAGAGAAGATACAGAAATTAAAAATTCCCAAATACATAGTGATGATGCCTGTGTCAAAAATATTTTTTTCCTACTGATTATTAAATAGAGGATCTTCCAAAAGACGTAAAATTCGCGGCTTCTGTTAGTTTTAAGTTAGATAATCATTTTAAACTATCGAGATGTTGTTGAAATTTGATGACGTCACAACTCACAACTATGTATTTCATACAAACTTGCATTATAGAAGCGCGTTTGTAAGTTTTTTCTAATTTGATTGAGTTGTCATCATCCCTGTTGACCCTGCCGGGGATCGAACCCGGGACCTCCCGCTTATAAGTCACCACAATAGCGCTCTACACTACGCCAAGGAGGTCGTCAAAATATGTCACGGGTAGAGAGAGATCCAATCCAAGTGTTTCTTTGTTCCAGCTACCTAGTGTCGGGTGATGCGGACGGCAAATGTTACATTTGGGACTGGAAGACGACGAAACTTTACAAGAAATGGAAGGCCCACGACGGAGTATGCATCACCTCTCTGTGGCATCCTCACGAACCGAGCAGACTGCTGACCGCGGGCTGGGACGGAGTTATCAAGTACTGGGACTAAGCTAAATGATCAGGCGGATTGGTCAGAGCTCAGCGCGTGAAATCGTAACCAAGACTCGGGTTTACGCAACCCGTGCACATAGGTATAGTCCGCGTCTAGGGGCAGGTGGATTTTCTTTAATTAACACGAAACTGTTGTCGTGTTATGTTCCATTTATTTTACTAACTGGCTTTACTGCTCTGGGTTCCAACCCTTCTATAGCCTTGTTATGTTCATTAATATGTTAATATGTATAGATTAAACATGACTTCATCATGCATGGTAAGAAGACGAAAGTTCTAGACAAAACAACAACTTAAATCCTTACAAATAGTTGAAACTATTTTAGTAGGTATAAGCGTGGATTATGGTTTTTGATTCACGCGGGAAGTCTAATTGACTGGGATAAAACGCTTATGTCCTTCCCCAGGTTGCAACCTATTTCTGTACCAAATTGCATTAAAATCGTTTGAAAAATGGGCCGTGAAAGCGTAACAGGCTGACACACTTTCAGATTTATAATATTAGTATGGCGTATGGATGTATGGACTATGGAACCACCTGCCCTAGAATGAAGGATCCTAGAAACGGACTATTATATTATTTGCAGTTGCAATTGTTAGAATCACAATAACTGTATCGTAATTTCAACTAATTATATTGTTACTAATTACGATTATCGTAATATAATGACGAGGACTTACGTAATAAAACCGATAAATCCGGCTCAATATATTTTCGTCAAAATAAACAGAAAAACGTTTTTTCTGGCAAAGAATGTTTATATTTTTGTAGCAGATTTAACATTTTTCTATGATATATTAATGTATATTCATTAGTATCAATTTTGTTACCTAGGATTTTATTCCAATGCTCCTCCAAGAATTTGCAACAATCTAAAATTGACATACTCATTTGAGTTTCCTGGAATAAATCTTATGTAGTAGGTAACATAGGTGGATCAATAGATTCAAAGATCGAAAGTATGAACTGATGTACAGAAAATAAATGATGCAACCAAGTAAATGATACCATATTTTTATTTATCCCTACCATAAAACCACACCGAAGAATAACAACTGAAATAAACTTTGTAATATTTTAATATAATTTTTTGTCATTTTTTTGCCCACACATATAATAAGGCAGATTTACATAAAGTTAGCAAAATCGTCATTATTGCCGTCATCATTTTGTTTACATAAAATTCAATGATGAACTGAGTTTTAGCATTGACGTATTTAAAATTAATTATGTATTAAGTAGGTAAACAGTGTCTGCTTATTATTTTTAAATTAGAATCCTAATTTAATTTGACAACAATTCAAATTGGTGACTAACAAAATGTAAATCTGGCTTTAGAGAAGCGTTCTTTTATTTTATATGCAATTATGCAGCAATCATAGTGTACTTGTATGGCTCTTCATACGCGATGTCGACTTTGTACTCCATACTGCATTCCCGGCATGCGCCGTTCACCATAAACTGGTCGAATCTTATATTATTTTCATGGAATGATTCAATCAAGGCAGTGACCAAGCTGTCTATCATCTCGGGGGTGTGGTGAGGCCCCGGCGCAAACCTCAACCGCTCCTCCCCTCGAGCTACCGTTGGGTAGTTGATAGCCTGCACGTAGTGGCCTCTCTTCATCAAGGATTCTGCCACCAGGGCCACCTTGTCTGCTCCAGTTATCGGCACAGGCACTATGTGGCTCACAGACGGCATTTGAGGCAGACCAGCTATGAGCAAAGATAGTTTTAGGTATCTCACAATTCCTTGGTGTTTTGCTCTCAAACTTCTACCTTCCTCGCTGGCCAAAAGGCGTATAGCTGCTAAGGAGCCTGCTAAAGTTGGCGGAGGAAGTGCTGTGGTGAAGATGAAGCCTGGAGCGAGCGATCGAATGGTATCCACAAGAAGACTAGAGCCAGCAATGTACCCCCCAACATTCCCGAAGGCCTTACCCAAAGTTCCAGACACAATGTCTATGTGGTGCTCTAAACCTCTCTCTTCCGCAATGCCTGCACCATGTTTTCCATACAATCCCACTGCATGGACCTCATCCACGAAGGTCAACGCCCCATACTCGTGAGCAATATTACACATTTCTTCTAAAGGACAGATAGCTCCACTCATGGAGTGGACAGTCTCAAACACAACTAGCTTTGGTACACCGACCGGCGATGCAGATAACAATTCTCTAAGGTGGTTGGGGTCATTGTGCCTAAATATATGTTTGGGAGCCCGGCTGTTCCTGATCCCCTGAATCATGGAGGCATGGTTGCCGGCGTCCGAGTAGACGATACAACCTGGCATGAGTTTCGCTAGAGTCGATAGAGTTGCATCATTAGCAACAAAACAGGAACTGAAGATGAGGGCAGCAGGCTTTTTGTGGAGTTTGGCGATCTCGGCTTCTAGTTTTTCCGTCATCTGCGAGTTGCCCGCGATATTGCGGGTTCCACCGGCGCCCGTGCCGTACGCGCGCACGGCGGATATGGCCGCGTCCTGCACCGCGGGGTGGCGCGAGGCTCCCAGGTAATCGTTAGCGCACCACACCGTCACGCGCCGGTTCTCAGCCCCCTCCAGCGCCTGCGGATACATACCCTCCGCCGCCAGCCGAGACACCTTCCTGAACACGCGATACGAGTAATCCTTCTTCTTAGCGTTGATCTGTTCGCTGAAGAACTTGTCGTACTGGTACGTGGGCGCGCTCTCCTTGATGTCCTCGGTCATCTCCTTCGGAGCCTCGGAAACGATCGAGTTGTCCTGAATGAAGGGACACTTGGACTCGTCGACCCCGAGCGAGCGGAAGCCTCGCGAGAGGATAGGGCACAGGCTCCCATATTGTTTGAGCAGCACGCTGCCGTAATTCCTCACGAATCCTTGATTCATTGATCCTAGGAAAGGGCAAGGCATTTTATGTAATCGCTGACACTCACTCACTTACGACACAAGTATAAAGAACAATATTTATACGATTTTCGGATGCTCCGCACGTACAACGTTGGCTCCCACTGTAGCCGAACGTCTCGCTGTTGTTACGTTAGCGACTGGTGGTTTAAAATACGAGAGCCTTCATTTATAAAGTACGTGTCACATGGATAATGTTTGGGTATATGGTTTTCAGCTTTCGACTCCAGTCTACACGTAAAATTTTTATTTTGATTCCGAAATGTCAAATTGACTCATCTGTCAATGTCACTGTTTTATGTTGTTGCCATTTTCTTGCAAAGGCAATGTTTCAATGTCATTACAAGTATTGCAAGTATAAATTATTACCGTTTTGCAATTTAAAAAGTTAAAAGCGTTTGTGTACGTAAACACAACAGGGGGGTTACTCCATAGTAACCCCCCTGAATGATGAATGAATGTAATCCATAAGAGCCCACGCTCTTAAAGCAGGACAGATATTGAACTGCACTTAACTTCAAGGCACTGAACTGGTAAGCAGACACTGCATTGAACTGTGCTGCAGTTCAATTTCTGTCCTGCTTTAACTCATAGTAACCCCCCAGATTATTATTGGGTATGTTATTAAATACACTGCGAGCACTGTTTAAAATGGAACGCAGTCAGCACTGAGAGCACCTTACCTCGAAAACGTCAGTGCTCACAGTACAAAAATGGCGACGATTTATGACGTTATATATTTCCCTAGGATACTGCGGCAGTATCTTGGACGAATTATCACACTGGACGGAGTGAATTGCATGCGTGTGCGTGAGTAGGGTGGTGCCTGCTAGTGCAGAATCTATCGATATAAAGGTACGGATACAAGACTTATCTTGTGCATACATAAATGTACAAAATATGTAAAAACTTGCAAAATAAAAAACCATTGTATGACATATATACGTCCTTTATTGAATATACCTACATGGGTTATTTAAAACGAAAAAAAAAACTAATGGCCTTTAAAGAGTACTAATTTGTTATAAAAATTTCTGACACTATTTTCTACTACTGCGTTCTTCATAATGTAATGGATTCTTAGTTTAAAATACTTTTCGCAGATAGATTTTATGAGTAAATATTTGTGATCTTCAAAAAATCCAAATTCTAACTGATGTTCATTCAAAGTTCGAAAAATATTTTTATAGTTTGTTGAATGCAATACTTGCAGTATAACGTCGCGTATCATTTTGAATACATCTCTGTTATTAAGTTTGCTGTAATGATCACATGCCAAAGATTTACGCAAAATTTTTTCACATAATTTGGATATGTAATAGACGTCATTACTAGGGTATATTAAGCCTCCCTTATCTTTGAAAGATGTCAATGAATCCTTTTTTGTACCTTTTAATGCTGTTAAACAATCTTCGCAAACTATTTGTTTTTGTACCACATACCACAAAGCCTGATATATAATAAATTACTTCCTCTACATATTCAGTTAGTTGGCTTGGATCATTCATGTAACTATGGTCATCATTATTTAAGTACTCTTGTTGAGTCACATTTTCCAATTCTTCTAGCATTCTGTGTTTAGCGAGAGAATTATTTATTTTATCAACATATTGAGATTTTTTGGTCAAAGGACTTGTCCAAGATTGGGCCTTGAACATGAACCAAGATGATTTTAATACACGTTAATAGAGATCCTAAAATATGGCTTATAGAATAATTTACACATTTTTAAAGGACCCCATTTTGGAGAAAAATATTGTTTTATTTTGTGGCTTTTTTAGATCTTTGCCTGAATCTTATCAACAGTAAAAAAAAAAACTTTATTGTCTTTGTCACTTATGTCATAGAATGATTGTCAAATGTCAATGTCAGTTTTGTATGACATTAAAGTGACAGTAATACAGGTGCCAGATTTGATAGATCTAGGGTATGTTCCGATATACACTGAGAGCACTGTTCAGTGCTCTTACTCGGGAGAAATTCGTCCCGTTATGGACTGACAGTATACTGCCGCAGTATCCTAGGGAAATATATGACGTCACAAATCGTCGCCATTTTTGTACTGTGAGCACTGGAGATTTCGAGGTAAGGTGCTCTCAGTGCTGACTGCGTTCCGTTTTAAACAGTGACCAGTATAGCTAACTATAAAGGAACGGTTTCGCAGTGTACCTACTAAATTGACGTCACACCTTACAGTGCAAGCAGTGTATTTCGGAACATACCCCTATACATCTAGGGTGCATTCCACTAAGCGTTCACAACGATCACGCTTACGACCGCAGTTTTTCCCGTTCTTTTTTCGTTACTGTCGTAAACTCAAGTGGTACCTATCTATAAGAGAGCGTTTTGAGCGTGGAGGTAAATAATATAAACGGCGATTTAGGAAAAAGAAAGCAAAATATTTAAGAGGTTAGGTTATATAATCTGTATAAGCCTTGAAAATAAACTGAAATAATTATTGTTTAAATCTATTTATATTGAAAAATATTATAATTTAATTTTTTCAATAAGAAAACTAACATAAAGAAGGCTAATTTAATTTTCATTTGTAAAGTTAGTTTATATTATTGGCAATCAATGTGTTGATTGCCAATAATATAACGAAAATATAAACAACGACCACGGTCGTAATGTGGAACGACTAAAGGAGCATTTTGATCGCTGCGGGCGCTTACTGGAACGCACTGTAGAAAAAGTTTTAGTGTTGCCATCCATCGAAAAATATTTTCTACAAACGATATTTTTCATAATTAATTTAAAAAAAAACGGGATTTTCTAAAATTATTATTTAAATGGAGTTTAATGTTATATTTTTTTCTCTTTCACGTGATGGCAGTTTGGTTCTGGTTCATTAACACTCAGAATAAAAAACCACCCTCCATACTGAACTGGGACATGTCATTTAGGATATGTATATCCTCTAAAGGAATACAATTTCCTCCCGCAACTTTAAACTCTGCGTGGATAAGCAATTTTTTATACGCTGCTCTGAATTGTTTTGCGGAAGGGTTGTTGTTGAAGCCACCCATTGATCTAATTGCGCCAAAAAAAAGTTCAAGATGATCTTGAGAGAATTTATATGTGCATATAAATCTCAGTTTGGGGCGATCATGCTCGAGTAAATTACAACACAAATCTTTTAATGATTTCAAACAAATAATTAGGCCCATGAATCCAATTTTTCTTTGCGAGTTAATGACTAAATTACCATCAGCAAATTTCAATTTTTTTAAGTATTCAGTTGCATCTTGTATTAATTGAAACGTTTTCTCAAGATTTCGAGGTAAGATTGCTTGTTTATATCCATAAGAGTTGAGATTTCGGGAATTTAACAAATCAAATACATCATTTATCTTACTGATAAACTCACAGGTTGCTACACAGTCAGCAAATTCAGTGAGTTTTATTTTATTTCGACAAAATAATAATGTATCTGCCACTGACTGGCTCAAGAGCTGTGCAGCTAATTTTACCTTCATTTTCTGTTTGATGTAATCAATGTGCCCTTGTCGTAATTTATTTGCTAAATGCAACTGTTCATCATTTTGGAGTTTGTGAAGTAACTCAAAGTATCTGAAAGATATCTCTTTGCCACTATAATCATATATATTTCTTTTATCTCCTAAAGTATTACGTACTAATTTTAAACAATGGCAAGGATCAAGCAGAATGGAAATTTTATGACCATTATGTTCAAATTGCGTGTTGAGATTTTCAAGGTCCAGATTGCAGCCAAGATGTTTGGCCATAGCAATATTATTAGGAGCGCCATCGAAAGTTAATGATATTATGGTGACTTGACATTCCACCAATAGGTCAAGACAGCTACGTACAAGTTCAGCTTTTTACATACCAGTTACGCCATTTATCAAAAAATAGCCAACTGGTATTTTAAACGACCCATTAACGCAGGTCACCATAAAGGTAAGTACTTCGGTGGCTACCGGAACACAATCATTTTCAACATTGTTTCCTACATTTACGTAGCCGTGAGATTTATGGCCATCCCACTCGATGCATTTTCTTATGGCCATTTCGTCCATCGTTAATGCACCAATTATAGGTTGATTCTTTGATTTAGCTTTAAGTGTATCAAAAGACTCTTTCGTGAAGCCAGGGTCACAGTCAATACCCTGGTACCATTTGCTTATGGTTTTTGGATGGGGTAAACAAGTGTCAAAATATGTCCGTACGTATGTATATGCGCGAGGCGATAAGAAGTGCAAAGTGAGTGCAAATTTTCTAAGTTCAGGTGAATATTTTTTTGAAAGGGAAGCTTTTCTATTTTTTTGTTGTAATCTCACAAGCAAATCTTTATTTTGGTCCCCTATGCTGGCTAACAAATCTGCAGACTCAGTATCTACTAACTCCCTCCTCTTTAAAACATTTATTATATTTAACAACTTTGCATTTTTTTTAAAAATCCTGCGTTTATTTTCTCTTAATGTCTTTATTATTCTTAGACGCCGTGAAGCTATTCTCTGTGCTTTTGATAAAGTTGTTAAAAACTTTATTGCTCGCCGAGGAGTTGTAGGAAGATCTTCAGTCTTGACTCCACCAGCTTCTATTCTTTTCCGCTTCCTTGGAGTCAGTTCCAAGTTTTTTCTTTTTTTGGTCACTGACGGCTTGTAATATTCAGGATATTGTTCAAAGATCACCGGTACTGCATCAGTTTTAAGTTTTTTAATTAACAGCCCAGTTATAAAACTAGATTTTTCAAAATGTTTTGAACAAAGTCGGGAGTATTTAGTTGGCTCCCAATTTTCACGCCTTACAGCCTTTATCCACTGATTTCTAATCTCTGGACATTTAGGAAATCTGTAACAAAATAATTAATTTTTATTAATGAAGTTAAATACAAAACAGTTTTTATAAATGGTATGATAAAAATATCAAGCCCCTTTTTTAAATCTGTTTCCATCTTGACATTGTTAACGTATTTCGTTTCAAAATGACTTCGGGATCACCTGTACACCGCTCTGCTATCGATTGAAACCCTTATTTCCAACGTACGTATTTAACGTATGTCATTCACTCATTGGGTGACTCATCATCGCTTTGGTTCTAGAAAGCTGAAAACTTTGCTCAACAGGTTTTCTCAACAGCTTTGCTCTGTTATAGTTAAGTCAAGCAACTGCACCCTAGATAATGTCGACCATATCGACAAAGTTTGAAATGGACAGTTGTACATCACTAGCAGGCATACGTAAAACAATACATGTAATTTATCTTAAAATAAAGCTTTAATTCATATGTATTTGTAACTATGTGATAGTTAATGACGATAAAGATGTATATTCTTTAAGCGAAATGAAAATTTAGCTTTGGAAACTGGTTATTTTAGGTATTGATTGCAACAAAAGACTTACGTGTGAAATGATAATTCTGGATCTTTTATTCCTCCTTTAGTTGTTCTTGATGGACAAAACACAGCACAACACGACATAATGTCACTATATATCCAAACATTCACCTTATAATACGATATTTTTGTTTTAATTAAAATAAGGTGCGCAGCAATGTTATGGCCTAGTAGTCGGTCAAAAATGGACACAGAACGCGAGGTTGCCAAAACAATAGATGTCTCGTTGATTCTACATTACGATCCGTGTATAAGAAAGAGAAGCATGACAGTGTGTTTCATGGCAAACGTCAGAGCGGCAACGTCTTATGGCTCTGTCCAGTGTGATAATTCGTCCAAGGGCAGTATACTGTCAGTCCATAACGGAACGAATTTCTCCCCAGTTAGAGCACTGAACAGTGCTCGCAGTAGGTAGTAAATATGTTCCTTGGCTCGCAGTGTATATCGGAACATACCCTAGATCAGAGACAAGTTACATAGATTAGATTAGCTGCGAATCTTGACTTGACAGTTTGAGTATTGATGACATTGACAATATTGCCAATTGTTGTTGACACTAATTGACAGTCAAGAATGAAGAATCAAGATAGAAGTGAGAAAGTTAAAGAAGTAAACAAAGATAAAAACTATCAACTATCCTAAGATTTAGTATACTTTTGATATTAAAACGATGTTTTCGTTGAATAATCACTTGGAACTGCGAAGAGTTACTATTTCTAGTTTGATAACATGCATTTACCTGCCGAGCATTGTGACCGTGATATCTTACAAGGGTATGCTGTATTCAGTTGGGAATGCTTCCTCAATTTACATCCTGGTTCTTATATTTGTGGCGGAGTTGATGAAATCGTTTTACCTGAACTCCAGTAATGAATTTCAAGTTAAGAAGAAGAGTAAGAACCAAGCTAGCGAGGTTATGAAATCAATAGTGTTTTTCTTTGGAGTTGTATTCTGTTTTTTCGTGGCTATAATCCTGTTCGGCGCTCCGGTGCTGGAAAATCATGACGGGACATTAATATTGTCTTGCCTACTTACTTTGTTAACAATATTTCCATTAATAGCTCATACGGGTGTTGAATCAGCGATGCAACTTTTGTTTGGTGTTAAAAACTTTTCTCGTGACACGATAATAGCTATGCTGGTGAATAATGCTCTGATGACAATCTGTGGAGCGTGGCTTGGCGCTGTGGTGATTCCATTGGACTGGAACACACCCTGGCAGCAATGGCCGATTCCTTGCTATCTAGGGGCTATCGGTGGCTACTTGTTATCGAATGTGCTTACAGTGACCAAAGTCACTCTTATGTCAGCATCAAATAAGTATCCAGCTCTCAATTTTTTTGTTAATGTGATAAACAGGCTCCATATTTCTAAATAGTGTTTGTTTCAGTATTATAGCATTTATTATAGAGAAATAAAAGGTTTTTGAAATATCGGTTTTGTTCATATATTAAACCTTACCTTATTAAATTAATATAATTTTGGTATGGGCCCTCATAAATATGTATCAGTAAGACATTCCTAACTCTATGGGGCCCTCATAAACCAACACAAGGTTACCTTTTTGGTTACCTTGTTGCCTTGTTTGAGGTTGTCATTTGTCATACTTTTTACTTTTGTTGGATTGTACATTTTTGAAGTGAAACTTCTTTAGAATCGTTGTGATTTGAAAATTTGATGAAACCAAAAAGCAACACCAAAAAAGAGACAAACATATTCATAAATAGGATCTAACCTGAAAGAGATTGAGATAGAATACAAGTTAGGTATATTTATCTCATTCTCTTGTATGCTACTTTTCTGAAGTTTCACTTCTGACGTGTGTGAAATTAATTGCACCCACATACTTTTTAACCGACTTCCAAAAAAGGAGGAGGTTCCCAATTTGGCGCGTCTTATTATTATTTTTTAGTGTATTTCGGTGCATATCTCCATGGTTTCTGAACCAATTTGAATTTTTTTTCTATCAGTTGTAAGAGGAAGCTCTCGAGGTAGTCCCATAAAAAATTCTGACTCCAAATCCTCAACCCAGACACTAAAAAGTTAAAAATAAAAATTCTTTCCAAAAAACCAACTTCCAACGCCACTGTAAAGTACAAAATAATTTTGATTTCTACAACTCGCCCGACTTCAACATAGTGGGTAGAAATCAAAATTATTTTGTATGTTACGGTGTTGGAAGTCGGTTTTTTGGAAAGAGTTTTTATTTATTAAAGGTTTTATTCTTTTTTATTCATAACTTTCAGCCATTGGGTAGCAGCCCTCATAATATCTTAATCATTTATTTTTTAAGGTACTTAATTTTATATGAAGTACATTTTGCAACTACCAGTACCTGTGCTAAATTGGGGTGTGAATAAAAATACAACAGTTTTAGTAAATTAATAATTTTATTTTGTTTTTCAAATATTTACATAGCTTATATAATTTCATTATAAAATATGAAACTTAACCAACGTTTACTGCATCACATTGTTCAAATAACTTCTAATATTAGCATTATAATAATATACAAAAATTCTCTCTTCTACAACAATCTCTCAACAACAAAATTTAGAGCTACCACAAGTTTTGCAATAGTTAATTGTCTACAATTTGAAGCACAACTCTTTGAATTGCATTTTTAACTATGCCCAGTGGTTTTGACTGCTTAGTATTCATATTTGCCATTTATGTGGTAGAATTCAATGTTAGGAGAATCTGAGTCTGTAAATGCCACAACATGTCATTAATTAATTTATTTATCAGTAAAGATCCTCATGTCTAAAATAAAATTCAATATTACCTAGACAGGTGGCTGCAAAAGTGCTTTTGAATTTGTCACAGAAATATGAAGCGAGGAAGTGTTTTGCAAAACCCATAGCAGCCTTACATACTTGTGGACAAAGTAACAAAGATACACACATAAAGCCTTGTGGTTTGTAAAGTCTACAGATTTGGGATGACCCTTACATCATTAAAAAAATAGAAAGATTCGTTTATTTTGGAATTGAAGGAAAATTAAACTTAGGAGTTTGCACGAAAATTATATATATACTTATTAGATGTAGAAATATAATTTTATCCCATATTTAAAATAATTACCCAAGTAATCAATTCTTTACATATCCAAGTATTCAGTAGGTAATAGGTATCATCAACATATTCATTTTCAAAAGTTATTTGTTTTTTATTGCAGTAATTAAAGAAATATTTCTTACAAGTTTAAAAATGTATTAAAAATCTTAACAATTACATAACATAGTGTTAAACACTTAATAATACTCTCATTAAGAATTTTAAACATGAAGCTGTGAAAACACAGGTTCCGATTATACATAATATTATGCTCTCCAAAACACAGATCCTTTCAATATTATACATATTATGCTCTCCCGATAAGGAGTAATATAACGCGTTGAGACCTGTCCACTGAAACGGAGCGGAGTTGTGCCAAACAGGAAAATATTCATGATAATGGACTCGAAAAAATTATCACGTCATCGATCAACAATCCGATTGGTCCGCTCAACACATCTCAGTAGTGGAATCATGTAAGGATTGTCGATCAAATCGTTAAAGTTCGGCTTCAAAGTAAAATAAACCATAACATTATTGAATTAGAGATCAATTTCGTGTAACCATTCTCATACGTTTATGGTATAGTACATACCTAAACGTATGAGAATGGTTACACGAAATTGAGCTCTAATGTAATGCTTTTATGGTTTATTTTACTTTGAAGCGGAACTTTAACGATTCGATCGACAATCCTTACATGATTCCACCTCTGCTCCGTTTCGATGGGCAGGCTCTCTAAAACCAAGAACAGGAAGGTCTTTCCGCCACTGTAACTGTCTTGAAAATTTGAAACTTGAAAATTACTTTATTTTTATTTTTTACTAACTGGCTTTACGGCTTTAGGTTCCAGCCCTTCTGAGCCTTGGAAATTACTGTTTGTAAGGAAAATACAGTGAAATACTCATATTTTATTCTGCACTATTTAACTTGCTCCGTGCAACATTTCGATAGAATTTAAGGTAATTTTAAAATATATTGAATCAACATACCATATGAATATGTAGGTAAGTTGCCCTGTTCTTAGTTTGATTGCGTCATATATATATATATATATATATATATATATATATATATATATATACTTTTACTTTTAGCGCGGTTCGGTTTAGAAAATGAAAGCATGACTTTTCTATTGCAGTTTAGGTTTATGTACAACAAAACTATTTTTAATATATTGTGGCACATTTAGGTAATTTTTGTGTAGTAAAAATGTGATTTACTTACATACTTAATTTAGAACAAAACTTTTTGTTTCACAAAATTTGAGAACTAGGTAATAGGTATACTTAATCACAATGCAGTATATTTTCATGCGGAACAATATAGCAGAGGAGGAAGGCGTCTGTTTATGTCATGGAATTTCACAAAATTGCTTCTATTAAGTGTGTTTGTCTTCACAAACTTGTCTGACCCGGTATCAGCGTTATCACATTTAAAGTGGCTATTAAATATTAAAAATAAAAAAGTGCACTCGTGCAATTCACAGACAGCAGAAGTGAAACTTCAGAATAGTATATAAATATAGCTTGTATTCTATCTCATTCTATCGCAGGCCTATTATGAATATGTTTGTCTCTTCTTAGTGTCGCGTTTTCGTTTCATCAAATTTTCAAATCACTACGATTCTAAAGAAGTTTCACTTCAAAAAAAAACTCAAGAGCTATAAAAGTTCGTTAGCACATTTAAAGTTGCTAATAAACGGTGCTAATAAATAGTAAAAATAAAATGAAAACAAAAACTAAACATTCATAAAAATATGTTCCAATTTTGACCACCGGGCCATATAAGTTTGTGGGACTGCATACTATAATATATTGATTGTATATTGATTATTGTATTATTTTGTTTGAATATGCATAAAGCATTTTAACACTTGGCAGTGGTGTTTGGCATGAACCAAAAACAGCTAAAAGTATTTTCAAGGTGCATACAGCTCATAAATTGTTCCACGTCCACACTACATAGCATTTTTATTATAATATTATATATAAGTGACATCTAAACGTTCCTGATATTCTATACTTAACAACCAAAGTAACATAAAACTGTAAGGGATGACAAAAAAATATTGTTAGGTACCCTGTTACAAATGTATTCTAGAGAAAACGAAAGTACAGTCCTTCAAACTTATCTGACCCGGTGGCCAAAATTGGAACTAATTTTAATGCCTGTTAAGTTGTTGTTTTTATTTTATTTTCAATATAATTTATATGTCACCGTAAAATTGTAAAATCCGTCGTTAGATTGTAAACTGTCGACAGATTGATTGTGAACCGTTCAATGTTCTGAGTGTCAATTTTTGAAAATATATTCATTGTATTTACGTTTTCTTGCCTCTTTCTTGTAGTTAGGTTAGGGTTCGGCATAAATAATCGGGAAGCGCCCGGCCGTATTCTACTATTAGGTTCTATCGGGTTAATATACCTAACAGATTACAATCTACCGAAAAATAATGCGTTAAATTGTAATCTTCGAAAGATTACAATTTAACGCAGTTTACAATCTCGCTATGTAGTTAAATTACAATCTAACGGTTTGCACAATATTACGGTGACATATATATATATATATACTAGCGATTCTGTCACCGCGTCCGATAAGTTTGCCAAACCAAAACAGTTGCTTAACGAAAGCCAAAAAAAATATTAAGACTTATTAAGTTTTAAGATTAAATTTGATAGTCTGTGTAACAAGTGATTTTTTTCATAGACGGAGAAACCTACAGACGAAATTTGAAATAGAAAGTAATATGAACACAATGCATCACCAAAGTTGAAAAGTACCAAAAGGTGTATGTTTTAAAGTCGTTTATCCAGTACCACCGGTATTGGTTTTACAATGATTCCACTTGAGGCACTCGCAGTAGATTGAAAGGCGAACTTAAACCATAAAACACGAAGATTTAGGTTCATTTTCCTGTACCACATGTTAGTACTGTTTCAACTTTGGTGTCTAGAATAATTGTTTTACGTATCGAGCACAGCTTTAACGCAGACTTATATTAAGACAGTGATATGTTGATACTTGATAGCAATCATTGCGTTGGAATTAGTCACTGTCTCAATGTATACCTGCCTTTATTACCTAATCAAGCTAAGAACACTAATATTCACTCATCATTCACTTACTAAATATAAAAATGCACCACTAATACTAAAATTACATTTTATAACCAACAATGGTGGTAATATGGTTATACACAATCTCTTAACATAAAATATATTGAAAAGTCTAATAACAATCTCCTGGTCTTCTCCTATAAAGAGAAAAGATAGGCCACAGTCCACCTCGCTAGCCAAGCGCGGAGAACTTCATACACCTTTGGAAACATTATGAACAACTCAGGCATGCAGGTTTCCTCACGAAGTTTTCTTTCACCGTCATTGATATTTAATGACCCAAATAAAAGTGCCTTTTTCGCACTTTTCCCAGCGAAAAAGTATAGAATTACTTTTAGACCTGTCAATTTAGTTTGGAGATTGTGCACAACCAAATTAGCACTGATCTTATTATAATTTGTCGTGTAATTTCTACAGAACTTCTTCACATAGCAAAAAATATGTGAACTTTCGTCTGAATATTGGAATTGAAATTTCGTTATAATATCATAGATACCTTTACCATTTCATAGCATCGTAATGGTCATACTTTTGTGGTGGGTGCTAGATAAGAGCAGGGGTCTTATTACGTTAAGATGATAGCTTCAGTGTTACGATAGCAACCATCTCTGGTATGCTAACATGCTTTCCATTGCCGCACCCAAAATACCATAAAATATTATATTAGCATATGACAACTACTCAAATCAGCAATTTTTTTTCGAATGTCAAAAGTCGCACTTGGTATGGTATTTTGTATGATATAATTTGCTTGTGACGTCGTCAAAATTCGACGCATTTACTTTTTACAGCAAAATTAACTTTAATCGATATTTTAAAATGGTTAATGCAATATAAAACTAACAGGGGACGTGGATATAACGTCTTTTGGGATATTAATGTAACAATGATTGAAGCAGATTTTACATTATAGGGCTACAGGATATACAGGATTATATGGATGTTAAAACCGTGAAACTAATCATGTAACAATGAGTTGTATAAAAATTACACATTCGAATATATTTTTTCAAAGCTAATTCAAAAGTAAAACAAGTCGCTTCTCGCAGAAGTTTAAGATGATAATTTTGACAGATGAGAGGTGTATAGCAATAGTGAAGGACTAGAGCATCTGTCAAAATTATCATCCTAAATTTGACAAACCATAGTTAGTTTACAAGAATAATACAATCTAACAATGGCCTAATACGCCGCCACTTAATAAAAAAATATGACTCCATCCTGTGTTTAGAGATAAAAGCATGATTAACAATGACAAATATTTTTTTTTCTCATATAATTATTTTGTAAATAATATGAGTCTGATCAAATTTTTTAACTGGAGAGTTTGAACTTAGATAGGTATTCTGTTTTTTAAAATACAGATGATTTTGATTAAATAGCTCGGTTTTTTAAATTTTTTGCACCCAATATTATAACAATTGAGTGATAAAATTGGTGATTTTCTTACAAAAGGCCTATGAGTGAATAACGTGAGGATTGAGGATTTAAATCTTCAAAAATGTTATATTTGTATAAAACTGATAGAAATTAATACCTAAAAACTGTTCAATAATTAATAGGGGCAATTATAAAAAGAGTGTGGGTTCAAAAACCGGAAAAGTCAATTTTTACTACATGTTAAACTAGATCTAACGCACCGATTTATATTTCTAGGCCACGACAAAAATAATTATTGACTTAACGTATATTTTAATGAGCTTTCAATTATTGCCTCATCAAATTTAAAATAGTCCGTTTACAGTTATTTTACCTCTGGCTGTAAGGTTGGCTAACCTGAGTGTCCGTGTAAGCGTTTATGAATTGATTCTGCAGTTCAAACATTTGAACATAAATATAACCTATAAAATTGTTATTCATACATTTTTAGTCATACTAGTATATTAGAACTAGAATGGTTTAATTGTTTGAACTACAGAATAAACTCATGCGGAAAAAGGGACACTCAGGTTAGCCAACCTAGCGAGAGGTACAATAACTATGAATTGACTATATCGGGCATATCCATAGAGTAAGTGTGACGCGTGTTTATGGTATGAACTATAAACTATAAAGTAACCATAGAGCGTACAGTTGGCGCCTCGGTCTACGTACTGCTGGGCTCGGGCTGGAAGTAATGCAGGCCGTTTATCTGGAACATAACATTATATCTTTAATATAAAAATAACATTTATACATATTACAGGGTTAATTTAAAAATGCTAATAGGTACTCTGGGCAACTTCTCTACTTTTAACATAGGAAAACCTGTTTTGTTCGACAACTTTTAAAAAGTCATTATACTCGGAATTTTAATTGGGTATTTGACAACTAGTCAAATTAGCAACTTTTCAAACGTCAATACGCGGCTTAGTTTGGGATTTTGTATCAAATACATAATTGTAACGTCATCAAAGTTCTACACACTTAATTTAATTGATAGTTTAAAATGGTTAGGTTAGGTTATTCAACACAAAACTAACAAGGGACGTGGAGATTACGACTTTTGGGAGATCCTCTATTTATTAGATGCAGTAAGCTGACGTTTTATGTCAAATGTCATATGGACTTTATTACGTACTAGCATCTGCTAGTACGTAATAAAGTCGCGACTTAGTCTACGTGGAATAAGTTTTTTTGATTCACACGGGAACTCCTTCATTTTCACTGTCACTCTCCAGGTCCTCAACTATACCCATGCCAAAAATCTCGTTGCTCCGTTGCAGCGTGATTGAAGGACAAACCAACAAAGAAACACACATTCGCATTTATAATATTAGTATGATAATGTGGTCAATTCTGTGAAATTTAAATAAATAGAAATTGTAGTTCAAACACAATCTCTAAACTAAAATGACAACTTTAAATCTAGTTCTGTCCCTTTCTGCAGGGAGTATTATGAATGGGTTAGCAATATTTTTAATACTGTCATTTTTTATGAAACAATATAGCTTTAAGAGATGGCAGTACGGCCCCTGGTCAGATCGCAGCCACGGGCTAAACGTTAGTGCAATAAAGTGTGACCACTCACCGTCATGTCGTACTCGGTGACGAACGCCGGCACCTCCAGCTGGTCGCGCGCCATCACAGAGTAGAGATACTCCACTCCCGGGAGGGTGTGGACTTTGGCCTTTATCGCCGGCGCCATGAACGTGGTGAACCACCACGTCATCATCTGTGGAACAATGAAATGAAATGAAACTTTTTTTTCATGTCGGATAACTTGTGTCACTCATATATGTCAAGACTACTATAAGTACCACCGGTTCGGAAAGAAGATTTTATACAGCTAGATGATGCCTAGGGCCTTAACCTTTTTCTAAAGTATAACCAGGCCTTTTTTATTTTAATCGCTGGAAAAATGCTTTTACGCATATCAGTTACATTATAACAAGGTACAAGATATTCAGGAAGAAAGATTCCAAATTCAAACTTATGATATGTAATGAAAATACATACATTCTTTACTGGCCTAGGCCGGGAAGTTTAACTTTCGAACTCATTTACAGGGTATGAAATGTGCACATTTCATATCATTTTTTAGAAAAATATATTTATTTATACTTCATAACTAGATGTGGCTTATATTACGATTTTTTATCTATTTTTATTGAAATTGTCGTCATCATTGCAACAGTCATTACAAGAAATTAGAATTCAATCCTACCGCTACACGCGCCGTGTCTGAAGTCTGAAGGGATACGAATTACGCGATAGAAAGAGATAAAGTATATAATTATTTTCACTCGCAGCGTTGTGCGAGCTGAATTGGGCTTACCAGAGTCGCTGTTTGTTAAAAGATCATCGCGGAGTAAGATTTCTGTACAACGTAATATTACCTTTTTTGTGGTATAACTTAAGTACAGTAATTTACTCTATGGCTACAATACTTACTTTTGTCCAAAACGTTGGATGTACGATGTAGAATGCTTTCAGGTTCTTCTTATATCTGAAAAATAATAAAATATCTCGTAGAATAAAAAGAAAAGTCTTGAATCAACAACGTCCAGCACCAACACTTAGACGTAAAAAGCTGAAATTTTGCACAGTGGTTCCCTTCGTAACGTAAACATAGAAGCCTCTGTTTTTCTTTCTGCTACACACCTTTTTAATTTCTTTCTATCCCGAGAAAAATAAAGAGTTCCCGCGAGAATTAAAAAAACTTAAACCACGCGGACAAAGTCATGGGCATCAGCTAGTAATCAATAAAATCAACCTTACCTTACCGGAAGGCCGGTTTTATAGAGGTATTCAAATCTAAAAATATGACCTTCCCGGGACACAGCTTATGTCTGTGTTAAATGTCATCAAAATCGGTTGAAAAGATGAAAGCCGTGAAAGCGTGACAAATAAACAAACTCATTAATAATGTTATGTCAGGATAGATTTGGAGAGAGTCCTCATTTTAACTGCAGTTTTACGTAATACCACCCACAAAGTCGGATATAATAGAAATGACTCAATTCTCAGTGCAATATAATATTATATTATGAAAATATATGCCTTAATATTATGTTGCTGCAAATATTCATAGAGAGCTAACGTGAGTCACTGACATTCCGGACGTCATTGCCGTAGATGAGTAATTTGTACGGTCATTGTTTTGAGTAGGTACGAAGTTAAACACATTATGTAGTAATATAAATAGATTATGCAAATTTCGTTGAATTAATTCGACTTAAGTAATTTCAAGTATTATTAAGTACTCATAAAAAGATGAAGCCGTGTGTGTGTAGTGTGGAAAAATTTAAAAGAGATGAGTTTATATGTCTTTTTTAAACATTAACTCCTAAATTACACTACCAATTTTAATTACCTACGTATTTAATCCAGCAATTAATTAGGCTTTTTTAAGTTTACTAGTTTTGGACAAAACTTGTCAAAAACGTCCAATCTTTTTCCTTTATCTCGTGTAAAACTTGTTTAGAATAACATCATATTGACTTTGATGTTGCTTAGAAAGGCAAAGAGGAAGAAGAGACAGAGAGAGAAAAAAGAAAGAGAGGCGAAGAGAGAAACTAAAGGGATAATTTCGGTGTCTACCTCCACAAGCCAGGAGAAAAGCGGGTAGTTGTTGACACGACGGTCACAGGTTCGATTCCAGGGCACACCATTATTCGGAGTTGCGTGCTTTCCAAGAAATTATTTTGGTTTAACGTGAAGGAAAACATCGTTAGGAAACCTGCATGTCCGAGAGTTCTTCATAATGTTCTCGAAGGTGTGTGAAGTCTGCCAATCCGCACTTATCTAACGTGGTGGACTATGGCCAAACCCCCTTCATTCCGAGACGAGAATAGTATTCTACAGTAGTGAGCCGGCAATGGGTTGAAGTATAGTGATAGAAACAAAAGCAATGTTACTTGTAAGGCAGCACGGTGTAGACCTCCTTGAGCCACGAGAAGGGCGGGTGGTTGTTGGAGGAAGCCAGCGTGTGGAAGTATGCGATCACGTAGTCGCCTCGTACAATCGGATCCAGGAGTTTGATTAAATATAACAGCGCCTGGAAAATAAAACAGTTTATTTAGTGTCAGATGGAAACTAAAAGCGAGCTGAACATGGTATCACTGCCTGCATGATCTTCGGTGGCAACACTGGTCTATGGTACTCTCTGTAATTGGCGCCGGCTATCTTGTTCGTGTGAATTGCTAAATTGAAGTCATAAATAATTGTTATGTGGATAACCAGTGTTTCCTTTTTATTTGAGAATAAGGATTTGATTAATTTTGTCAACAGGGAAGAAAATCTAGTCAGCCAAATAAATTTTCTGGGAAACTGCACTGTTCGTGTCATTTAGAAAATTAGTGAGATTTCCAAAAGTCCTGAAACACGTATTATATTTATATTCAACCGGGAGCCTACGTCATAGCAAATATAAATATTTATGATATGGAAATGACAGACCTTTACACAAATCAAAAACTTTCATCCAAATATTTCAAATTGCTAACGCGAATGGTTTAAACTGTATAATATATAGATCGGTCAATCAGGTCAGAACTTAGGAGAAGAGGCTCCACCTACATCAGACATTTTTAGGTCCGATAACCGGGCCGATAATCGAGCCGACTTTATCACCGATTTTGTGACCGAATCAGCATCAGAACCTTTCATTTTCTACCGACACTCGAATTAGCCGATATTGTTTTAGAACTACTTTTTAAAGGACGTGAGAGTTCCAATATTGCAATCTGCATGATTAAATATTTGCCGCCGCTATTATGAAAAATAGGTCGCCGATTGTCTGCGCGGAGCCCCAAGTATTTTTATAATGAGTTTTTCAGTGAAAGTAAGCAAAGAAAGAAAACCAGAACGCAGTAAATCTCCAGTGGTTGAATACACCGTGTGATCGTGTTAGGTGATGGATTAACTACGTGTAATGGTATTACCGTCTGTCCGTCTACGGTTACTGTTCTATGCTATGATATTCTCATTGTAGAAGTGTCGCGCGGGGCGTAAGTAGGTACCACGTGGATTTAACTTTATTTAGACTGAAAAGCGGAAGAGGGAAATATGCTCGGAAATCAAAGACAGCTACAAATTTGAAACAGACTATATCAAAGATTACTAGAGTTAGTCACTTAGTGAACAGCTAGCTGCTATGTAATACAGTGGATTCAAAGATTTGGCTCCGACAAAGAGATAGAGAACTTTACGTAGACGGACGGTTCACGGTCCACGCCGCTTTGGTACAGGCAGCCGATGCCCGACACCGAGCTCAGGTCAACAGATGCTCGTGGGGCTGGTCCTCGCGGTGAGAGTGAAACCCACCTTATCCAAGTCGATGTCAGCGATGGGGAACCACTTGCCGATGAACACGACGACGGGCCTGCCGAGCCGGTCCACGCCGCTCTGGTACAGGCAGCCGATGCCCGACACTGAGCTCGGGTCCTCGCGGTGAGAGTGAAACCCACCTTATCCAAGTCGATGTCAGCGATGGGGAACCACTTGCCGATGAACACGACGACGGGCCTGCCGAGCCGGTCCACGCCGCTCTGGTACAGGCAGCCGATGCCCGACACTGAGCTCGGGTCCTCGCGGTGAGAGTGAAACCCACCTTATCCAAGTCGATGTCAGCGATGGGGAACCACTTGCCGATGAACACGACGACGGGCCTGCCGAGCCGGTCCACGCCGCTCTGGTACAGGCAGCCGATGCCCGACACTGAGCTCAGGTCCTCGCTGCGCGCGCGCCGCAGGAGACGCTCGTATCTGTTGACAAACAATTACTTGGTGAATCTTTTTTTGAAGTGAAACTTCTTTAGAATCGTTGTGATTTGAAAATTCGATGAAACGAAAAACAAAACGAAAAAGCGACATCAAAAAGGGACAAACATATTAATAATAGGATTTAGCCTGCGAGAGAAAAGTATAGAAGAATATTTATCTCATCTCATAGGCTATTTTCTGAAGTTTCCCTTCTGCCGTGTGTTAAATGTACATACACATTTTTTATTATTTCTTCTTCACTTTCTGTCTATTAATCTATTTATTTTATGGTTTCTAGGTTCTGATTATTTGCAGATTGTCCATAGCTTATCTATATGTTATACGGTGCCTGTGCACGATTCCGAATAGAACTAAGAAAAAAGGAGTTTTCTTTGGAAAATATTTGTATTGAGAAAAATTCAGTCTTCATGCTCTGTCACATATAAAATTAATTGTATTAAATAAAAAGCTTTCAAAAATCGCAAAACACGTGGGAAAATTGTCGCATTAGGGTAGGCGCGCCCATTTTTCTAAGGAGTGAGGACAGTGAGGACAGAAGTACAGAACTCCATATAACAGTGGGCGCGGTGGGCTCTTACGCGCTATTAAGCTGATTTATGATCAGTTGGTCTATACTTAATAGACCAACTGATCATAAATCCCACTGCAATTGCAAAGAATAGGAAAATCACCGAGGATGATGACAAAGAATTATGTGGCTAGAATATCTATGCGTAATTAAAAAGAACTGCAAATCTAATCTATTAGGTATTAAGTAGGTAGCTGCGTTGAATCCACAACTAACTTATACCTACTATTTCCTTATAAATGATCACCAACCGTAATAGACTCCTTCAACCATATTCTCTAACTCAGTGGCTATCAAAAATTAAAAGCGACTGACATATAATTTTTATCGATTGAAGGTTTCCTTTTTTTTTTTTTTTCCTGGATGAGGAGGAAAAAATCCCTACGGACTTCTGCCTGCTGGCAGGTGTGTCCGACTTGCACGGACTAAAATAACCCCCCCTGTCTGCGAGATCAGCACGGAACCGATTTACATTTCTTCATGCTGACCCTCCAGTTGTTCCCTCTCCTTTTTTTCTTGTTTTTCTCTTTCCTCTCTTCTCAGCATTATGGCCTTCAGCATCTTGCTGTATCTCTGCCACTCGTCCGCACTTGACAACATGCGACTGATTAGGGTTTGGGCATCCACACACTCGCTTGTTCCTTGTGCTGCTAGTCTTAAGTCCGTGCAACCCGGACATTCAAAAATCGCATGTCTAGGGGTGTCCTCCTCTCCACAAAAGTTGCAATTTTCGCTTGGCGCTTTCCCTATTGCAAACAGGTAGGTGTTAAACACCCCGTGGCCACTGAGTGCTTGTGTCAGCCAGCGGTCTACTTCCCCATGATTCCTCATGTGCCATGCTTCTAGGTCGGTGATCAATTCTCTGGTCCATGTCCCTTTGCCTGTTCCCGACCATTCCGTGGACCACTCCGTCAAGGTGCTCTCTCGCACTTGTACTAGCGTCTGTTCTTTGCTGCTAAAAAGCTTCGCCCGTTCGTTGACCAGTTTCGCTATAGGGACAAGTCCTGCAATCACTTGCACGGCTTCAGTGGAGATTGTTCGGTACGCTCCGCAGATGCCTATCGCCAATCGTCTTTGGACTCCCTCCAATTTTTTTCTGTATGTCTCCACCTTCATGGCTTCCTTGAGTATTGGTGCCCCATACAGAATAATGGAGTGGGCCACTGATGCTAATACCCTCCGCTTGCTCGCCCTTGGCCCACCTTTTGTAGGCATAAGTCTATTGAATTGAATTGAATTGAATTGAATTTATTTTATTACCAGACAACAAAGGTCCATAATGGTTAGTAAAAGACTTATCCTATGTTAGTAATTCTAATAACATGAAATAATAAATAATAATAAATAATAATAATAGACAATATAGTGTTAGTATGACTTATTCTATGTTAGTTAATATAATTAATACACTTACAAACTAAAGCAGACATCCAGTGCGCTTTGAAAGCGCTGTCCTGTCTGTCAGCTATCACCTTCAGAATAATATTGGAACTATTCTCCAATCTTCTTTTGGTTGAGGCGATCCTCTTCCGTATGATTGCGAAAAAACCGTCCACACGACTTTCCGCAAACATACCGGACGCACTGCAGTACCGAGGCAGTCCCAACATTATTCTGAAGATGTTATTATACTGGACTCGGAGAGCGCTTAGAGATTTTTGGGTATAGTCAACCCACAGACTGCAAGTGTAGAAGCTCTGGCAAAAGGCCTTAAAGAGTGTGACCTTAACTTCTTTTGTGCAACGAGCAAATCTGCGAGCTAACATATTCCCTCTAACCGCCAATGCCCTCCGTTCCCTATCTATGTCTCCATTGTCCTTCATGTCTGCTGTAACCACATGACCAAGGTAAGTGAATTGGTGCACCCTGATCAGCTCTGCACCGCACAATCTCACCGGTGGCACATAACTTGGAGAAAAACTGCCTGCAGCGAAGACCATGAGCATGCTTTTTTTTAACATTATATTTAAGTCCATGCTTTTCTGATTAGTCCTCACACACACGCAGCAGATCTCTCAACGCGCAGACTGAAGGACTCAGCAGCACCATATCATCCGCTATATAGTGCCTCTGTCAATTTCTGGGCTTTAGTCGCTACCTCCTCTATATGCTTTTTGAAAGTAAGACTCTTGTCGAGCCATATACCCAAGTATTTGACGTGATCTTTTGGTGTCACTGTGGTGCCTTGTATCACGAAATTGATTGGGTCTAGCTTCCGCCGTCCACTAAACACGATAGTCTCAGTTTTCTCTGGCGCTAGGGCGAGTTGTCTTTCTTGCATCCAGGTGTTTATTCGTTCAAGCGCTCTGTTTGCCCGAGTCATGAGGCTGGCTTCGGTTGCAGCCACGACTACGAGAGCCAAATCATCGGCGAACCCCACCAGTTAGATACCTTCTTCTTGTTTTACCTTAAAAACACCATCATATAAAATGTTCCAAAGAGTTGGGCCAAGTATGGATCCTTGTGGAACTCCACTGCTAACTTGAATCCTCTCTTCCACTCCCTTACTATCTTTTACTTTAATATAACGGTGCTCTAGATAGATATGAAATAAAAATATTAACATTTAATAGGAAACCTTCAATGGATTACAATAATTACTTATATTGGCTTTCATTTTTTGATAGCCACTTAGAGAATAGGGGGGATGTGTGTAGTAGGCGATGACCTAGGCGTTTTCAACCATAACAGAAATCTGAGCTGACTTGATTTGATTTCCTGACTTGGGTTACCCTGATTGGCTGTTTTATAACGATGACTTTCTGAGGTGCAACCGGTCCTTTGAATGGACGGGTAAACGTGATTTTGACATCTCCATATATTATTCAGATGCTTTGTCTAATTTAGGCATTGAAATAGACAAGTACTATAATAGGCATGATGACAGTAACCAAGAATCAATGAAATTATGAATTTATCTAATGAAATAGGATTCTTGGATTATAAAAAACATATTTATTTTTCTATATCGAGTAAGATTGCTATTTATTTTGATAAAATAAAACTATAAATACAGCAATCCGCCATATTGGATAAAACACCAAAAAGCGAATGACGTCACAATTGTTTGTTTTCGAGCTTTGACAATCACACTATTGTTTACTGCACACTGCACAGAGTACATTGGTAAAAACAATAGTGACGTCACAGACGACGCCATGACACCGCCGAACGTTTTGGCGTGAATTTTAAAATTTAAATTTCAAATGCCAATTTTATCTACCAAACCTTATTTTTCTGCTCAAATAAGATATTTTCTCGAAATAGTAGATACTTGCGATCATAATCTGACCATTTTTCAAAATCAGTCATCATGCCTATTCTACATCAATGAATTTAGGATGATAATTTTGACAGATGAGAGGTGTATAGCAATAGTGAAGGACTAGACTGAAGACAATTCTACATTGATGTAGAATTTTAGTGCCTAACGGCATCTGCTAAAATTATCATTCTACATTAGAAAAACCATAGGCAGTAACATAAGGTAAAGAATTCAGATTAAAACTCGGGTGATAATGAAAACGAGATTGCTCCATATTAATATTTGCATTCCAAATCTCTCGCAATTCATAAAAAACCTTTTAATGACTGTTCCGTGTCGTGTTTTATGACTGTATAATCACGAACAAACACTAGATACCGGATGGGGAACACATTATACACACGCGAATGTAGATCTCATTAGCATAACAATAATGCCGTTAATCCTATGCAGTGTGACTTGAAACAGTTTAATGCAGTAGGTACGCGGTAATGATAATATGGTATGTTCTTCAGTGACCTTGTGTGTTGTCGTCTAACATAAGCTGTTAAAATCTGGTGAACATTGCCAAATTAACGTGATTGAAGTATCATCTTATCAGATACGTCATCTCTGGACAAGAGATAATAATTTCCAAGGTGAGCTCTTGAGACGAAATGGCACGGCGTTTTCTCCATACAAACATATTCATCTGTTTTCTCCGTGGATAGTTACAATAGAGAAAATACATAATCAGGTATCAGTGGGACGGTTCAGTTGACTGTACCTGTACTCGCGGCTAACTTACGAGACGTTGCCGATACGTCATAAAGTTTGATTCAGATTATAAATTTTTCTAAAAAATGATATGATATGTGCACATTTCATACCCTGTAAATCAGTTCGAAAGTTAAACTTCCCGGCCTAGGCCAGTAAAGAATGTATGTATTTTCATTACATATCATAAGTTTGAATTTGGAATCTTTCTTCCTGAATATCTTGTAACTTGTTATAATGTTCTTTGGCCTAAATAGTTTAAATTTGGAACTCTACCGTATACCGTACCGTACCGTTCAGCACTCACAGCGAAAAAAAAAAATATATAATATTTATTTTTTATCTTTATAATATTGAAAGGCGGGAATTAACTACATACCTAATCGTTATAATTTATTATTTAAAAGAGACGAAAAAATGAGTTCGAGTGAAGATATTATGGATTTAGATTGTACGCCTCCTTTTCTGAGAGCGGAGGCCGAATTAGCTAAAACTAATTTGCTTCCGCCGAAATCCAAAGAAAAGTCGTGGACGTCTATCGTTTGAGGAAGACCAAAGTTCCCTTGCTCGGATTTGAACCTTGGACATCCCTATAAAATCTCAGCTCAGCAAAAGTATGCTCCTGAAAAAAGTTTATTATACTGTTGAAGATTTCGTAAATGACAAAGGAGCATGGATTTGACTCGCTCCAGCAATGCTAAGGACAGTTGTTAAGGACTGTTAGGTAGGTAGGTACTTACTTATGTATTCTAAAAATTAAAGAAATTGTAAATTATTTTTTTCAAAAGAGCAACCGCCGAGTTTCTTGCTGTTTCTTCTCGGTAGGAATGGCATTCCGAACCAGTGGTAGATTCACTCGACGATTCAAAAGTACTTGTAAAAAAAAAATACACGCGCCGAATTGAGAAGCCCCTCCTTTTTTGGAAGTCGGTTAAAAAGATTTGAATTTTGAGTTTTAGCGCTTACCACTGCGCCAGGGAGGCCGTGCTGTTGCCGTTGCGTTTTTTTGCTTGTCGCCGCCTTATCGGGGCGCAGCATTTGGGCCAAGGGCGGGTATCAATGGAACCGCTCCGAATCGGATTACGTCCCATAAATATTCCCATGACGTTTCAACTTTATTTACTACGCCACAAATATCTACTGCGTTCATTTCATTAGGATTAGTATGAGACTACAGCTCACCAATATTGATAGAATCCGAGCGTCGAAGTCAAAACACAAAAACGTCAGAGTAGAGTGCTTGTGACTTGTGAATAATTCCCTTAGCGAGAGCGCTGTATTTGCATTTAGTGTTTTTTTTTCTGTATCTATAATGAATGAAAAAAAAACTAATTGCAACAGGATTTAGCTCGCGACTAACACTTACAATGTTGAAATATAAAATTCAGTATTACCACTTTTAATTTCTCATGTTCAAACGATACAATAGTTCACAAATAATAAATAATTAGTTGCATAAACTATGTTACAATAATAGTACCTACTATAGTTACAATTACAAGCTAGATTGCTAAAAAGTGTTTCGAAGATCGAATTATTCAATCGTTGCGTTGCGATGTAAGCTTATACTAACCCTACAGGCTACACAACTGCGCGGAAAATGGGTCAGTGGTATTTTTGAAACTGTTTTTATGATGATGAAATTTATTGAATTTTGTTTTGCATTATAAAATCGTTGGTTAGACTGGGTAATTCTGAAATATAGTCTTTTGACGAGTAAATCCAAACTGAGATCCATACTTAATAATATGCATTATAAACAGATTATGTATACTTCTATACTTGATATTATAAATGCGAAAGTTTGGATGGATGGATGAATGGATGTATGGATGGACTTGTTACTCAATCATGCCAGAACGGCTAAACGGATCTGGATGAAATTTGGCACAGAGATAGATTATAATCTGGAAAAACACATAGGCTACTTTTATCCCGGAAATAAAAGAGTTCCCGCGTGAACCAAAAAAACTCAATCCACGTGAACGAAATCGCGGTTATCAGGTAGTGCATTATAACAAATTACATATTAATAATGCGTGCAACTTCATTCACTTTAACGATGAAGGAACCCTGTCGGTTCCCCACAGTATTCTCAAAGGGGGTCAAGTCTGCCAAGTCTACATTAAGGCAGCATGGTGGTAACGACATAAGCCCATCCGCCGCATTTTCCGCTCGCCACTGAACATTTCATACAAAACTAGCTAACCCGCGGCTTCGTCCGCGTGGACTACACAAATTTCCAACCCCTATTTTACCTCCATAGGGGTTGGATTTTCAAAAATCCTTCCTTAGCGAATGCCTACGTCCTAGTAGCTATTTGCATGCCAAATTTCAGCCCGATTCGTCCAGTAGTTTGAGCTGTGCGTTGATAGATCAGTACGTCTTTTCCTTTTATATATTTAGATGTATGAAGCGAGCATCCGCGGATTAGCTGCCCACTGAGCCGAGAAATTCCAGTCTATCAATAATAGAAATAATACGTAATTACAGTCTATTTTTTAATCCCAGAGACTAAAATGACAGCTACAAATGTCAAACGTAAAAATAATGATACCAGCTCTATAATAATAGTGTTGTCTTCATGGTTCTGGTTCAGATAAAAATCGATAATAATTCGCGGGCATCAGCTAGTATTTTATAAAGATTCGCAATTTATATTTATATTTGACGAAATACGTAGGTAACGTTTAGTTTTCAATATACAGGTTTTTAAATATAATGTCAAATGCATAAAATGGTGAATTTATTACAATTTTTTAATAATATGAAAAACATGAAATGAGAATCAGCTCATACATTTAATTTGAATTGAAATAATATTTCCTACACATTTTGTTGTCTTATACACACCTGACATGAATACCTACCTACAAATATTTATCGGTAAATAAGTATCGACACCACATCACTATTTAAGAGCCATAAAAAACAGGCAACACAGGAAACGTCATTTTTGTCTCCGGGATTAAAAAATAGACTTTAGTTGTATTTTCTAACTTTCGTAATTGAAAGTGCTATCGATCCGTGACGTTCTGCTTCTGACGTGTAGTTTAATTAATTTGATAATAAATCGTGAAAACAGCTGTTTAGAATTATCGACCTTAATTTAAATTATTGGAATTGTATGTTAATTAATTATACTTATTATTGCAATTGTCTACTGTTGGATAAATGTCAAAAAAAGAATTGAAAATCATTTTTAAAATGTTTTCGGAACTTTTGGATAGAAAATTGCAAGATCAGCATATCGGCTAAAATGATCATCCAAATACTTTCAAGTCATAAATCTTTACTGAGTCTAGGTAGTGAGCAATATATAAACGATCATTGGTGATAAGTGATAACTGAAAACAAATCGATATGATACAATCCTGCTGACAATCGACATTTAGGTTTAAGACAAATTATC
The DNA here is from genome assembly GCA_963932025.1 of Erebia epiphron. Classification (NCBI taxonomy): domain Eukaryota; kingdom Metazoa; phylum Arthropoda; class Insecta; order Lepidoptera; family Nymphalidae; genus Erebia; species Erebia epiphron. The sequence continues at coordinate 16,953,142 of OZ009960.1, forward strand.
CTAGCTAGGTACATGAAATATGTCATTTTAGGGATTTGGGCGCATAAAAGCAAATAGATACCTGCTCAAGTAATCACCCTTCTGCTTTAGTACGGAAGCACGCACCGACTTAGGAGTTAAGCCTTCGCAGAGCTTATTTTGATACAATAAAGCACTAAAGTAACTACGTCATCCATTGAAAGTAATATCAATGTCAAATCACTATTGCTTCTTGAAAATGCAGGTTGTGGGAAAAGATACGTCATCAAAAACGTGTGTGAAAATTGTACGTCACAAATTCATAGCATGTGGGTTTGGAAAAACATAAGTTTTGACCGCCACCAGAAGTATTTCCGATGGGGCTATTTCGGGCGGTCCCAAAATAAACCAAGCGCGTAAGGTCACGGCACAGCGTAAGTATATTCATACAGTGGGTCGATGCCCATACAAATGGCAGACCCGGCTACCGTGGCAGATTGTAGCATCTAGATTCTCGGTACGGTATCTAGAAATACTAGCTTAGGACTGCGGTTACTTATGTATCTTCACATTGATTATTTTTTTTCAAAAGAGCAACCACAGAGTTCTTCTCGTAAGGAACGGCATTCCGAACCAGTGATAGATTCACTCAACGCGTTCAAAAGCACTTTAAGGTTTATTTAAAAAGTCTATTTGAATAAAAAACATTTGAATTTTGAATTTTGAATTTTGAATTTTTAGGGTAAGTTACCTAGGGGACATAATTATAGAGATACCCGGGAGAACTCCTTAATCTTCCGGCTAGCCTACGAGTATGTTATTCCCCGGGATGTAAGTAGACCTATACCTTTCATCAAAATCGGTTGAAATTATAGGCCGTTAAAGCGTAGCAGACAGACACACTTTCGCATTTAGAATATTAGTATGGAATATGGATATAAGACACTGGTAGGAAACTACGTACCCTGGTATAGCAGTAGTGACGTCAGAAAACATGATTTGTGACTATCCGTGACCGAGTGAACACTGGGCATGCATAAAGCATGGCTTTGTTTGGAATTCGACAGCCTAAGTTGATTGAGTTTTGTGTTATTGATGAATCAGATGCGTGGTTAACTTTCATAGATCTACACTTAATTTTATTGTTTACCTTTTCCACCTTGTTCTTGTTTGTCTTTGTGTTTATAAGAAACTAAACGATACCCGCGTGGATTTTGCTTCCCGCGGGAACTCTTAATGTTCCGGGATAAAAGTATGTCTTTTCCCAGGATATAACCTACTACATCTATACCAAATTTTATCAAAATCAGACAGACACACTTTCGCATCCATACTATGTGATATTATAAATGCTAAAGTCTGTCTGCCTGCTACGCTTTCACGCGGGCCATCTGTACAAACGATTAGGGGTACCGGGTAGGTTGTATCCCGGGGAAGGACAGGCTACTTTTTATCCCGGAAAATTTAAGAGTTCCTCTAAGAGGCATCATCTAGTTTATAATATTATTAAGGAACTAGATGATAGGTAAGTACATTTTTGTGTTGATTTAGGTTTTCAATAAATACCGTGGTAACTCTTTGATTGTCCTCGATAAAAAGTAGTAGCCCATGTACCTATGGGTCCTATCATGACACCCTTCACAGGCCTCCGACTAACTCCATGCAAATCACGTCAAACGATCAAACCATTGCTCTGTTGCGGCATGATTGAATGGGAATGCGAACACACTTTCGGATTTGTAACAGGGGTAGCGATATTCCAGATTCCTACGCCGAAATTGCCTAAGTTTGAGAGATACGAAGCGAGAGAGGTTCCCTTCTTGTTGTTAGTCTGACAAGGATTGATTGGCTGGCGTACATAAGTTCCTAACAAAACAATTGTTTGTTCAAAAGCTTATGTCTACCCCCTTGTCTCGACAACATTTCCAGATGCGACGCGACACATTTAATGTACGTCATTCGTATCGTATACGTTGTTTTTTGGGAATATTATATAGTGTGAATACATATATACATACCTACTAGCTGATGCCCGCGACTTCGTCCGCGTGGATTGAAGTTTTTGGTTCCCGCTGGAACTCTTTAATTTTCTGGGATAGAAAGTAACCTATATATGTTATTCCAGACTATAATCTACCTCTGTGCTAAATTTCATCCAGATCCGTTCAGCCGTGATTTAGTATCAAACATCCATCCAAACATCCATCCATCCAAACTTTCGCATTTATAATATTACCTATAGTAAGGATTGGTATAGAATAGAAGTATAGGTATCCCGTATCACAGCCGGCAAAACTATGGCTACACCTGAAGTAATCTGAGGTTTCATGTAAGCACATTGGAGGCGCGTTCATTTTATGACTAGGACGACCTCTGCCAATCTACGACGTAGTTGAAACCTGGCTCTCGGGGCATCTGGTTAGGAGCGTCACTGGAACACGCCTTTGTGTGTTATGGCCGCCACGCGCCATGTGTACGCGCCACGCCCGCCGTCAGCTGGCGTCATGCCAGACGCCACTCATTCACCCCCCGACCCCACTGCTGCGCCTGATTGATACAGCTTTGTGGGTGTTGGCTAATGTTCACTTCGAATTCGAATATCGCAGCTTAGATGGACTACAGATATTACAGATTAGTGGCTAGTGCCCAACACAAGGAAGAGAGGAAGGCCAATAGATAGATGGAGAGACGATAATTGCAGAGTTCGCAAGCTGATTTGCAATTTTAAACATCGCATTGCCAGCGAACAATGTACCCATGTTTTTAAAAAAATGCGTCTATAATTGGTCAATGTCCATTATAATTCTGAAAATCATCATCATTTGAAAGGAACGAAGGAAAGAGTTCCCACATATTTTAAAAGACCTAATTCACAATGTAGAAGTATGAAATCGCGGGCATCACCTAGTTAGTCTATATTTCAATTTAATTATATTGTTTTAAGACTAGCATTTCTGTTGACAATAGCTGCCTGAATTACATGCATGTTGTTCCAAAAATTCACATACCTACCTAAAGGTCATACATTAAAACATACCTATATTTAAAAAAAAAAAAAATATTATCATTAGCATTGACGTAATTCATACTGAATTTAACTTTTTAAGAAGTCGATGCAAACGACCAATAGGGTATCGTTCGATGGTCATTAGACTTAATGAAATCTAGATACCTAGATAATACCTACCGACCAATAGGCGCCGATATAGTCATTACGCATTCAATACACTCAAGCTATGCCGATTATGTTCAATAGCATGTCAGATAAGGGACAAAGCCTATACTTGATACGATACTTAAATTAATCTACGGATTACAAGCTTTGGCATGTACATTCTAGATTTAAAGTGGCCACTAAAAAAGTTTATAGAGCTTTAATGGGGCTTTAGCTAAATTAAACTGTATGGTAGTAACTAATAGTCGAGTAGGTTAATGCATTGGTTTTGTTGCAAGTGCAACTCTGTCTGTTTACATTAAAGTTTTCTAGAAGCCCCGTGGAAATTAACTACTGATTTTCCGGGGAGAAATAGATAATAGATATGTCCGCCTCCGGGATTCGAGCTATCTCTGTACTAAATTTCGTCGAAATCGGTCACGTGTTTGGTCCGTGAAAAGGTAACAGACTGACAGACAAACTTTTCAATGCATACTGATAGCATAAATGTGAAAAATGTTTTTTCCTGTCGGCTACGTTTTCATGGCCTTCGGTTTCAATTTCACAATAGTTATTCGTTCAACAAGATAATAAAGTTAGTTTTTTTTTATTTTCGCAACCAGGGAGCAAAATCGACTTTTGCTCACTGGTAGCAGCAAAGACGCCCTTTTGTGCTAGTGAGGTGAAAAGATAGATTGCATACCCCGGAAGGTCATAGGCCCGGAAAAACAAAGGGATCCCACGGGATTTTCTTAAAAATAAAAATTCACGCGGATGAAGTCTTGGGCCTCGTTTATTTTATAATATTAGTACGTATTTAGTACGTTGAGGTAAATAAAACGTTCAACAAAGTTCAAGAGCGAGATAAACCCATTACCAGCATAATACCGTTCAGGTTAAAATTAACTATAATTATCTCTAGTGCCACGAGGATGTTAAAATTGACATCAATTCGCGACAATCGACGACGACAAAACAATAAACGAGCCAAGCACGGAATCACGGACTTTTAGTCACGACAATGCTTTCACGATTTACTTTTTAGTTCTTAAAATACAACGAGAAAACAATGTTAGGCTATCGTTATCCATTTTTGAAGTAAAGGCTTCTTTAAGCGCGTTGAGCACTTTTTGGTAGGGGGTGGAATACGCGAGACCGACCGCGACACCGACACCGTTCTACTTAAGACAAAGGGTCTTAAGTATAATAATATAGTACATTCGTAATTAAACTTTAATGCCTTAGTTTTAATTGATTGATTGATTTAGTAATATAGGTATAAGGCATACATTTGAAATATGTTATATTTTTTTTTAATTAGAAAATAAATATTTAAATAGTTTTCACTTCTATCGGCAGTCCCTATGACCGGCAATTTTTTTTATTCCATTACAAGTTAGCCCTTGATTGCGATCTCACCTGATGATAAGTGACGATGCAGTCTAAGATGGTAGCGGGCTAAGCTGACAGTTATATTAACCTAACTAGTCGGTTTCTAACCGGCATCGTACCGGAACGCTTAATCGCTTGGCGGTACGTCTTCGCCGGTAGGGTGGTAACTAGCCATCTAGTAACTAGTAACACGGCCGAAGCCTCCCACCAGACCAGACCAGAGAAAATTCAGAACTTACAAATTCCCAAATTGACCTTGAATCGAACTCCGGACCTCCCACGTTAAGACAACAGCGCTCACTGCACCAGGGAGGTCGTCGAAATTCTGATACCACAGCGTAAGTATAATATTATCCTTACAGTGGATTGACGTCCTTATCAATTGCTGATCGCTCCGAAACGTTATCGGCCCCACCGACCAAACGATGTTCTTGCATTGGTCGAAGTAGCTCAAAGACAGGCGAAAGCCAAAAATTAGTGTAATTTGAAAGAAAGAAAACGTTTTTATTCGACCACAATATTTTGTTTAAGAAACTATCAAATTAAAATGTAGCAACTAAGTTGTGTGTGTTTCAAATAACAACACCTCCTTGGTCAGTTATTCATATTGCAAACGAGTCATATGCAGCCATACTAGCCACTAGCCACAATCAATATTGCGCTTGACCCAAATGCCGGCGTGAGAATAGCTCTCTAGCACCATGGGGCCAGGGGTAATGTTACATTAATAGCTGTGACGTCACCAATAGGGGCTATCCCCCCGACTGCGTCCTACTTGTGTGCCTAACCTAATAACTGTGCGGTGGAAATGGCGCATTATTTATAGGCGTGATAAAATTTTCGTCTGGACGTTGGATAACATATTAAAAAAGTTATGTTAGATTACCAGTGTAATGTTCAAGATACTCCAGTTTTATGCCGTATCCTTTGGCTAACATATTAAATATAAGTTATTGTAGGTAGGTACAAGTTGACAACCTCCGTGGCGCAGTGTGTAGCGCTGCTGTCTTAAAGTGTGGAGGTCCCGGGTTCGATCCCCGGCAGGGTCAATTTGGATATTTCTGAATTTTCCCTGTTCTGGCCCGGTAAGAGGCTTCGGCCGTGGCTAGTTTCCACCCTACCGGCAAAGACGAGCCAAGCGATTAAGCGTTCCGGCACGATGCCGTGTAGAAACCGAATAGGGGTATGGGTTTTAATATAACTGCCATGCCCCTAACTGGTTAGCCCGCTACCATCTTAGACTGCACCGTCATTTACCATCAGGTGAGATCGCAGTCAAGGGCTAACTTGTAGTGGATAAAAAAAAAGTTTTATGTTCAGGATCCTCCAGTTTTGGGATTACCGAAGCCTCCCACTGGACAAAATTCTTTAAAAACCATATTTCTACCCACATATCCTAAGGTGCTGGAATGGTGATCTCCTACTAGATAGCGTAAGCAGATCCCCAATCAGGTGGACAGACGATATCAAGCGAGTCGCAGGGAGCCGTTGGATCCAGGCAGCGCAAGACTGCGGTGTGACTGTAAGGTTGCCACCTTTTTTTTTGGCAATTAAAGTACATAGGCTATTTATACGTAAGAAAAAAAAGTACATAGTGTCAAAATAAAGTACAATTTATTTTTCTTTATTATGTTTAAAAACGTATTTTTATTGCTTTCTGCAAGTTTCATCAAATTAATATCACTGCTAAACAATAATTGCCAGCATCTTTGCAGTCTATATTTAAGTTAAAGTAAATAAGTAAGTAATTAAGTTTTATCGGATTCAGAGATCCTTTGTTTTTTTTTAGTGGATCATTATTTAACCAATCACCATGTTCATGTCAATGTGATTTCCCATTGACTTTTAAACACTTCTGCAATCGTTTATTTTTCTGTTCGTCTGTTCCGTCGCACAATGGGATAAAACGGTATGAACAGTCTCATAAATAGTTTTAACGAATTTTGTAATTCCAAAACTTTTTCCATTATTTAATTTTCTCAGATAATAAGAATTTTATAAATAATGTCAAAAAATAAAAATATTTTACTTCTAGGTATATAAAATTACTCTCAAACATATGCGATAAATAATCAATGCGATTTACATCCACCCAAATAGCCGATATTAAAAGTTTAACTTAAGATTACCTACTTTTAAATTTTACAAGAAAGTATTTGAGTGTTATATATTTTTAGATTGCTTAGAATCACCACTTTACAAATAACTTACGATTTTTTAAAATAAATATTGTGTATCTTTTTGTAAATTTTTATGTGACATAAGGCAATTTTCCATCTTTTTATGTTTCAATTGGAGGTTTCTTTGTTGCTGAAAGCTACCGGTGTAAGTTAATCACTCATTTAGATTCCTTAAATATTCCTTTATACAAGGAAACAAAAAAATTTACGTCTTAGGCGCGCCATTTTGATCTAGAAGCTAAAATGTCCAACGAGGGAAGAAAAATAAATTTCTTTAAAAATTACGTTTCTTCTTATTTCTGTCGATAAAATTAAGTACCTACTTTTATTTTGTGTTAAATTTTTTATGGTATAAATGCAATTTAAATTTAATATTCACTTGTAAATTTAAAAATATATCGTCCTGTGACCCGATTTTTGTGGTTATTATTTTAACCACAGGCATGTTAAAAATATTGCTGCTTAGGTAGTTTTTGCCGTCATCAGTCCATAAAATACTTATAAATGGTGCTAAAATAATAAAGCATTACGCAGTTTTGCCTCTAGGGCAATTGTCTGAAGATGCTCAGGAAGCCCGAAATAGGTAAAGTTTGCCAGAGACTATGCTACATCACTCTCGGAAGTGTTCCTGTTTAGCAACAAATGAAGACGTTTTGCACCTTTTATTGTATAGGTCCATGTAATCCATTTATGAGGCTAGCTTCAATACACCTAGTTTTATTACTTACTTTTTGTAGTCCCCGACAAATCAAACCATGCGAAATAAAGTATTTTCGCGTACTTTATTGTTCTCATAAAGTATAGAGTACAATTGCCAGAAATAACGTACAATACTTTATTATAAAGTACGGGTGGCAACCCTAGGTGTGAGCCCCTAAAAGGGACTTATGTCATCAGTTTTCTGTATCGGTTGACGACTCCATTAACCAAGGATAGACAGACTGTGATCCTTAAAAAAAATTCATTCTGCCAAGATTTTACCATCTGCGAGATTTTGTCCATCTATCTTCTACATACCTATATAATAAAAATATATAGTATAAAACCCCTTGGTCACGCCATAACTTCAGCGATTTCATTCATCTTTTATTTTAAAGTTTTCTAACACTTTGTAGAAGGTTCTTACGGAAAGAAAAATTGAGAAAATTGCGCAGAAAATTGGATAAATTCAGAAAACCTTACGACTATTTTAACTTCGCGCGTTTGATGAATGTGAATTAAGCAGCTGTTCCTTATATTTTTGGATCGCGGGAACTGAGAAATCTCAATCCACGCGGACTAAGTCGCGGGCATCAGCTAGTACTACAACATAGATTGACGTACCGTTAACGTTAACATTGATTCAATTAAACTTATTTAAAACATGTAGGACATACAGGTGTCTCTTATGTTACGTCATGTTTTGACTCTATCACCGGTTCGGAAAACAGTTCTGCTGAGAAGACTCGGCTAGAAACTCAGTGGTTACTCTCTTTTTTTAAAAGCATCAACAAACAGCCTTGTGTATAGGTATACTCACTTTTCTTCAGCAGTCTCCTCCGCCGGTGGTTGTCGCGTATGCGTGCTGAGGTCTGGCAGTTCAACTGCCATAGTGTCCATTGCCATGTTTACACTATTGAAATTTCACTGGGTCCGAACAAGTGCACTCATGGATTTCACACAAAACTTTTTAATTTTTAACCACGTGATCTGGCGATTTAAAGAATTTTTTGAGTCTTCGGTAAGCTATTGAACTAGCTTTTTTTATTATGATAAATCTGTAGGACAACCAAAGTAATCGATGTAAGTAGTTCAAAGGTAAGTAATTTTCAGCAAGCCGAAGTGGCAGGCAGATCATATTCGTCGTCAATCTGATGGCCTATGGGACAAACGCCATCTAGAAGCGCAGTTTGGGACAACCTCCAACTTAGATTGAATTCGATTGGATTGACGACCTGAAGAAGTATAGTATGTGGGTGGATGAGGAAGGCGGAGGACCATGCGGGATGCAAGGTTACGTGCTCTTGAGCAGATCTATATCCAGCAGTGGAAGCATATACATGTGTTTATACACTCTACACTAATATTATAAATGCGAAAGTTTGTATGGATGGATGGATGGATGTTTGTTACTCAATCACGCCAGAACGGCTCTGGATAAAATTTGGCACAGATATAGACTATAGTCTGGAATAACACATAGTCTATTTATAGGCTTTTTATCTCGTAAAACTAAAGAGTTCCCGCGGGAACCAAAAACCCTCCATCCACGCGGACAAAGTCGCGGGCATTAACTAGTCATAAATAATGATGATAACTATATTTAAAATAATATGAATATGAGGACAAACGAACTAAAATTATGTGAAACGTGAGTAAGGTGAACAAAGAAATTAATAAGGTTAAACTAGGAGAACAAAATACGGCGTCGTCCACTAATTTTATTACAAGTCCCTACATATAATACCCACTCGCTTGGGTAAAATTTACGATTTAGCTACCTTAATCCGATGAAGCCAAACAACATCCAAGTTCATGAAACTTAAACTGAGGTCGTGACTCGGGCTACGTATCAACTTAACTTATCTCACATTTTGGATAAAGTTACATTTTGGTTTTGTATTTTTGAAATTAATCGCTTAAGTTTTGAGTTGATGTTAATAATAATCACCAAAGTTACAACATAATAATGTAATATTAAGTGTATTTATACCTTTACCCCGCCTCTAGCCAGCCAAACCGTATTGGAGCAGCGTAGTGGTGGTCTATATAAGCTCTAATTCCCTCTCCTATGAGAGTGGAGGGTGTGCCCAGCAGTGGGACGTAATGTGGTGGTATTTATACCTACAGTGCTCTGTGCTTCCCATCTTGGAAAAATGACTTCGACTTTTATGATCATTCCTATCCTTTCAAGTAGCTTAGAATAAATAACAAGAAAATCAGTGACGATGGAAATACTGGAGAACTTCTGAAGTCTGATATTTTAATAGACTTGCATTTCAATTCTTTATTTTGTTTTCATATATTGCAATGGATAAGTTTCATGATGTGAATATCATAATTAACACAACGGAAGTATTAAAACTAATAAATCAGTGTTTTTTTTTAAACCATCAATAAATGACTGAGAAATGACGATCTAAAAGTTTAATTATGTAATGTACACCGATTGCTGTATCTTATTGGAGTGAGAAAATTTGTGCGTGAGTTTTAATACCTAGCCGAGATTTAATGCTTCAAAATTATCTTCACACACAAATTAAGTGCTTTTAATTCAATTAAGTCACGTTAAGTCCATTTATTTCTTTTATTCGACTTTAAAAAGTCGGTTGATAGGGAATTATCAATTATGACATCGCGTCTCCCGTCTTACAACCGCAACTTTATAGTTCCATCACTTTTTCATTTATTGAGATACTAGATGATTCCCGCGACTTCGTCCGCGTGGACCAAGTTTTTTCGGTTCCCGCGGGAACTCTTGAATTTTCCGGGATAAAAAGTAGCCTATGTCCTTCCCCGGGATACAACCTACACTTGTACCAAATTTCATTCAAATCGGTTGAACAGATAATTTTTTTCGATTCCCGTGGGAACTCATGAATTTTCCGGGATAAAAAGTAGCCTATGTCCTTCCCCGGGATATAAACTATCCCTGTACCAAATTTCATCAAAATCGGTTGAACAGATGGGCCGTGAAAGCGTAGCAGACAGACAGACAGACAGACAGACAGACAGACAGACAGACAGACAGACAGACAGACAGACAGACAGACAGACAGACAGACAGACAGACACACTTTCGCATTTATAATATTAGTATGGATTTTCACGATTCTTTCATATTTTTGTTCTAATTTGTCTTAATTTTTATAATATTTTTTTTAAAAAAAGGTAAACTTTTCCATTGTACAGTTGATAATCAAGGGCTCAATGCAAGAAGAACAGGGGCCGCACTGCCAACGCTTAAAGCTATATTGTTTTAATATTGTTGACGTTCGTGTTGTCGAAGTATAATCCTTATTTTAAGGATGTCAAGGTACGTGACATTAAACTTCATTTTGAAATAATACTACTCTAAGCGATGATAATAACCCGCCAGTTATAGAAGACTAATGCCCAGTCTCACCAACATCCCCTAAACAATCACATAGTTAAAAGACCGCTAAGCTAAAAGGTCCCATAAACCAACCCGTAACTAAAATTTGATTTCACGAACGCAACATACCCATAACTAGGAGACTCCTCCATATGGGACAGATTTTTTACAACAATAGTGCATCCATTCAAAAGAAACCGTTGGTTAAGCAATAAATTAACCTTTTTTCCTTGTTTCGTAGCTGTACTAGGTTGGTAAGTCAGTAGGTAGTAAGTAGGTAGGGATCCACCCATTAGGTTAAATATTTAAATATACTCATAATAATATGGTACTCAGGTATCCTACATTTAAATTGATTTTTTGTAAGTAGGTATTGTCTGGAAATTCTTAAGCGTGTTACATTTTTTCCAACAAAGGTAACACTTTTAATTTTAGGTAATAATTGTTGAATAATTCGGGCGTTTTCGATATGTTTTACGTCTTCGACTACGATTTATATCAAATAATAGACAATGTCCGCAACTTCCTTCGCTTAGTTTTTTGATTGATTCCCACATTCCAAATGCTCCCTATGTGCAAACTGCAAACATACAGAATTTCACATACATACCTAATAATACCAAAATTATCAAGAAAATCAAACAAAACACTGTCCGTCTCGTCCTTTTGAAGTCTCTTTTACTTATGTGAAGGTTTATGGGACAAATAATCCATCTCCTAAATTTAGGGGACCCATTAGCCACTAAGGGACCCTTTAATAGTGGTGAAACGGAAACCATCCCCTAACTGGCCCCTAAATATGCTAAGGGGTCCCTTAAATCTTATGGGTCGTCGGTGAAAGCGGGCATAAGAGTCAGAAAAAACATGGTCGCTTTTCCCCTATGAACCTGACAAGAAAGATTATTTACTAACTCTGCAGACGATGGAAAGAGCTGTGCTCGAAATATCTCTGGAGTATTCAAATAAATAAAAAAACCGGCCAAGTGCGAGTCGGACTCGCGCACTGAGGGTTCCGTACTAACCTGTAGTAAGTTTTAAATTATTAAAAATATTTTTATTTTAAATATTTGAGTTTATGAGAGATTGAATGAAAGGTAAATTGCGGTTTACGATTTATGACGTATTAAAAAAAAACTACTTACTAGATCTCGTTCAAACCAATTTTCGGTGGAAGTTTGCATGGTAATGTACATCATATATTTTTTTAGTTTTATCATTCTCTTATATTAGAAGTTACAGGGGGGGGGGGGCACACATTTTACCACTTTGGAAGTGTCTCTCGCGCAAACTATTCAGTTTAGAAAAAAATGATACTACAAACCTCAATATCATTTTTGAAGACCTATCCATAGATACCTCAACCGTATGGGTTAGATGAAAAAAAAATTTTTGAGTTTCAGTTCGAAGTAGGGGAACCCCCAAAATTTATTGTTTTTTTTTCTATTTTTGTAAGGAAATCTTAATGCGGTTCACAGAATACATCTACTCACCAAGTTTCAACAGTATAGTTCTTATAGTTTCGAAAAAAAGTGGCTGTGACATACGGGCAGACAGACAGACAGACAGACATGACGAATCTATAAGGGTTCCGTTTTTGCCAAATTTGGCTACGGAACCCTAATGACGATACCTATCGACGTCGATAACCCAAAATATTCCATATTAATTATAAGTTATAACAAAGTTAAAGAGAACATTGGATATTCATTACTTAAAATTTCTTCCTCATTATTTCTTCGCCATATTTAATTTCTCGCGAGCGCAATTATTAGTAAAGATCTTGAGTTGTGAGTACTGAGTACTATTCGCGATTTATATCTACCTACAAGAATCCCAAAAACAACTTGGCTTACATAAATTTAACTGTGTGGAAAAAAAGGAACCATATACGCTAATCGTATTACACGTTTGAATACATTAACGATAAATAATCCAGTTTTGCACGCGAAAATGTGGCGATAACTTGTATTATAATCCCATCGTACAATTTTAATAAACCGTTACGGCTGAATTTTCACCTGTTGGTTTTACATAACGTTGTGATAAGCTGTATTTATATATTCAGGCGTGTAAACATATTGAAGTGAAAACTTCTTCAGCCGCGTTGAGCACTTTTTGGTAGGGGGTAAACTTGTGGATTCGCGTCACCGAGATGCTCCGCGTTATTACGAAGACAAAAGGTCTTAAATATAAATATACTACATTCGTAATTAAACTTTAATCCCTTAGTTTTAAGGTTTATAATAATTTGACGTTCTTGATTTTGACAATGTAATGGCAAAGAGTTACTGAATGGATTTAGTTTTCACTTCTACCGCCAGTCCCTATGACTGCCAATGTTTTATAGCTTTAACTGCGGAGTGCGGACCTTGGAGCTTTATAATTTTCATTAGCTGTTGCCTGCGGCTTCGCTGACGTTAAGTTCGATTTTGGTTAGTAAATATGTATTTCAACCGATTTCAAAAAGAAGCAGATTCCCTCTTTTTAATGTTCCAGAAACGAGTTGTCTGGAAGAGATCACTCAGTTATTAGACCGCCCTTGAGCACTTTATTTTCTGTGCTCATTTTGTTTACATTTCAGTTGTATGTTTTGTGTGGTAATAAAGCATTAAGCTATTTATCTTGATATTAATCGCTAAGCTGGGAGTCCAAACTAAATTAATGTCACAAGCGAACCCCTACCATTATGTGATAACTCGAAAGCGGTCAAACCCCTCAGCAGAGTGAAACACGTAAAGAAAGCCAGCTCAGCATACATTTATCTACAAAAATACGACTGGCTTTTCCTTATCGTCCTGGATGGTTAAGCTAAAGTTTTGTAAACAAACTGCAACAATATTGCATTGGTGCTTGCAATGACGCAATTCCGTGTCATGCAGAGTTGCCTCAAACCGCGCGTCCACTGTTCCGGAAGAGAGTCGGTCTGATGCGTCAGCTCGCATCACCTACTTCACTTCACTCGCTTCACCACCAATCTTGAGCTGAACATTTTATTTTCAACCGACTTCAAAAAAAGGAGGAGGTTCTCAATTCGACTGTATATTTTTTTTTTTAAATGTTTGTTACCTCAGAACTTTTGACTGGGTGGACCGATTTGGATGATTCTTTTTTTATTTGAAAGGGCATACTTCCCATGTGGTCCCATATAAATTTTATCGAAATCGGTCGAGCGGTTTTTAAAATATCAACAGTAAAATAAGTACTAGTTTTTTTACTTTGTATAGCGTGTGCTTGTTGTTGTAAAGTTGGCGCGGGAGTTTGAAGTCGGTTGTTTAAAAAGAATTTTTTATATTCAATTATTAAACTAGCTGATGCCCGCGACTTCGTCAGCACAATCATTTGTAAAGAGACTTTATAGACGACCTCCCCCCTAGCGCAGTGTCGATCGCTGTTGTCTTAACGTGCGGAGGTCCCGGGTTCGATCCCCGGCAGGGTCAATTTGGGAATTTAAAATTTCTGAATTTTCCGCGGTCTGACCTGGTGGGAGGCTTCGGCCGTGCCTAGTTACGACCCTACCGGCAAAGCGTGCCGCCAAGCGATTTAGCGTTTCGGTACGATGTCGTGTAGAAACCGATTAGGGGTATGGGTTAATAATAATAACGGCCATACCCCTAACAGGTTAGCTCGCTACCATCTTAGACTGCATCATCACGTTGTCCGTTGTGAGTGAATTGAGAATCAGTGATTATTGAGCGAAAATCTGCAGTTGTCATGCCTTATAATAACTCATTTAACTCCGGAATATGTTCCACACTAGGCTTACTCGAAGACATATTATCTAAAACACCGGTGTATAAAAATGAAAGTCACACTCGCGTGTACGTAACAGGGGTAATTATAGTGTAGCTATTACTGTTGAACTAAATTTCAACGTATGTTACAAGTAAATTGCTTTATAATAAACTCCAAATGCTTAAATCATGAACTGGCTGACACGCCCCGGCTTCGCACGGGTGGGCTTACATTACATAATCTCAAACTCAAATGTGTTTTATTCAAATTAACTTGTAAAAGTGCTTTTGACTCGTCGAGTGAATCTACCACTCATTGCTACCGAAGAGAACCAGAAATAAACACGGTAGTTGCACTTAAGAAAAAAAAATTACTATTATATCAACTTGTAGACTTTTTAAGCTATTGCATAGCTTCTATCGCGGGCCTTGAGCGTGGAGACCGAACCCAGAAATTCCGTAACGTTCCGTAAAACCTAACACTTTGGTTGCTATGACTACTTGTGTTGTTGACTTCAAGTTGTTGAAAATAAAAAGACAATTTTTATGAAAAGATGATTTTGGTTGCAATGACTACTTGTGTTGTTGACTTCAAGCCTTTTGATTCCCCTTGGACACCCGGACTATTGAAAACATAATTCCTTAAAATTATTTCGCCTTTATATTTTCAACAACTTGAAGTCAACAACACAAGTAGTCATAGCAAGTTCATAAAAAATGCTATGCAATAACTTTACCGCGGCAGTCTCTGAGTGCCACACGTCTTTTTTTTTTAAGTTAATTATTTCTTTATTATAAATTAACGATAATAACATAAAAATCTTAATTAGATAAATAATAAATCTACTTGTAGATATACAAGTTACCGCAGTCCTAAGCATTGCTGAGCAAGCCAAATCCATGCTCTTTTTTGTAATCTTCAACAGTATAATAAGTTTTTTTCAGGAGCATACTTTTAACCAATAATCAATCATGATCTCAAGCGTGCAGCTGGGAGCCGCTGGAAACAAGCGGCACAAGACCGTATCCTGTGGCGATCCATGCAGGAGACCTTCATCCAGCAGTGGACGTCTACATTACATTATATTTAAAAATGTAACTTTAATTAAGCTAGTAACACTGATCGCAATTGATTTGCTTTTCCCCGTTGAGGAGTTTCACCCTCATTCTGCGAACTCATGTCGTAATCTGAAGCGATTTTGATAATTACTTCTTTACAAAGTTTATGCTGCCAGGTTAATTTGCTAATATTAATTTACATGAATATCTAATGAATTGTTTTGCAGTGTGTGTGCGATCGACGTAATAGCTTAATAAAAAGTAGATGTTTAACCATACATCCATACAAATATTATACTGAAATGCGAAAAAGAGTCTATCTGTTTGCTACGCTTTCCCGGCCCATCATTTCAACGATTTTGATGAAATTTGGTACGGAGGTAGGTTGCATCCCGGGGAGGACATAGATTCCCGCGGGAAGCAAAAACCTTAATCGACGCAGTAAAAGTCGCGGGGATTATCAATTAAATTAAATTAATTAATTAATTTAAGGTCATCCAACAGGCTACGATACAATAACAGGAAAAATATAGTTAGTTAATAGAGTAATATGCACTGTAAACCCACTTAGAGGTTGCCACAATTTGCGATATAATATTATTAAATCACACTATGGTCGGTAGAAAAAATAAATTCAAAATAAAAGAAAATAAAACAACGAATTATAATTAACTTAAATTAACAGTGATCATCTATGTAGGGATACTTGAAGTGAGGTTGAAAGAAAATTTCGTGTGAAATGTTCCAACTTTCCAAGGTTATACTATACTATTATGATTCTCATTTCTCAGTGTTCAGTGAAATATCGCGTGTACTCCGAGTAAGGTTACCGGCATTGAACTCAATACCATACAAGTGGCATTTGCCCGTTCGATATTTGAGCTGATCTCGTTCTTACCGCATTTGGTATTTTGAGAAAAGAAGTATTGCTTTGTTGCCACCAGAGATGTGCTACGTTGGCTTAGGGCTCAAGCACACACACTTCATCTAGTCCATACTAATATTATAAATGCGAAAATGTGTTTGTCTGTCTGTTCGTCTGTCGGTCCATCTGTTCAACCGATTTTGATGAAATTTGGTACAGGGATAGGTGGCGTCCAGGGGAAGGACATAGGTAAATTAAAGAGTTCCCGCGGGAATAAAAAAAACTTAATTGACACTAACGAAGTCGCGGGCATCATATAGTATGTAATATTATATGGATACAATTTGCCTCTATTTTAAGATCACATCAAAAGTAAATAGTTGTATTTTTAACCCCCGACGCAAAAAGAGGAGTGATAAGTTTAACGAGTGTATCTATCTGCGTATCTGTGTGCCTGTCTTTAGCATCGTACCCCCCAAACGGATGAACCGATTTTGATTTAGTTTTTTAAAGGTGACTTGATGATCGATGTTCTTAACTATGATTCAAGAAAATCGGTTCAGCCGTTTGAACTTTGGAGATCATCATTGCTCCAATATGTCGAGGGCTAGTTTAAATTTTTTGTTAAGTTTATCTAAAGCATAAAAATCTGATTTATAGTTTTATACCTAAGGTGTAAGTAAGGTCAGGGTTTCAAAAGATATAATGTGATTAACCTTTTATGCTAAAACAGATGCAAATGTTAACGATGTGGTAACAAAAATGAAAACAAAATTTTAGGACTCAATAATGATGTCCTTTAGAAAACAACAATGAAGTATAACACTTACAGTGAATAAGAATATCATAAGCAGAGTGCCTAGTGGGAGATTTTTTCCCATTCTAACTGTCCAGAGCTTGATGACAGATGACAGCTGGCGTTCGATCAATCTTATATATATATAAAAATTAATCCCTATTTCCCTTGGTCACGGCATCACGCGTGAACGGCTGGACCAATTTCGCTAATTCTTTATTTGTTGTATAGGTGAGGACCTGTAGAGTGACATAGGCTACTTTTTATCCCGGAAAATTAAGGAGTTCCCGCGGGAATAACAAAAAATTAAACCACGCGGACGAAGTCGCGGGCATCAGCTAGTTCTATATAAATGGTAGTTTTAGCGCGATGATGTAAGTAAAAAAACTCCGACTCGGCCCTCAAAGCCTGGTTACAACAATACATGAAACAATCATGATAGGACAAGGAAGAAATTAATATACAAGATATCACAAAACCAAAGGACTTGGTTAATCACAGTTTGTTACGATAATGATCACAAACTTGCAATCATAGAACGCAGATTTTCTCACGATACGATATAAACGTAATTTAGGTAGGTACTGTTTTATTCAAAGAATGATTAAAGGATCTAAGAATTCTAGAAAAAATCGCTGCAAGATTAAGGACAAAAAATTTGATACAATTGGGATTATCCATAATAGTGTTAAAAATGCGAAGGTGTGTCTGCCTCTTTACCTTTCGGTCCTTCAGTCTGTCTGTCTACTACACTTTTCCGGTGCATATGTTCAACTTCAATCAAATTTAACTAAATTTGGTACAGAGGGACTAGTGCATCTTCGGTACACATTTCATTTCATATATCTTTTCATATCACGGAAAATCAAACGTTCACTCAGGATTTTCGAAAACCCTAAATTCACGTGGACCAAGTCGCCAGCATCGTTTAGTGTAAACTTAGTAAGTACAAGTCACAAGATTAGGTACTAAAGATGAATAAAATAAATTGTATAAAAAATAAAATATAAAATAAATAGTAACATAATATTTTTATCAATGACAATATGAACCTACGTGACATAAACCAAGAAACTTTATCATTTAGACTTGATACATTTGTTTTACATTACTAATGTAATCATTTTAGATGTACAGATGTTGATAACGTTGAATCGTAAGACCAAAATCTTATAACAACAGATACAAGAGAAAAGGCGTACATAAGAAGTTGCAAAGTGCAAATAACTAAAGGGTTATGGAAACCTACTCTTAAAATAGCTTTTTGGAGTTCAAATTTACTGACTGATCTATCAACGCACATAAAATTCTACTTCAGAAGGGGTAAAATAGGGGTTTAATATATTTGTATGAAAATCGAACTTAACGTGACAGTAACGAAGCCGCTCTAAAAAGCTAGTTATTTAATATTAAAGTCAATGACATTTATTTCAAGTGGGTAGAGCGTATTGTTGTATTCAACAACTTCATTAGTCTAATTTATGATAAAGCTTAAGGTACGAGGGTTCCCAACGCCCCGTCTGGAAAGCCACAGCAATATTAGCTGGGTAGGTAATATAGTCAAAGCAATTTTAATTGCAGTACATTCAACATTTAATTTTAATAGAGATATTCATAAAACGGTCAAAGCAGGCGTGAAATTATGATAAAATGATAATTTAAACAACAATGCATACTTCCACGGCCTTACATTATGCTCTCATTTGAATGATATGCGGAGATTCGTTCCGAATTAATTATAGTTCCATATGTAAAAATGAAAAATCGAACGTTATCATGAATTCGTCGTTAAGGACTTTCAGGGCATTTTCGTTCTCCTGCAGACACTACTTACTTTTGAACGTTGCGTTTAACCTTTGCCAAGTCTAGAGGTCTATTCGATTAACTATAGCTTTTCGAAGACTCTGGGAATGGAAACTACCCACAACGGCACTTGTAACACAAACACTGTTGGATGATACTGGAGAGCGTATATATAAATTATACAGTTTCTGTTTATAGTTGGGAAGATCAATACGGTACGTGCGTGCGTACTCGGCGGCGATCGCGAGTTGACTGAAAACTTACGAGTTGCGCGGCGCGTACCAGTCGGGGTTAAATTTTCCCCAGATTATTTTCGATGCAAATTGTTCTGTTTGACTAACTTCTTTAGCTTTACGAAGAAATTGGGCAGATCATACAGTCTTGAGATTCGCTTTAATAACATGTATAGACGGAAAATGTATTTTTTAACATAACAGATTAATGAGGCTATGGAATCCATGCCGACACATATCAGCGAAAACATTTAAAAGATGGATGTAACAATAATAATACAAGGACATTTAGACACTGCGTATCTAAATAAACTATCGTCTGAAGATCCATATACGAATAGGTATACAGAACATTGACCGACCGCCCGCCCCCACTCAGGGCGGAATCCACAGATCGATCGGCCAACAAATCCTCAAACAAGTCTGAACTACCACTGTTCTAATGACATTGTTGTATTAGCGATATTTATATTTATGCGAAGGTTCGCACCAACCTCCCTGACGACCTCCCTAGCGCAGTTTTGAGCGCTGTTGTCTTAACGTGGGCGGTCCCGGGTTCGATTCCCGGCAGTGTCAAGTTGGGAATTTTAATTTCTGAACGTTCTCTGGTCTGGGGGAGGCTTTCGACCGTGGCTAGTTACCACCCTACCGGCAAAGACGTACCGCCAAGCGATCTAGCGTTCCGGTACAATGCTAGAAACCGACTAGGTGTATGGGTTTAATATACTACCATACCCCTAACAGGTTAGCCCGCTATCATCATCACTTACTATCAGGTGAGATCGCAACTTATTGTGGCGTAAAAAAATCCTAAAGGACAAACCAACGAACAAACACACTTTCGCATATTTTGTTTCATTAGGTACCATGGTTTTTTTGTGTGTAGAACTGAAAGGTACTATTTAGTATTATTTGGTAGCACTAGCAACCTAATATTAAAGACTATACTTAATATAAATTAACATTAAGGTGTTTTCAATCATAATGAATACATTTACATAACGTAAATAAAGATAAGTATATATTCAACCGAATAAAGAGAAAACAAGAGGAATTAATTATTGATTTCAAATTAAAAGAAAAATCGGTTTATCTTTACTTGAAAGAAGACTTTTATAAATGTTTTATTTATACAAACAGAAAATATCTGTTTTATGTACCCAGTCGCGATAATTATATATCTACTGCATTCATTATGTTAGGTCAATCACCTTTATATTCTACTTAGGTATACATATAGTATTTTTTTTCCACTACAATTTAAGTCTAAGATAGAGTCTGTTAGGGGTATGGCTGTAAAATTAATTGAACTCGTAGCTACACCTAATCGGTTTCTTCACGGCATCATACTGGAACGCATTTTTGTAGGCGCGTCACGAGGTTAGTGGTAACTGATAACTAGCCACAGCCGAAGCCGCCCACCAGATCAGCCCCCCGATTGTTTAAGGAAATCGTAAACGTTTGTCAAATGCACGTCAAAAAGCATGCATGAATTCCACAGTTTAACGCTGTCAAGTTACGTTTTGAGCTGTCAAATGATAGCGATCTGCTTTGACAATAATTAATTGGGCCTTTGACCAAACAAAATTCTGAATTAACGAATTCCAAAACTGACACTAGCGGGAATCGCACCCGACCTCTCGTTTGTAATATACTGCTGCCACAGGGAGGTCGTCAATCGCATTAAAAAAAATACTATAAATTCTTAAATCCTCATTCATAGACTATCTCTATGATCGTTGCATTATATTAAAAGTATATGCAGATACACAGAGCCCACGTCAATATCCTCTCAAGTAAATATTTAGTCGGCGAGTCATCGGCATCGCACTTGTAAATAACCACCTTATTCCTATAAACAAAGCACTGGCATTTCGGAAATGGCAATAAATACTCAATAACAAATTGTAACGCGTAAGTAGTTGGACATTCATATAATATATTTAGCTGCTCGTGCTGATTGACTCACTCATTGATCACCTCTCCTGTAAAATTTTGTATGAAAAATATTTTTTTTACTCATCGTTTCGTATAGAAGACAAAAATTCATTCAGAGGAAAAATACGGACAGAGCTGATGATTGAGGATTTCGAAGACGGATGAAGAACACAGCTAGGGTATTGAAGATAGGTGGGGGGTGCTCGAACAAATGTCACTCGAAACTTCATCCAATTTACAGTGAGCTGAAAAATAATTTCAAAATGGCGGATTTAAGATGGCCGCCATACAAATTTCGTCGGTGTCTATCTCGGAGAGTATAAAAGATGGAAGAGTGGTTTCCTGGCAAAAGATGACATGAAGGTTTACTTGATGAACAGGAAAAAAATTCAAGATGGCGGAATTTATTTTTCCATAGAAAATGTATGGCGAATATTGAAGAGGCTACAAGTGTAGAACTATGCAAGACATTGATGCGGTTCCTTTTCAAAATTTGTTTTTAAAGAAGAACTCTCCATAATTTTTCGGAGAAAAACATTTACTTATGGAGAGCGATGATGATCGAGGGGTTTGAAAGAAGGGTGAGGAAGGGTGAAAATTAAAGAGTTCCCGCGGGAACTAAAAAAACTCAATCCACGCGGACGAAGTCGCATCAGCTAGCAGTTCATAAATAGGACATGTTTAACCGTACTTAATACATGCATAACACATACAATATGACACAATGACTGTAGTACTTAAGGTGGGCTTACCCTAAATACTACAGACCCGTGCGAAGCCGGGGCGATTCAGCAAAGCGGCAAAAAGCAAAGAGCAGGGCAGGTAAGAAAAATAAAGTATGCTTCTATGACATTCAGGTTCGGACCTTGGTAAATGGATACGTCTCTTGACCTTTCAACGTTAGAGTCCTCAAGCGTTCCTTAGTCAAAGCTTTCTGGAGCGAATCGAAAACTAGACGTGACACAAATACGTGAAACTAACTGGATTTGAATTCTAAAGGATAAAGTACCACACAAATGTTCAGAGCTGACTATGTACATATGCAGAGTTAGCTTAATATTACAGTTATCCTCCTAACTCAATAAATATTGTAATTTTAGATATTTAAGGCCTATGTCACTCTCTCTACCATGCTCACAACGAGTAAAATTATGTCTACACGTTATCAAAAGTAGAGATAGAAGTAATATTTCTCATCAGTGGTATTTTTCCCTACGAACCCTTACAGGATGTTAGGGTAAACGAGAAATTAGCCGGCATCGACAACATCTCTTTCTCTAGTCGCCAGATATCACGTTGTGCGCATAATAATCCTGCTGGTCCTCAACCATACCCATGCAAAAAATTGAAGGACAAACCAACAAACAAACATATTTTGCATTATAATATTTTTTTACAATGTCACCATTCCGGTGAGGAAAAGCGTCTTATCAGATAACACTGCGTAAACACATCACCAGGATGATTAATATCGATCTATGTTTATATAATGGTTGAGGCTCTATCATCTTAAGTCACACATGAGATAATTTTCAGTATTTATCGGTATAAAATTAGATTTCTCCATTTAATGAACTTAAAATATGAAATACATAAAATACTTATGAATATATAATAAAATATGAAGAGGAGTGAAATTTTGCCATTAACAGGACGCGGCTATGCCCTAATTTTTGAAATTATGTTCACTTTTCTTCTAGTTTTTACCAAAATTGGACGTATGATCTGATTAGTTGATACCCGCGACTTCATACGCGTCTTTTAAGTTTTTTGATTCCTGCGGTAACTCCTTAATTTTCCGGGATAAAAGCCTATGTCACTCTCCGGGTCCTAAACTATACCTATGCCAAAAATCACGTCGATCCGTTGCTCCTTTGCGGCATGATTGAAGGACAAACCAACAAACAAACTCATGTGTGAGAATACTGACTTTAGTCACTCACTTTGCCAGCTTTTTGGCAAAAACGATAATGATTATAAACAGCGATAATAGGTACAAATGGATCCTTTAATCTTTACAATCAATTAGAGAATTCCATTACGAGAACTCTGTCAATCTGTTCATCTTCAGTAGGTACAATAAATAAAACAGACCACACTCACTGGCTGGCTGACTCACCAATGCCAAGCCAAGCCAAATCGTTCCACATAGACAACTGAATCTATAGGTACTTACTATACCTAATATTATAAATGCGAAAGTTTGGATGGATGGATGTTTGCTACTCAATCTCGCCAGAACGGTTGAATGGATCTGGATGAAATTTGGCACAGAGATAAATTATAGTCTGGAATAACACATAGGCCACGTTTTATAACTATATCCATATAGTTTAAACGTTAAACTAGGCTACTTTTCATCCCAGAAAATTAAAAAGTACTCGCGGGAACCGAAACACCTCAATCCACGCGGAAGAAGTCGTGGTTATTAGCAAGTAGCTGATAAGTTAGGCTTCCGTTTTCCCCTCCACTTTTAATATAGGTACCTTCAAATCAATAGTGAATAGGCATCCTCTAGGCAAGCGCGCTCCACCTTAGGCTGCATCACCACTTGCAAGCAAGTTTGATTGCAGCCAAGCGTTAGCCTACATATTTAAATTAAAAAAAATTGGCAGTCATAGGGCCTGTCGATAGAAGTGAAAACGCACATTTAAAATAATTAAAAAAAGAAAAAAACTTATATTTAGGACATTGTTTCGTAGCGCGACGCGAATCCACAAGTTTACCCCCTACCAAAAAGTGCTCAACGTGGCCAAAAGAAGTTTTCACTTCATAAATGTAAGTACGTACATTGCAAAAGAGGAATAAGGCTGGATTTTTCGAAATTCCCACGAGAGTGAGGCCGCGGCGTAAACTAGGACACGGCAACAATGGCGGCCTCGGTTCCGCGGGAAAGCAATTGAAAATGGCGTCGAAACGACACTGAAAAGGCTTCCATGCAATTAATTAGTTCTGTTGCTTTCGCTGGCTTCAGGGTTTGCAACTGAATTGCAACAATTTCCTGGGATTTTTAAAACATAAATCTATGCAAACGAAGACGCTGGCATCATCCAGTGTGTGAGATATAAAGTGTAATGTAATGGCCATATTTTCAGACGGACGTAGCGTCACCGTTTGATAAATATAGTCTTTCGAGATTGTAGATCAAGCAGTTAGTCACAGTAAAGGGAAAAACGCGAGGACCTTGGCCCGGCTGCACATTTCCACTGAAAACTAACGTAAAGCAGAATACACACGCGTCTCTAAGAACGTTTCAAGTTTTTACTTCCTGAGGCTTCTGACCTTTGCAACAATTTATATTTCGTCTGCGTTGATTGAGGTTTTTTGGCTCCCGCGGGAACTCTTTAATTTTCCAGGATTAAAAGTAGCCATGTGTTATTCTAGACTATAATCTATCTATGTGCCAAATTTCATCCAGATCCGTTCAGCAGTTCTGGCGTGATTGAGTAAAAAACATCCATCCATCCATCTAAACTTTCGAATTTATTGAGTAAATTGAGTATTGTGATGATGAGAATGAGACGATGATCCAGACGGTGTCTGTTACATTTTCACGGCCCATCTGTTAAATCAGTTTTGACGAAATTTGGTATAGAAATAAGTAGCATCACGGGAAAGGACATCAAGCGTATTTTTTAATCGAAGGCTCAATTTGACATACCTATATTTTGTATCTATGCGATTTTCATGCTTCAGATTTGGCCGATTTTGATGAAGTTTTCATTAGTATGGGTTGTGTTAATGCGCTCCAAGGAAGTCCTACCTTATAACGACAGAAATAAGATATGCGCTCTCAGGGGCCATACTGCCAACGCTTATAGCAAATACTTAAGCAATATTACTCATTATTATGACAAGTTGTAGGGGGTAATCTCTCGATCTACTGAACTGATTTTGAAAATTCTCCTACCAATAGAAAGCCACATAATTTGTGAGTGTCATAGGCTATATATTAACCCGAAAATTAGTAAGTTCCCGTCGGAATTTGAAAAACTTATTTCACGCGGACGAAGTCGCGGGCATCTGCTAGTATAATTTATAATTCTAATACACAAAACTCAACAATATGGCTTTAAGCGTTGGCAGTATGGCCCCAGGTTCTAATGCAATAATTATGTGGAGGCCTGCATTCCAAATCAAAGACAAATGTGTAGTCATTTATGTTGATTTACACATGTCGAAGAACAGTTAAAGTGTGTTTAAGGGCTCTTTAAACATTCTGACACCAATCCGAGGCTCTGTTTAGCGCACATAATTTACCTACGCTTTGGTTCTTTCATGAAACTAAATGTAGGCAGCTGGAATACATAATTAACGCTTTGGTTCTTTCAGGAATAAATGTAGACAGGTAATGCTAACATTTCTAACCTCAACTAGAACTTTCATCACATTCACTACCCATATTATAAATGCAACAGTAGGTAGGTAGGTGCCTTGGCGTTTTCTTCAATCACGCCGCTACGGAAAAATCTACGTGATATTTTGCATGGATAATCATATTATACTAATATTATAAATGCGAAAGTGTGTTTGTTTGTTGGTTTGTCCTTCAATCACGTCGCAACGGAGCAACGGATCGACGTGATTTTTGGCATGGGGTATAGTTGAGGACCTGGAGAGTGACATAGGCTATTTTTTATCCCGTTAAAATAAGGAGTTCCCGTGGGAATCAAAAAAACTTAAACCACGCGGGCGAAGTCGCGGGCATCAGCTAGTGGATAATACATCATATAGTTAAAGACCTAGAGAGTGTCATATCTCGAAAAATAAAAAAAAAGCATGGGATTTTTTGGAAACCTAAATCCACGCGACTTCGTAGAACTCTTCTAGTTTTGAAATATTTTTAAAACACTTTGTAAATAAGTAAAAATTTGAACAAAAATAGTTTCTTTTCCAACGCGAAAACGATTAAGAAAACCTCCCACCTTAATTTCGCTTTAAAAAGCATCGCTAATCCAAATACGTTAATGTACTTATGTTATTTAATGGCATCTTTATTGAGTTTCAAATGAAGCAAACACGCGAAACTGTAATAAACGAAGTCACCCCCCACCCCAGCTTTATAAATAGATATTTTAGTATGTCATTCTTCGATGGTAGCGTAGACCATTAATAGACATACTGAAAGGTCAAGGGTGTGTATTGTGCGCTAGCATTTTCAATTGTTGTGATTGACCGAATTTCGTCCTCGTCGTCGTATCAGCCACAATACGTACACTGCTGGACGAAGATCTCCTGCATGGATCTCCACAGAACACGGTCTTGTGCCGCTTACTTTCGTTTGAGATCGTCTGTCCGCCCATTGGTGTGGGCTGAATTTATGGTAGAGTCCGTGTCATGAAAGAAGTGCCGCGGAAATTAGTGGATCTTACCCGTTGGCATATGTGACCCGTTGTCCTACGTGAGCTACAAACGCGACACCGCGACTTTATACGACGCGTCGCGGCAGTATCAAGCAGCAGCTGACCCTTTACGTGACCTACGCGTAGACCAGTTTGTCATTTTCTATGGCGTCATCACGAACAGTGACGACGCCAGTATGATGGCGTCACTTAGGTCAACGGGTCAGCGATAGAAGCGACGCGTCGGGGTGTCGCGTTTGTCGCTAACATAGGACAGGTTTCTATGGCGTCATCACGAACAGTGACGACGCCAGTATGATGGCGTCACTTAGGTCAACGGGTGAGCGATAGAAGCGACGCGTCGGGGTGTCGCGTTTGTCGCTAACATAGGACAGGTTTCTATGGCGTCATCACGAACAGTGACGACGCCAGTATGATGGCGTCACTTAGGTCAACGGGTGAGCGATAGAAGCGACGCGTCGGGGTGTCGCGTTTGTCGCTAACATAGGACAGGTACGCATTTTACATACAAATGCTCTGTATGCAAAATGCTCTGATGCACAGTGTCTTGTCATAAGGTATCGGTGCTTACAGGACAGAAGCTACGTACAACAAAAGCAAACAACTTTTATGGAAAACGAACTACAGACTACTTACTACCAAGAATTATAAACGAAATGCCAATTGATCTTGAGTCCAAACTAACAAAGAAAAACATTAAATATAAAGAAAAACATTATTTATTGAATAGCGCTTAGTCACCATTAAATTACATACTTACTAGCGGACGCCCGCGACTTCGTTCGCGTGGCTTAAGTTTTTTTATTCCCATAGGCATTCCTTAATTTTCCGAGATAAAAAGAACCCATGAAAAAAAACCCCGCCAAATATCAAGTTTCACGGCTATTTAACTTGAAAAACGCCGGCCTTTTACACCAACCTACAACCCCCATTTCACCCGTTTGGGGGTGGAATTTTGAAAAACTGTTACACACGTACTTCTTTATATTATAACGAAAGCCAAAATACCAAGTTTCGTTGTTATGACTTGAAAAATATGTTGATAAATGAAGGACATTCATCCACTATTTCACCCCTTTGGGGGTCGAATTTTCAAAAATGGTGACACACGTTCGTCTGCATATTTAACTGAAAGCCCAAATGCTAAGTTTCATCACTATAACTTGAGAAATCAAGGACTTTCATACAAACTTTCAACCCCTATTTTACCCCTTTAGGGTTGGAATTTTGAAAAACTGTGCCACATGTACTTCTTTATTTATTACCTAAAGCCAAAATACCAAGTTTCGTTGATACAACTTGAGAAATATCTTGAGAAATGAAGGACTTTCATATAAACTTTCATCCCCTATTTCTCCCCTTCGGGGGTAGAATTTTCAAAAACTGTGAAACACGTATTTCTTTATTTTTTACCGATAACTCATATACTAAGGTTCATGGATATAACTTGAGAAATGACGGACTTTCATACAAACTTTCAACCCCTTATTTCACCCCCTTAGGGGTGGAATTTTGAAAAATCCTTCCTTAGTGAGCGCCTACGTTACAAAAGGAAGCTACTATCAAAATTTCAAGTCTCTAACCCTAGCGGTTTAGGCTGTGCGTTGATATATAAGTCAGTCAGTCTGTCAGTCAGTCAGGACTTTGAATTTTATATATGAATGCATGATTGTAAAAACCCACCTCAGACCACTTTTTCTGAAATCCTGTTTATTGCAGATTTATTTTCTGTATGGCAATACACACTGTCTGAGTGTATAAACACACCTCCGTCATACAAGCATCCCATAGTTTAAAAGACACGAATATTTCAATGGGTGTAAAAACCCACCTTATCCTGGATGAGGTGTTTTTTTACATCCAAACATATGGCAACAATTGAAACTGTCAGATGTCAATAATGACGATTTTAATGTTAGTTTGACAAGGAATATACTACTCTCTACCGAGAGTAGTTTGACTAACTTACTTGACTGTAACGGACACGAATTACTTTTATTAGACGAATAAATTAATTTTTTATTGTTCATGAGTGAAAATGAGTGCTGGAACAGAGGATAATGTGATTTACCCCGAGTGAGTCTTCCTCTGGTGAAACTCGCACAAAAAAACGACGAGATAATTCTGCTGATTATTCTCGTAATAAGATCAAACAAGCACGAATTCACGAACAGGCTTATGTAACGACAAAAACGACCACATGAACATGCGTATGGACCAAGTCAGCTCTGCATCAATGCAAAGAAGATGGAAGACCTGAAAAAATGTGTTCAGTTTGTGCCGGAAGAGGAAAAAGTAAAGTTCTGGGATGGAATATTGCAATGGCCTACAACTGAAAATGTCGAAGATGAGGATTAAGATTAATTCAGCTAACTTTTTAAGCAAACAAATATTGTATAACATTCGCACAATTGAGACTTTGATTGTAAAAGCACACCTTGTACCAGATGACTGTAAAAACCCACCTGATCCCAAAACTTTAAAAATATATTTAAAAAAACCTATCAATTATTTATAGAATCAGTTTTTAACATACCATATTTTAAATATTTTTCAAAATTAATAGTAAAAATAAAAAAATCTTGCAATTCATTTTTTTTACACCAGGCAGTTTTTATTGATTTTCTAAAACTTTTGCATTTGGTTTGAGGTGGGTTTTTACAATCATGCATTCATATATAGATTAAAAACCCGTAACCATATAAAATAAGGGAACACAATTACACATACACAAACTATGACATTAATTTTATTAACTAAGAATAGCCTGTAGCACAATTCTTGACGATCGGAAGCCGAGCATCGCCGGCCTCCGCGCACTATGTTTTATTTAAAATACCCTCTTGTTTGAATTTTAGTTAGCTGCCAGTTAAATTGATCTTGTCTTGTTTATGTTTTATATAATTTGCTAAGTATATAAGTGTGCTAAGTATTTATTTATTGTATGTTGCTTTTTAGATATTTATTATTAGTTGTATACTTAGTAGAATTTAATTTTTATTATATCCGCATAATATAATATTATGTAAGAGGAATGTGCAGCACCCAGACCAGTCGTCGAGGCTTAAGGGTGTTAAGAACCTAAGCAAATGTAAAAAATGTTTGTCAATAAATAAAATAAAATTGTATTGCATAAACGTGCGAATACTAGCGCCTCCTCTAGGGGACTTCTTTCGTGACACGTACTATGGGTTTAATTGCTGCGGCAATGGAATTCGGACAGTTTCGAAAGATAGTAAAAATAAACCGTCGCGTTGGTCTCGGTTGACTAAGATCAGTTGCATACAAGTTGGCACGTCTGAAGTTAGTTTAATTAAACCGAATTAAGTCGTACGAAAATTGATATTGTAATGAACGATGACCGATTTTCCTTGATACGAGTACGTTCTAAGAAGCTGCGGTGTTTGGACAGCTGGCCGATATTTTCCTATCCTAAACTGTAAACAACCTTATTTTAAAATACTATATGATGCTTGCGATTTCTTCCGCACCGATTTAGTTTTTTTTTTAAATCCCGTGGGAACTCCTTAAATTACAAAAAGGAGCATATCAATATTTTGTCCTTCCCCGAAATGATACTTCATCTTGTGATAGATAGATAGCTAATAATACTTGATAGATTACCATTTTCACTTACTATTGGACACAATCAGAATGACATGATCTTTTTTTTGCAGCTACAAACTGCTAAATTAACTCATATTTAGTATTAGGGTTGACACATTATTGCAAACTTATCCTCGTATAAAAATAAACTTAAGTAATTAAAGCAGGAAAACCGGGTAAAATCCCACTTTCCTGAAAGGAATTCCCGAAAACATCCCAGAACTTGCCCTTGCTCGAGCTCAGTAGAATTTTCGGAGGTCACATTATTCGTTCCGACGACCAAAAAATTCAAAGAACAATTCATTGAAAACAAAACACGGAATAGTACGTAAGTACAACTCATCGGAACGGGCGTGGGCGTCATTCATATCGCATACCGTACGCGCAAAATATAAACCCAATATAAATAGACGGTAGTCGGTAATATAAACAAACACACACAGGAACTGCGTATAATACGCATTTAGGGCAAGGATTATTTAGTTGTGCTGTGAAAACTGGCATTGCTCGCAGATGCCCACCACTTCCTCTGCGTCAAAAGATTTCATGGGCCCCTGGTATTGGAATCCAATCATAACTACACCAACCTAGCGGGCCCACTGACACGGGTCTCCTGCACGAATTAGACGGGTTTAGGCCATATACCACCACGCTGGCCAACTGCAGATTAGCGGACTTCACACACCTTTCAGAACATTATAGAGAACTCACAGATATACAAGATTCCTCACGAAGTATTCGTGAGGAATCTTGAGATGTAGCAAGTGATATTTCGATCTAATCCCGGACCACTAGGCTATCACCGCCATTGTAATGTGACTTTTTTTCATAACCTTTCTGTAATCAACATGAATATTCACAATAATAATTAAAATATTTACAAATAAGTATAAATTAAAAAATTTAAAACAGCCCCCGACATAATATGGAAGTATCAGATTAAGAAAAAAGCTGATGACCTTCAGACGGATGGACAGATTTTCATGAAACATGGTTAAGAACACTCGGGATAAAATTATCTATGACACAAAAAAAAACTAAACGAAAATCGGTTCATCCGTTTGGGCGCTACGATACCACAGACAGATACACAAACGGACACGTTAAACTTATAACACCCCTCTCTTTTTGCGTCGGGGGTTAAAAATAACCTACTACAAAAAATCTATTATATTGTTTTACAAAAAAAAATTACACCATCCAAATGATCGTTCATGGGCATGGTACCCAAGATACTGGCGCTATTGCCTCTCTGAATTGCTATAGGCTAAAGCCGTTGGGCTAAATAGCCATAAACTCTTGGGTCACCAGTACTAGTAACATGGACCAACTGTTGGGACCAAGAAGTACAAACGAGAAGAACAAAACGAACCTGCATCAAATAATTGTAACAGTCTGAACAGTCGCGATTGGCTGAATTTGTCGTATTCTTGCCGCGACAATGGTATTTGGCCAATAGCGGAAAAGTGTACCTACACCAATCAAATGTAAGAGGTGAATGCGATTGTTACACAGTAGCAATCATTCTAACGCAATAAGGGGGCTGACTCTACGTCGATCTGATGAGAAAAGCTGTAAACTATAAATAGATACTATTAGATTTATCAACGTGCAACTCTGACGTACTACATAATCGATTTATTTTTCTTGACTACGCACAAATATTTTATGCGAAACCCTCGGTTTTGTGATTTTCCTAACTAACCTACGTAGGTATCGTGTTTGGGGAAAAATGCCCAAACAAATTATTTATAATAAGGTCGATATCCTAACATCACAGAGTAAGTATATTTTATTCATACAGTGGGTCGACGCCCATATAAATGACAGACCCGACTACCATGACAGTTGTCTACTCTAGAGGCGCGGTACTCCCTTTGGATGAAAGAGATAGGACACTGCATACAAATTTTACGTAAGAGTGACAGAATCTCGTATTGAAAATTTTGCCAGTTCCTTCTGTCACGTCCCTGTCACCCCACAGTGTTGTCTATACTGTTGCGTCGAACGACTGGTAGGAAAGAACGTATTCCTTAGACTGTGCTAATAGCTTTCTTCTAGGAATAATGAATGCTTTGTTTATTAAAAAAATCGGTTAAACAATGATATTCCTGTTCGGAAATTTGGGTGATGTTTGAACTTAATTTCTCCAAACAGATGATATGATTTTTCACTAAAACTATGGAATCTAGACGTACTTTCTTTATTCACTACACTTTTCCTGCTACAACGTTCATTTAAAAGGTTTCCACAACAGATTTTAAACATTTTTCCTGCTATTTTTATTCCCATTATAAAGCACGTTGCAAATACTTAATGCACCTCGCGAGACATTTATTTTCCCTTGATGGTTCTATGTCAGAAATAGCGTCAAAAACGACAGTACTTTCATATCCAGACGCAATTAGGGTGATACCATTCTATCCTTTTCCCTCGAGTAATTGTAATCATAAGAGGAAAAGAGATAAACCTATCTTTAATAGTCTGGATAACCAATTACACAAGTTTTCAACAAAATCGCATGAATGATGCGTTAAAGTTAAACGTTATTCAGAATTGGTGCAATCGGCTCTAAGTATAACCCACCAACTTATCTGGCCCGGTGGCCGAAATTGGATCAAATTTTTATGACTGTTTGTTTTTGTTTTAATTTTATTTTTAATAGATAGCAGCGACGCTGTCACCGGGTCAGATAGGTTTATGGGAATACTAGATGATGCCCGCGACTTCGTCCGCGTGGATTAAGTATTTTCAATTCCCGCGGGAACTTCTTAATTTTCCGGGATAAAAAGTAGCCTATGTCCTTCCCCGGGATACAAACTATCCATATACCAAATTTCATCAAAATCGCTTGAACAGATGGGCCGTGAAAGCGTAGCAAACAGACAGACAGACACACTTTCGCATTTATAATATTAGTATGGATAGTATGGATAATATCGTTTGAATTCGCAAGTTCATTAAAATAACACGAGCTCTTTGTTTCGCGTTTGTGAATAGCATTCGCAGGTCGATAACCCATACGAGTTAAATTGGTTAAATTCCACTATTGTCAATATTTTGAGTTGACACTGAAATTGTATTTTTACAGGTCACTGAATCATGAACATTAATATGATCCATTTTATGGCTAGTAATACTGAATCTATATAATATTATATAAAAGCGAAAGGTCACTGACTCACTCATCACGATATCTCAGAAACTATAAAACATACAGACTTGAAATTTGGAAGGTAGGTTCTTTCTATGGCGTAGACGTCAGCTAAGAAACGGTTTTGAGAAAATTCACCCCTAAGGGGTTGAAATGTGGTTTGGATGTTTGTATGAAAGTCCTTTGTTATTGAAGTTAAAGACATGAAAATTGGCATTGAAGTTAATAGTTTAAAATAATAAAAATCTATATAAGCAGTTTTACGAAAATCAACCCCAAAGGGGGTGAAATGGGGGTTGGAAGGTTACATGAAGATTCTAAGTTTTTGAAGTTAGAGACTTGAAAATCGGGATTAAGGTTATTAGTTTTAAATAAAAATAACCTGTTTATGCAATTTTCCGAAAATCTACCCCAAAGAGGGTGAAATGGGGGTTGGAAGTTTCTATGAAAATTCTATGTTTATGTAGATAGCGACTTGAAAATCGGGATTTAGGTTATCCCGCGGGAACCAAAAAACCTCAATCCACGCGGACGAAGTCGCGGGCATCAGCTAGTTATTAATATTAATATGATCCATTTTGTGGTTAGTAATATTTTTTTGGTAGCGGGTAAAGCCTCGTTCACCTATTCAGGTTCGATCCTCGGGAACGCACTTCTAACTTGTGCGTTAGAGAATTTTAGCAATTGCGTTTTAGCAATTGAAATTCTAGCGACAGAAAACATCGTGTCAGCTTTGCATTTAAATTTGAATTGAATTTTTAGAAAAGATAAAAGATTGCATATTTATTTATTGACGAAGGTTTAATTAAGTTGATATTTGACTCATTCGATGTATATCACTCGGTTCGTTCTTTGGCGGGGATGCGCCATATTGGAATAATTTGCATAAATGCGAGTATTTTGACGTTTGAAAGTTAGTCTCCTACCGGCAGACTCAGCGATTATATTGAATACTTTTGTGTTTAGATCGCAATTTGATTTAGAGCTTAGCAGTAGCAACTGCAGCCTGATTAAATGATTAATTTATTATTGTTTTGATGCTTTGGCCAAGTTTTATAATTAACTGTACTTACATTAAATCTCTCGTGAAACCGCTACACGTTGTGACCATTCGCTCATGCACGTTTTAAAGAGAGTACAAACATATTTTTAAAACTGATTTTAATTATTTGCCCGCTTCTGGAATTATGCTTACAAATTTCAGAAGTGGGATGTATCTCACGTTGCCTTGATTCGCTTTTGCCATCCGCACACTTGTTTTGTTTAAGTTTTGAAAACGTGAGTAATTTAAAATTAAATTTTTAGAAGTACCGACAGTAGAAATTTGTATCAGTTTGTGATAATTTTGTTTATTGATCGGTGGCTGTGAAAAAGTAATTTTGAATGTTAGAAGCCACCGAGTTTCTTGCTGGTTCTTCTCGCTAGGATTGTGGCATTCCGAACCAGTGGTAGATTCGCTTTAAATTGTAAGTTATGTAAAAGTACTCGTATTTAAAAAGTTTTGTGAGGTTAGTGTTTTTAACCTCAAAATATGTTTAGATTTGTGAAAGTAAATAAGTGATTCAGACTTCGAAGAGTGCATCGAATGAGGTGAGTCGTTTCAGTTAATTGTGTGTGTATTCATGTGTTTTGATAAAGACTGAGAGTTCGGCAGTTTGATAAGTGTTTTACATATTATTATTAGCGAAGTAATCGTGAGCAGGAGCGGCCCAGGCATGACCGCCTGATCATGAATTCAGGCAAGAACGCCACAGGCAAGAACGCCTGATCATGATTTGGGGCTAGACGCATGTTCACGATTTGGGGCATAATTACCCGTGATATGACTTGAACACGAGGACGTGTTATTTGCAGGACGGCCGAACTGTCAGCTTTGCATTTAAATTTGAATTGAATTTTTAGAAAAGATAAAAGATTGCATATTTATTTATTGACGAAGGTTTAATTAAGTAGATATTTGACTCATTCGATGTATTTCACTCGGCTCGTTCTTTGGCGGGGATGCGCCATATTGGAATAATTTGCATAAATGCGAGTATTTTGACGTTTGAAAGTTAGTCTCCTGCCGGCAGACTCAGCGATTATATTGAATACTTTTGTGTTTAGATCGCAATTTGATTTAGAGCTTAGCAGTAGCAACTGCAGCCTGATCAAATGATTAATTTATTATTGTTGTGATGCTTTGGCCAAGTTTTATAATTAACTGTTTACATTAAATCTCTCGTGAAACCGCTACACGTTGTGACCATTCGCTCGTGCAAGTTTTGAAGAGAGTACAAACATATATTTTAAAGTAATTTCAATTATTTGCCCACTTCTGGAATTATGCTTACAATCGTGATGATTGAATATAAATCCATACTAATATTATCAATGCGAAAGTGTGTCTGTCTGTCTGTCTGCTGCTTTCCCGGCCCATCTTTGCAACTGGTTTTGATGATATTAGGTATAGGGGTAGGTTACATTCCGAGGAATGACATAGACTTTTATTTTCGGAAAATTAAGGAGTTCCCCCGGGAATTTAAAAAACTGAATCTGGCATCAGCTAGTAACTTCGTTGGAACGTCTGTGAAAAGCTTAAGTCGTTTAACATCCCGTCCGGGTAAACAAGGACTAATTTTTAATAGGTTTGTTTACTCGATACAGTAATTGCGTTTCTAATGTCTGTTTGCTACTTTTTTTAATCGAGTAAGCAAATATGGCGCCATCTGAATGTAAAGATTTGAATGTTTACAGTTTTAACTAGCTTACCACCCCCATTATTTTAAAGATTTGTGTACTAACTGCCAAATTAACCAAAATTGTTTAATCTATATTCTGCACGATTTTGGTAGTACTAGAATTTGAAGACCGGGTTCTTCATGTCAGTTCAGTTGCATCTAGGCAAGACAGTAAAAACACAGAAAAGGTAATAGTACCTACAAATAAATACGCATCGATGTTATCTTACTAATACTATGAATGCGAAAGTTTGGATGGATAGATGTTTGTTACTCAATCACGCCAGAACGACTGAACGGATATGGATGAAATTTGGCGCAGATATTATAGTCTGGAATAACACATAGGAATTACAGCGGGAATCAAAAAAAACCTCAATATGGCAACTGGTTAAAGTGAGTGTGAGTGAAGATCGGGATATGTCAGTTCAGTCGCACCTAGACAAGCAAGTATAAATACGCTTATACATTACTACACCTATTAACTGGCGGAAATTTAAATTCATTGAAGGAAAATTAAGGAGTTACAGCGGGAATTAAAAACAGCTTAAGCCACGCGGACGAAGACGCGGGCACCAGCTAGTGTAATATAAGTGAAACATCAAAGCCGTTGAGAACCCCGCTTCGTCCTGGTTGTGTCATCAGACGTCACATCAAAGGCGGTCGGGCCAAATATTTGCCTTCGCCTACTGGCTGCTCGGAACAAACACGCCGAGATAGAATGGAGAATTGAGGTGGGAATAATGACTTATTTGGGGCACGTGACTACGAAAATTTTCAACTTGAACGTATTATAATAGTAGTAATATATTATCATTCTTGAAGTGAAATTTCTTCAGGATCGTTTTGATTTGAAAATTCGATGAAACGAAAAAGCGACACTAAAAATAATAAAAAAATACTAACGCTCCGCCGGTATTCAAATCAAATCAAATATTGTATTATTCATTATTCAATTTAGGTAGATATACTACACTTATTGACGTCCACTTATCTATACTAATATTATAAAGAGGAAAGATTTGTTTGTTTGTAATGGATAAACTAAAAAACTACTCAACCGATTTTAAAAATTCTTTCACCTATAGAAAGCTACTTCATCAGCGAGTAACATGGGCTAAATTTTATTTTAAAATAAATTGAAGATCCCTTCGAAAATTGCAATAATGTGAATTAGGTCGGAAAAATTCACCTAATTTAACTTTTTACGTTAAACCTCTATTCGTCTTTTAATTCAGACTGTCTTTTATGTCATATTTGTCAAGACACTCACCTCCCACGACCTCCCACGTTAAGGCAACAGCGCTCAACATGCGCCAGGGTTGTCCGACAACAGTAGTTACGTTTCGGGTAAGCAAGCGCGCGCGAACGCCTCCGCCGCGTTTTCGTCGCACAGGGACGCGTGAGCGTTGGCATTTTTGTGTGGTGTTAATCAACTCCTTGGATTCATGGTACCACAAATACAATGATGTACTAGTGTCTCCGATGTAGTGCTAGTAAAGTGACATAAAGCAAGTCATTTACTGATCTCTGTGTGGTGCTTATCAACTCGTTGGATTCGAGTTAGGTACACAATGATGATGTGCTAGTGTCTCCGGTGGTGTGCTAGTATAGAGACATAAAGCTGGTCACTCACTGGTCGCTGTCGTAGTGGCGGCGCGCGTGGAGCGGCGGCGCATTGTCCGGCAACAGTAGTTGCGTGTCGGGTGAGCAGGCGCGCGCGAACGCTGCCGCCGCCTCCACCGCAGCGTCCTCGTCGCACAGGGATGTGTCGTCACCCGCTGTGCACAAACCATACACTTGTAGTCTAGAACAGGGACTCCCAAACTAACCTCGAGCCACCATAGCCAAATTACTTTAAAAATCTCTATATCTTATTGATACAAAATACCAATTTAAAAACTTTGCGTTTGGTTAAGTTTGTAAACTTGACATCATTTTCTCATCAAACAAAATAATAAGATAAATAAATAAAAAAGTCTTTATTTGTCATAAAAAGCATACAATTATTATGAGATGATGATGATGATGATAGATGATAGGACTATTTAGAAGATAGGCCCATCATACTAATATTATAAATGCGAATGTGTGTTTGCCTGACTGTCTGTTCCACGGCCTATCTGTTCAACCGATTTTGATGAAATTTGGCATGGGTATAGTTTGTATCCCGGGGAAGGATATAAGCTATCCCGGACCACTAAAGAGTTCCCGCGGAATTAAAAAAATCTTAATCCACGCGGACGAAGTCTCTATAATTACACAATAATGATAATATTTAATTCAATTCTGTAGTAAATTATATTTCTTGGTGAGAATTTAATATCACATCACCGATTCATACACAAAACATTTGTTATCGGTAAAACCAGTATTTATTTGTCGGGAGCAAACAATCGCATAGATTAATAATAATATTAAACAAAGGAAGGCGGAAAACAAAAATCCTGCAATGCGACGTTGATAATGTTCGCACTAGCTGAGATGAGTTTGTACAATAATTATAACTGTTATCACTTATCTCACACGTACATTACGGTCCAGTTAATGTTGGCGTAGGTACGTCAAAATAAATAAAATTTGATGTACATACAATTTTATTTATAATAAAAAATGCCTATCAATCAAATAAATATTATTATAAATGCGAAAATTTGGATGGATGGATGTATGTATGGATGGATGTTTGTTACTCACTCACGCCCGAACGGCTGAACGGATCTGGATGAAATTTGGCACAGAGATAGATTATAGTCTGGAATTGGCATAGGCTACTTTTTATCCCGGAAAACTAAGGAGTTCCCGCGAGAACAAAAAACCTCTATCCACGCGGACGTAGTCGCGGGCATCAGCTAGTGTGTATATATGGGAAGAGAGCAATCGCCAAAATTCATGCTGATCAGTTCTCGGAAAATTTTCAGAAAATCGATTGGATCTAAACCATTCGTAGACTTTAGCGTTTAAATTATCGTTAGTGATATCGTACTAATATGATAAATTCGAAAGTGTGTTTGTTTGTTATTTAGTTCTTTAATCGCGCCGCAACTGTGCAACGGATCAGCGTGATGTTTAGATTAGTCGAGAACCTCGAGAGTCACATAGGCTTTTACCCGACTTTAAAAACTTACTCCACACGAAGTCTCGTGAATTATAAACACACAGCTAAATTGTTAAACACAAATATAACGCGGTGGAATTGCCTTATTTTGGCGGAATATGCCCGACAAAATCCGACGGCATCTTCCGACAAAATACGGAGTTCTACCTTGTTAAATGTATGCTCATTCGTACATTCATTGTAAGCGGATTACATTAACTTTATAGTTATAGCCGCTAGCGACATCTAGTAGTGGTATTTTGTATTTGCCACCAGTTCTACAAATATACCTCTCTCTGATAAATATTAACATATTATAGTTTCTCTATCTAGCTTATTATTTAATTTAATTATGCCTTAATTAGTCACACAGAGTAGAAGTTTTCTTTAAAAATAAAACGGCAATACAACCAAAAGTTGAAAAATCACTGAATTCATTTTTTTTTAATTCATATAGTACGTGAACTATAATCATTTCATTTCATTTCATATACCTGATAGAAGATGTTAAACTCAAAATGTCAATTTAGTCTTAACCTAAACATCATTGTACTATGTTTAGGTGTTATAACGTAATGTTTTTTTAATTGCTAAATGATTCGACCGCTTGTTTTCAGAATGCCCGTCCCGGGAAAAAAAAACAGGAGGTTAAAATTAATATACTGTTTTTGTAGAAAGAAAATATACTCACGGTCATACTCAAAAGCAGGATT
Source organism: Erebia epiphron (assembly GCA_963932025.1). Classification (NCBI taxonomy): domain Eukaryota; kingdom Metazoa; phylum Arthropoda; class Insecta; order Lepidoptera; family Nymphalidae; genus Erebia; species Erebia epiphron. Next base: position 16,992,979 of record OZ009960.1, read on the forward strand.
AAGCATATCAACAGGTTTAACTCTCTATTCCAGCTAATGGAATTTAATTTTTTTCCAAGATCAAGATTCAAGTCCGCAATGAAAACATTTTGCCAAATACTCAGTCCATAATTTTATTATTATCACATAATATCACTACAATAATAAAAAAAAATGCCCAACATCTACACTACAATTTTTCCACATTGCTTTAAAATTACAGTTTACTGAGATGAAGAAACTACATTTTAAAGCTTTATTATTTAACGAGGCGCGAAAACCACGTAATAGATAAGGAACAGCAAAAAGTGAGCATGTGAGTGAGATAAGAAAGTATTTAGGCTATTCGTCAAATTATGTCGCGTTTTGTATGAAGACGGGCGTTTCATTATCATTTACAGTAAATATGTATGTTAAATTTAAAAAAAAAAAACAAAATCAATTATTTTATTCAAAGTAGGTACCATAGTACTCTTTTTGAAGGTCATATATCAAACATTAAATTCATTAGAATTATTATAAAATAATAATAACAAAATCAAAATAAAAATAGCAAAGAAAAAAATAAATAATAACTAATAATCATTCACTATAAATAATATTCAAAATATATAATAACTAATAATCTATTGGAGTGTCCACGCGTCTTTGTCTGATAAGTAGTCGTCAAGACTATAATAGCCTTTTTTACATAGGCTTTTTTTGACGTATTGTCTAAATCTCCCCTCTGGTAAACTTTGGACTTCTGTCGGAATTTTATTATAGTAACGGACACTATTGCCTAAAAATGATGCGCTAACTTTCTTCAGTCTAAATCTATTGGTTTCTAATTTATTTTTGTTACGAGTGTTAATGTTATGCCGTTCAAAATTAGTTTTAAAGTTTTGTTTATTTTTGCGTACATACATTATGTTTTCGTATATATATTGACTCGCTACTGTCATAATATTACTGTCTTTAAATAGATTTCTTAGCGATTCATGTGGACCCAAGTTGTAAATAGCGCGTAAATAGCTATTAGGTGCTAATTGCTATCTTTACATGCTATACAACGTGTTACATTGAAGCCTGATTTTTAAAATCCATATTTTAATCCATGCAAATATCACAGTCTTAGGTTACGTTCGCACTACAAAAAATAATAATCGTTCGTTCGCGATTTTTTTTTTGCATTAAAACTAGAAATCATATGGAGGTGTACGCACTTCCGAACATTAACATTTTGACAGATATCGGTACATTTAACAAACTTTAGTGTTTCTGAAAATACCTTTTTTTTAACTTAAGTTAGGTATATTAACCTGATAGAACCTAAGTGAAGCACGACCTGAATATTTATGTCTAACCCTAACCTAACATTTTGACAGATATATAGTACTTATCCAGTTGTTTGTAATAATGAATTTTTGATTCTAATTTTGCCAAACGTTGGTTGTGAAATGAAAATTTGTCATTTGTTTTTTATGAAATGATATGTCACCATTTTTTATGCACCCTCATGATATGGGTATCAATTAAAAGGTTCGCTGAGAAGAATCTATACTAATATTATAATTGCGAAAGTTTGGATGGAATTCAAAGAATTCAAAATTCAAATGATTTTAATTCAAATAGACTTTTACAAGTACTTTTGAATCGTCGAGTGAATCTACCACTGGTTCGGAATGTCATTCCTACCGAGAAGAAAAATGGATGGATGGATGTATGGATGGATTGATGTTTGTAACACAATCAAGCCAGAACGGCTGAACGGATCCTGGTGAAATTTAGCACAGAGATATATAAGTCTGGAATAACACATATGATACTTTCTATCCCGGAAAATTAAAGAGTTCCCACGGAAACCAAAAATAACTCAATCCACGCGAAGTCGCGGGCATCATTTAGTAAGTACTATATAATGAAAGACTGTTTTTCTTACCGGTAGGACGCGGTTTTAACTCCATATGCACTGACGGTATAACGTCCATTTTAACTCACAAACAAACAAATCACAAGGTATTTTTGTAACGAAATAGTGCGAACTGAATCAATCGATAGGTTCGAATGCGTCAACAGTCACCGATAAACCGATCATTGCTATAATATCTGATAAGAGTTGTGACTAGTGGTAATAACACGACTTTCAAATGGAACAGGTCAATTTAGTTAATGACTTTACCCATTAAAGTCATTAACTAAAGAAACCTGTAGGTAATATATTAATTAAAGTGTTGTGCATAATTATAAATGCGAAAATGTGTACCTGTCTGTCCGTCTGTCCCATTTGCTAAGCCGGGTTAAACGAAATTTTGTAAAGAGATGGGTTTGAAACTTTGATCCCGTGGAAGTACTTTTGATCCCGGAAAATCATAGGGTTTCTAGGGGATTTTCTTAAAACCAAAACAAACGCGGACGAAGTCGAAGGCATCATCTAGTGGGAAATAAATTTTGTAGTTATTATCTAATAGCATAGAATAATAACTAGTACTAGGTACTAATAGCTACTTAGTTAATGTGAGATTTTGATAAAGCTCATCGCACACTAAAATTACAGTAAGCATCTTATGTAACGACCTCCCCAGTTTATTCTTTACTTTTCTTACAGTTTTTTTTTAAATATTTATAGCGAGCAAACGAGCAGGCGGGTCACCTGATGGTAAGTGATTACCGCCGCCCATGAACATTTGCAGCACCAGAGGAACCGCCAATGCGTTGCTGGCTTCTGAGATATTCATTTATCCGCCCTTTGAAGAGCCCCATGTTATATTCATGAGGGAACACAGAAAATGGAAGCTGGTTCCACAATTTGCGGGTACGTGGCAGAAATGACCTGGAATAACGGGTGGTTAAAGATGGGCCAGGCATCCAGGTGGTGAGGATGAAATTTGTTTCTGCGTTTTCATTATAAGTCGGTTCAAAATGAAAAGGGGAAAAAAACAATGGACAGACTTGCACTATCGTAAGTTTTAACATTAATGTAAGATAACGTGATACTATCAGCGACACAATGAAATAGGGCGCGTTTATCGATACCAATCGATCTGATTTTATTTATTATTGTGTATATTTTTACCTACTTTTTATACCGACTTACTTGTTAATAGGAATTAGAAATGACGCAGTGGAATGTTGAGTAATTGTTTTGACTACGACTCGAATTTTATGGGATTTGTCATCGATAGGCTGAGATCTATAGAGCGAACTTTGACTTTGCTTAGACTTAAGACATGGTTAAAACGAGACAGATTTATGTTACTCACATAAGTCCAGCTCGTCCTACTCTAAGTAAAGTCTGAGCCAAGTCAAAGTACTTCAAAGTCTTAGGAAAGTAACGACCATAAAACACACAAGTACATAAACATATAAGTAATGTATGTCAAGAAATTTTCTGGATTAGGTTGTGGCGGAGAAGTCCATTCAAATTCAAAGTTTATTTTAGGACATACAGCAGGCCGAGCATGGGAGGGGACAAAAATCTTATCCCCCGATTATATCCACTGACAAGCAATAAAATTATGCTATAGCATGGCAACAGGGGAAAGGAGTATATCCCTGTTTGACTTGTGCATCGGACGTAGGTTTAAGTTTATTTTCATACCATTAAATTATAAAAAAGATGCCAACTGGGACATCTTATCCTTTCCCCGTGGATAAAACCTTCCCGCCCATGCTCGGCCTACAGGTGCTCTTATGATACGTCTTGTTTTGACATCGGTTCGGAATGGAGACTCAACTGAGTCTTAAGTGGCCGGTAAGAAGGCTGATAATTGTCCGATTCACTTAAAAACTTAAGCGGCACACACAGGGTGCGAGCGCGAATCGGGTCGGTTCGACGCTGCGGCCGCTCGCTACCCGTTCAACCCGTGCGACGGGCGCGGGTCCCGCGCGTCATCCGCCTACACAGGACGCATTGTCGTCCATATAAATACCAGGAATCACACCCGACCCACGCCCGTTCCGTGTGTTTTGCCCTTCATAATTTTACCACGGCAAGTAGAGCTTACCGGTGTCCGTACTGTGCGAGTGCGGGTTGTGTATGATGCGTATCCGCCTCTCCGGGTGCACGGGCTCGCCCTCCGGCCCGCCCTGCTCGCGCAGCCGCCACCTGGCGGCGTCCGCTTCTCGAGTGCTGCGCGGGAAGTAGAGTGGCGCGATGGCCAGCAGAGGGCCCAGCTCGGCGCTGCACGCGCTCGCTATTATCACTAGCTGGGGGATGGAGTGTTGCTCGAGGTATCGCCGGACTGTGCCTGGAAAACAAGTTGGAAATGTAAGGGGTTGCGTGAGTCCGGCGAGTATGATGTATGAAGGGTTGAAACACGATTCACAGAACGCGAGCGCGAGTCGGGCGCGTGGCGGATGACGCTGGGTGATGTCGTCCATATAAATACAAGGAATTCAACCAGCTGCGCACCCTACCCGACCCGCGCCCGCTCCCTGTGTTTTGCTTTAGTTCCGATTTTGGCCACGTGCAAAAGACCCTTGTCGCACTGTAGTCTAAATATTTAAAAGGAAAAGGTAGCTGACTGACTGACTGACTGATCTATCAACGCACAGCTCAAACCACTGGACGAATCGGGCTGAAAGGCATACAGATAGCTGTTATGAAGTAGACATCTGCTAAGAAAAGATATTTGAAAAATTTAAACCCTTAAGGTGGTAATTTTTTATGGAAATCGTACTGATCCTTTGTCCTACGTGAGCGACTAACGCGCCACCACGAGTCGATACGACAGTATCAAACAGTAGCTGACCCCTCACGTGGCCTACGTTCCTTTGTCGAGTTAGTCGCTGTTATTGAGCTGAAGGAGGTTGCGGGGCGGGAACGAGAGCTGGATATTAACGCTCCACCGCTCCATTGATCAGCAGAAGCCCCTGTCGTCTTCTGCTGATTCTTCTGCCCTTGTATAGGCGTTTATGACCCTATTGTTGGTTAGCGTCGAGACGTCTCGGGCATCTTGGGACCCTGAGACGCCTTATTCTAGACGCGGACTGTGCCGCTGGTTCTTTAGTGGGTATTCTGCTTATCAGTGAGTCCCACATACCCGCTTTGCAAATTAAATGCATTTTTCAGCAAGTAAAAGAAAGGCACGTTAGTCATTTTCTATGTCGTGTATCGCGTCGCGTTGCTTCTGACGTTCAGCTAGGAGGTGAGCGAAGTGGGCAAAAGCAATTTTTTTTTATTGAGTACCAATGAAGGGTGCTCAGTATAATTATAATCTAGCCAAACTATTTGACTAATAAGTAATTTTTCTTTAATCTAAGCTTATAATTAACTTATGTACTAAGAAATTGTCCAATGACGTATCTTAGTCTTTCTTGAAGCTAGTGATGTAACAAAATGTGATCGCTTACGTAGCGCGACGTGCGCGGCGACGTCCGGCGGGAAGTTGCGGCGCGGCGCGCTGATGACGCACAGCGCGAGCGAGCGCGCGCCCGCCTCGCGCGCCGCGTGCAGCACGTTCCTGCGGACACATTGACAGTGAGGAACTATTCGTTCTGGTTCCTCCGTCACCTTTTTATTATCGAATGGCAAGACATCGACAAGGTCCGCGTCCCTTACGCAGTCGAAATTCCGCGGACTCGTACGAAGCGATTTGCTTCCTCGTTCCTGATTCGAACCGCTAGGATATGGAATGCCCTTCCGGCTTCCGTTTTCCCCTCCACTTTTAATGTAGCTACTTTCAAATCAAGAGTGAATAGGCATCTTCTAGGCAAGCGCGCTCCACCTTAGGCTGTATCACCTCTTGCAAGTAGGTCTGATTGCAGCCAAGCGCTAGCCTATAAATTAAAAAAAAAACAGAGCGCGCTTGACAAGGGCTAACTTGTAGTTGAATAAAAAAAAACCGGCCAAGTGCGAGTCGAACTCGTGCACCGAGGGTTCCGTACAAACTGTGACGTGGTAGGCCGTCTACGATGTGGTGGCCGGCCCTTGGAGCAGTAAAAAAATCAAGCTTCTAAGCCAACGCAATCAAAAGATACAGCCGTTTATGCTGCAAATTTTCAACACTCGCAAGGGAATCAAAACCTACAGGTACCTACCTACTTCCCGTGAACTCAGAATCTTGAAATTTGGTACAAAGCAACGCCATAAAGCACAGATATATATAGGAATAATAATTGCGAAAAGGATAAATTTTTTGTTACATCAATAAAAAAAATTATTTGAAATTAAAAAAAAAAAATTTAAATTATTTAAAATTATTAAAAAAAAAATTATTATTCATATTATTCAGCTTGATACCTCCATGCGTTCCTGAGAAAAAGGGTCTTGACACACAGACCGACGGACAAAAAAGTGATCCTATAAGGGTTCCGTTTTTTCCTTTTGAGGTACGGAACCCTAAAAACACAAAACGTACTTGTAACAATTGTGCAGCGAGCTCTCGGCCGCCGAGTGGTACTTGGCTGTGTACTTGGGGCTGACGGTGTGCAGCAGGTGGCGGCAGCGCAGCGCGAACCCGCTCGTCACCACCACCTCGCCCGTCCGACACTCTGGAACGGGGGAAACCATCGATATATATATATATAATATATAAGTAGGTAGTAGATGTGTACAAGCGCAAGCCTATCTCGCAATAAAAAAAAAGCTAAGTACTTTTTATCCCAGAGAATCAAAGAGTTCCCGCGGGAACCAAAAACCTCAAACCAAGTAGACGAATTCGCGGACATCTGCTAGTTATGTATAATTATAAATGGGGGAATATATATTTGCCATGTTGCCAATCAAAAAATAGCCGTTAGTATTTTTAATTAAATTTGTTTGAGTCTAAGTTATTTAGTTTACTTTGTGCCACCCAGATGGCACCACTTGTACCCTGGCTCGCTTTACGCGAGCATTACGCGAGAAACAATTGTGCATCACGAAATAATAATAGAAATTATCCCACCAAAACTGCTTCGTTGGTCTAGTGGTTGGCATTATCGACTGCGGCCGACGAGGTCCCGGGTTCTAGTCCCAGGTCGAGCCATAATTAAGTGTTGGGGTTTTCTGACTAAAAATTTAATGGGTTGCAGTAGTAGTAGTAGTATGCTAACAAAGCCTTGACTTTATAAGAAACTACCTGATGCCCGCGACTTCGTCCGCGTGACATAAGTTTTTACAATTCCCACGTGAAATCCTCAATTTTCCGGGATAAAAAGTAGCCTGTTACTCTCCAAGTCCTTAACTATTCCCATGGCAAAAATCACGTCCATCCGTTGCTCCGTTACGGCGTGATTGAAGGACAAACCAACAAACAAACACACTTTCGCATTTATAATATTAGTAAGTACGATTAGCTTTTGGTTCACGTTACGTTCGATTTTTCAAAGCCATATTTTACCCCTTGAGGGACGAGGGGGCCTACTTGTGGCAACGCATATCAATCGTTTGCGAATGTCAAGCAACGTTGACCCAAGTCAGTAACTGGATGAGTGAATTTTGAGGGTCAAATTTAGTATTTTCGTTCCCTCTGTGCCACGGAGAGTACGTTAAGCCGTCGGTCCCGGTTATTTTATCACTAACATCTTATAATAATCGTAACAAATACCTAAGATTTTAAATACTCTTAGTCGAGTGGAAGGACGTGGGAGCCCACCACATTGTTATCCCAAGAAAACTCCTACCATTCGTTAATGGGCTGCAGTAGTAGTAGTAGTATGCTAACAAAGCCTTGACTTCATAAGAAATCTTCGTATGATAGTGACTAGTGTGGAGTGGTGATCATACCTAGTCCTCGTGTGATGATCTCCTCCTTCAGATCGGGCCCCGCGCACTGCAGGATCCGCTCGCTGACCACGTTGCATTCCGTGAGCGTTTCGTCGCTTGTGTTTGTGATGGCGTCCACTTCCAGCGTTGCTATGTCGCCTTGCCTGGAACGGAAATAAATAGGTCTTCAGATTGCATTTTAGAATAATAAAATTTATCCAGGTTTTACTCTTGCCTACCCTGTCTGTTGGAAGTCAACTCCTGTGCCGTCGTCTCTGAGTGTCGTGATGGGTGACACGATTAGGTTTCAGAAGGTATCAGAAGGTATTCAGAAAGTTTCAGAAGGTATTCAGAATTATCTATTCTGGGAAAAACGTAGCTATTCTCGAACAGTAGTAAAAAGGCTTTTACAATATCACGAGGCACTGGTTGATATGGTCCGTGTCGAAGGTGGGGCTTTAGTAAACGGTTCAGTATATTTCTCCTCAGATAGGAAGACGTTCAGCATAAATATAAGAATGGTCTTACCAGATAGCCAGGCACTGGCTGACTTGATCGTCTTAGGAGAAGATTCATGATATGATGGGACACCTGAGTATATGCCTACTCAGGTAAATATCATTCACCTGTGCTGTCGCGATGGTTTACGTTGGCCTCTGTTCAGATGGAACACTGGAACGGACGGGAAATTCGTTCTGTAGCGGCGCGGGACTGCAATCAGCGCGCCACGCTCGCGCCACTGTCCGGGTATTAAACGCTTTCACCAGATGAAGAGGCGCTGGTTGACGTGGTCGTCGTAAGCGAAGACGGAACAGGTTTCTCATGACCTGGTGAGACCTGTATGTACACCTACTAACGCAATGGCGCAGATTGCAACCAGCGCGCCACGGTCGCGCCGCTGGCCGGTGAATGCATTCTGTCTGAGTATAGTTCGCTCTCACCAGATGGCGAGGCGCTGGTTGATGCGGTCGTCGTAAGGGAAGACGGGGTATGCGTGCGCGGGCGGCGCACGGCCTGCGTAGTCGGTGAGCGGCGTGGGCGCGGACTGCGACCAGCGCGCCACGCTCGCGCCGCTGGCCGGTGAATGCATTCTGTCTGGGTATAGTACGCTCTCACCAGATGGCGAGGCGCTGGTTGATGCGGTCGTCGTAAGGGAAGACGGGGTATGCGTGCGCGGGCGGCGCACGGCCCGCGTAGTCGGTGAGCGGCGCGGGCGCGGACTGCGACCAGCGCGCCACGCTCGCGCCGCTGGCCGGTGAATGCATTCTGTCTGGGTATAGTACGCTCTCACCAGATGGCGAGGCGCTGGTTGATGCGGTCGTCGTAAGGGAAGACGGGGTATGCGTGCGCGGGCGGCGCACGGCCCGCGTAGTCGGTGAGCGGCGCGGGCGCGAACTGCGACCAGCGCGCCACGCTCGCGCCGCTGGCCGGTGAATGCATTCTGTCTGGGTATAGTACGCTCTCACCAGATGGCGAGGCGCTGGTTGATGCGGTCGTCGTAAGGGAAGACGGGGTATGCGTGCGCGGGCGGCGCACGGCCCGCGTAGTCGGTGAGCGGCGCGGGCGCGAACTGCGACCAGCGCGCCACGCTCGCGCCGCTGGCCGGTGAATGCATTCTGTCTGGGTATAGTACGCTCTCACCAGATGGCGAGGCGCTGGTTGATGCGGTCGTCGTAAGGGAAGACGGGGTATGCGTGCGCGGGCGGCGCACGGCCCGCGTAGTCGGTGAGCGGCGCGGGCGCGGACTGCGACCAGCGCGCCACGCTCGCCCCGCCGGCCAGCGCCGGCGAACGCATCACGCTACCCTCTGGAAAAACAAAAATAAACACTTTTATTCCACTTGCGCAAACCAGTTAAAATTTTAAATAATTAAATTAATCTAAATATATATATATAAAATTCAAAGTCCTGACTGACTAACTTATATATCAACGCACAGCCCTAGGGTTAGATACTTGAAATTTTGATAGTAGCTTCCTTTTGTAACGTAGGCGCTCACGAAGGAAGGATTTTTCAAAATTCCACCCCTAAGGGGGTGAAACAGGGGTTGAAAGTTTGTATGAAAGTCCGTCATTTCTCAAGTTATATCCATGAAACTTAGTAAATGAATTATCGATAAAAAATAAAGAAATAGGGATTCACAGTTTTTAAAAATTCTACCCCCGAAGCGGTGAAATAGGGGATGAAAGTTTATATGAAAGTCCTTCATTTCTCAAGTTGTATGAACGAAACTTGGTATTTTGGCTTTAGGTAATAAATAAAGAAGTACGTGTTTAATTTTTACCCCTTTAGGGGTGGAATTTTGGGGGTTGGGGTTGAAAGTCCTTCATTTCTCAAGTTATAGTGATGAAACTTAGCATTTGGTCTTTCAGTAAGATATGCAGAAGTACGTGTTTCACCATTTTTGAAAATTCGACACCCAAAGGGGTGAATGTCCTTCATTTATCAACATATTTTTTAAAGTTATAACAACGAAACTTGTAACAGTTTTTCAAAATTCCAACCCCCAAACGGGTAAAATGGGGGTTGTAAGTTGGTGTAAAAGGCCGGCGTTTTTCAAGTTAAATAGCCGTGAAACTTGATATTTGTGCTACCGGTTTAAATTATCAAATACATAATTCAGTTTTTATAAATTCTATCCCAAAGGACGTTAAATAGTCCTTCAATCACGGCGCAACAGAGCAACGGATCGACGGGTTTTTTTTCATGGGTCCTTTTTATCCCGGAAAATTAAGGAATGCCTATGGGAATTAAAAAACTTATGCCACGCGAACGAAGTCGCGGGCGACCGCTAGTTAATAAATAAATGAATTAATAATCATTAAGTCAGCCAACAAAATGGTACAACGAAATGAAACATACGAGTACATAGAGTACCTACCACAGCTCTCATGGAACCAAGGAGCCAACTAAGATTTAAGCCATCCTTGGTTCCACGAGATCCGGGCATACATTCCTTAAAACAAGTTTAAAATCTAAACCTAATCTGGTAGCCTGTGAGATCACGAGATAATCGCTGTGGGGGCGTTGATGCCAACGGTAAAATCGAAGACGTCGACGTAACGTCCAGAATTATAAAGGGCCGGGCGCATATCTGGCGATGGCGAGGGCGTCGGCATGTATACAAGTGCTCCGTAAATAAAGTGAGAAATAAATTATAAACAGTGGTATTGAAGCCAAAAAGTGATATAATTCATTAGATAAATGTGTAAATCTCTAGTATTAGTGTTTGCAAATCATTAAAAGTGCAATTAAAGCAAATAATTAACTACGAAGTTACAGATTAATCATTCATTTATCTCAATAATAATCAACTCATTGGACATTTATTTGTGCTTTAAAATGCTGTATTTTGGGAAAGGAGTACATAAACATTCAAATGTGTGGTAAAATTAAAAATAACAAGAAATAAAGTGTGAATTAATAAGATAATTTAGGTGTTGGAAATAACGGCGATAAGTGAAAAAGAAAAAAACGCCATCTGTACTTATGTCATAACTACGCGTAATAAAATACATAAGTGCCATATGCATGAAATCGACTACACTTCGAAAAATCAGTACTTTGAAAGTATTGAAGAACTGCAACTAATTCTCACGGATCCTAAGAGATGGCGCTTAGCTCCAACTACCAATAGAAGGCACTAGGATTAATCATTTATCGACATAATATTGTGATACGTCATTACATGGTGCTCGAAAATTTCGCCAATGATTAATACATCGCCGATGGCTACATCAGGCATAGACTCGACTCATGCCGCATTGTGATGTGGGTTCAAATCCTAGCGCGGGTTTATGAAAAATGTCTCTCGGCCACATAAAACACAATTATTATTTTTCTATACATTTATTTATCGATTAATTTAAAAAAAAAAAAAAATGTTGACTCGAAGAGCACATGCACTCGAAGAACAGAAAAAACTTAATTTAACATTACTGGAGCTTAAAGAAAGTAAAAAATTATGTAGTCAATTACTTCAAGAGAGAGAAGAAAGTGAAGTAGAGATACAAAAAGTTGTGAATAAAAACACACAGTTAAAAACTGAATTGGCCGAACTACACAAAACTTATCTCCAAACACATGAACAGAAACAACAGCTCGAGGAAATCTTAATACATTTCCAACGATGTAATGATACTTATGACGCTGAGATTGCTAAGACCAAAGACTTAGAAGGTAAACTGTATCATGCTCAACAGGAAGTATCATATCTGAAATCACAACTTCAAGTTAGCCAGAAGCAAAATACTGACACTTTGTTCACTGAACTTGTAGATTCAAATTCTACAATACTGCCAAACGCATTCATTGATCTCACGAAGGATGATTGTCAGCTTTCTAAAAATGTCAAACCAACAGATAAGCTTAGTAGTCATAATAAGATTAAAAAATATATCAAGATTAATAAATTTATACGTAAAACTCAGTAACTAGTCAAAAAAGAGCGTGTTCGCAGCAAAACAATTTACGTAACACAAAAAAATATAAAACTTAAATCAGAGGTAAACCATTATATAGAGTCTCTACAAGAGTTAGAAAATAGATACAAGTCGGAGACAGAAATGTTGACATCTGAAATTAATAACTTAAAAGACTGTATAAACGCATTGAACAAAAATTATGAGGAATCTCAAGTACAATTACGTGAGCACATCTTAGCCGCGGACAATATCATTGAGCTATCGAATTATAACCTGGCAAGGCTGGAATCTTTGAATAATAAGCAGTGCTGCTGTGATTGCGCCGTAATATCTACTGAAAAGAAAATTCCCCAGAGAATTAACAATTCTAAACCTAAATTATGCTCCGACAGTGCTAAAATTAATGAAAACTCAAGTACTATAGTTTTATCTGATAAATTAGGTCAAGAGTTTGGTGCTTTCTTGAAGGAAAAGTTGCCCCAAAAAGTGATAAATTATTGTAAACCTAATGTATCGATTTCGGAATTGATAAATAGTATAGAACGAATGACATTACACAAACAAAATACTATCGTGGTCTTGTTTGGTAATAGTTTAACTGTAAACAAGCGTGACATATCTTGTTTATTTGAATTAATAAGTAAAATTGATGTAAAGAATTGGGTCATGTGTACGCTGCCGTACTCAAATTTATTGACTGACAAACAAAATAAATACATCCATTATTTAAACAATTTCATTTACAAATTAGCACGACTATGTTGCAAGCCAGTAGCTCTGGTCGATATAAATGAATTTGTGAACGGCTGCAGATTGACGGAGGACAAATTGTATATGCCAAAAAAATCTATCCATAAAATAGCTACATTAGTGGCAAACAAAATCATATATTTGTCTAAATCAAATAGTAATAATATAATTAATGTATCGTGTGATTTTAATGATACTTTGAGTAGTATTTGTTTTGTAAATAATCCTGACACTATTTATTGTAGCGACAATGAAAAAAGTGTTTTAAACTGACTAAGGAGACAAAGGAAAAGCATTATTGTATAAATTTGGTGCACCAGAATATCCAAAGCTTTTCCTGCAAAATACTGGAAATAGAGTTATTTCTTGAAAAATACAACATTGATGTTCTTTGTTTAACGGAACACTGGCTGAAAGAAACAGAACTATGTTTTAATATAAATAATTATGAGATAGGAAGTTCTTTTATCAGAAAGATTGCAATACATGGAGGCTCAATGATACTTTTAAAAAATAATATTAAATATAAAGCAAGAAAAGATATTGAAAATCTTTCTGTTGAAAGACACGTGGAGTTATCCAGCGTGGAGCTAAGCAGACATCTAATAATTTGTGTTTACCGCCCCCCCTCTGGCGACTTAGATATTTTTGAGACAGCTTTGGAGGAAACTCTTAGGTTAGCATCACGTGGATCTAAGAATATTGTAATAAGTGGAGACTTTAATATTGATATTTTGGCCGAGAGTCCACTTAAAGATAGTCTATTTAATTTATTCCGTTGTTTTAATTTAACTAATGTTTTTAATGAACCCACTAGAATAACTTTGTATTCGGCCACTTGCCTCGATAATATTTACTGTGATTGTGACTATTATAATGAGACTATAGTTAATTGTCTTAAGTCGGACCACTGTGGTCAATTTATAACTTTAGTAGCTGAAGAAAAAAAGGTAAAAGATAATATAGTTTGCAGACCCATAACACAAAAACAACTTGAAAAGTTTAAACAAAATATCACAGCTCGTCTTACCATGGACCTGACAGATGACCACAAAGTCTGGTTCTATAAACTTTTTGATATTATACAAGACGAATTTAAAATGGCCTTTCCAATTAAAACTGTTACTTGCAATAGAAAAAATGGTTTCAATGAATGGGCAACTTGTGAAATCCGTAATAATAGAGACATTCTTTATAGTCTCTACGATGAAAAAACTTGGAATTTTTCGGATGAATTTTTAGAACATTTAAGAACATTCTCAAAAACGTTTAAAAGGGAATGTCGGGATGCAAAGTCGAATATGATTCGCAATAAGATAAAAAATTCGTCAAATAAATCGAAAACAGTTTGGGATATTGTAAACACTGAAACTGGCAAGACCAAGCGTATGAAAAGGGATATTGTTTTAAAATTAGATGATACTTTAATTAAAAATAAGGATGAAATAGCTAAGATATTTGAGAAATATTTTACTAATATACCCCTAGAAACAACTTCTCACTTACAATCCTCCCCAGATATGGCTTTCGAGCTGCTAAGCTCTAATGTTACTGCATGTCAAGATAATTTTCAATTTGCGCACATAGATTCTCATACTTTAGTCAAAACTTTTAAATCACTAAATATGAAAAAAACACAAGACATATCAGGTATGTCTGTGCACGTTATTAGTTCTGTAATAAATGTTTTGGCCCCACATCTAACAAAATTATTTAACAAGTGTGTTGACGAAGGTATTTTTCCGGATTGGATGAAGATCAGTCGCCTAGTACCGTTATTTAAGTCAGGTGATAGTGAAGATCCCTCATGTTTTAGACCTGTGTCTGTCTTGCCAGTGCTCAGTAAAGTATTTGAAAGGATTATGCTAAATCAGTTACTTTCATATTCTAACGCTAACAATATTTTACACAGTCAACAATTTGGTTTTACTAAAGGCAAATCTACTACGGATGCTGGAATTGCCCTAATTAAATATATATTCGAGGCATGGGAGAGCTCACAAGATGCAATCGGTGTCTTTTGTGACCTCTCCAAAGCTTTTGATTGTGTTGATCATCAGATTCTCATGCGTAAACTTCAGTATTACGGAATCAGAAATCAGGCTCGAGATCTAATACAATCATATCTCATTAATAGGCTACAGAAGGTTGACATAGGTGGTGTGATATCTGAAGGATCCCTGGTCAAGATGGGTGTACCGCAGGGCTCTATTTTAGGCCCATTTTTATTTTTAGTATATGTTAATGATTTACCTCATATGGTTCAAAAAATCTCAGACATTGTAATGTTTGCTGATGATACTTCGCTTATTTTTAAAACTAAAAGACAGACAAATAACATGGACGAAGTAAACAGTGCTCTGTCCCAGGTTTTGAGCTGGTTCACATCAAACAATTTGCTTCTAAATTCTAAAAAAACTAAATGCATTAAATTTACCCTCCCGAACGTACGGCAGGTGGACACTGAAATTATTTTAGGCCATGACAAGTTAGTTTTAGTGGATGAAACAGTATTCCTAGGGATAGGTATCGACTATAAACTTCAGTGGGGAAGCCATATCCGAAAGCTCTCTAAAAAACTGAGTTCAGCTGCGTACGCCATTAGAAAAATTAGACAGCTAACGGATGTATCCACTGCTAAAATTGTTTATTTTGGCTACTTTCATAGTCTGATGTCATACGGTATCTTACTTTGGGGTCGAGCAGCCGATATCAAGACTATATTTTTATTACAAAAAAGAACAGTTCGCGCTATTTACAACTTGGGTCCACGTGAATCGCTAAGAAATCTATTTAAAGACAGTAATATTATGACAGTAGCGAGTCAATATATATACGAAAACATAATGTATGTACGCAAAAATAAACAAAACTTTAAAACTAATTTTGAACGGCATAACATTAACACTCGTAACAAAAATAAATTAGAAACCAATAGATTTAGACTGAAGAAAGTTAGCGCATCATTTTTAGGCAATAGTGTCCGTTACTATAATAAAATTCCGACAGAAGTCCAAAGTTTACCAGAGGGGAGATTTAAACAATACGTCAAAAAAAGCCTATGTAAAAAAGGCTATTATAGTCTTGACGACTACTTATCAGACAAAGACGCGTGGACACTCCAATAGATTATTAGTTATTATATATTTTGAATATTATTTATAGTGAATGATTATTAGTTATTATTTAATTTTTTCTTTGCTATTTTTATTTTGATTTTGTTATTATTATTTTATAATAATTCTAATGAATTTAATGTTTGATATATGACCTTCAAAAAGAGTACTATGGTACCTACTTTGAATAAAATAATTGATTTTGATTTTGATTTTTGATTTTGATGCGCAGCGCAGAGCATTTCAAACTGCCAAATCATTATCAGCAGGGCGACCGCGTAACTTCTGCATCAATCATTGTTACAGTATCAATTGTTGTGATTGGCTGAATTTATGGTATTCTTGCTGCGTCAATGGATTTTGCCCAATAGTGGAATAGTGTTATCCAATCAGAGGTGATTGCGATGTAACGATGATTGATGCAGAAGTTACGCGGTCGCCCAGCAGGTTTGATGACGTGGAAACAATATCGAAAATTAATAATAATTGACCGAATGCCAGTCTCCAAGACTAGTGACACAACGGCTAGTGGGTTATGTCAATTGATTTTCGATATTATTTCAACGGCTGCAAAGTCTATAATTGTTTGGCAGTGAAAAATGCTCTGTGCTGCGCTTCGCCAAATATGCGCTGGCCCAAAAGCGCAAGGTCAATCAAATCTATTATTTTCATGAAAACTCACATATTTTATTATAGTGTATATATGTGAGTTTTCATGTTTTTTTAAAAAGGAAATATAGTACAAGTATAAACTTAAGTGGTAGGTAGCTAAATGAGAAAAAAGAACAAAATATAATATTGACCATGTGATTGGTTTATTAAATATGTATTTATTTTGCATAATATACATAAATCAGATGCCACATGAAATGAAAGTAGTCTATAGCGATAATAAATAAGTATTATGTTTCCCGTTATTCCGTGAAAGGTGGAACGTTACATTTACAATTCACAGTTCTAAGAACACTATAATCATAGGTAAAAGTAGTTTGAGATAATTTATGCAAGCTTTAATTACGCCTTTTCGCGTATGGGTTAAAGGAAATGAAATGTAGAAATGCAAATTAAACAACGGAATTACTTCAAAGGGAAATATAAATAACAAATTGGTATTTATAATTGGGTATTTGACAACTATTCAAATAAATAATTTTTTAGTGATTATTAAATAGAGGATCTCCCAAAAGTCGTAATATCCACGTCCCCTGTTAGTTTTATGTTGAATTACTATTTTAATCTAGGATCGATTAAAGTAAAAACCGGCCAAGTGCGAGTCGGACTCGCGCACCGAGGGTTCCGTACAAACCTGTAGTAAGTTTTAAATTAAATGTTTTTTTTAAATATTTGAGTTGATTGAATGAAAGGTAAATTGCGATTTACGATTAATGACGTATTAAAAAAAACTACTTACTTGATCTCGTTCAAACCAATTTTCGGTGGTAGTTTGCATGGTACTGTACAACATATATTTTTTTTAGTTTTATCATTCTCTTATTTTAGAAGTTACGGGGGGGGGACACACATTTTACCACTTTGGAAGTGTCTCTCGCGCAATCTATTCAGTTTAGAAAAAAATGATATTACAAACCTCAATACCATTTTTGAAGACCTATCCATAGATACCCCACACCTATGGGTTAGATGAAAAAAAAATTTTTGAGTTTCAGTTCTAAGTATGGGGAACACCAAAATTTATTGTTTTTTTTTTCTATTTTTGTAAGAAAATCTTAATGCGGTTTACAGAATACATCTACTTACCAAGTTTCAACAGTATAGCTCTTATAGTTTCGGAAAAAAGTGGCTGTGACATACGGACGGACAGACAGACAGACAGACATGACGAATCTATAAGGGTTCCGTTTTTGCCAAATTTGGCTACGGAACCCTAAAAAGTGCGTCGAACTTTGATGACGTCACTATTCAATATTTCATACAAAATCCCACACTAAGCACGCGTTTTGACGTCTGCAAAAAAGTTGCTGATTTGACTAGTTTATCAAATACCCAGAAGACCATCATATTACTGGTCATAGGAATCTCGAGGTTATAGGGTCATGTCATAGTAGGATAACGAGCATGAGTTAATACGTGTCAATTTAATTGATCTACACGATAAAGCGGTGCACCGTGCAATCACAAACAACAATGGATCAGGAACACAATCAGGGCAAACTGGGCCAGGTCAGTGACGTCACCGATGCAATCCCCTCCTTTGCACTCGCGTACTGAGCGAGAGGGACGGAGAAACCATTGAGTATGCACTTGAAAATTAAACTGAGGTTACTTTGTTTGGTCCCGCTCGATTCATTTGCATATTTTAAAGAGTTCCAAGGAAATTAGAAAGCATCGACTGGTTTTAAAGGCTCCAAAAAATATGTAAGTGCTGCGAAATAATCCATATTTAATAAACGCGAAAGTGTGTCTGTCCGTCTGTCTGCTACGCTTTCACGGCCTATCTGTACAACAGATTTAAATGAAATTTGGTATGAGGATAGTTTGTATTCCGGGGAAGGACATAGGCTACTTTTTATCCCGGAAAATTAAATAGTTCCCGCGGGAATCAAAAAATCTTAATCCACGCGGACGAAGTCGCGGGCATCATCTACTCGTAGTATTACATAAATAAAAGTAGTGCTTGTAATATCAATTTTTTATACACAGTAAAATCAAATAATAAAAGCTAAGCTAAAAGCTTGACTCATAAGTCATAAGTGTGTTTATTTAAATTAGAAAAATTAGACAATGGCTGGAACTTTTAATCACATTTGCTTTTTTAAGAGTAAGACTATTAACAAAGAGGTTGAAGATATATTTAAAATTTTCATAACATATGACTAACGCTGTAGGGCTAGGCCAATAGGCTAGGGCATTTGTGTTATCTAGTAACCCTTTTCAGTTTTGACACTTACGAGTAAGCATATTATTGTGTTCCATAAGGTATTCACTTGGGTCCTTTATTATTTCCTTTCTCTATTGTTAAATTAGATTATGAATTTAGAGAAATCAGATAAATAATAGAAATTGTATTATTTTACTCGAAATTCTATTTAAAGTTTAAATTTTAAACTAACTACCTAAACGAAAAGTTAAAACAATAACACTTCTCAGTGAAAGACCTTAATTGTTCAATAACGTTAACAGAATGCCTTAATTTTCCGGGATATAGAGTAGGCTTTGTCCTTCCCTGGGATGCTACCTATCTCAAATTTCATCAAAATCGGTTGAAGAGATTAGCCGTTAAAGCGTAGCAGACAGACAGACACACTTTGTACTAATATTTTAATTTTATAATATTAGTATGGATGCCGCAAACTATGTACCTATTAGTTTTATCATTGCAATATATCGTACTATTTGTTTGGTTGAAAGTATACACCAAAAAACATACCAAACAGTGTAAATTATCCAATACATTACTAACGATGGAGCTTAAATCAATTCAGTAAAACATAGAAGGTATTTACATAAATTGTAAATACAACTAGATTGTATAGAATAGGCATGATGACTGATTTTGATAAATCAGTCATCATGCCTATTCTGTGAATTGGAAAGTGAATTTGATAATACTGGTCAGATTATGTTCGGAAGTACCTATCTACTATTTCGAAAAAATATCTTATTTCAGCAGAAAAATAAGGTTTGGTAGATAAAATTGGCATTTGAAATTTAAATTTTAAAATTCACGCCAAAACGTTCGGCGGTGTCATGGCGTCGTTTGTGACGTCACTATTGTTTTTACCAATGTACTCTGTGCAGTGTGCAGTAAACAATAGTGTGATTGTCAAAGCCCGAAAATTCGTCATTCGTTTCTTGGTGTTTTATCCAATATGGCGGATTGCTGTATTTTATAGTTTTATATTATCAAAATAAATAGCAATCTCACTCGAAATAGAAAATTAAATACGTTTTTTATAATCCATGAATCCTATTTCATTAGATAAATTCACAATTTCATTGATTCTTGGTTACTGTCATCATGCCTATTATAGATTAAACGAAAAACGATTTGCCTTCGGGTCGAATAAATTGGAACTGATGCTAAAATAACTCGAGGCCTCTATCAATTGTTGAGAAAGAAGAAACGCCAGCGTATTACCTGCCATTTTACTATGCCAAGGAAATGATAAGCATTATTGGAAATCTGATATTATACAACAACCTAGCGAATATTTTTACTTTCGGCAAGTAATTATTGATGAAATCGTATAAATATTTCGGAATGTGTAAATTATGAAGGTCTGAATATTTCAGACTTAACATTAGAATTGTGAGTAGTATGTTTCCTTTGTGAAGTAACAATATGTATATACGGAAGAAGATATTTTGGATACTGGATTGAGTAGGACTAAAAAAAATAGATAGATATACCTATTTATAATAAATATTATATTCGCGGACAATTTTGATGAAAACACATTGCTGATTTGAAGCGGCTATTGTAAAAGCCATATAGTATATATATATAAATCTCGTGTCACAATGTTTGTCCTCAATGGACTCCTAAACCACTTAACCGATTATAATAAAATTCGCACACCATGTGCAGTTCGATCCAACTTGAGAGATAGGATAGTTTATGTCTTAAAAAAACATCAATTCACGCGGACGAAGTCGCGGGCATCATCTAGTAGTATATAAATTTTTAATTAACTCGAGCAAGAAACTTAGAACAGAAATGTCAGGAACACACACACACATCTTTCAGAAACTATCAAAGTGGTTGAGTCTTAAATTTACTTATCATAAGTGACACAAGTTGTCCTACGTGAAATAAACCATTTAATTTAATTTCACTAAACTAATATATATTTTATAAAACAAATAATATTCTCGAACCCGTTACTCAATAACAATTGCATAATAAGCATCTCCAGGTTTTGCTGCAAAATAGTGCGGGCATATTTCATTTTTTGGGCTTAGTAAAAAAAATTGGATCCAGCATAGCGTTTGTACTGCGAGCTTCTTAAGCTACTCTCAAGAAGAATAGCAAGAAGGAGTTAACTTCTTCTTACTATTCCTCTATACTTCTATGCACTAATTCTTATTCTTATTGTTGTTATACATTTGTATCAATTGCTCCCTTCTAACGGGCAGGTACTTACATTTTTACGGAAGGACAAATTGCTAAAGTTTTTATTCATTCGACTTGGTCTGTTTAGACAAACAGAATTGACGTTATGTAACTCTAGCTCATATTTATATTGGAATTTCAAACCTCTAGGCGTATAATTTTGCAAATCATTGTGGTACCATACCTATGACAGTCATTTCAATAAGCACACAATTCGCACAGAATTAAACTTTTGTCAAATTACAACGCTCGGTATAACGAAACACGTCCACCCTGGTCGGTAGGCGAGAAACATGTGACCTCGAATGGGTGGCACACCCCCAGCTGACGTGACTCGGGGAGGTGGGAGGGATGAAGGCCGTGACGTCACACGGTCGATGAACCCCGGAAGTGGGTCATGGGATCGCGTTGGCCGATCTGCGGGACACCGTAATGAAGAGCTTCCGTTGTTTCATTATGAAATTCTTAGATACTATTGGAACTTTATCAGATTTCTTTTGTAGGATTGGCAGTATAGGGTAAGAAAATGAGCAGAGGAAATTGATTCCTTAAATAGATTTTATGTTATTTATGGAAAAGCCTATTACTTTATATTTATCAGCTTAGAAAGTTAAGCTCACAGTCTGACTTTATTGTCAATATTTCAAAATAAGTTAAATAATAAGTGAATTAAGAACAACATGTACTTAACTATTGCAATAGAATAGACTATGAAGTCTCATCTGCCCTCTCATCAACTTAGATCAGCTCGCCAACTGGCTTCCATCGGGGTGGATGATCTTAGTCGAAATTGTTAGTGATGTTACTATGCAGTCGAAGTTTCTACGGCGCATTTCTGTGCAATGTAAAATTAAGTTTTTCTTAATCACTGCCACGCACTTGTTGCAGAAGCTAAAGGTGAGTTTACTTGTGTCTTGTCGTCAATGTAACAAGTTAACGCCTGGCTCTTGTTGATTTAACTGGTTATGTAACTTCTTTTAGCACAAGCGCGATAACTATCGCAAAGGTAAGTTTCTACGGCGCATTTCTGTGCAGTGTAAAATTAAGTTTTTCTAAACCACCACCACGCACTTGTTGCAGAAGCTAAAGATGAGTTTACTTGTGTCTTGTCGTCAATGTAACAAGTTAACGCCTGACTCTTGTTGATTTAACTGGTTATGTAACTTCTTTTAGCACAAGCGCGATAACTATCGCAAAGGTATAAGGCTACTGCGAATATGCATTTGGCATTATCCAAGGAAGTTTCGTTGAAATAAATAAAATTATGGCGAGAAGAGGTAGGATTGTAGCTTTGTGTTAGTGTCCGTGAGTGAACCAAATAAATAAAATAAAAAATAAAATACATCAATAAGAGGCTAGTGATCTTTGGTAGTGAGAGTGATGAAAATGTAAGTACCTACCAGTTCGACATAGGAAGGCAGAAGGTTGGATGTATAATTATAACTTTAACCTCAATTATGAGGGGAAAAATTCCAACAATAACAAATCCTCCGAAGAATACAAGAATGATAGGTTTAATCCTTCGCTTCAGTACAATTGCGTGACCTCATTCGAGTCTTAGATATGCGCCGGAGCAGCGCAAACAACTGGCGAACAATAAAGCGATTGCTGTAAACATTGTGACAATGGGTGGATTTAATGGATAATCTCCTTTCACAATGGGAGGGCGATACTGTTTGCAGTTTGTATAGAAGACAATAAAGCCCATCACTTTATACTGGAATGCAATACCTATTACCGGATATGGTGCATAGTCTACACCATATCAGCATTACGCTGAGTCGATATCCTTTTTGGGATTTTGTTTAACACAGATTAGTGTTTATAGCATTAGTTTATAGTAATATTGTTTTGTCAATAAGTTTTTCTGTATCTTGTAATTTTGTTTGTTTTCTTTGTATTTTAAATCCATACTATCCATGCTAATATTATAAATGCGAAAGTGTGTCTGCCTGTCTGTCTGTCAGTCTGTCTGCTACGCTTTCACGACCCATCTGTTACACCGATTTGGATGAAATTTGGTACAGAGATAGGTTGTGTCCCGGAGAAGGACATAGGCTACTTTTTATCCCGGAAAATTGATGCGTTCCCGCGGGAATCAAAAAACATCAATCCACGCGGACGAAGTCGCGGGCATCATCTAGTCCCAAATAAAGATTTTATTTATTTATCAACCTAACTATCATGGATCAGGTAGATACAATACACTCAATCATTAACAGCTAAATAAATGTAGTGTAATATGTAAAAAGCCTAAATCTTAACCGAGATCATAATCTAAAAAAAAAAAAATACGCGCCGAATTGAAAGCCTCCTCCTTTTTTGGAAGTCGGTTAAAAACATAACAAAAAAGGCAATTAATTCAACCTTGCACGATCACTTGACAATTTCAGACTGGGATTTTTATAAAGGACCGAAACCGATCTTATTTCATTGCTCTTGCGTTACATTCTTTTAAACTACATAGTATTCAAATTTATATATATCTATTCTGGTTAGTTGTCAGGGTCATTCGCGATATATTTTTTGGCGAACAAATCATTTATTTCGACACTACAATCCATATCATAATGGAATTCATTCATAATTTTTATTCACTTCTAGTAAGCTGATATTTTGGTATTTCTGTCACATGTACCTTTATATTGTTTCTATCATCAATATCATCTCATTCCCAACTCATTGCGGGCCTACTGCTTAACACGGGTATAAATACTTTTTTTTAAAATTGTTTCTGTAGTCTTTAGCATCAGAGTTTATTTATTTAAACACATAAAAGATGTAATGAAATTTACTTTTAATTACATCGACAAAACTTCAAACACAATCTAAATGATAGAGTACATATTCAAGGAAACCGTTCAAAATATTAAATGAACAATCCTTTGTTGGGTAATAGGTAATTCCCCGTCCTACGAGCGTGACACACAATGTAGGTAGCATAAAAAATACAAACAAAGTGCTCGCCTTGAAGAAATGTAAAACAAAGCGGAACTTTAATCACAAAGGCTTTGCAGCTTAACTAAACACTCAACGTGAGGGCAACGAGTCAACGACCTCACCTGCCTACGAGTCCCACTTCTACCTACTTGGACCAGCTTTGATGGAGGTATTTCTAAAGAACACGTTTTAACGAGTAAGCTTTCTGATTGTTTCAAAGGTTGACAAATTACAAGAACCCACGAGAGGCGAGATTAAATCCACCGATACGTTTGGTTAACTCAGCGTTTTATTTTTTACACGACTGTCCAAATAAAGGAGTGTAGTTTCTTTATTCCACCGTAACTTCTAAATGCCATAGTCCCCCGATTGGGTAAGAAAATCGTGATCGTTTGTCAAACGTATAATTCGACCTGTTTAAGGAGTTCATAGATGCTTGCATGTCAAAAAGCATGTATGAACTCCTTAAACAGTTCAAGTAATACAAGTAATAGCTGTCAAATGATTACGATTTGCTTAGACAATCGGATTTGGCCTCTGATTGGATGTAAAAGTAAAAGATAGTCTAATTCTTTCAAAATTCTTAATTTAATTGGCTTAAGGGGCTCAAAGCTGCCAATGGCCTTGAGCGTTCGACATCCCTTCCCCCCCTCGCTTCATGTCCAATATTTTTTACCGCCGCCTGTGGCAATGACCGAATGCTATTTTCACATAACTGAGGTCATCTACGCGCCATCTCGCGTCGCTGCATCGAGTCTCTACGTAGGTAAAGGTTTCTCGTCACAGGGTTTGGATCACAGAAGGGTTCTCAAGTACGGAGGTTCGGAGGTTCTCAAGTACGGACTCGAGTGTTTTTGAATAGTCATTACTTATTTTTAGAGTTCTCTCATTAGCGCCAGTTTGAAATTCTTTGTTATCGTACCGATTTCGTTCAAAATCGATATTTGGGGTTCTCTGGTATCACAAAAGACAAAACTGTTACTAAAATTAAGAAGTCAGCGCCATTTGGTATTTGTTATCGTAGGTACTGATTTTTGAAATTGGTACTTATCTGGGGTATTATTTGTTTACTTTTAAGCTTTCATTATAAGAGTCTGAATGAGTGCTAAGATAAATAATGTAGTTTTTGTGTTTTAGCCATGTTTATCTATTCCTTGATGCGATCTTTTATAAAAATTCTTTCCAAAAAACGACTTCCAAAGCCACTGTAAAGTAAAAAATAATTTTGCTTTCTACACACTAGGTATGTTGAAGTCGGGCGAGCCTGACGCGTCAGCTTTGCCTATCTTTGTTATAGGTACTCGCCCAAATTCAACATAGTGTGTAGAAATCAAAATTATTTTTTACTATACAGTGGCTTTGGAAGTCGGTTTTTTGGAAAGAATTTTTATTTTTAAATTTTTAGTGTAGTACTCTTAATCCCCACGGCTTAGGAGTGCAGTACCCTGCAGCATCAGAATTGAGGAGTTGGGACTTGGGTTTAATTATGAAGTCGTTGCTTGACACCTACAATATTAATTCACCATTAAAGATCCTAAATCGCTATTTTTAAGGAGTTCTGTATCCTGCAGCATCAGGATTGAGGAGCTGGGACTCAGAGTTGAATCGTATACCTACACGTCACTTGATACCTACTATATGAATTCACCGTCAAAACTTCCTAACTCCCTAGTTTTGAGTCGTAGGTATACCTACAACATCAGGGTTAAGGATTTGGAATCAGCATCAGGGTTAAGAATTTTTTATGGGACCAACTCGCAAGCTTCCTCTAACCACTGAAAAAACTTCAAATCGGTTTGGAAACCACGGAGATATGCGGTAACATGCATTAAAAAAATACGCGCCGAATTGAGAACCTCCTCCTTTTTTGGAAGTCGGTTAAAAATACTAAAAAACAGCTAGCTGAAGCGCAGCCGTAATAATGGAGTAGTAATGGAATCGTAACTGTTGACACATTTACCTTGTGTCACAAATTATGCATTTTTTATGCTTAATAGCCGTTAAATCACTTAGCGTTCTTTTAAAACAGTAAAGCTTGGAAAATCGACGTCTGGCACTTAAAAAACACAGTTGTTAGACAAAAACTGTTTATTTCATTGTTTAGAGCTACTAATAATACAACTATACTATACTAATATAAACAGATTTCTTATCAAAATATGGGTTTTTAATAAACCATGCACAATAGCTGTCTTTTAGTCAATAATATATTATAGTGGTACAGTGGTTTGAAGCTAATAACCTACTCCTCAATGGGAAAAAGACAGTGTATCAAATTTTAATTAACTAATGTCAAACAGGTAAAAACCACTATACAACTTGATCATGAGGAATTAGATTTAGTGGATACCGCTGTTTTTCTGGGAATAACGTTAGATGCTAAACTCCAATGGGGCAATCACATAAATGACTTATCGCCAAGAATTATGTGAAAGATTCGCCAGTTGACAGACATAGAAACGGCGAGATTAGTTTATTTTGCTTACTTTCACTACATTATGTCGTATGGTATATTATTATGGGGTAATGCTGCTGATATTAATTATGTTTTTGTGCTGCAGTAGAGGGCCGTTCGAGCCATATAATATGGGACCAAGAGAGCCAAATAAGTCAACAGAGATAAATTTAAAGAAATCAATATTATGACAGCGCACAACCAATACATATTTGAAAATTTAGTATACGTGCATAAATACATTGATAAATTCAAGAAGAAAAGTGATTGTCATAATGTCAATACTAGAAATAAAAATAAACTTGTAATGCCTGCTTCTAGGCTTAGTAAAACTAGCAATTCATTTGTTGGAAATAGTGTCCGCTTCTACAATAAGCTCCCAGAATACATGTTGAAAATGTCTCTGAATAAGTTCAAAGTTAATGTAAGACGTAAACTGATTAAAAAATCGTATTACCATGTAAAGGATTACTTAAAGGAAGGAAGGATTACTTACTTAAAGGACAAGGAAGCTTGGCAATGATTTGATCTAGTGGCTCAGATAGTTCCTTAGCTAAGATGATTTGTGAAATGGTGATAATGAAAAAAAAAACAACTGAGTTTGTTGTGGGCTCTTCTCAGACCAGGGTGCGTTTGGAACCCTCGTAGCTTTAGTTTTAAGATACCGTTACTGATTATCACCATTATATTTTATTTATAAACAACTGGAAGTCAACAGGTGTAGTATACCTACCTAAATTAAATAAAAATTATTTGACTTGACTTGACTTGACTAACTGGTACTATCATATAGCTCTAAATTAAAATGAACAACTGAGTACCAAATTTAAATATAGTTGCCAAACTTTTAATGCTTTTTAACTTATTTACCATTTATATTCAAATGCAACAATCACAAAAAAGTAGTCAATAGACCTTTGTGGCCCATAAATTAATTAGATAGCTACTCTCACGATACAGGTCTGTGGTGTTTTGTAACTGCATGTGCGCTGACGCATTTCGCGAATAAACTTTGAATACATTAAAGTGTAATATCGTAATAGCGAACTACTAGTGTACGTTCAAAATAAAGTATCGGTAATGTAGATCAAGAAACACTTAAAAGAATATGTGTATCAGCGTTCACGAGTACCTAGTGAAATCAGCAAGTAAAATTTCCACTATTTGGTTCTCTGCCAACGGGGCAGCGGAATATTTTAAGAAAAGGTAGTAGAAAAGATGAAAGGTGTCTTTAAAACAATGGATCCCGATGTAGCTCCAGTGTTTCTAGCACGGGTTTTTGAAAAACTGACTCCTATTTTGTTTAATCATTTTGACTACACAAAACTGCTAAAACATTTCACAAAATTATGTTCAAAAGGTGCAGCAATTACAATATTATATGTGAAAATACAGCTGTTTGATAAATGGCGATCTGATATACGTAATCTGAAGTACGCTTTCTCCATTTTAAAATCCAACCATCGGCTATGAAAACACGAAATGGGGAGTTTCAAATATGACAAGTGGTTCTGTCAGGCTAACATTGGACCACAATAGTTCAACGGCCAAGCAAGATGACCTGTAACAGCGTACTTCAGATTACGTATATCAGATCGCCATTCATCAAACAGTTGTATTGACACTCTTGAGATTGTAATTGCTACAACTTCAGAACTTATTTTTGTAAGATCTTTTAGCATTTTTGTGCGGTAAGATGATCAAACAAAATAAGAGATAGTTTTTCAAGAACCCGTGCTACAAACACAGGAATTATATTAGGATCCATTGTTTTGAAGACACCTTTCATATTTTCTACTACCCTTCCTCAAATTTTTCCGCTGCCCCGATGGCAGAGAATCAAATAGTGGAAATTGGACATGCTAATTTTACTGCTCGTGAACGCTGATTTACATATTCTTTTTAGATTTCTTCATCTACATTTCCGATATTTTATTTTGAACGTACACTAGTAGTTCTCTATCACGATATTACATTTTAATGTATTCATAGTTTATTCACGAAATTCGTCAGTGGACAGTGCACACCAACGTAGCGCAGATACGAAACTTCACCAACCTGTACCGTGGCGAGAGTGTCTAAATATTATGTAATGGGCCACAAAGGTATATTTACTACTTTTTTAATGATTATTGCAATTTACTTATTTGAATATAAATGAAAATAATTGTTTTATTTTAATTCCCTAACTATCACTCGATTTAAAAGCATTAAAAGTTTGACAAATATATCTAAATTTGGCATTTAGTTGCTAATTTAAATTTAGAGCTTTATGAAAGTACCAGTTATTGCCTAGCTAAAAGACAGCTAGTGTGCGTGGTTTATTCAAAGACCTTATTTTTGATAAGAAATCTGTTTTGTATTAGTCATCATCATCATCATCACTACAGCCTATTGACGTCCCACTGCTGGGCACAGGCCTCCACTCTCATAGGAGAGCAGGAATTAGAGCTTAGACCCACCACGCTGCTCCTATGCGGGTTGGCGGGCTTCAACGACTATTATCATGTTAGTGATAATAACCGGGACCGACGGCTTAACGTGCTCTCCGAGGCACGGGGGTGAAACACCGCCAACTTCCAACTCCGGGCTGGCACTGAGAATTTCTTAATTGAAAAACCCAATACCTAACTTTTAAGCCCGACCGGGAATCGAACCCAGGACCTCGTGATCCGCAGTCGACTATGCTAACCACTAGACCAACGAGGCAGTTGGTTGGTGGTTGTATTAGTAGCCCTACACAATGAAATAAACAGTTTTCGTCTCATAACGGTTCTTTTAAAATACCAGCCGTCGATTTTCACATGTTTTAAAAGACGACTAAGCGATTTAACGGCTTTTAAGCTAAAAAATTTGCATAAAACTGTGACACAAGGTATATGTATCAACAGTTACGATTCCATTACCACTCTATAATACGATTGCGCTTCAGCCAGTTGTTTTTTAGTATTTTAAGAGGTCGCATCAAGGGATAGATAAACATGGCTTAAACACAAAAACGTTATTTAAAACTATATTATTTACCTTAGCACTCATTCAGACTCATAAAATGAAAGCTTAAAAGAAAACAAATAATTTGGTATATAAAATATAGCTGTACGTCTAATAAAACTCTAGAAACTTTAATTTTCATGTTTTTGGCCATAACTCAAAATTTGGTTTTTCACTTAACGGCCTTTAAGTAAACGGACGGCAGTATAGTATATTTTAAACACTTATTAACAAAAAATATGACAACTAAAAAACGCTCACTGCCTTTTAGACACGTACAATTTTCAATGTCACATTAGCTTTCCGATAATAAGTCAGCTTAGTGTGCCTTACTGTGTTGTAGATAAGTATTTGAAGAAAACTGTCACTTAGTTTTCGTAAATGCCATTACAACTTTTTTAGTACAAATCACTAAATTACGTACTTATAAACTTATTTATCGGCCTTATACTGTCGTAATTTGATGTAACCGTTTTTTAGAAATTCAAAGTACCTGAAATATAAACTTGAAATAGACGGTTACAAACGCAAAGCCGTATTCTACCGTCGAAAAGTCACATAAACGTATTTAAGTATCGGAAAATCGCGAAAATGATGTAGTTAGCCGTGTTCGGGGTCTCCAGATCTCAAAGACTATCAAAGATACTATAAAAAAAATGTGACCCAGACTGTTCGATAGAGAAAAATTTGCTCTTTCACATAGTATATATAACTCAAAATTGGCAAAATGTATAAGTTGACTGACGGCAGAACTATACCCATGCAAAAAATCACGTTTATCTGTTGCGGCGTGATTGAAGGACAAACTTATCTATTTATCGTCCTTGGGGATAAAATTTTCAAAAACTGTGAATCACGTATTTCTTCAATACGTAATCACCAAAATTCCAAATACTTATTTTCATGGCTTTAACTTGAAAAATGACAGACTGTCATACAAAGTTTCAACCCCTATTTTACCCCTTTGGGGATGAAATTTTTTAGGTATAACTGTGACACACGTACTTCTTTATTTTTTATCGAAGACCAAAATAAGTACAAGTTTCGTTGATACTTAAAAAATATCTTGAGACTCATACAAACTTTCATCCCTTATTTCACCCGTTTGGGGGTCGAATTTTCAAAAGTGATGAAACATGTAGGTACTTCTCCATATTTAGGTAGCTGTTAGTAAGTAAGTAGTAGGTAAGTAAGTGATTCTTGAACGATTTTATTTATAAGGTACTAGCTGATGCCCGCGACTTCGTCCGCGTGGTCTAAGTATTTTTTTATTTACGCAGGAACTACCTACTTAATTTTCCGGGATAAAAAGCCTATGTCACTCTCCAGGTCTTCAACTAGGTACCTATACCCATGCCAAAAATCACGTCGATCCGTTGCTCCGTTGTGCCGTGATTGAAGGTCAAACGAACAAACCAACAAACCAACAAACAAACACACATTAGTATGATATATATAGATTGGATAAGTAAAATAAATAAAAAAACAAAAATGTTTCTTTAGTAGGTAAGTATTTACATTATCTAGGTAGCTAGGTAATAGCAAAGAATAGCTAATAGGTAGCTGACCCCACCCAGCCCTTGCTTATGCTTTGCGTTGATAGGTAGATCAGTCACTCAGTTCAAGTTTTTTACACGTAGGTATACCTATTACACCTTACTATGATTTATCAGACTGCCTACCTACCTTACTATGATTTGACTGCCTCGTTGGTCTAGTGGTTAGCATGTTCGACTGCGGCCGACGAGGTCCCGGGTTCGATTCCCGTAGCAAGTCCCGTAGAAGGGTCGGGCCGTAGCAAGTATTGGGGTTTTCTGACAAGAAATTCTCAGTACTAGCCCGGAGTAAGGAAGTTGGCGGTGTTTCACCCCCGTGCCTCGGAGAGCACGTAAAGCCGTCGGTCCTGCGCCTGATCTCTCTCCGGTCGTGTCGGATTTTCCGTCCCATCGGGCTATGAGAGTAAAGGAACAGAGAGTGCATCTGTGTATGCGCACACACTTGTGCACTATAATATCCCGCGCAGATGGCTTATCTCTCTGGAGATAGGCCGCCGTGGCCGAAATTCGGTCGGGAGGACATTTTTCATTATTATGATTTATCAGCTCGTAAATGAAAGATGTTTCTAAAATAAGTTATAAAATATGTCTGAACACAAACTAGGTACGTACCTACCTAGATCGGTTGATTTTCGTTGGTGTATTAGTTAGCATGTTGGACTGAGGATGGCGTAGTTCTAGGTTCAATTCCTGGTTCGGGCTTAAAAACTGATTTGGTTACCTTTATTTGCCTTTTTTACCCTTTTTTTCCTTTTTTTTGACAAGAAATTTTCATTAGGTACTTAGGTAATACTGGCGAGACTTTTAGCCTACGTGTTCCCGTGTATAGAATTATGTATTGATTTGAACTTGGGTATATTCATAATTTAGCTAGTAAAAAAATTATGGGTACTTACTAGATACTTACGCGATATTCATATTTTTAATTACCTTGTTTGTGTGTTGTTTTATTTTAGGCATTGTTAAAAATAGTTCTGCTGCAGGAATAAACCCATATGGTTCCCCATCTCACAATAGATGGCGTTGTTTGATTTAGCACAATTTAAAAAAAGAAACGAAAAATACACAAGGAAAATAAAATATGTACCAGTTTTAATATATTGTCCAGCAGTGCTAAGATATGGAAAAAATCTTCCATTATCATTCATTCAGTAATTATTAGAATTCACTACTTTTTCAATATTTCATTTGCGTCTGCCGTGTTGGCGCGAGAGCGTTTTGGCGGGAAAAATGGATACGTCCTCCCCGTCTGAAAGGCATCTGCCATCTACCGCCCGTCGCCCGCGCAACACCCGCTAGCATTATTTGGCCGAAATATGTTGAATTTTCGTGGAAAATCGCCAAAAATTAAAAAAATCACTGCTGAGTTTTTACCTTATAAATATTCTCTTTATTTTTATGTAAGTTTCACTTTCGTGGGTCCTCAGGTAATAAAGTTAATAGACAATCATGTGCGAAGTTATTTATTTTATAATTGCTTGTATTAATCTAAATAATCAATTGTATTAATCTAAATAATCAAAAAATTAAAAAAAGGCCTCCACACAATTGAAGAGCATGAATCTAAGTATTGCATTACATTTTTTTTCAAAATTATGTGTTGTCATTTGAAGAAGAAAATAGATGTTCAATATCACGGAAATACGCTTGTAAAGCGTCATGAGCGTCTTAAATGACTTTATAGCAGTGTTCCGTCAATAAATCTAAAAACTTTTTTTTTCTATTATTGAGTACCATTGAAGGGTGCTCAATATAATTGCAATCTAACCAGACTATTTGACTAATAAGTAATTTTTCATTAACTTATGCTTATAATTAACTTTGTACTAAGAAATTGTCCAATGACATATCTTAGTCTTTCTTGTTGCAAATAGACACTTTGTTCATGTGTTCTTTTAGGCAGCACTTTACTACACTATCACTAATTTAGTTTTTGTATCCTACAACTGGAAAAATGCACTGTATGTATGCCAAAGTCAAACATAGGTCGGCCAAGGCTTTACACCTATCGCTAGGGAGACATTCAATTTATTTGCGACAACACCACATGCAAACTGTACAAGAATTGTAACTATTGTACCTAATTACGTAGCAGGTACGTTATGTAACGGACTCTCTTCTAATTTCTAAGGTAAATTCTAGAATGCTAACTATCTTAATAATTGCCTGGACCTAATCTATACATACACTCGTATGGCAGTTATATTAAACCCATTTTAAATACGGTTATAAACAGTTATATACGGTTATAAACATAAACGGTTTTTACACGGCACTGTAGCGGAATGCTAAATCGTTCGGCGGCACGTCTTTGTCGGTAGGGTGGTAACTAGCCATGGGCGAAGCTTCCCAACAGGACAGACCAGAGAAAACTCAGAAATGATAAATTTCCAAATTGACCTTGGAGATCGAACCAGGGAACGTTAAGACAACAGGCAACAAGCACTCAACACTGCGCCATGGGAGGTTGTCAAAAGCTCAGGGCATACTCCACCACGCTGGCCAACTGCAAATTGGCAGACTGATATTGATCAGACATAACAATATACTGATTTAGGCCTACATAGGGATATGGGCCTATGGGTTTACTTATTTACTATAACAACCATAGTTACTAATAACAGGTTAGCCCGCTACTATCATAGACTGCAACGTCACTAACCATCCAGGTGAATTTGCACTAAAGGGCTAGCTTGTTTTTTAAAAATCTAGATTCAACTTTTCGATTTAGATATCCGGCGACGGAGATACGCCTTTGCGGTTAAAAAAGCTCACACGGCACACCTAAGCTTCAACGGATTTTATTAAATTTGTTTCAATACAACAAAGTTTTGAATTGTTTCCACGTGAGATTAAAAAAAAACTTTAAAAATACTAGCACGGGATCAAACAAACAACGACCTTTATCTATGTATGGATTTCAATAAACAACCACAAGCAACATGTAATTAAGTAAATTACAAAATACCGATATGACGCAAAAAGTTGTATACGAATAGATCCTAAAATATCCCAATTCGAAAACAAACCTTTTATTTTATACATCGGATTATTAAATCCTACTTATAAAAACCGAAAGAGTGTTTGTTTGTCCTTCAACCGCAATGGATCGACGGATTTTTTAGGACTTTTAATCCCAAAAAATCCCGTGAGAACCTCGACCTAAAACTTAATTAAATAAATAGAATTATTTTCAAGCAACAAAGACAAGTTTTTTGCCTAAAACTTTGACTGTAAATATTATTGCATAGCTAACTTTCCGTCCCAGCAAAAAAAAACAAAAGTATATAAATCCTAAATACAACCAAAAAAGTTACAAACGCGAATTAATTATTAAATAATTAAAAATGCGAAAGTGTGTTTGTTTGTTGGTTTGTCAATCACACCGCAACGGATCGACGTGATTTTTGGCATGGGTATAGTTGAGGGACCTGGAGAGTGACATAGGCTACTTTTTATCCCGGAAAATTAAGGAGTTCCCGAAGGAATCAAAAAAACTTAAACCACGCGGACGAAGTCGCAGGCATCAGCTAGTTATTAATTAATTATACAGTAATTTAGTACCAGATATCCGTATTGAACATCAGGGACATAAAGACGAAAAGAAAGCGTTACAACCTTGGTACAAGACAGTACAACCAGCATTAATTATACCTTCTCAAGAAGCGGTAGACATGTTACTAATATGAAGATGTCACGCGACATTTGCGGGGTTTCCTTAAGCATAGACTATAGATAAAGCTGTCTGGAATTTTTAACGGACCGTAGAACAGAAATGTGTATTCTCATTTCCAGATCCAGAAAAGGACAAAACAAATTGTTAAGTCTTTAAGTGCTTAAATGGATGCTACGTTCAGTCAAAATGAAAATGAAAATCTGATAGCCAATTAGCATACTAAAATGACAAATTCGAAAGTGTTTTTGTTTGTTGGTTTCTCAACTCTTCAATCACGCCGCAACAGAGTAACGGATCAACGTGATTTTTTGGCATAGTTGAGGACCTGGAGGCTGACATAGGCTTCTTTTTATCCCGGAAAATTAAGAAGTTCCCGCGGGAATTAAAAAAAAAACTTAAAACACGCGGATATCAGCTACTTAGTAGTGCATAAATGACGCTAACGTTTAGTAAGGAACGTTAATTTTTAACCCCCGACGCAAAAATAGAGAGGTGTTATAAGTTTATAACTTTAACGTGTCTGTTTGTGTATCTGTCTGTGGTATCGTAGAGCTCAAATGGATGGACCAATTTTCGTTCAGTTTTTTTTTGTGTCATAGATAATTTTGTCCCGAGTGTTCTTACCCATGTTTCATGAAAATCTGTTCAGCCGTTTGAAGATAATCAGCTGTTTAATAGTTGATGAGGGGTTCTGAGCTGACGAGCTTCCATATGTCCCATCGATTCGAAATTTGGTACCGTATTAACCTACGTTCAATTATACCTACTTTAAAAAAGACAAAATAAAAGTAAAATTAAAAATTTTAAAAACCCCCGGACACAAAAAATTAACTCTAAAAACTAACAAATAATATTTTAAACCTATTATAATTATTATCGTCACATATAATATTAAGTAAGTTCAAATTTTTATTTTATCCCGAGTGTCCTTAGTCATGTTTCATGAAAATCTGTTCATCCGTCTGAAGGTCATCAGCTTTTTTCTTAATCTGTTACTTCCATATTATGTCGGGGGTAGTTTTAAATTTGTATTTTTTCTTATCAGGTTATACGATCTCCATGAAGTCCTTATTCCACAACAATGCACCCACGGCCATTGAATGAGCAATCTTTAGAAAAATAAAGTGAGACAGGTACGAGCTAGAATAATAAATGTTAAAAGTGATCATAGTACTGAACTTGATATAACGTCGAAAGACAAAAGATAGAGACGCGTATAAATCAATAGAAATCGCATTACCGATCTCCCAAACAACCAGGAGACATGGCACCCCAAATAGGAGGTAATCACGCGATGGTAAATGTTTATGGTAAATCCAATACATTAATTTGTTGTGAGCTAGGTTATGATCGCTTTATAGATCTAGTTCGCCAGTTACAACCCAGACAGCCAAATCTAAACCTAGGTCATTCACGCCGTCTATAGTTACATATGGCGAAATGGATATTAGTAGCCTGACAAAGGAATGAATTTGAATAATAAGCAACTCCTAATCCAGGAAAATTCACGTCATACATATTGAAATATCGGAATACAGCAATTAGTATTCTGCGTGTATACTTTATTGGCTATACAACATCATGCCAAATCCAACATGCCGAACAGACGAACAAAAATTAACAACGAGTTAAAACAAGTCAAAATATATAATGAAATGAAATGATTTATTTATTTCACGTAGGACAACTTGTGCCACTTATGATAAGTCGTAAGAATCTACCGCCGTTCGGAAAATGATTCTACTGAGAAGAACCGGCAAGAAACTCAGCAGTTCAGCAGTTGCTCTTTTCATAAACAGAAAAATGCATAGGTTACGTAACAAGTGGCTTGTGGGTTGCCGGTTGTTTTCATGCAACTTTGTCATTGAGAAAATCATCAATAGTATAATAACCTCGACTTACATATGCTGTTTAACAGTCTTTAAATTTATGCAATGGCAAATCCAGGAACTCTTTTGGTACCATGCTATAAAAGCGTACACCCAACCCCACAAAGGATTTCTGCACCTTGCGCTCACGATATGACGCTGTTACAAGCATAAGGCGGTTTCTAGTATATCGATTGTGAGTATCACTTATTTGCCTATAAAGAATTTTATAAAGAAAATTTAAAAAGAGGGTTATAATACTGAACGCTTTTTTGTTGTCTAAAGTTTTGAATACAAAAGTGATTCTATTTAGGTCAGCACTCAGCATTAAACACAAGAGTACTTTAAACACCTAGCCAAAGCGGGGTTTTAGAAGAGACAATGCCTTTTTACGAAATAGGTTAAGACTAGAGCTTCTGTAGAAAGAGCTCGTTTTAAAACTTGAAGTGCTCGCCTATTCACATGAGAGAGGCTTTGTTCTTGTTTTGCATCAGATGCTAAAGATAACATTGACAATGATAGTTCATCATCATATTATACCTACTGAAATAATATCTAAATATTTTCTCGATAATTTTTTTGGTAGGCAAGCCAACTGATTATAAGAAGCCCTTTGGATAATTCTTAAGAACTAACTATTTAATTTGAACAGCTTGATTTTTGATCCAATACTATAATATTATAAATGCGAAAGTGTGTCTGTCTTTCTGTCTGTCTGTCTGTCTGTCTGTCTGCTACGCTTTCACGGCCCATCTGTTCAACCGATTTTGATGAAATTTGGTACAGGGATAAGTTGTATCCCGGGGAAGGACATAGGCTACTTTTCATCCCGGAAAATTCAAGAGCTCCCGTGGGAATCAAAAAACTTAATCCACGCGGACGAAGTCGCGGGAATCATCTAGTGTCGTGATCGTGTAGATTGGCAACATTTATTTATTATTTATAGAATGGCAATTCTGATTGTCATGATTCTATTTAAAAAAAGAATGTTGTATAATTTGTATAGGATCAGATAAATTTCAAGACACAGTATTTAATAATAATTATTTATTAGTGTGGCAATATTAAATAGCTGGTCACACCAAATACCGAACGAAAAGTGAGGTGACGCTGGTGGTGGGGCTGATAGCTACGGCCTCTCAAAAAATTAAGGATGAGTCAGATCATCGAGGCACGGACTGGAAGTAACACCTCTACAAAGTATTATTTCAACATCTCAGAAGTGTTCAACCTAATACCCACAAAGTGGATATAATACTATAATTATCTCTGACAATAGGTGTTATAAATTTTTAAAATTATGGGTTTTGCAGAGTGAATCCTTTTGAGTGCTTTTAACGATGCCTTTGGTAAGATTGATGTAATATTATTATTTTTGAGTGAATTGTCATGGGGCGATCATTAATGTGGGGTCACACCTTATAATCGCGTAATATCGTATGAGGGTTTCGCCAGTATGAGAGTTGGCATACTGGAATAAGTTTCACTAGTACTGGCTGTCTGAGCAGCCATTTTAGATGATTAAATGCGATACCTTACAGCTTGGTTATCACTACTGGTTAACCTGAGATATTGTTCGCTATATGAAATAGGTAAATAATTATCAGTTCTAATAAACTTAAGTATTTGTGAAATACCCTCTGGACCATTACTTTGGATGAACGTTACCTAACGTTTCATTGAGTCTTACTCTTAATGTAGTTAAATGATTATTGAATTTAAAAGCGTCCTCGTGACTTCAAATTAGTTTACTGAACGAGATTGTAGTTTTTTTATTTAGTTTCGAATTTGATTTGAAATTTATATTAACCAGGCATAGATTAAATTACTGGTTATTCACAAAGGGAATTCATGGAGTGAATAATAGTAATAAATGAGAAGTGAATATGTCAAATGAGATACCCTCATATCAATACTAGGATGCAAAGCAATTTATTGAACTCTGATTAGTTTAATGGGTGTTATAAGAAATTCGATAAAAGTTGGATCTAGTTTTAAATTCTCGATATACAGAACTTACATTACATTAGTGAAGAGGGTTGAGGCTTTCTTCGGACATTTGAAAAGAGGAGCCCAATTCTCGCTTCCAAGACTAGTTTTGGAAAGAAGGATTGCAGGTAAGAGAGTTCCAGGTCGCCAAAGGCGCAAGTGATTGGATGATATAAAGAGGTGGACAGGGCTTAGCTATTCAAAACTAAAAGATGCGACTCAAAATAGAAGATTTGAGAGAACTTCGTTTTGAAAAAGGCACACGCGATGATGGTGATGATGATGAATAAAACGTGAGCGTGCGTTTTATTGGTTTTGTGTAGACATGAGCGTGTGCCGCGATGGTAATAAAACGTGAGCGTGCGTTTTATTTGATTTGTTTGGTAGACACGAGCGTGTGTCGTGATGGTAATAAAACGTGAGCGTGCGTTTTATTGATTTTGTGTAGACACGAGCGTGTGTCGTGATGGTAATAAAACGTGAGCGTGCGTTTTATTTGATTTGTTTGGTAGACACGAGCGTGTGTCGTGATGGTAATAAAACGTGAGCGTGCGTTTTATTGATTTTGTGTAGACACGAGCGTGTGTCGTGATGGTAATAAAACGTGAGCGTGCGTTTTATTTGATTTGTTTGGTAGACACGAGCGTGTGTCGTGATGGTAATAAAACGTGAGCGTGCGTTTTATTGATTTTGTGTAGACACGAGCGTGTGTCGTGATGGTAATAAAACGTGAGCGTGCGTTTTATTTGTTTTGTTTGGCAGACACGAGCGTGTGTCGTGATGGTAATAAAACGTGAGCGTGCGTTTTATTTGTGTTGAGACTTATGATAGACACGAGCGTGTGTCGCGATGGTTATAAAACGCGAGCGTGCGTTTTATTTGAGTTGATACCATCGCATGTACTGCGATATTGATTACACGTGAGAGTGCATTTTATCTGAATAAAGGTTTTTTTTAGATGTTTGATAGACATGCGAGAGTGTTATATTGTCAATAAAATGTAAGCGTGCGTTCTATTTGAGTTGAGATGTTTGTTAAGTGTCATGGTGGAAAATGTGACATGCGTTGCATGAAATTTGAGATGTTATTGTTAATAATTTTAAATTTAGTAATGTTATATCGTTTTTGCACACTGTTTCTGACAGTGGATTGTGTACTGGAAGTTTCTACTTAAACAGCTGTTTTACCCACAAATTTGCAAAATAAATTATTTATGATTGTGATTTATGATTATGATTGTGATTATGTTAGTTACACCGAAGTGTTTCATGACGGTGTCACAAAGTAATTGTGCGTCATGGTAGCGATATAACATATGAAGGCGTTAAATTACTGATGATAATAAAATATGCAAGTATGCGTCAATATGAGAATATATTTTATATAGACATGCTTACCTTTTCACGTAAAGTAAGATGAAAGTAAATCGTGATGATGGCCAATGGCTAAAAAGCGGTCGAAAGTATGATAGTGTATCATGATTTATTTACCTGTATGGCAAAGGTATAAAATTAATGATTTATGAATTTAAAATGAGAATGTCGTTTAATTTATGAATGTCAAATAGAGTTATTGAAACGTTAATCTTTGAATGAGTTTCACTAGCTGTGTATTGTGCTAGACATCCAAGTGCGTTACTGTATTGGAACATGTGATTCCATGAGTTGTGAGTTGTGATCTAATGGGTCTGGGCTGTGAACAAGTGTGTTAGTATTTTGGACAGTATGTTATCTAACTGTTCGTGAAAGATTTATTGTATTTTATTAACTTAATTTTACGTTCCCAAAAAAATTAAAGGGATGTACTGAAACGTAATGAAACGTCTCGTTTGGAGGGATCATGAAAGAAAGTTTTCCAGTACAGAATTAAATATTACATAGCAGGTAGCTGCTTTAGTAGATTACTGTACAAGTAGCTCGTTCTATCCAGAATTACCATGGCATTTTATTCATTTCCATAGTTTCATGTGCCTTTAAATGTTTTTGATCAGAGGAAATTGTAAATTCTTTGTTGAATGATTTTAGATTTAATGAATGAGTTTTATTTTGGTTATTTTAAACGACTTGGATCATTTTTTTTACAAGTAATATAATATTGTACCTACTGGTATAGCCGCAACATATTGGTATAGGTTATGAGATTGTTTGAAAGAAAAATTGATTGTATTTGTATGGACTTTTAAATGGATTAATTTGTGATCTCGATGTTACGTGACCGAGCCTCGTCATGTTTCTGATGTATATAATCTGCATGCGCCTAAATACGAATGAATTATAGTTATTTCAGTAAGAAAAATAAAACGCAGTCAGATAAAACTGGTGAATAATATTAAAGATATTATTTTAACTTTAATTAGTTTGGAGGGTTGAGGTTTCAACATAATTCCGACGTTCGGAATGATATTAGCATTAATAATTAAATAGGGAAGGAGACACATTACTTCAGCTTGCAAGAGCCAAAGGTTGCAGTATTTTTGAAATTTTAGATATGACATTAAAAGAAAATTCAATAGTTCAAATGTGTTTCGTCAATGCTGATTAGCATTCAAGTGATTCAGGTTGACTAAATTAGTTCATTAAATCGTAAACTGCATTCAATAACAAAAAAATTAAATGTTTGGAACGTTTATTAAGAATAGAAAATGATATTAATTACAGTCACGGCCCGCGAAGCCCGTTTAAATAAAATGTATTAAAAAAAAAAAAAAATTTTTGTAAAAACGCGCCATTCTGGAAGTCGCATTGAGTTTTCTTTCTTTATATTTATCTGAGTGATTTGAAGTAATGAAGTGGATGATAAAATTTAATAAACTATTATTTGAATTGAGAATGAAGGCGCGCAATCAATTATCTTTTGCAGACTAAAATTTCGAGAGTATATATAATACGATATAAAAATAATATACATTTACTAATGAGTGACTAGTGCCGGTCTGCTTACTATAGTTTTATCTCCATATTATTATTTTCTCTCAAATGTATTGAAGAATGTCGTGTGATGCACGGGCGTTGTGATTTGCAAGTCCGTGACAATGGTATACCTTCACCTAGGGGCTCAGGCTTACAACTGTCAATTAAGTTGTAAAAACTTACCACTCTTATTATTAACTGACACAGAAAAGTAAAGTGAAGAGTAGGTATTAAAATGCAAAATGAATAAAACATACTCAGTATTTATATAAGTACTAAATTATTTTACTGAAGTTATATTTTATGCCTTGGTGTAGATCTCGAATATTAAATTCTGATTTCTGAATTTGGAGTTTTCGTTGATTTGGATATTAATTTGAAATTTCTATTGAGCAAACTTTATTAACAAAATATTATATGAAAGTGATTAAACATTGTACAAAAATTGCAAGTTGATTCTAGTTAAATTCATACTAAAGTTTTGAATTTCGATGCAAGCTTTTGATGAAAAATTTGGTTGCTTTTGCACTAACGTTAAGTTTTTGTTTAGTTTCGATGATGATTGTCGTGAAAGTTCAGGTATTGGTCCAAGTTCATAGTATTGGGTAATATTCTAAGTATTTTTGTTTTAAAGATCGTCTTGAACAACATAACTGAGCTGATTCGGTGTAATTTTGTGTTGCTGTCTCTTTTTGATGGGTTTATTCCGAGGAAGGGAAAGATATAGGTACTGAAGGAAATAAACCAAAACAACTTGTTTTGTTCATTTATTAAAATCGTTGACCCTTACATAGCTGAAGATCTTAAAATAGTAATAATTTAACATAGTAGGAACAGTCTACCTCCAACAGGCATACGATGTCAGGAAGCTTAGAGCAGATAATTAACATAAAGTCTTAATTTGATTCAAACAATTAGTAAATGGTACAGCAGATCCAATTGAATTGAAGAATTGATAGATTAGTCATTCGTTATCCTGATCTATGTTTGCATTGGATACAGTTATAGATTTTATTATTAACTCTGTGACACTGTTCAATACTAATTTCAGTAAAGTCAAATTTTATTAAAATTAGCTTCCCTTTACGTTTTGATAAAGATTTCGATTTCAATAAAGTTTAAAAAAAAAATAAAAAAGCAGGCGTCATACATGATAAGCGGAGCTTAGGAAAATGGACCTGTTGTTCACCAAGATGTAATCAAGATTTAGATTATACTAAGTTTTAGATTCAGCGTCAGATTCTTTTAAAGTATAAATAAATGAAACGGTACAAGAAATAAAATAAATATTGAATACTTTATTAAATTTGAATTCAGTATTAGACTTCAACTTTTACTTACGGTGTAAGTAACATATTGTTTAGATTATGTTTGAGACTGTGACTATTCCAGACTTTGATTAAATTTCAGGTTAATTTTTTTGATTCAGCTTTAGATAATTAATCAATAGGTAATCTTTTCCCTGTATACTTGTACAAGGAGTGATATAAAAGTTTATTTATTTTATATAAGTTTTAGATTTGGATTGCGATATTTATATTGAGAAATTTCGATTCAGCGATATCAATCAATTTAATACCCTTATGGTTGGATTTGTTACTCTTTGAAATCTCAAGACCAAAAGTTCTATAGTTTTGGATTTTAAATTGATTTAAGGTTTTAAGTTTGATATTACTAAATTGGAGTAAATTTAGATTTCCTTTTTATTAACCTTTTGATTCTGCCGAATGTCGTGATTTACTGAAAGTCTAATAATATGCTAAATGTCATAGTGCAAGTATGAATTAATGAATATGTTTCATTATACACCACAGATTATTGCAAAGAATAAAACAAACTAAGCTTAGCAAAGCGAATATTTGGCGGTTGTGCACCGGGAGGTAGCACAATGTCGGATGGCCGAATGTCGTGATCGTGTAGATTG
Organism: Erebia epiphron; assembly: GCA_963932025.1. Lineage (NCBI taxonomy): Eukaryota > Metazoa > Arthropoda > Insecta > Lepidoptera > Nymphalidae > Erebia > Erebia epiphron. The sequence continues at coordinate 17,036,299 of OZ009960.1, forward strand.
GCAACATTTATTTATTATTTATAGAATGGCAATTCTGATTGTCATGATTCTATTTAAAAAAAGAATGTTGTATAATTTGTATAGGATCAGATAAATTTCAAGACACAGTATTTAATAATAATTATTTATTAGTGTGGCAATATTAAATAGCTGGTCACACCAAATACCGAACGAAAAGTGAGGTGACGCTGGTGGTGGGGCTGATAGCTACGGCCTCTCAAAAAATTAAGGATGAGTCAGATCATCGAGGCACGGACTGGAAGTAACACCTCTACAAAGTATTATTTCAACACTAGTACTTAATGAAAGGACAATTGAAGTTTTTCCCACCATTGATATAGTAAAAATAAATATAGTAAATAATAAAATGAGCCTGTATTGCAGCGCCTTTATGTTCAGTTTTTTTAACTTAAAATATAACACTTATATTAATCTTCATAGATTTGTGTGTTCTTTGAAATAGGCCTCTAGGATCACTTTTAATACTTCATTCTTATTCTATTATAATCACTTTGAACTGAACAAGTTTTTTTTCATCGATGAAGGAAATTTCTTAGAAATCGATGCCATGACTCCTTGCACAATTAATATCCTGTATCTCTTTTTGTTTAAATTAATTCTTCATAGTCCACTTTCAAAATAACGTCCTGTATATTAACTAATCCATTCAAAGTACATGGTAATCTATTTTTGACGACCAATCCCATAATAGCTGACCCATTTCCACGTTAGTAGAGCCTTATAGTAAAACAGGATTGCTTTATATTCGCAAATGCATTAGATTATAAGGTCGGAGTTGAACGCTCTCTGATGGCCTCCCCCAGTGCAATCCCTTCTCGCTATTAGATTAATTTCATAAAGCTCGTATATAGAACCTGCAGGAATAGGCCTTTTGTTTTAATTAAATGTTTGCTTTTAATCCAAGGTAAGATTTTGTATGAAAGTTGTAATACTATTTGAAACAATAGAATTTTGAATTTTCTCTTTTGTCTGTTCGATGATCTAAGATTTTATGTATGAATGATGATTACTTTATTACTTTATTAGTTATAATTACTTTATTTTTTCATTTTAGCTTCTACTAAAATTAGTCCATTTAACTGATATAAAAAAATGGGAAATATCTATATAACATTGTTTCTTTTAATAAAGAAAACGCTTATGAAAAGCAATGATGAGGTCTAGATTGGAGGACGCTTGCCTAGAAAATGCCTATCCACTCTAGTCTTGAAGGTACACAAGTCATACGTGGCAGGAAACCTTAGCGGTTCGTATCAGAAATGTTGAACATAAACGTTTAGTACGAGTTGATTGGACATCGACCACACAAGGGTGCTAATGCTCACGGTTTCTTGCAGTTCTGTGGTGAAATGGTAAAGGAGGAACGAGGTTGTGAAGTTCCTGAGCAAACTTTCCAAATTATATCCGATATTAGACGACATCTGTGGTTTTAGCTCATTCAAATCGTGCTATTATACCTATAAATTACTCATACCTTAAATAATAAGGGCTTTAATAAGTTCTTCGTTTAATTCATAATAATACCTTCGATTTCTAACTTTGTGAAGAAGCAAAACATGCATCACACGGTCGTTTGTTTTACGAGCTATATAATACGAACGTATTCATCTAAATACGTAGTAGATAAAAATGCTAAAAGGGAAACTTCTACCTCCGCACAGGAGTTCAGAATTTAGTTCGTTCCGAATCCCCTCGAGTGCCGTATTGAAAAGTAATAGCGTTCGCCATTTCGCGTACACGATAGTTGGGTCACGTGCACCATCCTATATTCGACTTTAATAGAATATTGAGCCCACTCAGGTAAATAATAAATTTGAAACCACCCTCTTTTGTTCTTTACCTAGTTGCTCTTGGATATATCATTTATGGAAAGCATCCTTGACATTTTTATATATAACTTTCAACCCTCATTGATTGATCTGATTTTCAGGACAGGAATCTTTTAGTATTTTTAAGTAACAGGTTCTCCATTGGCTAGATTTTATTTTGCCGAGCATAAGCTTAACCATAAAGCCATTCCATCCATTTGATATTTCCCAATCTAAGGTACAAAATATAAATAACTAGACTTGGTCCGTGTGGATTAAGTTTTTTAATTCCCGAAGGAACTGCTTAAATTTCCGGGATAAAAAGCAGCTTGTCCTACCTTATAGGATGTAATCTACCTTTTGACCTGGCAGTTATAGCGTAGCAGACAGATAGACAGCCACACTTTTCACTCACTCACTTTTCACTTTTTTCGAATTTATAATATTAGTAAGTATGGATGGTCGTAGGTCGTAGTAGAAAGCTGCACTGCCATACTGGACTGACCTGACTCCGCTTCGTTCAAGTAGAATTACTAAAAATCCTAATAAATATTACTTAATAATGCCTAGGACCTACAATCATAAGATCACTATAGATTCAGCGGTTTCAACATCGCTTAGAAATTTCGATATGATATGAAATGATTTATTTCTCGTAGGACTTGTGCCACTTATGATAAGTAAAGACTCGACCACCGGTTCGGAAAGCTGAAGTTTCTTATTATACATTATATATAAGTATATTATATATGAATTCTCTAGCTTTTTTATCATGAAAGAAGAGGTGCTCGAGGGAGAATCGCGTCGTATCGAATATTGCAGACAGGTATATTGCGATTTGCGATTCTTGTTGGCTCCAAACACGTAGGACATCACTGTTTAAAAGTATGTTTACGACCTTATTATAACTACACTTTTTTTTAATCCACTACAAGTGAGCCCTTGACTGCGATCTCACCTGATGGTAAGTGATGATGCAGTCTAAGATGGTAGCGGGCTAACCTGTTAGGGGCATGGCAGTTATATTAAACCTATACCCCTATTCCGTTACTACACGGCATCGTACCGGAACGCTAAATCACTTGGCGGCACGTCTTTTCCGGTAGGGTGATAACTAGCTACGGCCGAAGCCTCCCACCTGGCCAGACCAGGGAAAATTCAGAAATTATAAATTCCCAAATTGACCCTGCCGGGGATCGAACCCGGGGGCCGAGACCTCCACACGTTAAGACAACAGCGCTACACACTGAGCCACGGAGGTCGTCAAAACTACGACTACTCGTATATTTGGCTCCAAACACGCAGGACTTCACTACACTGCTGTTAACGTACGCACTTCAAAATGATGTAGACAATAGGTACTAGAATGGACTAACGCTAACATTTAGTAGTCAAGCCAAATGGCACAGTTTGGAAGGACGCGATACTGTGAGCAACATTAGGTTTGCATAAGATTACAATAACGAGCCAAAACAGGTAAAACAAGATCAAGGAATGTTTATATATTGCACGATGTATAGAGACCCATGATGCAACTGTTCTTAGGATATCTTTAAAGCTTAGCGAACATAATTAAATTATTTGCAGACTTTATATGCTTCATTTAAAGACAAGTATTTTGTTAGAAACTTAGAACATCCTACGTAGTAATATCATCATACTATACTATATATATACTATACTATATACTATATACTTACTATCATCATACTAATATTATAAATGCGAAAGTCACTTTGTTTGTTGGTTTGTTGGTTTGTTGGTTTGTTGATTTGTCCTTCAATCACGCCGCAACGGAGCAACGGATCGACGTGATTTTTGGTATGGTTATAGTTGAGGACCTGGAGAGTGACATAGGCTACTTTTTATCCCGGAAAATTAAGGAGTTCCCGCGGGAATCAAAAAAACTTAAACCACGCGGACGGAGTCGCGGGCATCAGCTAGTATTATAAATGCGAAAGTCACTTTGTTTGTTGGTTTGTTGGTTTGTCCTTCAATCACGCCGCAACGGAGCAACGGATTGACGTGATTTTTGCCATGGGTATAGTTGAGGACCTGGAGAGTGACATAGGCTACTTTTTATCCCGGAAAATTAAGGAGTTCCCGCGGGAATAACAAAAAACTTAAACCACGCGGACGAAGTCGCGGGCATCAGCTAGTAGGGGAGACCGGGGATGGTTGGCTATAGGGGCAGGTAGACTATTCAACAATAACTCGCCACGATCACGTGTTTCTGATCAACTAATCACGAGCGACGATGCCTTTTCGCATCCCGCTAACATGTGCGAAGTGAGCCGCCGCAGTAGCGCGGCGTTCGTGAGTGGCATCAAATTTTGTATTTTTGGTCTTGGTAAGTAACTTTTTTCGTTCGTACTTTTTTTGTTATTGTGTCTATGGATCTGTTAGAAATAATGTTGTTTCCATGCCAAATGTAAATATGATAGTTTTATTTTATATTACACAGTATTGCTTCCATGTTATTGCCCGAGTCTGCATATGATACGCAGTTAAAATTCAAAATGGCGTCAGGGGTTGGTTGACAAATTTTGTTCGGGGTAGGTAGACTAATTAGTACTAATTAAAACCAACCCTTTTAAAATAATTAGGTATAACATTTTATACTTATTTTAAAGAATTGTGTGGGCTAATGGTTAATGTGTATCATCAATGTAAGTTTACACTGTTATGGTTTTCTCTCACATACTAAAGTTGTATTTATACAGAAAATGAGGACGTACATAAGAAAATCTGAAAGGCGTGATATACCAAACGATATCCTATATAAAGAGTAATCTTCGATAATAATAGCATAAACACCATATCAAAGAATTATCAAATTCCATACAAACGTTGCATCGTTATGTAACTAAACTTAAACAAAAGCTAGAAAGTTATAAGTTTGTTAATAATGAAATAAAAAGTTTCTATCATTTTCCCACAGGCACTCCTTACTTTTCCGTGATAAAAAGTAGCCTAGGTCCTCAACTACCCGTGTTAAATACCCGTTGCTTTTTTTGAATTTTCAAAAACGGATACATGTATTTCTTTATTTTTAACCGGTAGCTCACATACCAAGTTTCATGGTCATAACTTGAGAAATTAAGAACTTTCATACAAACTTCCAACCCCTATTTTACCCCTTCGGGGGTAGAATTTTGAAAAACTGTGACACACGTGCTTATTTATTTTTTGCCGAAAGCCAAATTACCAAGTTTCGTTGAAATAACTTGTAAAATATCTTGAGAAATGATGGACTTTCATACTAACTTTCTCCCCCTATTTCACCCCCTTAGGGGTGGAATTTTGAAAAAATCCTTGCTTAAGGAGCGCCTACGTCACAAAAGGAACCTACTGTCAAAATTTCAAGTTTCTAACCCCAGTGGTTTAGGCTGTGCGTTGATTAGATAACGATTTTATATACTCGTATACATATATAGGGATTACTGCCTAGGTCTACCTACCCCATGCTTATGGCCAACTTACCCCGGATATGGGGTAGGTTGACCAAGCGTCAGGGGTTTAGAAAATCAACTAAATAAGTATTATAATCATAAATATATAGGTTATAAATTAGTATTTTAGGTACCTGAATAGTTCTTCTATCTGTATTAACTGTTGTTTTTGTTATATTAAGTTAAACATCAGAGATACACTGGCTTAAGTCAAAAGTTAGTCAACCATCCCCGGTCTCCCCTACTTAATATTATGAACCTGAAAATGATGAAAAGATGGCCCATGAAAGCGTAGCAGACAGACAGACGGACAGACAGAGAGACAGATACACTTTCGCATTTATAATATTAGTATGGATTTGGTCAATAAAACACTTTAAAAAATAATAAAGTTTTTAAGCTTTCTTATACATATTTTAAAGATGGATATTTTATGGATGGATATGAAAAACCGTTAACTGAATTTAAACAAACCAAGTAAAAAGAAAACAAACATGAAGTTTCTTATCATTTCAAATACACCGCCACAAGAAAGCGCAATAAAAATTGTTAAACAAGAAAGGCAAATATATTCTAAGGACAAATAAACAAGTTAAAAAGGTGACTAAGTTGTTACAATAGGTACTAAGCAAATATAGTGAGTTAACCTTGATGTATTTAGCAATCGTAATATCATCTCACCTTATCTAGAAGTTGAAATAACTTAATCGCACTTCGCAGCATTTACATCTACGGTTTTGGACAAAAAGCTCAAGTCTAAACTAGAATCATTGATAGTGAAGTAAAAAAAATCGGAGGGATTCCGAATCTATGCTTCTTACTCGTAGGTGCAAGTCGACGGCTTTACGTGCTCTCCGGGGCACGGGGGTGAAACGCCGCCAACTTCCTAACTTCGGGTTAGTACTGAGAATTTCTATCCAGAAAACCTATACTTAAAGGTGGACACCACTGGATTTGGTGTAAGTATAGTCTATAGTCATGTCTATAGCTATCATAAATTATGAAGTCAAAGACATAGGGTAAGATATCACCAAGGACAAACTTATAGAACAAAATAATTTAAGCAATACATAAACTGCTTACACTCAAGGTGCCTCAAAAGACGATTTTAGACGCATCAGTATGAAGAAAGTTGAGCCAAAGTCATTTAGCAACAACTAAAATATGCCTGCGTAAAAATTACAAAGGATACGATCAAAATCAAACATATTAAAGAAATATGTAGTTAGTCAGACTAGGATAAGTCAGATAATAAAGTCTATATCCATGCTATTTTATAAATGCGAAAGTGTGTTTGTCTGTCTGTCTGCTAAGCTTTAACGGGCCATCTTTTCAACTGATGAAATTTCGTAGTTGATTACATCCCGGGGTATAGGAAGGACTAGGCTAGAAAATTAAGAAGTTCCCGCGGGATAAAAGCCTTAATCCACGCGGACGAAGTCGCAGGCATCTAGTTTAATAGATTATTATTTAGATACTAGATGATTCCCGCGACTTCGTCCGCGTGGATTAAGTTTTTTAGATTCCCGCGGGAACTCTTAAATTTTCCGGGATAAAAAGTAGCCTATGTCCTTCCCCGGGATACAACCTATCCCTGTACTAAATTTCATCAAAATCGGTTGAACAGATGGGCCGTGAAAGCGTAGCAGACAGACAGACAGACTTTCGCATTTATATTTTACTATATGATTCCCGCGACTTCGTCCGCGTGGATTGATGTTTTTGGATTCCCGCGGGAACTCTTGAATTTTCCGGGATAAAAAGCAGCCTATGTCCTTCCCCGGGATACAATCTACCCCTGTACCAAATTTCATCAAAATCGGTTGAGAAGATGGGCCGTGAAAGCGTAGCAGACAGACAGACAGACAGACAGACAGACAGACAGACAGACAGACACACTTTCGCATTTATAATATTAGTATGGATATGGATTATTATTAGAGATTATTATACCTTATTAGATGATTATAGATTTATGTCGTGTATGATGTAAGTATTTCTTACAAGATGATAAAAACTTACCTACTTGTAAAAGATGATACTATATCTCCGTATAACAATAGAAGGATTATCTTGTTTGGACAACCTACATTACTATATATACCAGTTTTTTTGCCTTAAACGTCGTCAAGGTCACACTTCAAAAAAATAGTTTTGTTACTAAAATACTAAGTCGCATTTACGATGATTATCCTTTGAATAAACTTTGAATGTTCCTATGGTCGTCTTTTCAATGTTTTGACGTCGTGACTAAGTTGATTATTCCAGCTATAAAGGTAATTACTTCCACTGACACATACTATAATATTCTGTATTCTGAGCTATAATAGTTACTAGACTACAAATACGTATTTAATATTAGCAAATCACAGCAAGTCGCACATAATATAGATCTAGGTCTGACAATTTCTATGGCGTCGTATACGCGATAGACATTGTCGCGTGGCGTGGCGTCGCTTCTGTCGCTCACCTAGGACAACAGGGTCAGCTACTCTTTGATACAGTCGCGTCGCATCGTATCGAGTCGCGGTGTCGTGTTCGTCGCTCACGTAGGATAACGGGTAAGCAGGTACATTGCGAGTGGAAAAATTCAAATCAATTACACAATTTGCGTCATCAGTAAGCCTTATTAATTTGATATGCGTGCGAGGCTGATCGTCGAGACACGTAGGGCTTCAGTCGACGGTCCGAAGCCCAGGGGATTTGCAGCTATCCTATTTCCAACTGTTTCTCTTGTTGCCAACGTATGATTATGTTCGGATGAGAATTGGGTGTTTGACAACTGGTAATTTTTTTTTACCATTGGAAATGGTTATCAGATGCAAATCGCCGGAGACGTATTTCTGGCCATAGCTTCGAGGATTTTGGGAGGATCGAGACAAGAATAGTACCACGAGTTGAGGAATTTATCGAGACACGTGTGAGCGTTTGAATTTTGAAAATCGTCTGGTATTTTTTTTTGGAATTTTGAAAAATGTAAGAAAACTTACGTTGCGCTGCAGTCGACTAACTGCAGCATCATGCTGAGGCAGCGCCTCATTTAGCCAATATACCTAATTATAGATTTTAAATTTGTTTTAAGGAGTGAGTGCCCGGGTCTCATGGAACCAAGGTTGGCTTAAATCTTGGTTGGCACCTTGGTTCCATGAGAGCTGTGGTACTATGTAATATGTTTTATTTTTTGGCTAAATAAAGGATTATTTATTTAAAAATTATTTAAAGTTTAAATTTTTAATATAAGTACTTACTCTATAAATTACTTATTTGTGATTTATAAATCGCGGTCGTGTAATTTTTTTTCAACATTTCTAGGAACTCTTGAATTTTCCGGGATAAAACGTAGCCTATGTCCTTCCCCGGGATACAACCTACCCCTGTACCAAATTTCATTCAAATCGGTTGAACAGATGGGCCGTGAAAGCGTAGCAGACAGACAGACAGACACACTTTCGCATTTATAATATGAAGTTTGGATTCTTGTTTTTTATAAAAACCGTAAACAATCGATCTATTGTAGCACGAAGCGTGGAAAAATCAATCTTTCATAAAAAAAAATCCACATATTATTATATTAAAAAAATAATATGTATTATGTTCGAGTTTGACTTAATTGCGAACAAATTACATACATTTATTCGCTACTGTCTGATGACTTTGTCCGCATGGATTTAGGTTTTTCCAAAATTCCTAGTTAGTAATTACTAATTAGTTTTTAAACTACTTAATCAAAATGATAAATGATTTATTTATTTCATGTAGGACAACTTGTGTCACTTATGAAACGTTAAGACTCTACCACCGGTTCGGAAAGCTGATTCTACTGAGAAGAGCCGGCAAGAAACTAAGCAGTTGCTCTTTTCATAGAAAAGATTAAAAGTTACAATATGTAGACAACACAACACAAAGTAATGACTTCTGTCACTCTTACTAACTAGATACATCCATGCAAAAAATCCACCCACACGAAATCACTGGTATTTCTTAGTAAAATTCATGATAGTGTTGTTGTGCCAAACAATTACTTTGAATTGCCTCTTTTGGTGACGCCAAAAGGGAAGGGCTGGATAACTTTTACATAGCCTAGCCATTGAGTGCGGAAATACTGCCAGATTCTTGGCACGATTCCACGCGGTTATGAAGCATTTGTTAGTTACATCATGCTAGTTACATTTAAGTAAGTTATTAAGAGTTAATACCTTAAGCTAATTATGCTTATAATGAAATAATTAACTTTGATATTGTACACCGGCTACGGTAGAACATGCAGACCTTACTTTAATGTAACATCTGTAATATTATGTAACCATATAATATTATAAAGTACCATGTTGTCGACAATAAATGAATTATGAATGAAGACGAAAATATTATGATCATTTAGTATTTCCATTCCTCACCCAAAATCGTGAACTGGGCTTAATGCATATGGCGTCAAAACAAGCGGCCTGCAGCGCACTCAGTAAATATGAAAAAATTAAAGTGATAAAGCTTTTTCGTCATAACAAAACTCATGTTTTTAATTTGCATGTCAGTAACGACGAAAAATGTTTGGTCAAAGGTCTTTGTCATGAACAATGTTTCCAGCAAATAAACGATTTTATGTACGATTTATTTACACGATTTCTTTATTTATGTACGAATAGCTGATGCCCGCGACTACGTCCGCGTGAATTGAGGTTTTTTTGATCCCGCGGGAACTCCTTAGTTTTCCGGGATAAAAAGTTGCCTATGTGTTATTCCAGACTATAATCTATCTCTGTGCCAAATTTCATCCAGATCCGTTCAGCCGTTCGGGCGTGATTGAGTAACAAACATCCATCCATACATCCTTATATATCCATTCGATCCAAACTTGCGCATTAATAATATTTATTTGATGATTGATTTTGCCAGCCTAGGTCCCCGCATTATTTTATGCCGCCAAAAACTTACCTAATAATTGTTCTAAAATATGTACGTAGTACTATCTGGAGGCCTACGCCGTAGTAGCATCTGCTACGGTGTCACGATCGACATCACTTCCGCAGCCCTATGGCCAAAGCCTGACTCAAAGGTACCTTCTGGACTAGGGTTGTAACGGAGGCGTTCTTAGCGGAAGCAGAGGCGGATGCGGAGGTGAAGGAGCTTTGCCTTCGCGGATGCGGAGGAAAACGGAGGCGGAGGCGGATTTCTCCGATCACGTCGTCCATTTTCTGTGCTTTAGGATGCGATGAATCCCACATTTGATTTTTTCTTAAGGATTCTTCTAAGGACAGTTGCCTTTTTGCTTGTTGTAATGGTGTAACAGACGACACATGCTTCGATTTGTACCTCTCGCATTGTAAGTCGACGTAAATAAACCTCCGTTACAACTCCGCAAAAAATGGCGGAGGCGGATTCGGAAGCGGAAGTACGATTTCTTGCGAAAGTTCCGCACTTACGGAAGCGGAGGCGAGGTTCTGTTAAAACCTTACTGAACCACTACTAAAGCAGTAGGTACCTAAATAACATTGCTCTTTATAATTTTTCATCACATTATTATTATTTTATTTTATTTTAATTTCATTGTAACTACTTAGTGAAAAGGCTAAGAGTTTATGACTGAAATATTTAATGCATATAACAAGGCTGAATTTATGAGAGAATGGCTGAAATGGGGTCAAGTTGTATACAAGGAAGGGAACCGATTTGAATTAACGATATTTTATAAAGTAATATAGGTAAGTAAAGTATAACTTCGCAGAGCTTTGTAAGCATGACTGAACTTTTAGTAGGTAATACTGTACGATAGTTTTGTACAATGATCTGGGGGCATACTACCATCGCTTAAATCCGTATTGTTTTAATATTGTTGACGTTCGTGTTGTAGAATTATAATCCTTATTAAAGGTACGTCAAGGTACCTACGTGACAAAAAACTGTCATTCTGAAATAATACCAAAGAATAATACATGTAAAAAACTGTTATTTGAAAACTTCTCTGTATAGCACAAACAATTTGTACTCAATGCATTTAATGATCCATATACATCTGCCAATCTATTTGAATTAGCCACTAAAGAAAACGCATGCTCACGTAATGTTCCACGTGCAATAACTATTATATCTCTTACGGCTTTTCTCTACATCATAAAATCAGTATTTATCTTTACAACAAAAAATAAAAAGTTTTGACTTACACATGGACTGACGCATCAAAGCATCGCCCAAACCCATGTAGCTAAAGAGCTGAAATTTTCCATAGAGATTATTATAATGTAGACCGTCAGGAATAAGGGCATATGAGAACTTACTTTCGGATTACAACTGACATCCCAATTATGATTTATCTACCTATAGACAGGACTAGATTCTAGCCCCACTACAGATGCACGGAGCGGCAAATATTCTTTGTATGAGTTTGCATGGGGCCGCATCGCTTAAGTGGGCCCATACAAACTCATACAAAGAATATTTGCCGCTACGTGTTGCGCTGCTCCGTGCATCAAAATTCAATATTTATTGGTCACCGGCAATAGACTGGGCAGAATCGAGACACAACGGTAACTTAAAAAAACTTCGCATCATTTCCAAGCAGGTTTTTTTAAATATTCAGTATAAACAGTATACAATGGTTTAGATTCAGTATATGAACAGTAAGTATACAATAGTAATAGTACTTATCCTTACCGATTCGACGTAACTACGTGATTTGATTGCGTGTGGGTGTATAATTTACTAATTTGTATTTCCACGTGACGCAGGAACTAATAGTAATTGCAATTGCCTCGATGTATATAATATAGGTATTAAGTATATCTTATGTATTCCATATAGGTTCCATATAGGTATAGGTGTAAGGCTACAAGACAGAATAAAGCTAAAAGACATTAAAGAAAAAGCAAACTTTGAAAGTGTGGAAAGAGTAGTCAAACGACAAAAATGGCGATGGGCAGGGCATATGGTAAGAGAAAATGATGAGAAGTGGACCAAAAAAGTTTTAGAGTGGTACCCCAGGAACAAAAAAAGAAGAAGAGGCAGACAATTTAAAAGGTGGGAGGACGATATAAGGAACTATTTGGTGGTATGTGGACAAGGTTAGCTAAAAATAGAAATGTTTGGAAAAATTTTGAGGACGCCTATGTCGAAGGACACAAAGAGCAAATTTATAGAGATTAATGTTATATTTTTTAAGTATCATATTTTAAGTTAAAACTGTTAGCGCTGCAATAAAGGCTCATTTTATTTTATTTTATTTATTTTTATTTTTATGTATTCCATATAGTCAAAATCCGAAACACCGGCGAGCTGAATATTGTGGAACACAAAAATTATGCATAGCTAGCTAATACCCGCGTGTATTTAGTTTTTCGTATTCCCATGGGAACCCCTTAATTTTTGGGATAAAATAGCCTACCCCAGGATACAATCATACAACCTATCACTATACCAAACATCGGAATCGGTTGGAAAGAGTTAAAGGGTAGCAGACAGACAGACAGTTTCGCATTTATTATATTAGTATGAATTTAATCTGAGTGTCCACACAGTGGGTTCTAATAGACTATGGCGTCACTATCCTAAGAAAACGTAACTAGGTTATAAGTAGTATGTGATAGTTAGATGCAGTCACGGCCCTCAGTAAAGATGAATATGTCACCGTTTAAGATTGTAAAAACCGTAAGATTGTAATCAAACGCTTTTTTTTCGATAGATTGTAAACAGTCGAAAGATTGTGAACCGTTCAATGTTTTAAGAGTCAATTTTAGAAATATACATTGTATTTACGTTTTCTTGTCTCTTTCTTGTAGGTTAGGTTATAGGGTTCGACATAAATAATCAAGTAGTGCCTGGCCTAAACCTAACAGATTACAATCTACCGAAAAATTATCCGTCATATTGTAATCATTCGACAGTTTACAATGTCGCGAGTTAGATTATAATCTAACGGTTTTTACAATCTTACGGTGACAAATACAACGCAGATACGATTAAGGACCATTGGAATAACGTTGCATATGTTAATTAATACTAACTGATGCCCGCGTCTACGTTCGCGTGGAATGAGGTTTTTTAGTTCCCGCGGGATAAAAATAAAAAGTATCTAGCTTATGTGTTATTCCAGAATATTATCCATCTCCATACCAAATTTCATCCAGATCCGTTCAGCCGTTTTAGCGTGATTGAGTAACATTATCTAAGAACAAACCACCATTCATCCGTCCATACATTCATCCATTCCAACTTTCGCATTTATAATATTAGTATATATATAGATAAATCCACATTAATATCACCTGTTACAATGATTGACTTGGTAATGAATTAACAAATTAAAATTCTGTCTGCGAATCGCCGAAGCAGTTTCTAACCTTTTACATGTGCATTAAATAAATATTATTTAAAAAACTTGTAGGTAGATTCAAATGAACATTGGCGCAAATAGATTTTAAGCGCTGGTAACTTTTAAAAATATACACAGAATTGGCAGGAGTGCCTTTTTAGGGTTACGTACCTCAAAAGGAAAAAGGAACCCTTATTCGTTATTCGTTGTCCGTCTGTCTTTCTATAATATTATGTCTATCTGTCAACCACCTTTTCATCGGGAACGCGTGGAGGTATCAAGTTGACATTAATATCAAATACAAGTACAAGTAGGTCTCCGGTTCCTTGAAGCTATTAAAAAAATCATGCTTATACGTCAACGTAATACTTTTGATTTATTCCTTATACTTATAGGGTATTTATTACTTATAGGGTACTTCTCGTTGACCTTTAATCATGGCAAGGTCTCACAGCACAAGTATAGGAAAAAATCCGAAAATCGTTAATTTGTCGTGTCAGGCGCTACAAGTTTAGCGCCTTATGTAAGCCAGTCATTTCACAGCATATTACGTGTCGTTATGACATTTTTACTAAAATAATGTATACGTGGTGGTAATACGGAACCCTTTGTGCGCGAGTCTGACTCGCACTTGACCGGTTTTTTGTTTAGCTTGGACCAGTTTCGCTGCAGGAAACAGACGTTTAAGCACAGAATACTAACTGGTTTATTGAGTCTAAATGTTTCAAGGTCAAATCAATATAAACACTTATTACAGCAGTCTTACCTTTTTTGTTGGGCCCCCATAGTACAGATGAGATCATACCTAGGTACTTTTTATTTTATTTTATTGCCGATATAGGCTAGGCAAGGACAATCATGCTTAATTCAAAGCAATGATGAGGTTTAGTTTGGAGCGCGCTTGCCTAGATGATGCCTATTCACTCTTGCCTTGAAGGAACTTAAGTTATACGCGGCAGGGAATACATGCGCTGGAAGGGCCACATCCTGGCGGTTCGAATCAGAAACGTAGAGCAGAACCGTTTCATTTAGTTTCTTCGTAAGACAATCAACGCGACGACACGTCGTTACGGTTACATTACATTCATTTTTAACCCCCGACGCAAAAAGAGAGGGGTGTTATAAGTTTAACGTGTCTGTCTGTGTATCTGTGTATCTGTGTACCTATCTGTGTATCTGTCTGTGGTATCGTAGCTTCCAAACGGATGAACCGATTTTCGTTTAGTATTTTTTGTTTCATAGATAATTTTATCCCGAGTGTTCTTAGCCATGTTTCATGAAAATCTGTTCATCCGTCTGAAGGTCATCAGCTTTTTTCTAGTCGGGGGTTTTTTTAAATTTGTAATTTATACTTGTAATTATAGAATTGAAGAGAGAGGACCCGAAGAAGCACGGAAGTTGTTGGGAAATCTGAGGGTGGCTTTCGCCCAGATATTAGTCGACGACATAGTTTAGTTAATATTTAACTTACTGATGCTCGCGACTTCGTCCGCTTGAATCACAGACCATACAACCAGTTGACTGAGCATAGCGGGCCGTCTCACCAGCCAAACGTTAGCAGTATGACTGCTAACGCTACGTTTTGTGCCTAAAGTCGCCCTCAGTCCGTATTCGACAGTGCTCGGAAATTGATCGAGAAAAAAGACGAAAAATATGCCTCTTTGCAGCATTAAATGGCGTGGAAAGAGAAGCAATACCTCCAGCTATGCAAAGGATGGGATAGCATTTCCTAATTAAGTGTAGTTAAGTAATAATAAATAAAAATCATTAATACGCATAAAAATAATGTCTTTCAGTTTTTCTTTGTCTTTCACATGTAGTTCTACATATCTCTGTCTCTTCCACGCATTGCCCAGTGTAACCTGTGCAACTATCGATAAGTTATATCGATAGTTGAATGCCAATACATTAATTTATTTAGTAATTCCGAACAATTCTGAAGTAAAAGAGCAGGTTAAAGGTTTATTATTTATTTGATTGTTTACTACTAATATTAAAAAGTTTCTGTTGAAAACTTAAGTTCTTTAGTATACATACTAATCCATACTAATATTATAAACGCGAAAGTGTGTCTGTCTGTCTGCTACGCTTTCACGGCCCATCTGTTCAACCGATTTTGATGAAATTTGGTACAGGGATAAGTTGTATCCCGGGGAAGAACATAGGCTACTTTTTATCCCAGAAAATTCAAAGGTTCCCGCGGGAATCAAAAAATTTATCTGTTCAACCGATTTTAATGAAATTTGGTACAGGGGTAGGTTGTATCCCGGGAAATTCAAGAGTTCCCGCGGGAACCGAAAAAACTTGGTCCACGCGGATGAAGTCGCGGGAATCATCTAGTTTTTCAATAAAGCGCATTTGGATACAGCCGTTAGTTTTAACTTTAATGCAGATGGATGGATGGTTTTAATTTATGATCAACACTAGCTAATGCCCGCGACTTTATGATTCCCGCGGGAACTTTTTAATTTTCCGGGATAAAAGCCTGTGTCCTTCCCCGGGATAGAACCTACCCTGTACCAAATTTCGTAAAAATCGGACATTATAGAAGAAGAATAAACTGATATTAATCCATACTAATATTATTATTATTATTAATTAATTATCATCAAATAAATATTATAAATGCGAAAGTTTGGATGGATGGATGTATGGATGTATGGATGTTTGTTACTCAATCACGCGCCAACGGCTGAACGGATTTGGCTGAAATTTGGCACAGAGATAGAATATAGTCGGGAATAGCACATAGGCTACTTTTTATCCCGGAAAATTAAGGAGTTCCCGCGGGAACCAACAAACTTCGATCCACGCGTACGAAGTCGCGGGCATCAGCTAGTATTATAAATGCGAAAGTGTGTCAGTCTGTCTGCTACGCTTTCACGGCCCATCTGTTCAACCGATTTTAATGAAATTTGGTACAGAGATAGGTTGTATCCCGGGGAAGGACATAGGCTACTTTTTATCCCGGAAAATTCAAGAGTTCGCGCGGGAATCAAAAATATTTATCTCTTCAGTCGATTTTGATGAAATTTGGTATGAAATTTGTTTTGATGAAAGACGCGGCAGATCCTAGAACTCGATTGCAGCGCCCCCTAATGGGTTCAATTGTGAATATAAACCATTCCGGGTCCGACTAAAAGACACAAAAATTTCCATCAGAATCGGTCCAGCCGTTTTGAAGTGATGCGAGAATATATATGCGGCATTTAAAAAAAATTAAACATATAAATTATACATATCAGATAATCCGTACTAGGTAATATTTTAAACGTATGTAAGTATGGATGTATGGATGTTTGTTACTCTTTCACGCAAAAACTACTGAACGGATCTGGATGAAGTTTGTCACAGATATAGATTTTATTCTGGAATAACACAAAGGCTACTTTTTATCCCGGAAAATTAAAGAGTTTCCCCGAGAACCAAAAACCTTAATACACGCGGACGAAGTCGCGGGCATCCGCTAGTTATCTATAAGTATACATAATATGGTGGTATTTTGCTGTTTGAATAAAATGATTTGTATTGATTTTCCAATACTGGTAATATATATACCTATTAGACTCTATCGATATATTTTCTGTCGCGCAGCGGGCAGCCCAAGTGCCGCGGTAACATATATAACTGTGTATAGTTGATCTTGAGCCAGCCAATAAGAAATCCCATTATTACCCCGTCCCCCGCCAGAAAGTGGTGAGTTGTGTTTCAAAGCGCAAATTAGCCTATTAGCTCTCAATAGGTTTACTACTCGGTGGCTTGAATTGAGGTTTTTTTGTTCCCGCGGGAACTAATTTTCCGGGACAAAAACGTATCATGTGTTATTGCACTAATAACTATAATCTATCTCTGTGCCGAGATAATTTCATCCAGATCCGTTCAGCCGTTTTGGCGTGATTGGGTAACAAACATCCATCCATCCATCCATCCAAACTTTCGCATTTATAATATACTAGCTGATTCCCGCGACTACGTCCGCGTGGATTGAGGTTATTTACGCTTTCACGGCCCGGATAGCGGTTTAGCGGTAGATTACATCCCGGGAAAGGACATAGGGCCACTTTTTAGTCCAAAATTCACGCGGACGAAGTCGCGAGTATCATCTAGTTTTGTCAGTAACATTTAACAAAGTCTCACCGTAACTTTTCAATGCTAATTCGGAGCGAGTCCATTTGCATACGCGCGGTGTATAACCGGATGATGACACAGTAAGATTGCCCTAAATGACATTACGTGAGTCAGCGGCCATTACAATTATTTATTAGCCTAATTTTATTAACCTGTTATGTTTATAAACAACAAAGAAGCCTTTAGAGATAGTTCAATCCGCGAAGCCCATTATTTTTCGACTCACGAAAATTGCGTTACATACATCTAAATATATAAAAGGAAAAGGTGACTGACTGACTGACTGATCTCTCAACGCACAGTTTCAACCACTGGACGGATCGGGCTAAAATTTCGTATACAAATAGCTTTTATGAGGTAAGCATCCGCTAAGAAAGGCTTTTTTGAAAATTCTACCTCTGAATGAGCAAAATAAGGGTCTGAAATGTGTATGAAAATCGAACATAACGTGAGTGAAGCTGCGGGCGAAAACTAATTTCTTTCATAAAGTCGTGTGTTATATGGTCATCAAGGAACAAAAAGCTTAACTGAACTAGGCTAGGAAAACTAATGAAAGTACCTTACCTTCAAGTTCTCGTTACTTATAACTATAAGTTGTAGAACAGAATAGGTAATAGTTGATAGTACTACCACAGCCTTGAAATATAGTAGTATTTCGTTAAACTGTGGTACTACGTACTAACTGCGATAGGACATAGGTGTAGGTATTAGGTAGGTGGCGTGGCTGCGTGGGTAGGTAGTTACAAAAATATTTCAGGACCGGTTATCGAGTTACCGTACCGAGAAAGTTCACGGGAAATGTCGAAAAGGCTTAACCATTTACCAACGACTAGATTATGCCCACGACTCGGAGTGGATTTTGATTGACGTGGAGAAATTTTTAAATCCTGTTTTAGTCCAGGAAAGTATTTGATTTTCCGAATAAAAGTACGCTTTCATCATTCACACTCATCATTCATTCAGTCGAAATTCAACTTTGTACAGTGGTTATTGCCAATTGGCATCCATACTAATATTAGATATTAATGAGAAAGTGTGTTACTTGTTCTATCTAGATCTAGAAGATATATGACAGACTATGGTTGACTTAATTTTTTCAAGTAGGTAATTGCCTAATGATTTATTATTTTTAAAAAAACATCAAAAGTCTTTTTAGTTTTTACTTCTTCATTCCCACATCAACCCCGCGGACGCTCCGAATTCGGCTCCGCTCAAACACACAAAATTTTTGAGTTACTGCGCCTCCTTAAGTTAATTGGGCTCAATTTAAAAGACTTTCCTTTGAAATGGTATTGCGGTCAATAACCTCGTATGCTTTAATTATGTTGACATTAACTCTATTGTTGAAGCTCTTAATTGCCCAGACCATAAAATATAATACCCAGACTACTGCCAGGAAGGTTACTACCTTCGCATAAAGCAGTGTTATTTTAAAATTGACATTTTCACTGTCCCTAAAATAAGGATAATAATTCTGAAACAAGAGCGTCAACAAGATTAAAATAATACTGTTTTGAGCGATGATAGTATGCCCCCAGACTTCAATAGTCATAAGTGAGATGTTTATCTAAATCCGTACAACTATATAAATATGTAATAAGTCTCGGTTTTGGTTTTATACTACTCTGTGTACATAAATGTTAATTATTTGAAAAGAAATGTCTGGTACTAAAATATCTAAAACAGTTTGTTTAAGTAGTACTGAACAGTTTGTTTTCGTTTTTTTTGTTCGAACTTCGTTTTTTTTTAAAAGTCGTTAATTTTAAGTACTACTACTGGTTCATTTGAAGGTAATGTTTTCGTTCGTCTCAACCTATAGACGTCCACAGCTGGACGAAGGTCTCCTGCATGGATCGCCACAGACATTGATAAGTCAATGGTCACAGAGCACGGTCTTGTGCCGCTTGCTTCCAGCGGCTCCCATCTGCACGCTTGAGATCGTTCGTCCACCTAGTGGGGGGTCGTCCAACGCTGCGCTTCCCGTTGCGAGGCCGCCATTCAAGTACTTTGGGACCCCAACGCCTATCGGTTCTAAGAGTCGCCCTATGTCAGTTGTCGAGCTATGTCAGTTGCTCTGGTTCGCCTACGGATCTCCTCATTTCTGATTTGATCACGCAAGGAGACTCCGAGCATAGCTCACTCCATCGCCCGCTGAGTGACCCTTAGCCTTCTTATCAGGCCCATAGTTAGCGACCATGTTTCGGAGCCGTAAGTCATCAGTGGCAACACGCACTACTCAGGAAGGATTTTTGAAAATTCATTCCATAGGGGATAAATGTTTGTAAGACAGCTAATTTTTGTAGTCTTATTGGGAAATATTTCCAAAATGCTTCTCAAAATGTTGTCTTTACTAAGAACATGGCATCATAGGGTAAACGAATACCAATATTTTACAAATTTACATATATTAATTAATACTCTTCTCGAATACGAAGTATGTCGTAAGCTTGCTAAGCAAATGTTGCAGTCCAACACCTATTGCATCGGCAACGCTAATAATGTTAGCAAACAATTGGAGAGTCAAGCTACCCATAACGGTCATAAGCCAATCTCGACTCTACCTAATGCGTTGACCCTAATGCGTGACTTGATGGCACATTGGCCTTCCGGTGTGACAAATTGACACCCATTAATCGACAGGTGGCACTTATTTAAAATTAATGATGGCAGAAGAATAAATATTGGATCAGGCCTCAGGGGGCGCTTAACTCTGTATTGTTTTAATATCGTTGACGTTTGTGTTTTAAAATTCTAACCCTTATTTTAGGGACGTCAAGGGGTACGTGACGTATTACTGTCATTTTGAAATAATACTGTTTTAAGCGATGGTACACCCCCAGAATGGTCTTCAAATTACAAAGCTGACTACTAAAGATTAGAGAAAGTTAGCAGTTCGAGAAATGTGTAACATCGTGGGAAATATTTAGTTTTGCTCTCGGTGTAGCAAACTTGAACAACGGAAACAATTAAAAACGCTATCAAAACAATAAGTAACATTAGAAATTTAATTGAGTACTTAAATATTTTTTTAATTAAAACTGAAAGTCACAGATTATTTTAAGACAATTCGAAACGTAAGGTTTCCAATTTTAGAAAAAAAAACTAGTACATAACAACTCTTAAATTCCCACGGAGATGTTTCTCAAACAAATCTCAGATAGTGGCGATTGTGTCAGAACGAGTAATTTCCGTCACTAAATAAATAATACAGGTTTGCTCAGAGCGGCTGTCTGAAATCATCATATTTCTATATTTATACAATATTAGTTATTTGTTTCCATGCCGTCTCGGATTTTATTGTTGTCTTGTAATTTTTTTTAATTGTATTATTCGGAATTGGATGTCTCATGTAACTAAAATACAAAAAATAGTAAATGATATATTTTAATAATTCAGGTATTTTTAGGGTTCCGTACCAAAATGGTAAAATGGAACCCTTATGGTGCGACTTTCTCCGTCTGTCTGTCCGTCTGTCCGTCTGTCCGTCCGTCACACCCGATTATTTCAGTAACTACCAAAGCTATCGACATGAAATTTGGAATAGTTGTGTATATTAGTGGCCCAAAGACACTGGAATTAAAAAAAATTGGAAATTATTTTTGTTCTTATTTAAAAAGGGGGGAAAATGTGAGGGTTGAAATTTAAAAGTGAGATAACTGTACTGTGTGGGGTATCATATGAAAGGGTTTACTTTGTACATTCTAAAACAGATTTTTAATTATTTTTAGTTATGATAGTTTTTGATTTATCGGGGAAAATGTCTAAAAAAATACCGTTCCCCCCCCTTATCTCCGGAGTTTACCAATCGAAAAATTTGAAATAATTATGGTCAATAGGAATTTACGTATACTTTACAGGAAAACTATAGCCAATGCTCTAACTAGCATAGTTTTTTTGATATTAACAATAAACCTCTACAAACAAAGTTAGTCTTGCGGTTCATTAACAAAGGAAATTATTTATTAATAATGGTACGGAACCCTTCGTGCGCGAGTCCGACTCGCACTTGCCCGGTTTTTTTACGATATTGTGGCAAATTCTGTTTACCACAGTCTCTAAACTAAACTAAAATGACAGTTATAAATCTAATGCGGCCCCTTTCCACTGGAAGAGTTCTGAAAGGGATAGCAATAAAAATACATTTGTCATTTTAGTTTAGTTACAACAGAATTGGCCACAATATAATACGAGTTATCCAAGCGAAAGTACAATAGGGTCGTAGATCAAAAGCAGTGGATGTGCAGATTTCAGATGAGGCAAATCAAGCATAAGGTATAAATACCGTATCATAGAGCTAAAATACCTAGCGAGCGAAGAAAACATTTAACACTAGCTGATGCCCGCGACTTCGTACGCGTGGATTGAAGTTTTTTGGTTCCCGCGGGAACTCTTTCATTTTCCGGGATAAAAAGTAGCCTATGTGCTATTCCAGACTATAATCTATCTCTGTGCAAAATTTTATCTAGATCCGTTCAGCAGCCGTTGGGGCGTGATTGAGTAACAAACATCCAAACATCCATACATCCATCCATCCATCCATACATCCATCCAAACTTTCGCATTTATAATATTAGTAAGATTATACGAGAGACAAACACTGACAAACCCTGATGATGATGAATAGGTACAACTTATCCCTAATCTACCGGATGGCTCTTGTCGACGACTGATTCGCCTTCTGGTTTTATGCAAGCAATGACGCTGATTCAAGACCTCTTACCACTCTTTACAGCTCTATTAATCAGTATGTCTTTTGCCGATCCGCACTTGGCCAGCGTGGTGGACTATGGCCTAATTTTTTCATTCCGAGAGGAGAATCGTTCTCAGTAGTGAGCCGGCATTGGGTTGATAAGAGAGATTTGTTTTGTTGGAAGAGTCTTTCTACATAGAGTACAATTGATTGATTGTATTACCAGGTACCAAATGGGGGCCATTCTGCCAACGCTCAAAGCAATACTTAAGCAATATTACTCAAAATGACAGTTTGATGTCACGTACCTTGACGTTCCTAAAATAAGGATTATAATTGTAAAACACGAACGTCAACAATAATGAAACAATATGAATTTAAACGTTGGCAGTGTGGCCCCTGGCTTTGACGGTTGAGTAGCTAAGCGATTTCTTTATGTCCTGTCAAGGGGAACCACTGTTTCCTTTGAATACGAATTAAGGAAATTACAGCAATACTTATTGCTGTTTATTTTGAAACTAGCTGATACCCGCGACTTCGTCCGCGTGGATTGAGGAGTTTTAATTCCCGCGGGAACTCTTTAATTTTCCGGGATAAAAAGTACCCTATTATTTAATCCGGACTTCTAACTTTACGTCTGCAAAATTTCAAAGCAATCGGTTCAGTAGTTACGGCGTGAAAGCGGAACAAACATACAAACAAACTCACTTTCCCATTTATAATATTAAGTAAGTGTAACTAAGTGTTTTTTTATTGCTCTACAAGTTAGCCCTTGACTGCGATCTCACTTGATGGTAAGCGATGATGCAATCTAAGATGGTAGCGGGCTAACCCTGTTAGGGTCGGTTTCCACACGGCATCGTACCGGAACGCTAAATCGCTTGGCGGCACGTCTTTGCCGGTAGGGTGCCACGGCCGAAGCCTCCCACCAGGCCAGACCAGGGATAATTCAGAAATCATAAATTTTCAAATTGATTCTGCCGGGGATCGAACCCGGGACCTCCGCACGTTAAGACAACAATTATTCTAGAACAATTTTACAATGTGTCTAGCATATCAAAACTGCTCTTAAAAACTTTCTGTATTAAAACAAGGAACTGTATTTGATAGATGCGAAGCAGCAAATGAGATTATTGGAAACTTAACTCCATAAAGTAAAATGAGACCAGCAGCGTCAGTGCGTGTCCATGATAACCTTACGGATAACCTTCAAGGTATACAGTTGACTACGGTTAAGTAATTGGTGGACAGGAAATATGTTTTTATGGGTTACTCTAATTCAATAGTAGGTATATAAACTTTCCTATTCAATTAATATGAGTTGTTGTCATCTCCACCGATAACGTCCACTGCTGGACGAAGGTCTCTAGTAGCTAATCGCTTGATATTCAAAAAGCAGTTAGTGACAAATATATATCATACTTAATATTATAAATGCGAAAGTCACTTTGTTTGTTGGTTTGTTGGTTTGTTGGTTTGTCCTTCAATCACGCCGCAACGGAGCAACGGATTGACGTGATTTTTGGCATGGGTATAGTTGAGGACCTGGAGAGTGACATAGGCTACTTTTTATCCCGGAAAATTGAGGAGTTCCCGCGGGAATCAAAAAAACTTAAACCACGCGGACGAAGTCGCGGGCATCAGCTAGTACATGATAAAAAAGACTAATTATTATCCTACTAGCTAATGCCAGCGACTTCATCCGCGTGGATTGATGTTTTTGATTCCTGCGGGAAATCTTCAATTTTCCGGGATAAAAAGTAGCCATGTCCTTCCCCGGAATGAAAACTTTCTCTGTACCAAATTTCAACCAAATCGGTTCAGTACTTAGGGCGTGAAAGTACACTTTCGCATTTATAACATTAGTTTGGATTTGGATTTGAACGCTGTCTAAATAAACCGCTGGGCTTGAAACATGAAATTTTACTGTGGGTTCGTTTTATAAAGTAGCCGCTCACTAAGAAACGATTTTTGGAATTTATGGGATTAAAACAAGGAATTAAAGTTTGTATGAAACTCATTTAGCAAGTTAGTATATTCACGAAAACTGGTATTTGGGCTTTCGGTTTTGTCAGCTGTGTTTTCGATCCACTCGAGCAAAGTCGGAACGAGTCAGCTAGTCCATTATTTTGTAACGGTTCGGTAAGCCTTTCAAGAAGACACAATCGAATTTTTTCAGGAAATGCATGATGTCAATGTACTTTGTACTTTATATACAAGTCATGTTTGAGCAGTGTATCGACCAGAGCGGATGGTTTTTAGGGTTCCGTAGTCAACAAGGAACCCTAATAGTTTCGCCATGTCCGTCCACGGCTAAGTTCAGAGGCTGTTAGTACTAGAAAGCTTTATTTTATGAATTTAGCGTCAATATAGATAAATTATTCATGCTGACAAATTGGTAGAATAAAAAAAAAAAAATTGCGTACTTCCCCTTCAAAGTGGGGATGAATTTTTTTTTTCTCGCCATCTCATATTGTGGAGGGTCATTGGAAAAAGATTGTGGAACACCATTTTTCGATTCAGGGATCCGTTTCCAAAATATTTAGTCAGAGTCAAAATATGTGTAAATTTTTGTTACAGTAAGTGCCAGAGTTGTCAGAGTAAGCCCTGCAAGCTAAACGGTTATTTTTGGATACGTGAAAAATCATGGCAGTAGTATAAGTATTTTATGACGAAATTAAAAGGAAAACTATCACAGCTAAGTAAGCTTTACAAGCTAACGAGTAATAGGCGACAACTTATAAAATTTTCACATATTGTAACGGGCAAATACGGAACCCTACACTGCGCGTGGTTTGACGCACACTTGGTCGGTTTTATAATTTGAAATGAACTGGAGGTCAACAAACAAACGAAGCCGTCAATCCGTGTAAAACCGGGCGCTTAATAATTACAAAAAAAAAAAAAACAATGGGAATGATGCTGTAATGAAACATTAAGCAAAACAAAACATCAGTATAATTTATTTCGCGGTTACGTAATGTGCTATTGCAATTTTTGTCTTCTCTTGTAACAATTCACGAGGTTAGCCCATGGGTTTATTGTTATTATTATAGCTTTATTTCCCACATAATCACAACTTTTTGTTTCTAATTTCTATACTGCGTTTATGAAACAGTTTGATTTCTGGAAAGCCTCCTTCATCCTTTTCCATTTCTTGTCAAACTGTTGGAAGCAATACTCATTAAATTTTTCTCCGGCTATATCAATTACTAGCTGTTGCCCGCGACTTTCTGGGATAAAAAGTAGCGTATGTGTTATTCCAGACTACATTCTATCTCTGTACTAAATTTCGTCCAGATACGTTGGGCCGTTCTGGCGTGATTGAGTAACAAACATACATCCATCTAAAATTTCGCATTTATAATATTAAGCATACGAGTAGATAGTAAGTATAGACTAGGTGACGACCGCGAAGTATGCTCAGAAGAATTCAGATTATAGTCTGAAATAACACATAGGCTACTTTTTGTTCCGGACAATAAAAGAGTTCCCGCGGGATCCAAAAAACCTCAATCCACGCGGACGAAGTATCCGGCATCAGCTAGTAAATAATAAAAATTACCAACAAAATAAAGTAGGTAAGGTACAATTGGCGGCCTTATCATTTGTCACGTCATGAAGATACGATATTATATGGGCGAGTGATTATAATTCTGTAGATATTTAAGTAGCTGTTGGTGCCACTTGGCTACTTCCGCTTGCCGCTTCCATGCATTATGATTCGATTGGCATCTATCGACTATCGGTAATTATAATCGCATTATTCGTCGCTTTTCCTACGAAAGGACCTATCTGACACTTTTGACGTAACTGCACTAAATACATCATAATAATGTACTTTTGATTCTCTGTCGATCTGTCTTATCGACTTTTTCATATCTTTTACCGTTTACTGGCTAGGACAATCGGTAAGTATGGCGTATATGCTCATTTGCGAAAAGGAAATCATACTAAGTGGCGTATTTAATACTTAGGGCTATTAGAAAGATTTTTATTTAGTGATCAGCTAAATAAAAATCTATCAACTATGACGTAACTGAAAATACGTCATTTAGTGTGAACTAGACTATATTGAATAAAAATGGAATTTCACTTACGTCTGAATTTTGATTGCGACGGAATACCTTAGACATTAACTAATAGAGTTTAAAATTTATGTAAATTGGTGACAAAAAATGTATAAAACCTTGGGCAGTAAAAAAATCCAAAATAGTACGAATCCAAAAACTTTCAGTCAAAAAATGATTTAAAACTATCCTAATTATTATTATATATAAAGAAATAAAAAACAAATTATTTTGAATTAAATGTGATTTAATTATTCAGTATAAAATACAGTCGTATCTCCTAAGTAATTAATTTTTCAGAAAAACAAAGTTCTTATGAAGTGGCGTAACTGTTTTAAATATTTTTACCTAAATGAATACGCACATTTAAATAAGACAATTCCTACTTGCAAAAAGGCCTTGATTCACAGATTATAAGAATATTTTTTTAATTTTAATATAGCTTTATTTGAGCAAGCTGTGGACAATATAGTTGAGCACGAAACCGAAAAACGCTTGCCCTGAACAATTAACTCGATGTCAGTTAGGTCCTTTCGTAGGAAAAGCGACGTATTGACAGGACCGGAGTGGAGCCTTGCGGCGTACTAGCACGGAATATATATTATGTCACCGTAAGATTGTAAAAACCGTTAGATTATAATCTAACTCGTGAAATTGTAAACTGTCGAATGATTACAATATATCGGATTATTTTTCGGTAGATTGTAATCTGTTAGGTTTATTAACCCGATATGATTATTTATGTCGAACCCTAACCTAACCTACAAGAAAGAGACAAGAAAACGTAAATACAACGAATATTTCAAAAATTGACACTTAAAACATTGAACGGTTCACAATCTTTCGACTGTTTACAATTTATCGAAAAAAAAAGCGTTAGATTACAATCTTACGGTTTTTACAATCTTACGGTGACATATATAATAGTGGTATTATGAAGTTATGATACGGAGGATTAAACGAATACTAAACATCTTAAATGAATTACTGTCTGTTAGTCTCGTTAAAACTGAGAAACGGCTTGACTGTTTTAGATGGAATTTTTTGTGTGCGTTTCGTTGAGGGTCTTCTCCGTTAGGCCCGTGAGTCGTGAGGGCTTCGAGGCAGAGCTTCCTTACCCGGGTGGGGCGCGGGGCAACATTGTGCCCCGGCGAGTGTCTTGAAGCCAAGAGCCGGCTAGGGCCTGCCTTATAGGCTACGGGCCCCTAGGTTAGTGGGCGTTTGAGTGGTCCAGAGATGGTTCGTATTTATAATTGGGCAGGAAAACATTTGCACGGCCCACTAGTCTTAAATATAATCTTAAACGAGAGTAACACAATACGTACAATAATATAGTTTATTTGAAGATTGACTTTGTTTCAGAATCTTATTCATCATGTCAAGTCTGCCAGTTTTGTGGCTCAACAACCGGTTCAGAGAACAGTTTCTTAAAAGAAAAAAAAACTTGATTTACTCCACCTAGTTACAAATATAAATTTAATATTCATATTTGAAACTAGGTGGAGTAAATTCAAGTGCTATTCACATTATTCAGTGATCGATCTCATCGCATGTCTTGAGATAGCATTGATACAATATTCAAATTGAATTAATGACTAAATTCATCGATTTATAAGTCAATGACTAAATTATTAAAGTAACTGACTAAATAATTGTAAATATAATTAGAAGTACTTTTTTATTTTATCTTTCTTTGATTCTTTGTTTAAATGATGTAAAATTGATTAAATTACAATACTGATAAATAAATCTAATATTCATCAATAAAATAAAAAAGTAAATTCACAATTTCTATCAGTAAAACTTCTTACTAGTACGATTTTGAAATCAAAATAACTAGACAAAATACTTTAGTACCATTACCTAATGCTAAGTATATTCTGTGGTAATACTTCAGTCATTGATATCTCGTCTGTTAACCATGAGTTAAATAATTGAAGGTAACAAAAAACTTCAAACGTGGTTTAGCCTTTATAACCGTCTTTACAATAGTCATTATCGGTACTGAACCTTAACTAAAGTAGAAGAAAAACTGTACTTATTTTATGGGCAAGACATACACATAGAGCTGTCAAACTTACTGTGGTAGTAATATAACTAGTAAACAAATTATTACGGTAGTAAATAGAATAGGTCTAAAGGTCCAACCCATCCTTAGAATTTCCTAAGGATTCCCGCCGCAATATATATTACTAGCAACCCGCCCCGGGTTCGCACTTAAATTTATTCTGTCACGCGATAGTTTTAATTTTACGATAACACCAAAGATATTATTTAAAATTGTATGGTGAAAAAAAGGACAATTATTTATTATGTACATGAAATGCTTAAGGTAATTATAATATAGAATCAGGCGTTACTTTGCGGAAGTTCATGAGGAAGAAAATACTACAATTATTTTGCTATAATCCAACAACAATCCGCTTAAGGTTATTTTAAGCATTTCATGCAACAACCAATCAATGATCATGATATAATTTGTCATACGTGAAATTTGATATTTTCGATTAGGTTAATCAATACAGAGTCTAGACACTATTGACATTTAGAACTTCTGCATTATTTTTTTTATTTAAAAATGGTAAAGTCCTTCGAGCCGGAAGCCGAATAAGGCTTAGCCACTAAGCCATCAACGCTTCATCAAACATCACTAATTCTCTACGACCTAATCCGAACTAGCTAATATTACAAATGCGAAAGTGTGTTTATTGATTTAAGTATCTTTTTGTATATCTGCTACGTTTTCATGGCCCATCTTTTCAACGAATTCTGACGAAACTTGGAATTGTGATAGGTTGCATGATGTACCCGGGGTAAAGACATGGGCCACTTTTTATCCTGGAGTTTCTAAGTGTTTCTACAGGATTTTCAAAAAATCTATATCCAAGCTGACGAAGTCGCGGACTTCATCTAGTGCTCAAATACTTCGGTCTGGAAGCTGGAGCTGCTTCCAAGCGGAGGGATTCCTAAGTTGAAAAAAAAGTAGTCGTTCAGGCGACAGAACTATAAACAACAAAATGGAAGTATAGTTCTGAGTTCTGACTTATGAGTCGGGAACAACTAATAACCATTATTTGAAAGAAGACCTACGTAGCGTCCAATACGTATCAGTCATCTCTAATGTTCTAAGCAACAAATAAAAACAAATTATCAAATACTTAAGCCGTTATACATGATTCAACATACATTCATAGTGCAGACAAAGAAAAAGTTTCATTCAATGATATATTTACCATCAAATATGAAATCCAGTGTGAAAGAGTGTGGTCTCTTAGAGACAGAACTGTTAACTTCCAATGTATCACTCACACACAACAAATGCACAAAACAAAAAAAAAAAACAATTGAAGATTTTTAAAACGCGTTCGATCGATACGTGCGCTCTACAGTGCGGTCGGATAACTACTGAATATAGTTATATAGTGACCTGATGATGATCAGTAACAAGTATTCCAAGTATTTTACAAATTGTTTAAGCGAATTTGAGTTTTGTTTTTATTCTGTTAATGGCGATATTTGTATGTGAATGTTTGTCTCAACATATCCAGTTATTCAGTAGGCTTGTAGGATTTGCCCACGCATTGCTGGGTACCTATCTTCTTGGACGGTTTGCAATACAACCTTCTTTCGCACGTGTAAGTACTTGTTTGAAATCGAAGCCTATTTTTAGAAAGTTGGAAAATATATAAACAGTTATTGGAAATGCGTGTTTGTTGAGAAAACTAATAGGATTAGGAGGTTCCTATAAAGGCTTCAGTTTGAAGTACAGGTGTAAATACTTCCACAAGCAAGAAATACCTATTTAGCGGTTTCGAAGAATTGTACATCTATATACCTATATGTCACAGTAAGATTGTAAAAACCGTAACATTGTAATCTAACGCTTTTTTTTCGATAGATTGTAAACAGTCGAAAGATTGTGAACCGTTCAATGTTTTATGTGTCAATTTTAGAAATATTCACTGTATTTACGTTTTCTTGTCTCTTTCTTGTAGGTTAGGTTAGGGTTCGACATAAATAATAAGGCCGGGCACTTATGTTCTATCGGGTTAATAAACCAGATTACAATCTACCGAAAAATAATCCGTTATACCTATTGTAATCATTCGACAGTTTACAATTTCGCGAGTTAGATTTTAATCTAACGGTTTTTACAATCTTACGGTGACATATATATAAAAAAATATACGCGCCGAATTGAGAACCTCCTCCTTTTTTTGAAGTCGGTTAAAAATGAATCCCTATTTCCCTTTGTCACGGCATCACGCGTGAACGGCTCGACCAATTTAGTTAATTCTTTTTTTGTTGTGTTGGTTTAGACCCCGGGATGATTTATTTATATTCACAATTGGACCCGATAGGGGGAGCTGCAATCGGGTTCGAGGTTCAGGGCAGAACAAAGTCTGCCGGGCCCCACTAGTAAGTACATAAAATAGTTCGGGACTTTTGACCAAAACGTTTATATACAAATGAATGAATGAAATACTCTTTATTGTACACAACATAAATAAACAGAAACAATTTTACATTTTAACAACTTCTACAAACAAATTTTAACACAACAACAACAACAACACAACAAATTTTAGATTTGACGTGTTAAGGCCAGGTCTTCAGCCATACCTAGGTTCAACGCGAGCATCAGGCGTATAGAAATATGAAGATTGACGAGGTAGATGTTATAACTAGCCTGTTGAGTCGAGGCAATTATACAATTGACGAATTTCTTAGTGACTGAGTTGTTTGTATGGAAGCAATCGACTTTGGGTCCAGCGTCCTGGACTTTGGGTACATGATAGTATAAAAACTTACTACTGCATATTATGTATACCTATTTCTTGTAATGACTTGCTTTTTAAAAAGAGCAACTGCTGAGTTTTTGCCGGTTCGGAAAGGCTTTTTAAAAAGAGCAACTGCTGAGTTTTTTGCCGGTTCGGAAAGATTCTACTGAGAACATAGAATCTTTCCGAACCGATGGTAGTGTCAAAAAGGTTACAATTGCCAATTAACCCTGCCGCGAATAACTTCGCAGAGGGGATCGAACCCGCGACCCCGTACAGGAGGTCGGGAGTCTTAACCACTGAGCTATCAACGCTTCTTAATTCTCATCATATAATAGAAGTTTATCCCAAATCAGTGATAAATTGACTTGGTTATCCAAGGAAAGTATCCCAACTATTGTTTGATCCTCTGGAATCAAACGTTTGGAAGACCGGAAGTGACCTGTATTAATTAAGTTGGTAAGTACTAAGTTATTTAAAGTAAGTACTTAGATACTGGTCAGGCAAATAAAGTGCTTACGAGTACATAGCCACGGCTTAGGTAGGTACGTCAAACGGTTACTTTACAGAGATAAGGGAAACACGAGGAAATGCGTTATCGAGCGCGCCTTGGACACATATTATGGTACCTAATTGTAAATTCTGTAAGATAAACGCTGCCTCAAGTAAAGTGTTCATTCTGTTAGTACTTTAGCAAGGTGTGGCTGTAGTTAACTACGTAGTTAAAAGTAAACCTAGAAGTAAAATAGCTTTTTTTAAGACGCTCATGACGCTTTACAAGCGTATTTCCGTGTTGTTAAACATCTATTTTCTTCTTCAAATGACATCACATAATTTTGAAAAAAAAATGTAATGCAATACTTAGATTCATGCTCTTCAATTGTGTGGAGGCCTTTTTTTAATTTTTTGATTATTTAGATTAATACAAGCAATTATAAAATAAATAAGCTCGCACATGATTGTCTATTAACTTTATTACCTGAGGACCCACGAAAGTGAAACTTACATAAAAATAAAGAGAATATTTATAAGGTAAAAACTCAGCAGTGATTTTTTTAATCTTTGGCGATTTTCCACGAAAATTCACATATTTCGGCCAAATAATGCTAGCGGGTGTTGTGCGGGCGACGGGCGGTAGATGGCAGATGCCTTTCAGACGGGGAGGACGTATCCATTTTTCCCGCCAAAACGCTCTCGCGCCAAAACGACAGACGCAAATGAAATATTGAAAAAGTAGTGAATTCTAATAATTACTGAATGAATGATAATGGAAGATCTTTTCCATATCTTAGCACTGCTGGACAATATATTAAAACTGGTACATATTTTACTTTCCTTGTGTATTTTTCGTTTCTTTTTTTATATTGTGCTAAATCAAACCACGCCATCTATTGTGAGATGGGGAACCATATGTGTTTATTCCTGCAGCAGAACTATTTTTAACAATGCCTAAAATAAAACAACACACAAACAAGGTAATTAAAAATATGAATATCGCGTAAGTATCTAGTAAGTACCCATAATTTTTTTACTAGCTAAATTATGAATATACCCAAGTTCAAATCAATACATAATTCTATACACGGGAATACGTAGTGTAAAAGTCTGGCCAGTATTACCTAAGTACCTAATGAAAATTTCTTGTCAAAAAAAAGGAAAAAAGGGTAAAAAAGGTAAATAAAGGTAACCAAATCAGTTTTTAAGCCCGACCCAGGAATTGAATCCAGAACTACGCCATCCTCAGTCCAACATGCTAACTACTACACCAACGAAAATCAACCGATCTAGGTAGGTACCTACTAGTTTGTGTTCAGACATATTTTATAACTTATTTTAGAAACATCTTTCATTTACGAGCTGATAAATCATAGTAAGGTAGTAATAGGTATACCTACGTGTAAAAATCTTGTGTACTGAGTGACTGATCTACCTATCAACGCAAAGCATAAGCAAGGGCTGGGTGGGGTCAGCTACCTATTAGCTATTCTTTGCTATTACCTACCTACCTAGATAATGTACATAGGTACCTATACCACAGTATTGGTATCTACCTACTATCTATATAATATTACCGTGCCTATACTTACCTACTAAAGAAACACCTATCCAATCTATATATTATTATCATACTAATGTGTGTTTGTTTGTTGGTTTATTGGTTTGTTCGTTTGACCTTCAATCACGGCGCAACGGAGCAACGGATCGAAGTGATTTTTGGCATGGGTAGGTATACCTAGTTGAAGACCTCGAGAGTGACATAGGCATAGGCTTTTTATCCCGGAAAATTAAGTAGGTAGTTCCTGCGTGAATAAAAAAATACTTAAACCACGCGGACGAAGTCGCGGGCGTCAGCTAGTATCTTTTATATGAAATCGCTCAACAATCCCTTACTTACCTACCTACTACTTACTTACTAACGGCTACCTAAATATGGAGAAGTAGGTACTTACATGTTACACCACTTTTGAAAATTCGACCCCCAAACGGGTGAAATAAGGGATGAAAGTTTGTATGAAAGTCTCAAGATATTTTTTAAGTTATATCAACGAAACTTGTACTTATTTTGGCTTTCAATAAAAAATAAAGAAGTACGTGTGTCACAGTTATACCTACAAAATTTCATCCCCAAAGGGGTAAAATAGGGGTTGAAACTTTGTATGAAAGTCTGTCATTTTTAGGGTTCCGTAGCCAAATTTGGCAAAAACGGAACCCTTATAGATTCGTCATGTCTGTCTGTCTGTCTGTCTGTCTGTCCGTCCGTATGTCACAGCCACTTTTTTCCGAAACTATAAGAACTATACTGTTGAAACTTGGTAAGTAGATGTATTCTGTGAACCGCATTAAGATTATCTTACAAAAATAGAAAAAAAAACAATAAATTTTGGGGGTTCCCCATACTTAGAACTGAAACTCATAATTTTTTTTTTTCATCTAACCCATACGTGTGGGGTTATCTATAGATAGGTCTTCAAAAATGATATTGAGGTTTGTAATATCATTTTTTTCTAAACTGAATAGTTTGCGCGAGAGACACTTCCAAAGTGGTAAAATGTGTGTGTGTGTGTGTGTGTGTGTCCCCTGTAACTTCTAAAATAAGAGAAGGATAAAACTAAAAAAAATATATGATGTACATTACCATGCAAACTTCCACCGAAAATTGGTTTGAACGAGATCTAGTAAGTAGTTTTTTTTAATACGTCATAAATCGTAAACCGCAATTTACCTTTCATTCAATCGACTCAAATATTTAAAATAAAAATATTTTAATAATTTAAAACTTACTACAGGTTTGTACGGAACCCTCGGTGCGCGAGTCTGACTCGCACTTGGCCAAACTAAGTATTTGGAATTTTGGTGATTACGTATTGAAGAAATACGTGATTCACAGTTTTTGAAAATTTTATCCCCAAGGACGATAAATAGATAGGTAGTTTGTCCTTCAATCACGCCGCAACAGATAAACGTGATTTTTTGCATGGGTATAGTTCTGCCGTCAGTCGACTTATACATTTTGCCAATTTTGAGTATATTATATACTATGTGAAAGAGCAAATTTTTCTCTATCGAACAGTCAGTGTCACATTTTATCTATCTTTGATAGTCTTTGAGATCTGGAGACCCCGAACACGGCTAATTACATCATTTTTGCGATTTTCCGATACTTAAATACATTTATGTGACTTTTCGACAGTAGAATACGGCTTTGCGTTTGTAACCGTCTATTTCAAGTTTATATTTCAGGTACTTTGAATTTCTACAAAACGGTTACATCAAATTACGATAGTATAAGGCCGATAAATAAGTTTATAAGTACGTAATTTAGTGATTTGTACTAAAAAAGTTTTAATGGCATTTACGAAAACTAAGTGACAGATTTCTTCAAATACTTATCTACAACACAGTAAGGCACACTTAGCTGACTTATTATCGGAAAGCTAATGTGACATTGAAAATTGTCCGTGTCTAAAAGGCAGTGAGCGTTTTTTAGTTGTCATATTTTTTGTTAATAAGTGATTAAAATATACTATACTGCCGTCCGTTTACTTAAAGGCCGTTAAGTGAAAAAACCAAATTTTGAGTTATGGCCAAAAAACATGAAAATTAAAGATTCTAGAGTTTTATTAGACGTACAGCTATCTTTTATAATCCAAATTATTTGTTTTCTTTTAAGCTTTCATTTTATGAGTCTGAATGAGTGCTAAGGTAGGTATAGTTTTAAATAACGTTTTTGTGTTTAAGCCATGTTTATCTATCCCTTGATGCGACCTCTTAAAATACTAAAAAAAAACTGGCTGAAGCGCAATCGTATTATAGAGTGGTAATGGAATTTGCATAAAACTGTGACACAAGGTATACAATATATACCTTGTGTCACAGTTTATGCAAATTTTTTAGCTTAAAAGCCGTTAAATCGCTTAGTCTTCTTTTAAAACATGTGAAAATCAACGGCTGGTATTTTAAAAAAAACCGTTATGAGACGAAAACTGTTTATTTCATTGTGTAGAGCTACTAATACAAAACAGATTTCTTATCAAAAATATTATGGTCTTTGAATAAACCACGCGCACTAGCTGTCTTTTAGCTAAGCAATAACTGGTACTTTCATATAGCACTAAATTAAAATTAACAACTAAATGCCAAATTTAGATATATTTGTCAAACTTTTAATGCTTTTAAATTGAGCGATAGTTAGGGAATTAAAATAAAACAATTATTTTCATTTATATTCAAATGAGTAAATTGCAATAATCATTAAAAAAGTAGTAAATATACCTTTGTGGCCCATTACATAATATTTAGACACTCGCGCCACGGTACAGGTTGGTGAAGTTTCGTAACTGCGCTACGTTGGTGTGCACTGTACACTGACGAATTTCGTGAATAAACTATGAATACAGTAAAATGTAATATCGTGATAGAGAACAACTAGCGTACTTTCAAAATAAAATATCGGAAATGTAGATGAAGAAATCTAAAAATAATATGTACATCTGCGTTCACGAGCAGTAAAATTAGCAAGTCCAATTTCCACTATTTGATTCTCTGCCATCGGGGCAGCGGAACATTTTGAGAAAGGGTAGTAGAAAATATGAAAGGTGTCTTCAAAACAATGGAACCTAATATAATTTCAGTGTTTGTAGCACGGGTTCTTGAAAAACTATCTCTTATTTTGTTTGATCATCTTACCGCACAAAAATGCTAGCGTGGCGAAGAAGTCCGATCAACATCAATATCTACGATATGTGCGAGCCCAAGTGAGTCTCTGGAATTACTTCAGCAATATAAGTCATGGGTTAGGGTTGAGTCTTTATGAAATCACTATCCATGTTGAACGAAGAATTAATTTCACTACCCATGAAATGAAACATCCTCAACCTATAGACGTCCACTGCTGAACGAAGGTCTCCTGCATGGATCGCCACAGACCGTGCTCTGTGGCGAAACCTCATCAGAAGAATAAAATTATTCTAAGAAGACTCAACCCCAACCCATCACAGATATTGCTAAATTATTATCAGATACTCGCTTAGGCTCGCACATATCGTAGATATTGATTTTGATCGAACTTCTTCGCCGCGCTCACAGCTGTCCAGTATCCAGTGCCATTGGTGGTGCCACTGCCTCCAACGCTGGCGCTACTGAAGCAGCTGGCACTTCCGATGACTCATGCACAGCTCGAGATCGCAGCTTACATACTTACAGCACTGTTATATTCTGTAGCCACTACGACTATCTACGATTTTACTGTTACAGGTCATCTTGCTCGTCCGCTGAACTATTGTGGCCCAATGTTAGCCTGACCATTCGAATATGACCACTCGTCATATTCGAAACCCCCCATTTCGTGTTTTCATAGCCGATGGTTGGATTTTAAAATGGAGAAAGCGTACTTCAGATTACGTATACCAGATCGCCATTTATCAAACAGCTTGGCAAGCTTGGCAAGTTTGCCAAATATATTTAAATTTGGCACTCAGTTGTTCATTTTAATTTAGAGCTATATGATAGTACCAGTTAGTCAAGTCAAGTCAAGTCAAATAATTTTTATTCAATTTAGGTAGGTATACTACACCTGTTGACTTCCAGTTATTTATAAATAAAATATAATGGTGATAATCAGTAACGGTATCTTAAAACTAAAGCTACGAGGGTTCCAAACGCACCCTGGTCTGAGAAGAGCCCACAACAAACTCAGTTGTTTTTTTTTTCATTATCACCATTTCACAAATCATCATAACTAAGGAACTATCTGAACCACTAGATCCAATCATTGCCAAGCTTCCTTGTCATTTAAGTAATCCTTTACATGGTAATACGATTTTTTAATCAGTTTACGTCTTACATTAACTTTGAACATTTTATTCAGAGACATTTTCAATATGTATTCTGGGAGCTTATTGTAGAAGCGGACACTATTTCCAACAAATGAATTGATAGTTTTACTAAGCCTAGAAGCAGGCATTACAAGTTTATTTTTATTTCTAGTATTGACATTATGACAATCACTTTTCTGCTTGAATTTATCAATGTGTTTATGCACGTATACTAAATTTTCAAATATGTATTGGTTGTGCGCTGTCATAATATTGATTTCTTTAAATTTATCTCTTAGTGACTCTCTTGGTCCCATATTATATGGCTCGAACAGCCCTCTTCTGCAGCACAAAAACATAATTAATATCAGTAGCATTACCCCATAATAATATACCATACGACATAATGCTGTGAAAGTAATCAAAATAAACTAATCTCGCCGTTTCTATATCTGTCAACTGGCGAATCTTTCATATAATTCTTGGCGATAAGTCATTTATGTGATTGCCCCATTGGAGTTTAGCATCTAACGTTATTCCCAGAAAAACAGCGGTATCCACTAAATCTAATTCCTCATGATCAAGTTGTACAGTGGTTTTTACCTGTTTGACATTAGGTAATTTAAATTTGATACACTTTGTCTTTTTACCATTGAGGAGTAGGTTATTAGCTTCAAACCACTGTACCACTATATATTATTGACTAAAAGACAGCTATTGTGCATGGTTTATTAAAAAACCATATTTTGATAAGAAATCTGTTTATATTAGTATAGTATAGTTGTATTATTAGTAGCTCTAAACAATGAAATAAACAGTTTTTGTCTAACAACTGTGTTTTTTAAGTGCCAGCCGTCGATTTTCCAAGCTTTACTATTTTAAAAGAACGCTAAGCGATTTAACGACTATTAAGCTTAAAAAATGCATAATTTGTGACACAAGGTAAATGTGTCAACAGTTACGATTCCATTACTACTCCGTTATTACGGCTGCGCTTCAGCTAGCTGTTTTTTAGTATTTTTAACCGACTTCCAAAAAAGGAGGAGGTTCTCAATTCGGCGCGAATTTTTGTAATGCATGTTACCGCAAATCTCCGTGGTTTTCAAACCGATTTGAAATTTTTTCAGTGGTTAGAGGAAGCTCGCGAGGTGGTCCCATAAAAAATTCTTAACCCTGATGCTGACTCCAAATCCTTAACCCTGATGCTGTAGGTATACCTACGACTCAAAACTAGGGAGTTAGGAAGTTTTGACGGTGAATTCATATAGTAGGTATCAAGTGACGTGTAGGTATACGATTCAACTCTGAGTCCCAACTCCTCAACCCTGATGCTGCAGGGTACAGAACTCCTTAAAAATAGCGATTTAGAATTTTTATAGTGAATTAATATTGTAGGTGTCAAGCAACGACTTCATAATTAAACCCAAGTCCCAACTCCTCAATTCTGATGCTGCAGGGTACTGCACTCCTAAGCCGTGGGGATTAAGAGTACACAAAAAAGTTAAAAATAAAAATTCTTTCCAAAAAACCGACTTCCAAAGCCACTGTATAGTAAAAAATAATTTTGATTTCTACACACTATGTTGAATTTGGGCGAGTATAACAAAGATAGGCAAAGTTGACGCGTCAGGCTTGCCCGACTTCAACATAGTGTGTAGAAAGCAAAATTATTTTTTACTTTACAGTGGCTTTGGAAGTCGTTTTTTGGAAAGAATTTTTATAAGAGATCGCATCAAGGAATAGATAAACATGGCTAAAATACAAAAACTACATTATTTATCTTAGCACTCATTCAGACTCATAAAATGAAAGCTTAAAAGTAAACAAATAATACCCCATATAAGTACCAATTTCAAAAATCAGTACCTACGATAACAAATACCAAATGGCGCTGACTTCTTTAAATTTTTAGTAACAGTTTCGTCTTTTGTGATACCAGAGAACCCCAAATATCGATTTTGAACGAAATCGATACGATAACAAAGAATTTCAAACTGGCGCTAATTAGAGAACTCTAAAAATAAGTAATGACTATTCAAAAACACTCGAGTCCGTACTTGAGAACATCCGACTTGAACCCCTCTGTGATCCAAACCCTGTGACGAGAACCTTTACCTACGTAGAGACTCGACGCATCGACGCGAGATGGCGCGTAGATGACCTCAGTTATGTGAAAATAGCATTCGGTCATTGCGGCGGTAAAAATTATTGGACATGAAGCGAGGGGGGGAAGGGAAGTCGAACGCTCAAGGCCATTGGCAGCTTGGAGCCCCTTAATGGGTAGTATTTAAACGAGCGAAAATAAATTTAAAAGGTGTAAAAAAAAAAACAGAATATAGCGTACTGAAATACTAAGTTAGCGACAGCTGCTGTGGGCGACTACAAATATTGAAAATGTTGACTTGAAAATACTAATTTGAGTTACTGGTTATTCGAAATCTTTTCTATTTTAGGGTCAATTTTAGGGCTCACATTATATTCAACATTATGTACCTATATATTTTATATCAAGAATAATTCATTAGTCAAATTCGCGATTTTACATGTCGGTACATTTTACAAACTTTACTGATTCTGAAAATACATTTTTTTAAACTTAAGTTAGGTATATTTACCCGATAGAACCTAAGTGCCCGGCCCGGCACTACCTGTATATTTAAGTCTAACCCTAACCTAACCAAACATTTTGACAAATATTGTACTTATTAAACAAGATTTAACGCAGAGATTTTGTACGAGACGAACTTATCTGTTCTGCTATTTTCAAAATATTAATAGGTATACTAAAATAGAAAAACAAATATCTCAAATAGAATTATCAGTAGGTACCTAACAATACTAATAGAACACCCTAAAAGGTATACAATTTTTGAAGCACTCAATGTATTAACTCAAACCGGTTATAAAGTTACTTACTTAGTTTAGTATAGTCGCTAACTCAGTATTTTTGTCGCTAGCTTTAGTATTTCATTCGGTCACTTACAGCCCATTAACGTCCCACTGCTGGGCACAGGCCTCCACTCCCATAGGAGAGAGGGAATTAGAGCTTAGACCCACCACGCTGCTCCAATGCGGGTTGGCGGGCTTTAACGACTATCATCATATTAGTGATAATAACCGTTGCCGACGGCTATTACGTGCTCTCCGAGGCACGGGGGTGAAGCACCGCCAACTTCCTAATCAGAATATCCCAACACTTATGGCCCGACCCGGGACTCGAAAGTTACCTTGAATATTTTTCAGGTTTAAAACTAAATTGAACGAAACACTTTCTCATGGTTGCATTTGCAATAAATGGAGTCGTGTATCTATAAATAGCCAAAAAGTGTTGGTAAAGGCTGAATTGTTGTGTTTAAATATTGTTTGTTTTTTTGAGCAACTGCTGAGTTTCATGCCTTCTCCTTCAGCAGAATCTTCTTCCCGTACCTGTGGTAGAGCAAAAACATGACGTAACATAAGAAACACCTGTATGTCCTACATGTTTTAAATAAATTGAGTTTATTTTTATTGAATTGAGACGCCCCCGGTATGATACGTGATAACGGATGTTTGCACTACAAATGTCTGGATATTGCCTCGGCTAGGTATAAAATGCTCCAAAACCTCACAATGGTCTCTATTTTAGGCCCACATATAAGCATTAGATTTACCTTACCCTAAAGCTTTAACTTATTTCAGGTTACCTTAACAGAAATCTAAAATAACCATCAATATATTTACACAGTAAGTAAACGATAAAATGATAGATGATTTATTTACCTATTTCGCGTACGACAACTTGAGCCACTTATGAATTATGATAAGACTCTACCACCACCGGTACAGACAGCTGTTCTGCTAGCTGAGTTGTGGATCTATAAACTTTATAAAGCCAGGGGCTGTTGTTTAGGGCTGAATTGAGCGCGCCCCCAATATGATAACTACTGTTTCGACGACCCCCGTGTCGCAGTGTGTAGCGCTGTTGTCTTAACGTGCGGAGGTCCCGGGTTCGATCCCCGGCAGGGTCAATTTGGGAATTTATAATTTCTGAATTTTCCCTGGTCTGGCCTGGTGGGAGGCTTCAGCCGTGGCTAGTTACCACCCTACCGGCAAAGACGTGCCTCCAAGCGATTTAACGTTCCGGTACGATGCCGTGTAGAAACCGAATAGGGGTATGGGTTTAATATAACTGCCATGCCCCTAACAGGTTAGCCCGCTACCATAAGGTTACCATTACAGATATCTTATCACCAAGTAATCCTTTATTTAGGTCACCTTTACAGAAATGTAAAAATTAACCATCAAAATACATTTAATCAGTTCCAAACGGAAATCAATCTAAGTGCATCACCCTGGATGCAATTGCAATGAATGGAGTAGTGGATCTATATATAGCCAGGGGGTGTTGCTTAGGGCTGAATGGAGCCGCCCCCGGTATATGGGTCACTGTGCCGCCCGTGACGTCGCTCGTGACGTCAACAGCACATTCCAGGAAACTGGGGCGTAGTGAATCCTTTTCCGATCGCTATTTATAGATTTCATTCAGGCGCTATATGCTGTTGCAAATTGCAGTTGCAATGTTAATTTTCTGTGAGAGATCCGATTGGCCAGCCAGCCATAAGTTACCTTAGTAATATTATACCTAGTACATGTTCTGTGCCATAAGATACCTGACGTACCTAACACTTGAGTCAGTCAACGTGAAGTAACTTATGGAATCGTTATGCTATTGTACCACTTCCAATTCTGCCAATACTGCTGGAGAAAACTGTGGCGCGAAATACGAAAAGTAAGGAACCTAAGTAAAGCAACTTACTGGTTACAGTTTTTGATGATCTACAGTGTAACTATTTGTTACAATGACAGCAGGCAATTTTCCGTGGAGAAACCGAAGGTAAACGGGATAATTCTGAAGTGGACTCTCTAAAGGAAAACCTGACTAAGACTGCCAAGTAATTCACGTCACCGAAAGGAGAAACAAACAGTTTCAGGGACGCCCAAGTGGGGACTCCCAATTCGAAACCCATGACGATGGGTGCAGATGAACTTGGTTCATACCGCCCTCTCAGAGATCATGGCTCGCAGACAGAGCGATTGTGTAAGGAAATCATAATAGGCATGATGACAGTAACCAAGAATCAATGAAATTATGAATTTATCTAATGAAATAGGATTCATGGATTATAAAAAACGTATTTATTTTTCTATTTCGAGTGAGATTGCTATTTATTTTGATAAAATCAAACTATAAAATACAACAATCCGCCATATTGGATAAAACACCAAGAAGCGAATGACGTAACAATTGTTTGTTTTCGAGCTTTGACAATCACACTATTGTTTACTGCACACTGCACAGAGTACATTGGTAAAAACAATAGTGACGTCACAAACGACGCCATGACACCGCAGAACGTTTTGGCGTGAATTTTAAAATTTAAATTTCAAATGCCAATTTTATCTACTAAACCTTATTTTTCTGCTGAAATAAGATATTATTTCGAAATAGTAGATACTTCCGAACATAATCTAACCATTTTTCAAAATCAGTCATCATGCCTATTGTCTGTCAAACGGATAATTTGACCCGAGCTGACCTGACCTGAGGAGTTCCTACCTTACCTCCTGCACGTCTAAAATCATGTACGAACAGTTCGAGTAATAATATCTTTTAAGCTGTCAAAAATCTAAATAGAGTTATAGTCCATCAAACTTATCTGGCTTAGTTTAGATTTTGGAACTAATTCTTATGTCTGTTGAGTTTATTTCATTTTTAATCTTAGCTTACGTATGCCCGCGACTTCGTCCGCGTGGATTGAGGTTTTTCGGTTCCCTCGGGAACTATTTAATTTTCTGGGATAAAAGTAGCTTATGTGTTATTCCAGACTATAAGCTGTCTCTCTCTGTGAAAATTTCAGCTGTTCTGGCCTGATTGAGTAACAAACATCCATCCGTCCATCCAAACCAAACTTTCGCATTTATAATATTGTATAGAAAAAAAAAAGAAGATTTTAAATTTTAATATTTTACTATCGTAATTTTACATTTTAACAGTTGATGGAGCACTCAGGACCACTGAGTGTCAGTTGTAGTGTACTGATGTTCACGTGAACATCAGTACACTACAACTACATACCTACACATAATGTTAATCACCATTTCATTAAAAAGGTCTCTGAACATCTTGTGGATAACATAATTTAATATAAAAAAATCTTTTTAAACAACCGACTTTAAACTCCCGCGCCAACTTTACAACAACAAGCACACGCTATACAAAGTACTTATTTTACTGTTGATATTTTAAAAACCGCTCAAATGATTTCGATAAAATTTATATGGGACCACTTGGGAAGTATGCCCTTTCAAATAAAAAAAGAATCATCCAAATCGGTCCACCCAGTCAAAAGTTCTGAGGTAACAAACATAAAAAAAAAATATATACAGTCGAATTGAGAACCTCCTCCTTTTTTTGAAGTCGGTTGAAAATATAACTTTCATACACCTTACAGGATAGGCTGCTACCACTAGGTGAGATCAGTCAACGGCTACCTTGTAGTAGAAAAAATAAACACCCATAAGGCTGGCTGGATGGTGATTACCTGTCAGAATCAGGAAGTTTTGAGGTGAGGGAGGTTGCGGCTCTTGAAAAATAGCCAGAGGTGCAGCTCTCTATAGTGAGATGCCCAAGCTGTGGCCAAAAGCTGTGACCTTTATGCCCCGTTGAGCCAACTTCTGCCTCGCAGGCCATTGACCTGATTTGGTACCATACTTCAGGTTTTAGCTTGGTGGATTTTCAACAAAAAATCTGATCCAAAATCTCATTTTGCTAGACACTGACTCAATGTTTCCTGCCTCGTCAGTTTATTTAGAAAAAAATCTTATTTCCCTAACAGTTATATATATTGGTGACTTATGTATGTGGTATAAGTATAACACAGTGCAGGCACTGTATCTAATATGTAGTTAGAAATTAATTATAATTAGAAGTTTAAGCTACATTAATATTACTTATTAGCCCACCAGGTAATGCCCGCGACTTCGTCGTGCGTGGATTGAGGTTTTTTGGTTCCCGCAGTAACTCCTTAATTTTCCGGGATAAAAAGTAGCCTATGTGTTATTCCAGATTATAATCTATCTCTGTGCCAAATTTCATCCAAATCCGTTCAGCCGTTCGGGCGTGATTGAGTAACAAACATCCATCCATACATCCATCCATCAAAACTTTCACATTTATAATATTATTATAGAAGTAAACTTAGATAGGCTAGAATCTAGATGGTAGTAACTAAGTAATAAAATTGCCATTATAATTGAACTTTATGGTCTCCTCTGACAGTGATAAGGTGTTAGGCTTTTCTCCACCACCCTGGTCAAGTGCTGATTAGCAGACTTCACACA
This sequence comes from Erebia epiphron, assembly GCA_963932025.1. NCBI lineage: Eukaryota > Metazoa > Arthropoda > Insecta > Lepidoptera > Nymphalidae > Erebia > Erebia epiphron. The sequence goes on from OZ009960.1 coordinate 17,081,245, forward strand.
CCTTCAAGAACATTATGGAGAACTCTTAGGCAGGCTCATTAAAAAAAATACTTAATTTTTTTTACTTAAGTGAATTAAGTTAATTTCTAGCAATCATTAACAATTAAAATAATATATAGGTACTTACTGCCAACAAGGTTTGCAATTATTTATTTTAAGTACTTTGGTCTCACAATTACTGAACCTGTATAGCTGAGATCTTATTATGAATACCTAAGTTTAGACTTAACTGAGGAGTAGGTGAGATCAGTTTGCATTATGAGTAATTTCTTACCTAAGTATATTTAATTTTTTTAAATGCACATAGATCTGAAAAGTTAGAGGTGCCAGTGTGTGCCTGGGGATTGATCCCCAGACCACCTGAACAAGAGGCTGGGCATCCAAACCACTAGGGCATCACTACTTCAATGCAGGAAGAAAGGGACAGTAGGATATGTCTGTTATTAACGCACCTTAATGGTTTATATGCCGCATCGTAATCGAACGCTTAGCCGTGACTGCACAGGTTTGTCGTTAGGTGGTAACTAGCTAAGGCTTGTACCAGCCAAGTTCAGAGCCAATTCAACAATTATAGATTTTCAAACTGCTGCCGGGGATCGAACCTTGGGCTCTCAACACACCTCTCATCTCTCCACTGCATCAGGAAGGTTGTATAATTAAACCGGTCATCGTAATTTCCTTATTACAAGTATTAATATCGACTTACGTTTAATCCAGAAAATTCTGCTTAATACCATCTACCTCATAGTAGAGATAGCTCTATAAAAGCCCCAAAACCTTGTTTTATTCATACAATTCCATAACAACAGCTTGACATTGGCCTTCCTCCCAACACAATCAATACAAAATGTTATGTACAACTTAACCAAAAGCGTAACAGATACTCACGGTACAGAGAAGAATGGAGAAGAGAAACAGGAGCTACACTAGCACTGAGGTAATTTTGGATATTTTTAAAGCACTATAACAGTTTAAATTGGAAGAAAAATATTTAAAAAGGCGAGCTACCAGCCCCTTTCGCGGCCGCTGTTGATTTGACATTGACATTTGACATTTCCATTTTCCATAGTCAAATGACAGAAGAAGAGGTTGTAAAATAATGTACAGACAAAAAATTAACTTCATGAGCTTCTGAATCGATATAAATATTTAAAAAATCTGAGAAAAGGAAATAAAGCGAATAGAAATCAACGTTGTTGTCATTTTAATATATTACATAAATATTAAGTAGATACTTAAAATAAATTAGTTTATTTATATTGTTAATAATAATAAAATTAAAATCTAAATTAAATCTAAAGTAAAAACTAAATTAAAAACTAAAAACTAAACATTAAAAATATCATCTATCCCGCTGCAATGAGGCAGTGTGCCCAGAACGCTGGCTGCGTTACCCCGCTGAATAGCCAAACTTATATGTTGGCCGAGGTAACTGCCAGCCCTCCGGTCACCTGTGGACTCTGTGAGACGAGAAGATAGATCCTTAAAAAAGGATCTGGCATCTTCGCCCCACGACCCCAGGGTTAATTAGTTTTAAATAAAACTAAAATTGTAGCTGTTAGCGCCATCTATATTTTGGGGCCGAATGTAATGGTCTATGCCATCTATCGGTAGCTAAATTAATAACGAGCTACTTTGTTCACGCAGTTTACAATATTGACACAAGATGGTGTTAGAAACATACAAGTACTTGTTTCAGTTTCAGATAATTTCAGACCATGAGCACCAATGAGGATGAGGTTTTTTTTTTATCCACTACAAGTTAGCCCTTGACTACAATCTCACCTGATGGTAAGTGATGATGCAGTCTAAGATGGTAGCGGGCTAACCTGTTAGGGGCATGGCAGTTGTATTAAACCTATACCTACCCCTTTCGGTTTCTACACAGCATCGTACCGGAACGCTAAATCGCTTGGCGGCACGTCTTTGCCGGTAGGGTGGCCACGGCCGAAGCTTCCCACCAGGATGCAGTTTGTTGAAGTTTTTCACATGAAGTTTTAAAAGCTCACAATTGGCTACTTGACAGCTGTAATTATAAAATATGAAATATGTTAGATTTGGTAGCTCGTAGGTTAACAATAATTATACAATTATATTATGTTTTGCATTAAAATAAATTGTAAATATTTTATTTTTGCAAAACAAATTTGAGATTTTTGAAGTGAAACTTCTTTATCGGGGTTGGAAAAAAATTTAGTGTAACATTTTTTCGTTACGCGTCACATTTTTCCGTTACGCGCCATCTTTTTCTTATCCCTACCACGCGAAAAAAATTTAGTGTAAAATTTTTTCGTTACGCGTCATGTCTATGATAATAAAAGCCTTTTATTAAACTTTATCTAATTTAACTTTATTTAACCAATTTCTGTAAAGTTGCATATAAGTAAACGCACCGGTAATGGACATGGAACCAGTATTGGACGAAAAAAAAACAAATCTTGCAGAATAAGGACAGGAATTAGTTTTTATATATTGGCAACATTTTAACACAGGCAAAAGTCATCCGGCTGTCAAAGTTTGACGTATTTTTCACTTCTGTTATTTTGATTACAAATGGCGTAAAGTGAAATCTGCTCGTGAGTTTGAAAAAATAAATTGGTGGTTTTTGTTAAGGAAATTCTTAGTGAGGTAAGTAGAAAGTTTACCTGAAAATTTGGTATTGCTATAATGTAACCAGAATGTATTTTGTTTGTGGGTTTAACCATAAAATTAAGACGAAAACACACCGTGTTGTTACTCCAAAGCGGTTATATTTTTTGATATTTTGCCAATGTTTATTACTGGTGCACTAAAGTTGAATGATTCCAGTGATGGACAAATGTCCAAACTTATTTTTATTATTGTGTATTTAGATTTTGATTTAATTTCACTTTCTTTATTATTCTCTATCACAAGCTAGTTGAAAAACATAAAAATATTGATACCTACCAGTAATGGACGTATGCGTCCATTATTGGGTATCGCATAGAAACCTAGTTATGGACATTGAAAAGAGGTTTTCTTTTTATTTTAGATATGGCGCCTAAAAAAGATTACACACCTCAACAAATGGGCTGGGCTGTTGAAGCCGTTAGAAAAGGCTTAAAAATATCTGATGCAGCAAAAAAATTCAATGTAGTTCAATTCAATTAAGTTTTGATCAATAATTAATTATTCTGTGTAGTTTGTTATTTCAACGATTTGCAAATTGTAATGAATTGCCAAATTGCATAACGATACGATAATAATTATTATTATCGCTTGTAGTGCAGTTCTGACTTTAAGTGTAGAAGGAACAAAGGACTCCACAGGGTTGCCAAAATTTATTTTCCATAATTAACTAATTAATTTTGTATGGAAGTTTTTGATAATTAATGTTGACTTTTTAACTCTACCATAGTGTTTATAACGTCAAAATGGCATGGGTAGCCGCCGGTATGTTATACCATTTACCTTACACCTTGTATATTTTACTTCTTTTTACCTTTAAAGATATTAATAATTATATTTGTGATTATTATAGGCTTATGTATAAATGATCTCAAGATAAAGTAAAATATGACGCCAAAAAACACTATACTGCAAAAAAAAACAGTTCACCAAAATTAAAATCCAATTTTTATGTGCACTTATAACCAAATATAACTTCTTGTTGTTTGTAAAATGACTGCAAAATAATCATTGTTAGCCTAAAAATAGTAAATGATCGTCAAATTACTAGACCACCAAAATATTTACATTTTAATTTAACATTAATTTTAACCGCCTTTTAACTTTTTACTTTCACATACATTACAGTACATTGTGAACTTTCCAGAAAGATTAATTAAGTATAGAGAATAATAAATATTTTTCATGCGGATCTCATTGTTAATTTTTAAGTAACATAGTTATATTAAAAGCTGATTCAAAATAAAATTTTGTTTTATTACACAATACTTTTTAGTTCATGTTCAATACTAGGTGTCGATAACTAGGTTCATGTTCAATACTAGGTGTCCATGACTAGGTTCATGTTCATAACTAGGTGTCCATGACTAGTTCATGTTCATTACTGGGTGTCCATAGGTAGATTTTGGCTGTCCATAACTGGTTAAAAAAATCGTAGTTTTTATTTGTTTATTATATTAAAACCAATTTCAGTATCTTACATAAAACACAGCAGATCTAAAGAATAAACATAGGACTTTCCACTTACAAAACATTTGATTTTAAATCTTTCACAAGTTTTAGTGAAACTTAAAAAATACTACAAAATTGTTCTTAAAGTGTCCATAATTGGGGTGTTTACTAGTAAATTATTTTTTGAAAAATAACGTCATAAAGAAGTTTCACTTCTTACGAGTGTACGCTAAGTACACGCACACATTTTTTTTTTAATCTGTGGATTACAAGAAGAGAAACGCGGGCGGTCATGATAGAGCCCCGTGTGTCGTCACATTTCAAAAAAAAACGTCGTGTGTACCTACTAATGTTTGCGTATTGTTGAGAAAATTAACACTAATAATATACCTATTTCGATTTGTGATTGTGAGAGGAATGGAATGCTATACAGCTGATAGTGCAAATCTGCTTAAAGTCAATTCATTTATGGTTGCAAATTTATTTGCGTGTAAACTATTGCTCTGCCGAGTTTCCTAATGTAAAATCACATGTAATTGCCGAAATACACAAAGTAATAGTAATTAGGTATCGTTTTTAAGACCTAAAAAAGTGCTGCTCTAAAGTGACAGAAATATAATGTATGTTAATTTTATTTCATGTTTTATGAAGAAAATGTTAGGTTAGGTTTCATTCATTTTTGCTAGATCAGAGTTTTTATTTGATTTCTTTGTAACACTAACATCAAAGTTGTCTTTACAAAGTAATATCGCAGATTTATCCGATTTAAATTCCTGGTTTCGGCAGATTAACTGTAACGACTGCTTTCGACCTTAATGACATAGGTATTATTGTTTATAGGAATGTGTTTATATATTTGACAGGATACGAATTAATTATTAATTATAGTATTTCTACACACGTCTTGTAGCTTGTAATTTTCACAATTGCATCAAAAAAGCTGTAAACTTTCAACAAAATCACTTATAACTCGATGCGTCGTAGTTAACTTTGTTTTTTTTTGAGTTATGACGTCACAGCTAGCAAATGTCACGTGACCGGCTGTTTTCGCGCGAATTTAAAATTAATGTATTAAAAATGTATTTTTTCTAATAAATAACGCTTTTTTTGAGAAAAAGATAATTGTAAGAGGTATTAATTAATGACCCCACGTTCATATTTATGTACTTTTCCGAAAACTGTCTAATAGCCAATTGTCACAACCATACATAACCCCCTTGGTTATCTTGTAGTAGTTATCGGACGTTAATATTAGGTACAGAGAGACGAAATATTTATGCAATTGGCTTTATTTTCAGAGTAACATTAGGAAAAACGTACAGCTTGGCGACATCGAATCTACGGTTGCAAAAGGCGTCGTATTGGTCGTACGCCATCTTGGTGCCAAGAAAGGAGACTGCAAAAACGCAGATCAGGAGCAGGGCGCACATGGTAGGGCAGAGGATGGCACTCAGCCTGTTCGCATACCGAGATCTCACCGAGCCTGCCTCGGAGTCCGTGTCGGTATGTTCAGACTTCTTGGTCATTGCCTGGAAACATGTCATAACCATCGTCCGAATTTAAAACCCATTATCAGCTCACTATTGAACACGAGTCTCGTCTTGGAACGAGAAAGGTTTGGCCACAGTCCACCACAGTGGCCAAGTGTGGATTGGATATTAATATTAAAAAGAACTTTTGAGCATGTACGATATTTTCCTTCGCCGTTTGAAGCAAGTGATATAGTACTTATTTAATATCTTAAAACGTGCAATAATTATTAACGTTGAAAACGTTGAAAAGTTAGAGGTACGTGCCTGGGGATCGAACTCGCGACCCCGTATACCCGCGTAGGGAGGTCAGGTGCTCTAACCATAAAACATATAAATTAACGATAAGGCTTTGCTATTTCAGAAGTCCCAGGTTCGATTTTCACTTTTCGGTATAGGTACCTTTTCGGGTAGGTAAATAAAGCTAAGCTAAGCTAAGCTAAATTAGCTTATGTATGGGTTCGACTTTAACACTGTGCGGCAAAACCAATTAATGTTACCTTTAAATAGTTGAAAAGTTGTTAATTTTAATTTTATTTATTTAAATTATAAAATTAAAAAATATTACAAATTAAAAAATATTACAAAATATCACGTTTCTTCTTTTATTGATCCATCATGCATGCCATAATGACAAACATTTGACGCTAGAAGATTAGTCAGCGAGAAACCGTCAGAGTTGGCATCCTTAAATATCTTCTTAATATTAGGTATGTGGTTGACGTCCAATATCACCGAGTAGTTGGTTGTATGGTCTGTGTCCAATATGCTCGCACGAAACATTTTTGCTCTACGTGTGGAACATCCTCCCAGCGCACGTGTTTCCTGACACGTATATTAGGTACCTACGGTGGTAATAAGTCAATGGGTACGGTCTTCAAAGCAAGAGTGAATATAGGCATCTTCTAAGCAAGCGCGTTCCAAGACCTCATCATTGCCCTGCACTAAGCATGATTGTTGTCAAACGCAAGCCTATCTCACAATAAAAAAAAACCGGCCAAGTGCGAGTCGGACTCGCGCACCGAGGGTTCCGTACAAACCTGTAGGAATATAAGTAAAAGTTATGGTATTTTTATTCCACTTATCTATTTTAATTTCAATTTGATACCTCTACGCGTTCGTGCAGAAAGGGGTAGTAAGTTTAAAATTATTAAACATATTTTTATTATATGATGTAACTAAAAATGCTTTTCGCAATTTTTACTTTATCGTTGCTTCGTACCAAATTTCAAGATTCTGAGTTCACGGGTAGTAGGTACCCTGCAGGTTTTGATTCCCTTGCGAGTGTCGAAAAGCAGCATAAACGGCTGTATCTTTTGACTGCATTGGCTTAGAAGTTTGATGCTCCAAGGGACAGTAGTTTGTTACAGCTTTAAGGTACCTATTATAGACCTGAGTATTTGATATGAATTTCAATTTCAAGACCAATCTTTAATCTATGCGTCACTAGTAAAAATAAAATAAAAAGAAAAACGAAACAGCACAGATTTTTTCTTTATTATGTCTGTGCGAAATTGGTGCGAAACAGGCATAAAAATTAGTTCCAATTTTGGCCACCGAGCCCGATAAGTTTGACGGACAGGTCACAGATAATTTATGTGCTGTTTTGGTCTGAGGTTTTGGCAAGAAGACTGTAGTCGACTCCAGGCTTAATATTATTTTCATCACAAATGTTAAACACCTCTTTGGTCAATGACACAATAAATACGAAGTAGTTACCTACCTGAATGTAAACAAATTCTCTATGTCCCGTGTCCGTGTTTCAACTTTCAACTGTGAAACATGAATTATTACTGAATAACTTGTCGAAAGCGAAATACGAATCTTACGAATTTATGCGCAAAAGCCTAATTACTTTTCTACGAATAATTTTCTTGAGAAGTCCTATCTTAAAAGGACCTAATTCAAGTTTGTAAATAAAATATGAGAGTAACTTTATATTTCGCAGTTTTTTCCTGTGTGACTTTAGGTCTTTTCGCCACATTCTTGTATCTAATGACGGTGGTGGACCCCGGGCTGAAGCAGCTACCGGAGAAGGCCAGGATGGCTTTATATTATGTCGATAATGATAAAGTAGATGATGTCTTAGTAAGTTTGTCTTAGACTTAAATATTTGTTGAGTATCAAAGACAATTGTTCATAATTAATCTATGTTGAGTATGAATAATAATTATGCGAAGGTGTGTCTGTCTGTCTGTTTGCTATTCTTTCACGGCCCATCTGTGTAACGTATCGCTGTAGGTACTTACCAAATTTCGTCAAAATTGGAGTAATAGAAAATAACTGTAGCAACTAGCAATACTAGAAGATGCCTGTCCGCGTGGATTGAGGTTTTTGTATTCCCGCCGGGAACTCTTTAATTGTCAAGGATAAAATGTAGTCTATGTTTTAATTCAGAGCTTTCTCCACTCCAAATTTCAGCCAAATCGGTTCAGTCATTGTGTCGTGAAGGAGTATAAAACCCCAAACTTACAAACATCCAATCTTTTACATTAAAAATGTATTATGCAAGTAGTTATATATATCTGCTATACATAGATAACTATCTATCTGTTCTCATTTCGGGGAAGCCTAACCCCAATGGGACGCAACACCTGGTGGCGGCTTGGGGAACTCTCTTCAGAAACTAGTTGTGATTTGTTGCATGTGGTATCTGAAGGTAAGAGGTGAAATAAAATATCCCCCGCGGATCAAATAGCACGCTTCTCCGACAAAGTATTTGGAGTTGGGTTATGCAGTGCTGTGTGTTGGCTGGAGTACACAGTAGGGTTGGCGGATGAGCCTTCATAGGCCAATGAAGGCTACCGCATCTTGCTGCCTGGCCAACAAGCTGACAGTCTTAGCGTCTAGTGGCACCACCACCACCACCACTACAGCCCATTAACGTCCCACTGCTGGGCACAGACCTCCACTCCCATAGGAGAGAGGAAATTAGAGCTTAGACCCACCACGCTGCTCCAATGCAGGTTGGCGGGCTTTAATGACTATTATCATGTTAGTGATAGTAACCGGGACCGACGGATTAACTTGCTCTCCGAGGCACGGGGGTGAAACACCGCCAACTTCCTAACTACGGGCTAGTACTGAGAATTTCTAGTTAGAAAAACCCAATACTTAATTATGGCCATACCTGGGAATTAAACCAGGGACCTCGTCGGCCGCAGTCGAACATGCTAACCACTAGACCAACGAGGCAGTTGTCTTGTGGCAACCGGCCATAAAAATTATAGTCATTTCTCTACATAGCAGATATCTGTTCTTAAAATAAAATTCGTTTTAATCCACAGCCACCCGAGCTCTACCTCGAAATCGGAAACCTCATGGATTCAAGAAATTCAAGTAATACTTAGTAGTTATATCTACAAGTACCTACTTAACTACTCATTTAGTACTAACTTGCGTTAATCTTGTTTTTAATGGTCGTTTTATGATACAACTTTACTGTGCCCTTGTGTTTAATTAGTTGAATAAAAATAAAACGAGAGTATAGAATTTTATTTATATTGGATATAATTTCAACAATTTAAAATAGCCAGTGCTTAAAGTTGGGATTGAGGGTTATTTAAAAGTGGCGTGAATCGAGTAGGTAAAGGCACTGAAAATGACCCTAAAGCACAGAATAGATGATAGTAAGTACTGAAGGCTCGTTTTCATTGCATGATAACTTTATCATCATTATCATTTCTACCAATCGCCGGGTCACACGAGTCTCCCTTCAGAATGAAAAGGAACGGTCATATTTCATCACGTTGGCCAAGTGCGGATTCACAGCTCCACACTCCTTAGGGAGCATTATGAAAAAGACGAATAACTGTCGGGTGTGCAGGTTTCTTCAAACGTTATCCACCGTTATAGCAATTAGAACACACTACCCACAAAAAAAGAGAAGGGCGTGGCCGAGGATCGAATCCCTGACCACCTAAGCAAGACGACAAACATCTCAACGAAGGAACTTAAAATTTTATTCGCTATAATCCGCCACAGTAGGTAAATCTATGTGGTAGTGTGTGTGTCTTGCAGTGTGTAGCGAAAGAAATTTCAAGTTCCTTCATTATCTGGACTTCTGCAAAGTGACGCCTGCTTCTACCCAATAAACATCTCAACCCCTAGAGTCTAGACTATCATTTATATTATACATAACCTATTTAGGATAACGATTTAGGATACTGTCGTAGCTTTACAGCTTGTCTAGGGCACCTAGGGATTCTCATTCTTCTAAAAATATAATCTGTAACAATAAAAAGACACTTCGAAATGAATGACTTTGACAGAATAACAATGCTTTAAATGTTTATTTTTGTTTTTTTGATTTATTTTTACATTTGCTACTAAACTTTATAGTAGGTATATTTTAAATTTTCTATACCCCAGTCATGACGAAGGCTTGTCTGATCGTTACTGTATTTTGTGTATGTCTGATAGCACTGTTTGTCACTTTTGTCTTCTTGATCAGCAATATCAACCCTCCGCAGATGTTGGAAGCCAAATATGAAGACGCTGTAAGTGTAAAGTTCTATATCCATTTGTTTGGGGTCCCAAGGTTCTGGAATGGCACCTAAAGAAGTATGTTTAATTTATCATTTCTACCCCACCGTAGAGGAATGTTAATAGGTGATATAGGGTGTTCAATTGCCTCAATGATATTCTGGATCCAAACCACTTCGCCGAAGGTGTTCGTCTTGGTATTCATGTACCTATAAAAAAAGTGAAAGTGCCCAATTTCCAGTAATTAAACTTAGTATTGTGATTTTAATTTTCAGGATTATTACTTGAATCCAATTGAGGTACCGTCAAACCAGAAAATAGGTTATGGACTTGAAAAAGTAACTGGTGAATATTATGACGAAGAGCAACCCATACTAAATATGACAAAATCCAAAAAAGTTCATAAGAACAAAGATGCATTGCCAAAGAAAATGCAAAAAAATGTCACTAAGGGACAAACGCGATTTAAAACGGTAACTAGATCAATAAAAGCTGCTAAGGGTATGAGGAGATCTATTAATGAAGAAAAACAACAAGAACATAACATAGAAGTACCCAGATCCTTGCTTTTAGAAATTAAAGGCTTAGCTGGACAGCCGGGAATCGAAATTAAGTTGGTAGCAGAGAAACTAAAGAGCAAAGCAAGTAGAAAGTATAAAAGCTCTGGTACTAAAATAAAAACCGAATCAAATATGAATTATGTTGAATTAGACGGCGATAACAGTATCAGAGAAGCATCTATAGTTATTGCGGAAAATGGCACGTTTGTTCTAAATATTTTTGCAAATTCAATTGATGTTATTGGAGAAAATGAAATAGTTTCTTATGAACTTGAAAATAAAAACGCTTCAGATAAAAACTCTGAAGAAATTAAAACTCCAAATTCAAATATTAATAAGGAAATACATAAATTGTCTATGATAGACTCAAGTATAACTACCAAATTAGAAAATATAAAAGACAATGTCGACTCTAACATTTACACTTTAAATTTAACTAATAATTTTACTGAAGCTGATATTGATATAACGAAAAATACGTCACGTAAAATAGCAACGGGTATATTATCTTTTGAAAAAGATAAAAATAATGTTTCTGTCAATAACAGTAAAAAACCTTGGGAAGGGACTCCATCACAAGGTACTGTACCTGATCAAATTCAAACCATACCCAGAGCGATAGAAGACATTTCTCTAAGTACTGATTTGGAAGTAGGAACACATACCACTGAAGATGTAGGCACAGAATCGGACGAAACAAATAACAACAATAATTTGTCCACAAGTCTAGTAGGTCTTTTAATTCCAGAAGCAACAGCTACGTTACCTATTGGTAATTAGTTTGAGGAAATTAAAAGAATACATAGCCTAGATATTGCTTTTATTGATGAGTGGCGAGGTTCTAGTGGTTAGCATGTTCGACTGCGGCCGACGAGGTTCTGGGTTCGAGTCCCGGGTAGGGCCATAATTAAGTGTTTTTCTGACTAGGAATTCTCAGCATTAGTCCGGAGTTAGGAAGTTGGCGGTGTTTCACTTCCGTACCTTGGAGAGCACGTTAAGCCGTCGGTCCCGATTATTATAACTAACATGATAATAGTCGTTAAAGCCCGTCAACCCGCATTGGAGAAGCATGGTGGGTGGGACGTTAATGGGCTGTAGTGGTGATGGTGGAGGTTTGTTACTAATAGATGAAAATAGCTATGGCTTTTCGTTCACAGAATTTTCACACGAATATGTTCAGTGAAAGTAATTGAAAAATCCGTCACAAAAAGTCTAGGTAAATTGAAAACTTCAAAATCTTATCAGATTTATGGCATGTTACTTACTCATTATTATTTTGTCATAATAATTTGTTTTAAATTGTTTCTCTTCTTGCTGTCATACTGGAAATTAATAAGTAACTTAATACCTAATGATAAATAATAGTCCTTGAAGACGTGTTTATTCCTTATTATCAACTGTATCAAAAAAAAGATAAGAAATTTTAAGATAAAATTATACTTATCAATTATCATGACGACAGAAAAGTATCGCATTCCATTTATCTTTAAGATTTTGAAGAACCACAGTAAATATTCGAAGTTAATGTACAGAACCACGGCAGTAAAAATGAGTAGAACCAAAACCAATGTTTGTGTCTCCTGTATAAATTAGACATCCATTACGCAATAATCTTCAGCTTATCTAACAAATTCAATTTTACTATTTAATAAGTGTAAATTAACGTATAAATATTGCAGTGGAATCTCAAATGTGGCCTCTACAATCCAAACTTAATTGGAAATTAATAATTTTCTAATTAAGTTGAGATTAACGAAATACCTTACATCAAGTTGGAATGCGCTGTGTACTTACCTAAAGTACCACTGCAGTATGTAATATTTATGTTACTAGTAGGTATGTGTTTTTCTAGTGCTAATGTTTTATGAATGAAGCAGAAATAAATGTAGACTGGAGATTGTCACACTTAGAGTAAGTAATAACGACTCACAGAAAGAGTGTTAACGTGCAAAGTGAGACGAGAAAAATCAAACCGGATCAGCGGAAAAAAACGGATACTACAAAGTCTTTCCCGCGACTTTAACCACGTGTCAAATTTGATGAATTGAAACATGGTTCAGATTTGACAAAGTTTCTTATATAGAAAGAGCATCAACAAAAACTTGAATCTCCTTTTCCATTGCTGTTTTTGTACAATAATAATTCATATTGTCTTGAAGTAGTTGTGAAGTTGTCTAGTTTTTAAGCGGTGATAGCCCAGTGGTTTAGACGACCGCCTTCCGGGCGGTTTCGGGTTCAACCCCCGAGGCCCACCGCTAAAGCGCTGACTATTTGGAGCTATCTGCGTTTTAAGAAATTAAGTATTACTCATTCACTTAGTACTTGAAACAGTGAAGAAAAATATCGTGAAGAAAAACCTCACCCGCCCGACTCTCTCCATAATGTTCTTGAAGTTGTGTGTCTGCAAACTATGCTTGTGTGTTGTCCCATAGTCCACGTCGTGGATTGCTAAAACACAGAGATAGGATACGTCTTACCAATCTTTGGGTCAAACTCTTCTCATTTCGGCAGAGCGACTCGTGCTAAGTATTGAGCCGGCAATAGGGATGATGCCTATATAATAATAATAATATATATCAAATCAAATCAAATCAAATCAAATGATTTTTTATTCAAATAGACTTTTACAAGTACTTTTGAATCGTCGAGTGAATCTACCACTGGTTCGGAATGCCATTCCTACCGAGAAGAACCAGCAAGAAACTCGGCGGTTGCTCTTTTGAAAAAAAAAACAAAATATACAATTTCATTAATTTGTAGAATACATTAGGTAACAGCTGTCCTTAGCATTGCTAGTGCGAGTCAAATCCATATTATAATACATATATAATAATATATTAATAAAAATAATATCAATAATAAATTATTTCTGACTGATTATTAAATAGAGGGTCTTCCAAAAGACCTAAAATCCACAACCTTGGTTAGTTTTAAGTTTGATCACATTTTAAAACATACGTTGGAATTTTATGACGTCACAAGTCACAACTATGAATTTCATACACTTTTCTATACTATGTGGAAGTGAGTTTTTTATTTTGATAAAGAGTTGCAGATTTGATTGAGTTGTCATCATCCCTATTGGTTAAAATGATGATGAAACAGACAACGCGAAGAGCGACTTTGTGCAATACTTATTTACAATTAATATTAAAGATTGTGTCTAGGTAATGTCAGTTAGTCTGAGTACAGAATGTAGGTATACCGCTAAGGTCCAAATAGCGCTAAGGTTCGGCGCTAGAGCGGCTCCCACGTGCGAACCCGCCTGCCTTGGACGGCCTTGCCGATTTACTTTTGCTCATTGCACTACGTTCGCTGCATTCAGCTGCGTCTCGAAATATTGCTAGAAAAAAATAATGTGACCAAAAAACTGTTTTTTGGTCGGGAAGGTAAGTGCTTAATTTATTTTTTGGGGACAAAAATCTGCTGTGACATTTTAAATAATATATTATATGATTCGCTTAAACCCTCTCGGTGGCTGCCTTAGCATGTCCTTTTATATTGAGAACCACCCCCTCCCTCGTTTATGAGCTGCAGAGCACAGTTCTGTGAGTAATGTATGCAGATTTTAGCAAATTTGAAATTTTATTCCACTACAAGTTAGCCCTTGATTGTGGATCACCTGGTGGTAAGTGGTGAGTCGAAGATGCTAGCGGGCTTACTTGTTAGAGTTATGGTAGTTATTTTAACCCCATACCCTTATCGGTTTCTACACGGCATCGTACCTAAACGCTAGATCGCTTTTAGTGAAATCAATACTTCGATGAAAAACCGTACCAAATTTAGTACTGCACACCGTGGCGAAGATACGTATTTCTGTCACTGATAGTTACAGAGTTAAACTATCAGTGACAGAAATACGCAACTTCCCCACGGTGCGCAACACCATATATGGTACCGTTTTTCACGGAAATATTGATTACACCAAAACTGCATATTCGTAAGTTTGCCATTGGAGTAACGACGTCTTTTCCGTTGGTAAGCTGGTAACTAGCTACGAAGCTGGTTTTTTTCTGGCTGGTTGGTTGTTTTCCGCAAGAATTATTTAATTTTCCGGTATAAAAGCTCTTGTGAGTTAAATCAGGGTATAAGCTGATGTTTAAAATGGAGATCCATTTTAGCCTTTAGTTTATAAATACATCGATTAAAGTACCGCACTCAGTTGGGTGGAGCGAGGTGTAGCTAGCAGCTAGCATTGGAAACGGCGCGGTGGCGGCGTGTTGCGAGTTGGTTGGCGACCCCGTTTCTCTTGGTACCACTTTTTGATCTCGCACTCGGTTGTCATTGTTCGTTAAATGCCATTAAATATTGTAGAGACGTCCTTGCGATGGTTTTTATTTAGAGTTTCTACTAAAATACTAACACAGACCAAAGAATCTGCTTAGAAGAATACAACGCTTATCTTCTTCTTCCTCCTGCCCTTGTCTCACGCTACGTGGGGTCGGCACAGCATGTTTTCCTCTTCCACTCACTCCCGTTATCCGTCAACCTATCATTCACCACTTTAATACGCATATATCCTCTTTCACACAATCCATCCATCTTTTCTGTGGTCTCCCTCTACTCTTTTTTTCTTCCACATGCATATCTATCATTCTTCTCGTAATATGCCTCTCTTCCCTCCGCATTACATGCCCATACCATGCTAGCCTATTACTCCTCATCTTTTCTATCACTGGCGCAACTTTCAAACTTCCCCTTATATATTAATTCCTAATCTTATCCATTCTAGTCACACCACACATCCATCTCAACATTCGCATTTCGGTCGCATGTACTTTTCTTTCATCCGTCCTTTTCACCTTAAATAATACAACGCTTATAAAGCTGAAAAAATTTCAGAGACTCACTTTTTTGCATGTAACATTAATTATTGTCATATCGATTTTGTTCTTTAGTCCGCTCAGTAGTTCAGGCTATGGTTCATACAATAATATAAATGTCACCGTAAGATTGTAAAAACCGTTAGATTATAATCTAACTCGCGAAATTGTAAACTGTCGAATGATTACTATATAACGGATTATTTTTCGGTAGATTGTAATCTGTTAGGTTTATTAACCCGATAGAACCTAACTACTTGATTATTTATGTCGAACCCTAACCTAACCTACAAGAAAGAGACAAGAAAACGTAAATACAATGAATATTTCAAAAATTAACACTTAAAACATTGAACGGTTCACAATCTTTCGACTGTTTACAATCTATCGAAAAAAAAGCGTTAGATTACAATCTTACGGTGACATAAACATACCACACATAGACTGCTAAAGTTCCTTTCCTTTTGGCTTTGGGGTAATAAGAAAAAAAACCGGCCAAGTGCGAGTCGGACTCGCGCACCGAGGGTTCCGTACAAACCTGTAGTAAGTTTTAAATTAAATGTTTTTAGGGTTCCGTAGCCAAATTTGGCAAAAACGGAACCCTTTTAGATTCGTCATGTCTGTCTGTCTGTCTGTCTGTCTGTCTGTCCGTCCGTATGTCACAGCCACTTTTTTCCGAAACTATAAGAGCTATACTGTTGAAACTTGGTAAGTAGATGTATTCTGTAAACCGCATTAAGATTTCCTTACAAAAATAGAAAAAAAACAATAAATTTTGGGGGTTCCCCATACTTAGAACTGAAACTCAAAAATTTTTTTTTCATCTAACCCCTAGGTGTGGGGTATCTATGGATAGGTCTTTAAAAATGATATTGAGGTTTGTAATATCATTTTTTTCTAAACTGAATAGTTTGCGCGAGAGACACTTCCAAAGTGGTAAAATGTGTGCCCCCCCCCCCCCCCCCCATAACTTCTATAATAAGAGAATGATAAAACTAAAAAAAATATATGTTGTACATTACCATGCAAACTTCCACCGAAAATTGGTTTGAACGAGATCTAGTAAGTAGTTTTTTTTTAATACGTCATAAATCGTAAACCGCAATTTACCTTTCATTCAATCAACTCAAATATTTAAAAAAAACATTTAATTTAATACTTACTACAGGTTTGTACGGAACCCTCGGTGCGCGAGTCCGACTCGCACTTGGCCGGTTTTTTTTAAATATTTGAGTTGATTGAATGAAAGGTAAATTGCGATTTACGATTAATGACGTATTAAAAAAAACTACTTACTTGATCTCGTTCAAACCAATTTTCGGTGGTAGTTTGCATGGTAATGTACAACATATATTTTTTTTAGTTTTATCATTCTCTTATTTTAGAAGTTACGGGGGGGGGACACACATTTTACCACTTTGGAAGTGTCTCTCGCGCAAACTATTCAGTTTAGAAAAAAATGATATTACAAACCTCAATATCATTTTTGAAGACCTATCCATAGATACCCCACTCCTATGGGTTAGATGAAAAAAAAATTTTTGAGTTTCAGTTCTAAGTATGGGGAACCCCAAAATTTATTGTTTTTTATCTATTTTTGTAAGAAAATCTTAATGCGGTTTACAGAATACATCTACTTACCAAGTTTCAACAGTATAGCTCTTATAGTTTCGGAAAAAAGTGGCTGTGACATACGGACGGACAGACAGACAGACAGACAGACAGACAGACAGACAGACAGACATGACGAATCTATAAGGGTTCCGTTTTTGCCAAATTTGGCTACGGAACCCTAAAAAGCTGTCCATATCTCAACTGTGAGGTTTCATAGAGGTGGTTTCAGTGTTCAGCGTTGCTAGTAACGACTATTATCATGTTAGTGATAATAACCGGGACCGACGGCTCTACGTGCTCTCCGAGCTACGGAGGAAACAAAAAGGCCAAATGTGAAGCTCAGCTACCGACTTGGGTCTACGTTGCTTAACAATCGCAATCGACTGATAATTATGCCTTTTTTATCCACTACAAGTTAGCCCTTGACTGCGATCTCACCTGATGGTAAGTGATGATGCAGTCAAAGATGGTAGCGGGCTAACCTGTTAAGGGCATGGCAGTTATATTAAACCCATACCCCTATTCGATTTCTACACGGCATCGTACCGGAACGCTAAATCGCTTGGCACAGCTTTGCCGGCAGGGTGGTAACTAGCCACGGAAGCTTACCAGTACCATAGCTTAATTATAATACCAAGTGTATTGTCTTTGCCAGTACCAACAGGCCAGACCAGGAAAAAATCTGAAATTATAAATTCCCAAATTGACCCTGCCGGGGATCGAACTAGGGACCTCCGCAAGTTAAGACAACAGCGCTTAACACTGCGCCACGCTGCGTCACAACTAGGCCACTCATACATACATAGACTCCTAAAGTTATAATAATTATTGCCTTTCCTTTTGGCTTTACCGTCGGGTAATAAGAACAAAAGCTGTCCATATCTCAGCTGTAAGGTTACGTAGAGGTTACAATATTTAGCGTTGCGTCAGGCAACTGTATCAACATTAGTATGAAAGGTGAGGGTCGACCACCTGACTCTACCTACGTATATAGTGCACAAAATATTAGAAAGTCTACAATATGTGCCTGCGCCTTATACGCTCTAGGCTAGGTTTTAGATTGCTATCAGCTACCTATTGTAGGTACCTAAGAATTTATTTAGCAGTTAATGTTTTTCTCAGAATTAGTATGAACTTTTCGGAGCTATGTGCTTTTTCATCACTTATCATATACTAGCTGATGCCCGCGACTTCGTCCGCGTGGTTTAAGTTTTTTTTAATTCCCCCGGGAACACCTTAATTTTCCGGGATAAAAAGTAAAATCACGTCGATCCGTTGTTCCATTGCGGCGTGATTGAAGGACAAACCAACAACCAAACACACTTTCGCATTTATAATATTAGTATGATTTAATATGGTACCTGATCAGGTTAGCCCGCTACCATCTTAGACTGCATCATCACTTATCATCAGGTGAGATCGCAGTAAAGAGCTAACTTGTATTGGAATTTAAAAAAAACAGAGTGGTCGCCAAAATTATGAAATTTATAATTATAACTCTGGTTGGAAAGTGAAGAAATCCGTCAGCTGGCAAAGGTCAAGATGTTTAGATGGTTTTCAAATGTAGCAAGAGTAAAGCAATTATTATTTTTTATTATAAATAGACTATAAGTTATAACCTTCTCTCTGTTCTCGTTTTGCGTCCTTGAACTAGAAATTAATTTGGACCCATGCCCATGCATACCTATGAAAAGTTACATATTAACTTCCTAAAATACCTGGTACCATAACTACCACCCTACCGCCTGCAAGAGCAAGAGTACCGCCTGTGGTACCTCCAAGCTATTTAGCGTTCCGGTACGATGCAGCGCAGAAACTGATTACGGTAGTCGTCGTTCTCCTAACAGATGAGGCCGAAACCATCTGAGATTGCATCATCACTTACCATCGGGTGAGACTGAGATCGCAGTCAAGAGCTAACTTGTAGTGGAATAAAAAAAAAATTGTCGTGGCATTACAATTAAAATAAAAACGATCATTTATATGCCAATAGCGCTTCACACGTTCGCCAAACGTGCTGGGCTAATGTGTACTAGGCTTTTTATACGACTGCCTGAAAAAGGAGTAAGTATATTGTTTTCAGGGTTCATGTATGTATGTACCTATGTGAGTTTGTATATTCCACCATAACTTCTATAAGCCTGAACCGATTTTGATAAATACGGTATCGTTAGAATCCCTAGCTTATTCCGGGTGACATAGGCTAGAAAAATTTAAAAAAAAATTGATAGGGTGACCACGGTTCCGCATTAAAGACTAAAGTTGAAAAAAATTATTCGTAAATAAGATTAATATTATCATCATCTAGAAAATGATGAGTAGATTCCAAAAATATATAACACTATAGTTCAATATGCAGTGATTCACAAAAAAATATCATTTAATAAAAATGTGAATAAGATTCCAAAAGTAATAATTTAATGACTGTGGTATCGTTACGTAGTAGCAGTGGTAGCCGTACTTCCATTCGAGGGGGATTTTTTATTACACGACTGCCCAAAAAAGGAGTGTTATGTTTTCAGGGTTCGTGTATGTATGTGTGTCTACGGCAGAGCAGTCGTATTTTTTAATAACTTTAATTATATCCAATTGTTACATGTGTTTGTCGAGCTATTCTCAAAGACTTCCGATAAATAACTCGCTAATAAGCAGTAAACATGCGGAATCATACTTAATAATAGCATATTGATTTTATAGCACGCTTTAATCGACCTTTTGACTGAAAACTATCGATAGATTACGTACAATAATAAAGTGAGGCTGATAAAAATATTGTTTACGAATACAAATTGAGCTCTATGTTGTGTGCAGTAAGGGTCATGGTTGGTGTTAACACGTGCAACATGCGTAGACGTAAGAGTGTGAGCATGAACAAAATAAAAGTGCATTGACTGAAACTTGAACTCAGAGCCCCTGGAGTAATTACATGAGTTTGCTCACTATTCTATGGAAATTAAATAGTTTTTAATACTATCAATAGTAAATAATTCATTTATTCTTTTCCATGCATAAAATTATTTATCGTAAGGGACGATTTTGTGTGCTATATAATATTATGGGCTAGTGTATTTATCATACTAATAATCTAATTATATAAAAGAAAAAAGGAAAGACTGACTGACTGACTGATCTATCAACGCACAGCTCAACCCACTGGACGGCTCGGGCTGAAATTTGTCTGTAGAAATCTGTTAAGAAAGGATTTTTGAAAGGGGTTTGAGATTTTTGTAGTTCACGAAGTCGCGGGCAAATACTAGAATTTAATAAATGGGAAAGTGTATTGGTTTGTCCTTCAATCACGCCGAAAAAGGGCAACGGATCGACGTCACCTCGGGCCCACGGGGTATTGATATACTTAATATGTATATTTTAATTAATTAATATTTAAGTGGTTACGAGAATTGATCATCATTATTTAATATGTCAGTAAGTATTAAACTTTTTCGGCTTTTTAAATTTTTTTGTTACTAATTTTTGTTTTAATTGAATATTAAAACAGCTATGCTCGTTTTCTTAAGTCGATAACTGGGCTGTTACAAGGACGTTTAATTTATTGTACGCTATTGTACACTGTATCTGAATACCTACCTAATTTATTACATAAATTTACTACGCCGATTGAAAACGCCGTATTTTCGTTGGTCCTTGCCTGGATATGAGAAGTTAATTTGTTTCACCAGCAAAAATATTTGTTTTGACTAACTTTTCAACTAGAAAAGTTGAAAATAGGCTGCGGCCACTGAGATGTCTGAGCAGCGAACACTAAAACGTACCAGTAAGTTACGTGATCACGTTCAAAGTGTCCGAGATACAACGTGGAACTGCACTTTACCTAAGAAAATGAAGTCTCCATTTTGGGAAATTATCTTACTAGTTATCTACTACTGTTACAAGCACTATTAAACCCGTATACTAGGATTAGCAAGCTGAAGTGGGCATATGCATGTAACAATATGATATAATAATATGTCACAGAACCGATGACCGATGGGGCAGACGTGTTCTGGAGTGGACAGGGCGTACCAAAGACCGCAGTGTAGCTCGCTGGACCGATGACCTAAAGAAAGAAAGAAAAACAGTTTATTCGACAATGGTGTCACAGACAAAACACAGATTACAAACGTAAAAAAAAAATTGTCTGTGACACCACCCAGAATGGGTGTACAGCTCAGCATTAAGCCCTGAATGGTATGCCATTAAATTGCATACAAAGCAGGGCGCTGGTTTTCGGCTGTGACCCGGGTGACGCCACAGTAACAAAAAATATTAATATGTATAATAAAACAAAAGTAAAGTTTATAAGCAGTCACAAGCAAGCAGCAAGTACTCATATTATATGCCATTTATAAAAGTATTAAAACTATACAAAAAGGAAAAAGAAAAAAAAGAAAAAATCTAAAACTGTATGTTTTAGATTTTTTATTTTTTTTCTTTTTCCTTAAATACAATAAATAATATAAAAACAAGAAAAAATATATCAAGAAAACAATACACATAAAATTACAAACAAATATAATATTAAATTAATGAAATATTGGCCGCAATATTCTCATAATCAATTTGCTAAAGAACGTGGCCTGAAACAGGTGGATGATGAAGGCGGAGGACTGTGTTTGATGACGCGCTCTAAAAGACGCCTATGTCCAGCAGTGGACGCATACAGGAGGATAAAGACAGGAGGTGACTGTTTGAATACTCGTATATCTGTCACAAAGCTGACTGCTGAATCAAATATTACATTATTTACAAAATAATTACATTGATTCTTTGATAAACCCTAAAAACAAAATTTAAGAACGGTATTCCCAAAAAGCTGCATCAATCATTGGTACAATATTAATTGCCAATATATTCGCCAATAGCGAAAGCCAATCAAAATCAAATAAAAAAATGGTAAAATGGTAACAATGGTACATAAGTGTAGACATGAGGTTTGCTACTCCATGGTCCAGCTCAATGACCGCGGCAGAATATTTTGTAGTGTAAACACGATACTTTGCGAGAGACCTTTTCAACTTGTATTACTTTTTATGGGTTGGCGATATTGAGCTCATTCCGTGGGCGGTTCCAAACTTCGTGAAGTTTTTCAATTTTCCACCGACATGGTTTGGGTTTCCTTTAACACATGAAGTAAGTATGTACCTACTTACCATTTACTACGTACCATTGAAAATTAAAAAAAAAACTAGCTGATGCCTGCAACTTCGTGAGCTTGGATTGAGGTTTTTGATAATGAAGGAACTAGAAGTTTAATCATACTAATATTATAAATGCGAGAGTCAGTTTGTTTGTTGGTTTGTTGGTTTGTTGGTTTGTCCTTCAATCACGCCGCAACGGAGCAACGGATCGACGTGATTTTTGGCATGGTTATAGCTGTTGAGGACCTGGAGAATGACATAGGCTATTTTTTATCCCGAAAAATTAAGAAGTTCCCGCGGGAATCAAAAAAACTCAATCCACGCGGACGAAGTCTCAGGCATCAGCTAGTCTAAAAATAATTCTAAAATTTTCCTTTACATTCAGCAAGTCAAACCGCTATGGTAAACAGAAACACGGATAGACCCCGAACGGGGACACATGGGGCATATATTTTGATTACGAACATTGAACCTGAACTGAAAACCATTCAAATATGTATCGTACTCTTAAATAATACATGTTTTTGTATATCTAGGGCCTTTTCAGACGTGCCACAAACGCTGCTATATAATATCATAGCGTAGTTTTTTGAACATCAGTGAGATTAAATTTTTAAGTTTAAAAATACTTATAACCTCGTATGAGTAACTTGTGTACGTAATAATAAACACCATTAGTTTGACTAAGAAAAAAATAATTCAAAAATAAAAATATTTCATTTGCCTTCACGTATTTTTATGCCATGTGAAGCTGGCGCGGCGCGGTGCACCGGTTAGTTTCTGCTATATAATAATAAGTAATATAAAATAATTAAAATTATTAAAAAATACGACTGCTCTGCCGTAGACACACATACATACACGAACCCTGAAAACATGTAGTAAAAAAAAATGTACATGCAGTCGTGTAGTAAAAAATCCCCCTCGAATGGAAGTACGACTACCACTGCTACTACGTAACGATACTAAAGTCACTAAGTAATTACCTTTGGAATCTTATTCACATTTTTATTAAATGATATTTTTTTGAGAATCACTGGATATTGAACTATAGTGTTTTATATTTTTTGAATCTACTCATCATTTTCTAGATGATGATAATATTAATTTACGAATATTTTTTTTTCAACTTTAGTCTTTGATGCGGAACCGTGGTCAACCTATCAATTATTTTTTTAATTTTTCTAGCCTATGTCGCCCGGTTTATGCTAGGGATTCTAACGATACCTTACTTATCAAAATCGGTTCAGGCTTATAGAAGTTATGGTGGAATATACAAACTCACATACATACATACATATTACATGAACCCTGAAAACAATATACTCCTTTTTTCAGACAGTCGTATAAAAAATGTGTATACCTACTACTTATTAAGTTTTTTCTGGAAAGTTGTAGAGCAAAAAATCTTCGTGAATTATGTAGAGAAGTTGCCACTAGGAAGTTATAGTTTTTATAAAATTAAATGGTGTGTGTGTGATTCACACACGGCAGAAGTGAAACTTCAAAGTACTACGAGAGAATGAGATAAATATTACTTGTATTCTATCACATTCACTCGCAGGCTAAATCCTATTATGAAAATGTTTGTCTCTTTTTAGTGACGCTTTTTCGTTTCATTGAATTTTCAAATCACAACGATTCTAAAGAACTTTCAGTTCAAAAATAACTGAGTAACAGTTCCTACGCCCACTTCCTGATTAACAAAGTCACAATAGAACTAAATATCAGCAAATCATCAGTGGGTGTCTGTACGCGTCTACCACCTACCTACCTGTCTACCTGTGTAGGTGATACGCCTTCTGAAGCCACCATTCAGTCACGTGGTCTGACCTCCTAAAAATATGTCACAAGGAATAAGTTAAGAGTTTTGCACGTGTCATGTGTGTTCTTGTGCTGTGGTCCGTGTGAAAGGGCACTTAAATAAAACATGTTATACGGAACAGCGTGGGTCGTGACACCAACGTTAAATTGGGCCAAAACCAGAATAATATCGCTTGGACTCCTGTTATACGTAAAAAGTTAGCTCATTCAATTTATGATTGTGAAGTACCTACTTTGGGAGGGTTTCTGAAAAAATCAATATGACAGGGCAGACTTAGGTACGATGCCGTGTAGAAACCGAATAGGTTCAATATAACTGTCTTACCCCTAACAGGCTAGCCCGTTTCCATTTTAGTCTGCATCATCACTAAACCATCAGGTGAGATCGTTCAAGGGCTTGTAGTCATCAATGTCTTTCATAGAAAAAAAATGGGCGTCCAACCTTTAGAGCACGCTCCTAACCTATATAGTCTATACCTATACTCTGTCTTTGTCCCCGCCATAGCGCTGTCCCGCTTTTCAGGCTACTTAGATGGCGTTAGTAAAATAGGTCCACATTCTTTGTTTGACTGGGCACGTCTATGTAAATTGAGATCGTTGCTTGTAGTGGGATAAAAAAGAGAAGAATATTATGTTCGATGTTCGCGAAAATCTGGTGAAAGATCGCGGTTTTTGAAGTATTTCTTTTATCAATCAGTGAGTACTAAGTTCATGTATGTACTATGTACCTAGTATGTAGCAACGATTGCATAATTGTATCTAGAGCAACCGCTAGGCTGAATGTATAAACGCCATCGCCTCATACTTATTATACCGATCGACGCCCGCAGGATCTGTGGCCTTAACACGAGTTTGTACATTTCGACTACATGGTCGATTTAGAGTAAGTATCGATTAAAAAGTTGTAAACCGATTACGGAAAACAAATCAGAGACAGAGTGACCTTTTGGATGTAAAATCCGCAATATTAATTTCGTTTGTGTAAAATATAGCCTCTGTTGTTACCTCAGAACTTTTGACTGGGTGGACCGATTTGGATGATTCGTTTTTATTTGAAAGGGCATACTTCCCAAGTGGTCCCATATAAATTTTATCGAAATCGGTCGAGCGGTTTTTAAAATATCAACAATAAAATAAGTGCTTTGTATAGCGTGTGCTTGTTGTTGTAAAGTTGGCGCGGGAGTTTGAAGTCGGTTGTTAAAAAGATTTTTTTAGAAATATTATTTGGGATAAAAATTGTCTAAATGGAAGACCATGCCCTTCCCGGGATGCAATATATTTAATGTCACCGTAAAATTGTAAAAACCGTCAGATTGCAATCTAACGCTTTTTGTCTCGATAGATTGTAAACTGTCGCAAGATTGTAAACCGTTCAATGTTCTGAGTGTCAATTTTTAAAATATTAATTGTATTTACGTTTTCTTGTGTCTTTCTTGTTGGTTAGGTTAGGGTTCGACATAAATAATCAATCGGGTAGTGGTAGGTTATATCGTTACAATCTATCTACCGAAAAATAATGCATTAAATTGTAATCTTTCGACAGGTTACAATCTCGCTAGTTAGATTTTAATCTAACGGTTTTTACAATTTTACGGTGACATATATACCTACTATAATATAATATACGACCTACTTATATATATTGCCAAATTCCATTAAAAACGGCTGGAAAGATGGTCCGTGAAAGCGTAACAGACAAATGTAAGTAGGCACACTTTCTCCTTTATCATAGGAGTAATATTATAAATGCGAAATTGTGTTTGGTTGTTGGTTTGTCCTTCAATCATGACGCAACAGAGCAACGTGATTTATGCACACAGTTGAGGACCCGGAGAATGACTTAGTAATTTCCATCCCGGAAAATAAGAGTTCCCGCGTGCATTAAGAAAAAGCTTAAAAGTCACGGGCATCTGCTAGTAATATTATAAGTATGGATTTTTAATTTGTTTGTTCTGTAGGTACCTACTACCTATATAAACAATATCAGTATTAGGTAGGCGTAATTACTGGCCTGTATAATAATGATAAGGTCACAAAGTTAATAGCCTCGCTCTAATGAACGCTTGTAATATAAAAATTTACTTAACGCTGTTGCTATTCGGAAATCATCAATCAAAAGGTCGTTGTCTTGTCATCTAATGAAGTCTCCTTTGTTCCATCTAGTCTCCAAAATGTCTAGGACAGTAGATACGTAGTTTGATAAATCAAAACCCAATGTTCATTTATATACTTACTTTATTCTTTCCAATAATATTATATTCTAGAGTACCTATTTTTTTTTTTTTTTTTATCCACTACAAGTTAGCCCTTGACCTTGGTTAACCTAATTGGCGGGAAACTTACTGATTGGCCCTCAGAACCATTATTTTTTTAATTAATTCGTTCTACGGCCCTGGATTCAAGTCCTTTATGGCCTTATATTTATTTCGAATGTCGTACTACAGAATATAAAACTAGAAAATCATGGCAGTATAATAGGTAGGTACATTTGGTTACATAGGTACTGCAACGAGTTTACCTCCTTTAGAATCGATTAGCCCGGGGTAGGTAAGTATGCATTTATGGGGAGTAAAATCAAATTTTACCAGTTACGTTTTTGACTGTTTCTATGGTAACACTTGTTTATGTTTCCATGACTTTGTAATGTATTTTGATGAATTATATTATTAATGAATAAATGTATCAATCATGCTTTCAGTAATATAAAAAATGCGTTCATTTACTGATCTATGTATTTTATAATCGTTCGTAAAGAGTAAAGTCCAGTCGTGCGTCTGAGCTGACACACAAAATTTTTTAGCTTTTTTAAAGTTATTAGCTATAAGGCTACGTTCGTGTATATACTACGAAAAAAATCGCTGGTTTGATACAAATTAGGTAGAAGGTGAAATCTGTACGCGAAATATAAATCGCGAGAATAAAATTCGCGCGAATATTTTTCGCAGTGCGAACGTAGCCTTTTACGTACGTACACGTAGCATTTTATCATAGTCATGCTGGTAAATATTATGAGGGGATAAGAAATGATACACGAAAAGTTTTCACTGTTTATCACTTTTTTATAATTTATTTTCACAACATTTTTTTATTTAGTTTTCTGTAAAATTTACAATAGCTTAAAACTCTTCACAAATATAATAATAAAATAATTATAGTAATCATTATTTCACCCAACAACTGCGTTATCGCTACTAAAGGCCTGTATAAACAAAATGCGTGACGGCGGTGTCACGTGCTTCATACATTATTTTTCTTGTGTTACAAATCACCGTCACCCGTCGTGTTTATCCAATCCTCAAACATACACGAAACAGGCTACTCTGAAGAGAGAAAATAATTATAAATGTTAACATAATAACTACTGAACCGCAATGATAAGTGTTCGATGATTACAATCGTATTATAAAAGATATCAAAAATTTGATAGAGGTCGTCTCATTCAAAATAAACGTGCTAGATACACTAACTTACTGAACGACCAATTTGTGTCGAAAGGACAATCAATTTGCATAGTCATCTGACAGGCGCATTCATAAAAAACGGAACAACGTCACCTGGTGAACATAATGTCGATTAAGAATCGAAATCTCAAGCCGAAAATAGTATGCTGTATGCGCACACTTCTCATTGCAGTCTGTACGAATGTAAATATATTTGAATAAAAACTATGTAATAAGCTTATGTATACAACTTAAGGCATTATGTACTAGCGTCCCCTTAATAGAGAGTCTTTATGTCGCGAATTCGCATTTAACATATGAGCGAGGAGCGCGACATGCGTTGTTCTTGGTGTGTTTGTACGGACAGCAACAAAAACCAAACAGAATTTACAAAAAAATCTTAACATTACTTTTAATGTTAAAATATACCATATTTTTTATCTAACTGCCCTATTTCAGTAGAATTTGGTGTAAAACGATTGCAATCACCACTGGTTGGCTAACACTTTTTCGCTATTGGCTTAAATCCTTAGTCGCGGCCAGAATAACATTAATTCAGTCAATCACAACAATTGAGATTGTTACTAATATTCACGCAGCATTTTGAGTTACTGAGTCTATCTAGGATTATATGTGATTATACGAATTTAATTATAATTGATTATATATTAAATTCGTATCTGACTTGTGAAATTATTCATGACGTCAAAATTAATAGCTGTCATGAAAAAGTGCACTCAAAAGAGCTAAAATCCAGAACCGTAAAGCCATAAACTATATACAGATATTTAACTCACCAACCAGAAAAAAAGATTTAACTAATTTAACGGCTCTGGATTCTAGTTCTTCTGAGCCTCCAGAACAAAGAATAGTGATCTACAGCACAGATCGGATAGCAATTGGACACTGCCAAAATTAGGCCACAGACGAATTATAATGGTCTGTGAGAAAGTTCGTTTTATTATTTGAAGTTACTATCTACTAGGTCAACCTGGCTTGTCTCTGTATTGTACTTTGACTTAATGCGAGACCACACAATAGTGGATAGTACAGTATAGTATAGCAATTATTTTAAAATAGGTATATGTAAGTTTAGTGAATTATAATGTTATGTAATTAGTTTAAAGTACGGGATAGTTTAGTTAAGTAGAGTTTAAGTCTTAATGGCGATAAATATGTTACCAGCGACGTCGGGTTAGCGGGCGGCCCGGGCGGGCCCGGGGCGTCGAAAATTTCTTAGGGGTCGCCTGAAAATCAGCGCTGTTATGGCGTATCTACAACATAACAGCATCACGCTGAGGCGATGCCCCTTTTGGAATTATCTTTGTCACAGTGTAGTTTCTAAGTTGTGTCCTAGTAATTTTGTGTTTTGTATTGTACTTTAGCTGTGTCATTGATAGTTCCGAATAAAGATTTATTTATTTATTTATTTATTTAAAAACGCAAGAATCTACCTTAAACACTTAGCCCGATTTTGAAAAGCAACAATCTTTTTTATAGTCTCGATTGTACAGATTGGCTGAATTGATTGTGTGCTTGCTACGATTATAGAGTTTTACCGATAGCAAAACAAATATTGGCTAGACAGATGAGAAGTTTTAATTAAAAAATTAAAATGTAGTAATTGAACTAAGTATGCTCTTTCAACACCGCAATAGAATAGTGTCTTAATAACGTAGAGGTATTTATTAAGTACAAAGATTTTTGTTGCTGACCCTACAATATTTATAATAGGCCCAATATCAAGTAGTTGAAGACCAGAAGGTGAATTGCACAAGACACTCACAATACACACACTTCGATTGTGACAGTTAATCCCAATGAAATGAAACAATTTGAAGTGCATTTACTCAATATCAATAATGGAATCTTTATCACAATCGTATGCAATTTGAAAAGTGTTCGTGTAATAAGTCTAAATGAAGATTCATTTATAAGTTTAATAATTTTGAGCAAGATACTTGTGATCGACGAAAATCATTGAATAATTAACAATAATAAATTAGTCGTAAGCTGAAGTGCACATATTGTATCTTACTATATGTATTTTATTTTAATAATATTTTTTGTCTTTAATAATGTCCGGTTTTGCTTCGTTATGAAAAAAAAATTTGGAGGTTCGGTTTTAAATCTCAGAAGAAGATTTTTAACTTTACAAGATCCAAGATAATGTACCTAAATGTAATTTGGTATGTTGGGTATGGAGACGACTGTACAACCAAATTATTCAAAACCATCAACATTTTCACCAAGTCCATGCTCAAAACTGATAATTTTACACAAAGTACCAAAGATATTGAGCCTAAAATAAATAAAATATAAACCAATAAGTATTATCGCGATAGAAACAACAAGTTCGATATTAAAATAATCGTTTTTAACAAAGCGATTGAAACAAATGCAATTAAACGCAGGTTTGTTCAACCAAAGCGCAATACATAGATAATAAATAAAATCGTGACGGTCTGTTTGCATAACGTCACGCGTTACGTGGACTTGACGCATGCTGTCTAATTGGAAAACAATGCCAAAAAGTAAATGGAAACCATTGATGTAGAATTTTAGTACCTACATGGAAACTGTTTACCTAGAATAAGGTTTAGCGTACACGTGCGTGAATTGTGAAATATTTAATCCACGTTAGAGGCAATTACACCTCCAGTTTTCGAGTCAAAAATGCGTTTCAGAAGATGAGTTTATCTGTTTTTCGAAGAACTGTTATGGAGTTACCTTACAAGGTTCCCTTTTGATTTTCTTGAAACTTAAAATCCAAGGCTCAAATATTTTAACCTGCATTTTTCAGCTTCGACAGACAAGCCAACTTGCCTTGAGAGACAAGTCAAGCAAAACAGTGTTGGCATTGTTGGTACGTCTGCAAAAGCTTCAAAATAAAAATAAACACCCGTATAATACCTACGAGTGATGGTGAAGTGAACCACAAGGCCGACCTTTAAGGCCCTTAACACTCAAAGTTTTCATCAATGATTGTTAGGGAGGGATTAATATATGACAGTATACGTTCGTAATACGTATGAGTTAAGCCTTATTCAAGGATAGAGGACCACACACTAAATATATTTTTGGGTTCTCCTCAGAATTTAAAAGTCGAACAGCCCGCATAGATTTAAAATTTAATCGGTGTTTTACCACTAACATCTGTGACTAGCCAAAATGGATATCTTTTATTAAACACACATATTTTACTAAAAATATCGACATTTGTTGTTTCAAATCGCGTAATACTTCTGAACAACGAGAAAATAAAATTAGGCGCTTGCATAAAATTATTTTTTCGAAAAATGATTATATTATCATTTCTCGTGTTCACGACATTTTTGCATGCTTTTCATATACCATGCACTTAAAACATAAGCTAACGAAAAATAAAATAGGCTTTGAATATTCATCTTCAAATACATAATGAATTAAGACCATATATTATAAAAATCGATGAGTTTTTACTAATTAAGATAATTAGGCTCGGAACACAAGCGCCATCAGACCAATGCATACAAGAAATAATTAAAATACAATTAAAATTAGGCTAGCTGAAAACTGATGGTAACTACAGAAAAATAAAATCCTAACCTATATTGCAATGTCTCTCGGTAAAAAAACCACACATAATTGTGTATATTTTAGACCGTTACTGGAAGCTACGAGTCACAAAACGTTAACTGGTACTAGGAAGAGCTTGAAAAACAGACAATAACTTGTAAGCAATCTTATTTAATGATCGTATTTTACGCTCAAAAGGATGCTCAAAGGATTGAAAATGATTTTCCTTAGTGGTATGCGTTGTATAAGCCGTTCGCATCCCGAAAGAGTTTCCTATCAACTAATTGAATTGAGCCTTTCGTGAGACAAAAGACTGCAGGTTGAATCGTGTTGGGAGCTGATTTGTTGGTCTATATGCAGATGTGTTAACTTTATACATAGGAACGCGTATTTAGAAGAGTATAGAGATGAGCTTAATCCCCAATTACTGCGAATAATATTATGTTTTTGAATTATTTCCGTGATTAGACCAGCATAATTAAATTAGATCTACTGTATCATCTTACCCCCGTATACAAACGGAATTTCTAATTAATTAACAATTACAAAATAAAAGATCTTTTTTTATTTAAATACATCTATAAATCGAAATAACAAAAATAGCTCCATAATTTTGCTTTGTCAACAATATCGATGCTTGTTTTATGTACAAACTGACAGAATTATAAATCGACGCTGTACTTTATGGCATCGTGAAGCAAAGGATACAAATTTTGAGGATATCTTTTCTTTTATTAAAGTGTATCTCTACAACAGATTTATAGCATAATTGTATAAATATATCTTCTCTTAATGCATGATTAGATAATGCCAATAAAAAACGGCACTGGCACGCCAGAACTGGCATAGTCTAAGTCTGCCTTTACAAATAAATAAAAAAAATACCGCCCTCACAAAATTTCGTTCTGATCCATGTTTGAATCAATATTTTAGTCCTCGTAAGCACAATTCTATAATTATTATATAAGCAGAGAGTAATAGCAAAAATACACAATCGCTTATATTATATCGGAAGCTTTGTCGTTCATATAAGGAGGTAGTTTAAGAGCTAATGCCGATAACTGATCAACTATTTATAATCACAGATTTTTTGGACTTAATTTCACAAGTAATGTAAAGTTTAAGAAAATCAATATAAGAATTTATAGTGGCCAAGAAGTAAATATTCTATGTGCAAGTAAGTGTGCACCTGTACATACAAATTACTTGATAAATAGTTTCTTTTGGAATTGTACTAAAATGTTAATTTCGCGAGGCTCAATTTTTTATGTAGCTATGAATTATGAGATTATAGTGCAGAATGTATACTAAAAGATAGTTATTTCTTGTAAAATTAAGCCTATAAAAAGACAATATTAAAAGATATTCTCAACATTTCCGAAAAGATCACAAATCACAACTTAGACGCCTGTCTCGGTACACCAAGTAATCCTAGTGACAATATAGGTACTTAGAGCACGATCACACTAGCGACATTTCAGACTTTGAAATTTATTGATTAAGTGAAAAAATTCTAAAAATATTACGTAACTCTTACAATAACATTGTGTTGCCTAGACTTAGCCAGTTGACTGTAGAAAGGATTTATCTATTTGTGTCGTCTATCCGTTTTCCTTATCAATGCTAAGAATTTGTTTAATTACTATATGAGTATGAGTAAACTCAGCTGTGTCATTGCTATCAAATGAATAAAGATCTTAATAGGCGAAAGGACAGAAATTCTCTAATGTGACCTCGCTCTTACAATCACTATTAATATAAATGGAATATATTTCTTATTTCATACTACATTATGTACTTTATTTATTTACTAAGTACAATCGAACGTAAATATGTTTAAGTTTGTCAGGGCCGGTGCAGACGATGGACTGTCCGCGAAAATCGAATACGGGTACGATACAAGTTTTGTATGGGCTTTTGTTTATCGTTTGAACCAGTCCTTAGTGTTCTTAAGTGATCTACCCACACTTTTGAATAATAGTTCAGGAAGTGAAGTGGAAAGAACGATTTAACAATAATTGTAAAATCCATTATTAAAAATAAACTTTACAGTAGGTATCTTAATATGATAGTTAAGCTTTAATTGACGATTTAGATGATCCATAGTAAATCAGGAATACTTTGTTCAATGAAAGCGTGGACTGAATTAAGTTATGAAATTGTAAACAAATACAATAAATAAGTAAAATAATAAAATAAGTTCTCGAAACCCGGATCATTTGCAAAACTTTTGTTTAGATACCATAACCGAATCGTCATTATTTAGTTGAAATTATAGGCCAAATGTAGAAGAAACATCGAAAAATACAAATAAAGAAAAAAAGCAATTGTCGAAGCAAAAAAGCAAAAATTCGAAGACTAATAAAAATGAGATCTCGAATCTTGGTTCGACAAGTGAGCAAATCTGAAAATTCGTTCAATAAAATCGTTCATTGTTCCGAGCTATAAAATATTTGTATGGCAAGTCGTAGACCGAAGTTCCGTAAGCCGCTGTACGATTTGGCATGCAAAAATATTATGCAACGTTTTAAAAACTCAAAGTATTATTTAAGAATTAAGTAGTCACTACTACAAATAATCTACAAGCATTGTACTTGTCTCCGGATAAATACAGCTTAACACGAAAATATTTAAGTTTCACATCATGCTATGCTCTTTTTTAATAGAACCATTATTACGCGCTGGCGAAATACACAGGGCTAGTTTTAAAACTAGGATTTTAAGACAGCTACATCTAATTTTAAAAGCAAAAGTTTTATCTTATATATCCACAAATACGTACCTACTTTGAATTGACAACAAAATTTCTAATATTCTTCTAATGATCGTTGAAGCAACATAAGATGATTCCATTCTTTAAAAACAAGGCAGATTTTTTCATAATTTTTTAAAGTAAGTATTTTTTATTCACTAAAAGAGATGTTGCTGTTATTTTTAAATGCCCTAAATTCAGTTTTAATACGTTTAGGTAAGTCTTAAGAACAAAACTAAATTCATCAACGTAGCTGTCATTCTGATGCCTTTTTTTTTCAACCCACCCTGTTTGACGCATGCATGTGCTGGCCGGACAATCATTCATATAATATTTATATATAGTTAAGATACAACAATATGATATATCTCTATTGAATTTAACTATGTAATATTGTTATATAACCTTCGACAACATTAGAGTTACACTACAACAATAAAATCACATTTTTTACAATAATCTGTTTTATTTATGAATTAAAAAAAACGTTCCTAAGTACTCTGTTACTAATATGACTCTAACTTGTAAATGTTCTTAAAATATTAATTATATGGTGTTTTTTTAACATTAAAGCTGATCGCTGATCACCGCACCGCAAGAAACGCATTTTTCAGTTTTCATTACTGTTTTCATTTCTGATTTTTTTCGAAAAATTCGTTGCCTGCGATTGGTTCTATAATGAGCGATCAACAAAAGAGTGAGCTTTAATATTGTACACACCTTAGTTAAATATATAATATATTTTTTTAGATTTTTTAGTTTTTTTTTATTTAAAATTATCTTACTTTGTTACTTCACGCCAAGCCGTATACAATACTAGAGCAATCACGTAGAGTAAATATACAATGGAGTTGCGAGTACTTAACTCTTAGAGCAGCTATACTTGTGCGTATTTGAAACGGTTCCGGCAAACTCTAGGCATTGATTGGTTCAGGCAAGGTCATTCAAAACTATAGTAGATAGACAAGGTTTATGAAACAATCAGTTATCACCAAGGTGTTAACAAACAAGAACGCTACTCTAAGGGTTATATGCTCTATGCAATGTATAATAAATACTATTTCCTGATTTAATAACGATAGTAAAATAGATTTTCTCATTATATTTTCGATATCAACGATCCAGAGCATCGCTCGACTTTATTTAGTTTGTCCTCAATCGGCAAGGGTTTCTTAGTACGTATGGAGTGGACACAATGTTGCGACGCTCAACGCAACGTTACGTGGTGCATTTTGTGTGCACCACATAATCGGGACAATATATTTTAATAATATCCCATTTCATACGCGCTACGTAACTTTTCTCCACTTTTTGTATCATACAAGTATGTCATCGTAATATTTTTCTTTCGAAAAAATTTAGAACGGATTTTTACTTTTCAAAAGGCCGTCGCCTGGGCCGTATTTGTTCAAGAATTATCATAGATTATAATTTATATTGATTGCATATTTCGGAGAACGCACTGGATTCTACGTAAGTTTAGGTCTATTTTTATAACGACATTATAGCACTAGAACATTACATCCACCAAAAAAGCGTATGATTTCATTTATTCGGCGTATTCCTCATATAATTAGCTATGCTGCTTTAAAAATCATAGAGTGACACAATTTTTGGTAATGTAGCCCTTGTTAAAACGAAATCACCCGTGTGCCTTTTTCATTGGATCCATAAAGGAGTTGCGCCACAAGGTAGTGCGTCGCAACTTTTGCGGTTACGTCCGAAATGTGCGATCAACATAATAACGTGTTTCGAGTCCACGCCGGTATTTGATTCCTGTACTTTTCTTACTCTTTAGGCCTGAACTCCTCCTACCCTGACGTCGCTCTTGATTTGCATTCAACACAGAATTAATGCTGACAAAGCTTAAGATCATTGACATGCAATTCATAGGTTCTGTGTTTATTTAGCCATGACATGATCTGCAGATAAACAGATCACTAACTTAACTAATGCTTACCAAGACTTTGAATCAGCGTAACAATAATTCAGGGCCATCACTTCACCACGGTCCGAAGGAGAGAGACATATGCCACTATAATGGAACAATTTTTATAACCTTAAATCTTAACAGTTTACATACGAATCTTAAAAATAACTAACTAGTCTTTTAAGGCAGACCATAGACGCATACTTGGTTGCTCCGCGTACCGCCACGTGATTTCAATAATTTTCGTACTGCTAACATATTAACGCGTCAACACGAGAGGAGTACGACTAGAAATTACCGTACGTGCCGGACACTGTCAGTGTCGGCCCGTCTTCGTGCCTGGGACACCCCTAGCACCGAACTTTGACAGCTACAGATGGATAGAAACGGTGTAATATAAGCAGTTCAAACCGGTTTAAACCATATGCGAGATGCACAGGGTTGGCACTATCTGTGTGCAATATAATTTTGCAAAGCTTATCTTAAAACCCGTGGACTGTAATCGTAACAGTTGGCCTTTGATATTTGTTTACACAGCAAAAAGTACATTCTATCCAATAAAATCGGGCAAGTGCGAGTCGGACTCGCGCACGAAGGGTTCCGTACCATTATTAATAAATAATTACCTTTGTTAATGAACCGCAAGACTAACTTTGTTTGTAGAGGTTTATTGTTAATATCAAAAAAACTATGCCAGTTAGAGCATTGGCTATAGTTTTCCTGTAAAGTATACGTAAATTCCTATTGACCATAATTATTTCAAATTTTTCGATTGGTAAACTCCGGAGATAAGGGGGGGGGAACGGTATTTTTTTAGACATTTTCCCCGATAAATCAAAAACTATCATAACTAAAAATAATTAAAAATCTGTTTTAGAATTTACAAAGTAAACCCTTTCATATGATACCCCACACAGTACAGTTATCTCACTTTTAAATTTCAACCCTCAGATTTTCCCCCCTTTTTAAATAAGAACAAAAATAATTTCCAATTTTTTTTAATTCCAGTGTCTTTGGGCCACTAATATACACAACTGTTCCAAATTTCATGTCGATAGCTTCAGTAGTTACTGAAATAATCGAGTGTGACGGACGGACAGACGGACAGACGGACAGACGGACAGACAGACGGAGAAAGTCGCACCATAAGGGTTCCATTTTACCATTTTGGTACGGAACCCTAAAAACGATTGTCATGATCCAGTTTGGTGCTAGGGGAGGTGTATGTGATCCGCAATACCATTCGTAACTCAGTGGATATGTATGTATGTATTAGCTGTTAACTGCATCAAGTGTCGCACAAAGGACTGTGTAATTTTCCTACTGTTTGAGTGCCAATGAGATCTGAGATCTGAGGCTATTTGCGAGTTCAATAGTTCACATAATGTTTTTTGTTGAATGCGTAGTGTACAAATAAATACCATGTCCACTGAGTTACGATGTATAGTCCTGCCGAGAGGGGGGAGTTGTTATGAGAGAGTGAGACTAGCGCGGCCTTCGCACGAATTGACGAGAATTGATCCAGGTAGAGTGAACAACATCGAATTGACGCTGTGGCACTCGCGAGAACTCCGGGCCGGTTCAGAGCCCTAATTGTGTAAGCTTCCTTACAATTAGCCATTCCGGTTCCTACCCGGTCACGAACTGCCTACAAAATTGCGATTACAAAAGTCATTGCAGTCCTGTGTCTCTTCAAATTTGATAGTTCTTGTATGAAGAAGTCTCACAAAATTATGTGTTTCATACTTTTCAATTTCGAAGAGATTCAGCGCGCACAGGTGGCGACCTAAATCGCTAAATGTCATAAAAGGTTTTAGAATCTCCGGGCAGAATCGACAGGATAGCGCGCGAAATCTCACATTATATACAGCACGCGTGTACATAGCGTGGAATTATCTCATACATATACATATATTATATACATTTGGCACTAAATTCATCGTGGTTGGAACGCGCAGAGGCAGGGTCACGCCGGGCAGAGCGTTGGCCGGCAGCAGTCGCAGCACGCGGCGCACGCGGCACACGCTGCGCACGCGGCACACGCGGCGCACACGCACACGTAGTAGCCGGGCGGGGGCAGCGCCACGCCGGGCACGGCCAGGCCCATGCCGGGCATGAGAACGGGCGCGCGTGCGCACAGCTCGCGGCACGCCAGCGCCTCGATGAGCGCCAGCGTCTGCCGCCGCTCGTGGCCCATGAGGCACACCGTGGACTCGCGCACCACGCCGTGCAGCAGCGTCAGGTACCTGCGCAGGAAGGCACACTGCACTTAGCTTACAACCAAACACAAACTCCTTTATTTCATGTATAGTCCGACAAACTTATCAGCCCCCCGATTGTGTAGAGAAAACGTAATCGTTTGTCAAACAGATAATTCGACCTGTTTATGGAGTTCATAGATGCCTGCACGTCAAAAAGCATGTGTGGACTCCCTAAACAGTTCGACTAATACGTTTAAAGCTGTCAAATGATAACGATTTGCTTACACAATAGGGCCTCTGACCCGGTGACAGCGTCGCTACTATCTATGAAAAATAAAATAATAACAAAAACCAAGCATAAAAAAATTAGTTCCAATTTTGGCCACCGGGTCAAAAATGTTTGTGGACCCTTAGCACAGACTTGGATTTCAGGCGGTGGTTTCAGGTACGCCATGTTTTGACTCTACCGTCGATACCTACGGAATACAGATTCCAAATACCGCAATTGCAACCAAACTCAACTTCTTTATTAAATGTCTACAAATCATATAGATACGTAACAATGTGATATAATGTATTATGTCCCAAGCAACATAAGACATGATGCGAAAATACTAATGAACTATATTGATTGTAGCTCAAAGGTTGAAATAATAATAAAGATAAGAATACAGCTGAATACATTATATCATTCGATTAAATCACATTGATATAGATATATCTGGTTTTGTTGCGTCTCCATTGACCTCCTGACTTCACAGAGAATATCAGGGTCAGTAAGGCTACGTTCGCACTGCGAAAAACATTCGCGCGAATTTTATGCTCGCGATTAATTATATTTTGCGTACGGATTTCACCTACTCCGCACTGCGAATGCGGTGAGTGTCAAACGAATCCGTACAGCACAAAATATTCGCTCGAATATAATTCTTATCGCACCGCGTGAAATTTGTATCAAACCAGAGATTTACTTTTCGCATCGCACGATTTTTATTCGCAAGTGCGTTTACAGTTTACACCCATAATATGATTTCTTGTGTAACGGAATTGTGAACGTTTTTCGCAGTGCGAACGTAGCCTTACCGGAATTATACGCATGTTGCATTTTATTGTTGTGTTATTGTTGATGTTTTGAGATGACACGAGACAACTAAGTTGATGCACACGTCTTATTTTTCCACCGGTTTACCACAATCCGTCATTTGTATGGGCGTCGACCCACAATCACATCAATCACGATACACGATATACAACCCACTACTGAGCGTGAGCACGGTCCTCTCACAGCTAGAAGGGTTCGGTTCCACCACACTGACCAAGTGCGGATTGAAAGACTTCACACACCTGCAGGAATATATTATGATCAAAGTTCAGGTACACAGGTTTCCTAACAATATTTTCCTTCACCAACAAAGCAGCAAATTGCTAACGCACAAATCTGATAAGTTAGAGTGCCTCGGATTTAAATCCTGGATCCCCCAAATACTGCCGTGGTAACTGATAGAACAGTAAGCCAGAAAAGACGTTTCCGGAACGTCTTTTCTGACTTACTTCTCTATCAATTACCATGGCGGAATAGGAAGGCTAAGGTTTTGACCAATTTTTGGACCCATTACTGAACACCATTGTACTCGTACATCGGGGTTATTCAAGGGGCGGAATAACTAAGGTTCCTATGTTTCCACAGATGCAGTTGATGGCAATAAACAAGTAATATCACTGACTGATCGACTGCTCGCTATTATACAAAGAAGTTATTGGTATTTACCTGTGCTTTAGCGCCTCTTCCTCCCGCCCCACGAAGTGGTTCCGCAGGTATGCCTCGAGCTTAGCGCGCTGCTGCCCCAGCTCCGGGAAGTCTATGAAGAATCTCGAGCACATGTAGCGTTCGAGGATTTTGATCTTGTCCGGTCGCGCTGGCCTGTACCCCTTAGCCAATAGCGCGCAGTATTTCAATAGACCGCCACCGCGAATCTCTTCGGGCTGTCGGGTCGCGATCAACTTCTCTGTTAAATGGAGGAGTGCTCCACCGAAGTCCCCATACACTGATTCACCGACCACAGTCGGGTAGAAGTTCTCTCCGATCGGGAGCTGAGCACACTCGTGGAACGCCAGCAGCGAATCCAGAGCGATCTGGAATGAGTCAACGGAGAATTCGAACTGTCGACGCATCGTGTCCACGAATTTCAGTTCGACGGACTTGTGTCCTCTTGAGTTTCCTAGGGAGATGAGCGACCAGCGATCTCCGTCGGAGTTGACGCGCACCATTTTGGAGACGTACGCTTCTTTGAGCCCAGCGGGTGGGACGCGGCGGCGCGGTGTGGTGGCGGGCATTAAGGTGGAGAGGTGGCCGAGGACTGCGGCTTTGACACGGTCGCAATGGCGCGCTGTGGGGAGCTCCGCGGTGAAGATGAGGTCTATGTCGGAGTAGAGCTGGGGGCGGTCAGAGAGCACGTGGCTGGCGGCGCCGCCGTTGAGGCGCACGTCCCTGACGGCGATGCCGGCGCCGCCCTCGCTTTGCGCGGCCTCGAGCCGGGCTCTCACGCCGGCCACCAGCTCGCGCAGCCGCACGTGCAGCGTGGGGAAGTTCCCCCGGCCGGGTATGGCGACCACCTCGTCCATCACGTCGTTCAGTTTCCGCACCTGCTCGTAGCTGAGCACGGCGTGGCGCTCGCCGCCGCCGCAGCCGTCTTCTGAAGAGGTGTAGCTCGACTCGCTCTGAAACAATTACAATTACAATTTAGTCTAAGCACAAAGTATCATCATCATCACTACAGCCTATTAACGTCCCACTGCTGGGCACAGGCCTCCACTCTCATAGGAGAGCGGGAATTAGAGCTTAGACCCACCACGCTGCTCCAATGCGGGTTGGCGGGCTTTAACGACTATTATCATGTTAGTGATAATAACCGGGACCGACGGCTTAACGTGCTCTCCGAGGCACGGGGGTGAAACACCGCCAACTTCCAACTCCGGACTAGCACTGAGAATTTCTTAATTGAAAAACCCAATACCTAACTTTTCATGCCCGACCGGGAATCGAACCCAGGACCTCGTGATCCGCAGTCGACTATGCTAACCACTAGACCAACGAGGCAGTCAAAGCACAGCACAAAGTATACATCTAATGAATAAAGGAACTACTTAAATAGAAAAGTTCAGTAGCCGAATTAAAAAATAAACGCCTGAACTAAACGAATTTATAAATAACTAGATGATTCCCGCGACTTCGTCCGCGTGGACCAAATTTTTTCGATTCCCGCAGGATCTCTTAAATTTTCCGGAATAAAAAGTAGCCTATGTCCTTTCCCGGGATACAACCTACCCCTGTACCAAATTGCATTAAAATCTGTTGAACAGATGAATTTTTTGATTCCCACGGGAACCTTTGAATTTTCTGGGATAAAAAGTAGCTTATGTCCTTCCCCGGGATACAACCTATCCCTGTACCAAATTTCATCAAAATCGGTTGAACAGATGGGCCGTGAAAGCGTAGCAGACAGACAGACACACTTTCGCATTTATAATATTAGTATGGATTAATTTGACTACCTCCCTAGCGCTGTGGTGAGGTGTGGTCCCGATACCCGGCAGGGTCAATTAGGGAATTTTTCATTTCTGAATTTTCTCTGATCTGGTCTGGTGAAAGAGTTCAAGGCCGTGTTATTTACCAGTTACCACCCTACCGCCAAAACATGCCGCCAAGCGATTTTTAATACCCATAACAGGTAAGCCCCGCTTCCATCTTAGAATCACTTACGACCAGGTATTATCACTTACCGTAGGGTGAAATCAAGGGGTAACTTGTAGTGGAATAAAAAAACAACCCATTTCCATTATGCAATAAAAAATAAAAAAATTTATTTATACTGCTATATACGTATTTGCGAGGACTCTGATTATGACTATGTGATGCTTCCATTAGTTAAAAACGTGATTTTTATCACTTATTTAGATAACGATTCGTTTAATGTTTATCACACCTTATCATACAAACAATTTAATTCAGTTTGGTGCGTTGAATGCGACATTGAAATGACCTGAATTTTATCTCGAAACTTCGTTTAAATTGCAGGTTGTTTGCAATATAAGTACTTTTTATGTATACTTTATGATATAAGGCTTAACCCTTAGGCTGTAGCGGACGAGCTAATCAAATTGTTTTAAGTCTTGTTATGTAAAACCTACATCAACCATTGTTACAGTTTCGATTGTTGTGATTGGGTTAAATTATCGTAACTATACTTCCCGCGACAATGGATTTTGTTCAAACGCGGAAGTGTGTGAACCAATTAGGGGTAATTGCGATCGTTACAATGTAGCAATCATTTTACGTAATAGGGCTCAAGATCTCAATCATAGATTAAATAATAGTTATTTCGTAATCGAAACGCTTGAACTCAAGCTAGGCTAGGAAGTTTCCTTGAAAGATTCTACTCAGGCCTCTGTCATTTTTGTTTTAATCTTACGTTGATCAAAGATGAAAACATGCTTATGGGTGTGTCCCCACCAAAGATCTTCTACGTTACTATGCTACGGATGTGTGTCAAACCCACCAATAGCAGCGCTTGATTTTTAACCGACTTCCAAAAAAGGAAGAAGACTCTCAATTCGGCGCGTATATTTTTTTCCTATCTTAGATCGCTAGATCGCGCGCTCCTATCGCGGTGGTTGTGACGCACATCCTTAGCTTAGCAACATAGCACATCTCCTGTGGCAATGTAGCCTAAAAGGGCTAGGACTCAGAGCCGTGGAGTCATTACAAATATTAACTGTCAAAATATCTGACGTCACAAAGGTGATTTCGCGCGTCGTTACGATATCCACGGAACAGGGCATCTCCTTTTACTAGGTATTCTTATTTCTATGACGATATCAGTGTCAAAGAAATACCTAGATATACTAAACTAAGTAGGTATAATAAACAAACAACTAGCGGTCGGTAGTTCTTACGTAATAGAGTGGAAATTTTAGGTGCACTGCAAAATCTTGTGTTGGAAAACTTGCATCTCACAGTGGTTCAACATTCAGTACCCTTAACCTATGTTTTAATTAGATTGATCTTATAAGCATTGGATGACATTAGCGTCAAAGTAAAATTAATTTTAATAGCATTGATTTACCTAAAGTCACAAATTCAGTAGGTACAACCGATTTTAATTTGAAAACTTATCGTATAGGTAATTGTATATGAACGCATATACGAAATTGAGCTCTAAATAAATTTTCACGAGGTTCATTTTACTTTGACGCTAATGTCATCGAATTCTTATACGATCAATTGAAATAAAGCTTAGGTTAAGGGTACCGACCTATACCTATACCGTAACAGGTTTTATAACATAATATTAGGTATAATGACACAGTGGCTCGACTATTTCAAATACTTATAAGTAGGTATCTATAACATAATTATTTATTATATTGTAACGGGGTTTGTAAATAAATATTTATATAGTGTGTTAGTAGGTTAACTTTGTGTAAATTATATATTACTAGTTGATGTCCGCGATTGTGTCCACGTGAGTTGAGTTTCTTTTATTGCTAAATTTTTCGGAATTCCGATTTCGAGAAAAGTAGCTTATGAAGTTATGTCCTTCCCCGGGATACAGGTATCTTTATACCAAACATGAAAATCGGTTGTAAAAATGGGCCGTTAAAGCGTAGCAGACATACAAACAGATAGAAACACTTTCACATTTATAAATCCGATTAAGTATAACCGTCTGAATTAAGTTTTATTAATCCCAGGGGAACCCCTTTAGGTACGTTTCCGGAATGTACAAATCGGTTGAAAAGATGGGCCGTTAAAGTCTAGCAGACAGACAGACAGAGAGACTGATAGACAGACAGACACACTTTCGCATTTATAATATTAGTATGGCCATAGCATTAAAATATGTGACACCAGACTTTACTTGTTATACCTACTCGTATAATATATTATATGCAAGTTACATTTATATGTTATTCCTACAAGCTGACTATAGCACAGCTGTGTAATGATACCTGAGTGTCGAATATTAACACAAGACACGTAACTCTAGGGGGGTCATACATACAATACTCAAACTTGAAAAATCTGTTGAGAAAGAGTACTCTTTTCAAACTTCGCATTTATTTATAGGTCGACGAATTACGCAAAGATTTTATCTCTATAGTATATTTATAGCTCCTATGTATAATTTATCTTATAATAATATGTTTCATTAAAAAGAACATTTAAAAAAACTAGTCCAATAAATTTCTCTATATGCTAATGAAACGACAGACATAACGATTTAGCAAAATAAAAATAATAAGTAGTCACAGATAAGAAAAAATATTAAGTATAAAACCTACTTCTTATATTATGTTCTATAAATTACAGCTTTATTTCAACGTCTGAAGGTCAATATCAAAATGCATTAGCTTGGAATTTGTCTGTTCAAATTGAGCTAGTTTTCCGACTGGTAATTTGACCTTGATTCGCGCAATGAAATATTTTTATTGGATAATCTAACTACCAGCACTAAAATTACATCATATCTCTAATTAATAGTCGTGTGTGGTGTTAAGGACAAGTCTACACGTGTACAAACAAATACAAAACTGTGAAGTTATGTTTTTATAATATTTTAGGAAGAGTCAATAGAAAAATTGGCAGGTAGGTATATCTTACTAAGAGTCCAAAACGATGGGAAGCGTGTGAGGATAGATTTAGGTTTTAGCTTGACGACTTCCCGAGTAAAATCAAATGTCAAATA
This sequence comes from Erebia epiphron, assembly GCA_963932025.1. Taxonomy (NCBI): domain Eukaryota; kingdom Metazoa; phylum Arthropoda; class Insecta; order Lepidoptera; family Nymphalidae; genus Erebia; species Erebia epiphron. Next base: position 17,125,946 of record OZ009960.1, read on the forward strand.
TAAATATTATAAATGCGAAAGTTTGGATGGATGGATGTATGGATGGATGTTTGTTACTCAATCACGCCCCAACGGCCAAACGGAACTGTCTGAAATTTGGCACAGAGAGAGATTATAGTCTGGAATAGCACATAGGCTACTTTTTATCCCGGGAAATGAAGGATTTCCCGCGGGAACCAAAATACCTTAAACTACACAGACGAAGTCGCGGGCATTCGCTAGTATACCTATAAAAAAGAACAAAAAATACATAAACAATCATATTAATGGATATGGCACAACAGACGGCCTTATCACTTAAAAAGCGATCTCTTCCGGGCAACCTCAGGGCAGAGATGTCCAGGGTTCGATTCCTGGCAACCTAAATTTTTATATTAAATGAATTGTGGGCGGCAACGGCTGTGGCAAGTTGCCACCCCCTACCGGCAAAGACGTACCGCCAAGCGATTTAGCGTTCCGGTGCGGTGCCCTAGAAACCGATTAGACTGCTCACTGCGTATTAGACGAACTTGTACTGGATTAAAAAAACGAGACACTACAACCGACTATACACCAATAAAGTCAAGGTAAACAGAAAACAGCCGAACATGCGTACACTTGAAATACATAATCAGTAATCAAGGTGATAATCGCGCGACCTCATCGTGCCTGCACTCATATTGTATTCGCACTCGAATTGACCATTCGTAAAACGGTCAGGGAAATAGTTTCACGTTGAAATGAAACCCACTGCGAAGTGGCGAGGCCACGCACCGCGGTCGTGACATTGGCAATTTCAATATCAATATTACAAATAATCGCCCATTCGGTGCTTAACTTACACTTAATTACAGAATTAGCAAGTATGTAGGGTCACATATGACAATAGATGGCGCTTATTAGATATACGACGTAAACACAACAGAGTCCGAACAAAATATTTACGTGAACCAAGCAAGTGCCATCGCCTGAATCACGATTATGAAGTTCCTTCGGAATTGCACTATATTGTAAAGAACTTTTTCACACCACTCGCTCAACAACGCCTTATTACATGGCCTGTTATCTAAGGTTAAAGTAAGACATTAAATCCCTAGGGTTATACTGTTGTACTGAAATCCATTATTCCCTAGGGTTATAATGTGATTTGAATTTAGAATCATCGCGCATCTGAAGCAAGATCTGAATGAAATTCTATTCATTCCAAAGAGGTTTTATTCATAATTCCTTTTGCTATATTCATAAAGTCTAATTTCGGTAAACAGAATGTGTTTTCAGCAGGCGCGGCCAACTCGATTTTCGAAAACCGAAGCCGTGGCCCACTAGATTCGCACTGACGACATTTGTTTGTCAAATCGAGTAGGCCACGCCAGCTGAAAGAAGTGGTTGTATCGCGAGGTGTGAAAAGTAGAGTATTCACCGTAGGGGTAATGCTGTATTAATCTTGGGCGCCCCTAATTCCCGCGCTACTCTCAGGATTCTAGATGCAACACCCTCGCTACGCTCGGGAGTTACTCTAAAATCCCTCGTTCCGCTTGGGATTTATCCCGGCGCCCGTGACATAATACATCGCATTACCCCCGTGGTGAATAATCTACTATTATTCTAATTTATGACTGAACACGGAACTTTTTTTGATGGACTCTAGTATAATCCACCACGCTTACAAGTGTGTATTGGTAGACTTCACACACATTTGAGAATATTATTGAGAACTCTTCAAGCAAGCAGGATTCTTCACGATGTTTTCATTCACTGACAGCGTTTCAAAACGTTCATGATCCCGAAAAGTTAGAGGTGCGTGCCTGGGATTTCCAAACAGAAGGCCAATGTCTTAATCGTATTGCCGCAACAAACTCTGTCTACCCACATTGAGTTAATAATTCTCACTTGATGAGCATACTTAGATCTGTTCGATTCCAGTTTGTTTGGTGTTTAAGGCTATATAAATTAGCATCAAATCTAAGACATCTGCTGGATCCGACAAGGCTATACCAACTTAAAAGAATTAAATCAATAATATTACTAACCGATAAGGATATTCATCCAAAATAGTTGAAGAATTCACCTGAAGTTAAATGTTGGCTTTACGTAAAGGTGACGTTAATCACTGATTAATTAATCCAAAAACAGACGTTTCGTGTTTGGTAACTGGTAATGTCTTTCTTTCCATATAAACGAAAATGGTAAATGAACCTAACTACTTCATTGCTAAGTGTTGATTAATGTACAGATTATTTAACGAGCAAGTTAACGCAGCTGAATATTTTACGCTAGAAATCCTTATTTTAAAACACAGGTGCGTGACAAAAAAATGACATTTTGAAATAATACTGCTAAGCGATGATTTGATAGATTCTTTTGATTTTATTTAAATTTACTGGGTATTCAATAATTTATTAAAATTACCACCAATAAGAAAACCCGTTTTAAGATCAATGAATGTTTGCTAGAGTTTTCTAATCAGCCGTTAGGTTAGATTCAGTCTACTATATCATCGGGACCCATGTGCCCCGTCTCGCCCAGTGACTGCAGCACGACGACGCCGTCGGGTAGTATAGATAGGCACGTGATCGAGCCGTGGTTCACGGCCATCCGGCACCAGCCTTCTGGGGGGAACTGGAGGGCTCTGCAGACGAAGTAGCGTATGACGTTGGCGTGGCACACCAACAGAGTGTGAGAATCCTGTAATTGCTCAGGCGGCGCGCGGTAGAAGTAATGTCTGAAAGCCGCCTCCATGCGAGCACATTCCCGAAAGTACTGTACTTCTGGCTGCCATCTATAAACGGGCGGATCCGGGCGAATAGGCTGACCTTCTCTTATCAAATTACACTTTTTAACTTCTATGTCTTCTGCCAAAGTTTTCCGTATAATATTCGCTGTCTCCATCGCTCTTTGCATTGTCGACATGACGATAAGATCCCATCCAATGTTTAGAGGCTAATCTTTGGCCAGTTAGTTGGGCTTGTTTTCTACCCAATTCTGTTAGGCCCTTCTTACCCTCTTCACGGTGATAGTGTCCGTGTCTGATTAGGAAGAGATGCCGTATCGCTGTGCTCTTGGCTGTCTCAATCTCTTCATTGTATCTGTTTTGGTCCTTTGGATTATCTGATCGTGGAGGTTGGACTAGTGTTTCTGGTTCGCGATTGTCCCAATTGTTATCCCAATTTAACCTCGGCGTGTAGTTTAAAATACACGAGTTTCTTACGTCGTATCTGTTTTCTGATTTGCCGATGTGATAATACGCAAGACTGCCACCAACCGCGCCTAAACTGAGGACAGCCATCTTACGCAGTCTTGGGAACCTTGCCATTTGTTAATTTGATGGTCTCCATGAATTAAAAGAAAAAGAAAAGTAGTTTACACTCACGAATTTTATCCATCTTATACGATGTCAAAGAAAAATAAAACTAGTAGGCTACCGATGCGGGCATAACATCATTTTGTTATGATCTATGAGTTTTCGTTTTTACGCAGTTATTATTATTTGGGATAAATTTTTGAACTCACCAATCACACCCTATGTGTATACAAATGTTATTGTAATTAAAACTAACTAACTATCACACCCGCCCCGCGTACACCGATGAATGTAAATGATGAGAATTTTTTCTTACTAAAAAAAAAAATTGAATTCAAGTGAACTGCGTTGGATGTAGGTACATCCGTTAAAAGGAAATATTTCCTCCAGTGGAAATATTTCCTTCAGCACTGAGGTCGGATTTCTGCGTTGTCTATAAATGTGCTGTTATGACATGCTTTTAAACTGATATAAAATAATGTCTAATGACAAGTATAAATTACAAATTTAAAAACACCCCCGACTAGAAAAAAGCTGGTGACCTTCAGACGGATGAACAGATTTTCATGAAACATGGCTAAGAACACTCGGGATAAAATTATCTATGACACAAAAAATACTAAACGAAAATCGGTTCATCCGTTTGGGAGCTACGATACCATAGACAGATACACAGATACACAGACAGACACGTTAAACTTATAACACCCCTCTCTTTTTGCGTCGGGGGTTAAAAATTATGTGGGTTCTTTGTCCCTATACTTAAATATAATATGCAGCAGTGATGATTAATTATTTATGAGATTAGATCAAGGCTTTTCAGCTGTCTCAAAACTTTGGTGGTATTTTGGCAATGTTGTTAAACAACTACAATTAAGTATTACTTATTTTATCGTTATGCTTAAAAATAAAAGCCAGCACGGTAGTGACAAGACAAAGATTGAATATATAATAAGATCTAAAACTGCCTCGTTGGTCTAGTGGTTTGCATGTCCGACTGCGGCCGACGAGGTCCTGGTTTCGAGTCCCGGGTCGGGCCATAATCAAGCATTGGGTTTTTCTGACTAGAAATTCCCAGTACTAGCCCGGAGTTAGGAAGTTGGCGGTGTTTCACCCCCGTGCCTCGGAGAGCACGTTAAGCCGTCGGTCCCGGTTATTATCACTACATGATAATAGTCGTTAAAGCCCGCCAACCCGCATTGGAGCAGCGTGGTGGGTCTAAGCTCTAATTTCCTCTCTCTCATGGGAGTGGAGGCCTGTGCCCAGCTGTGGGACGTTAATGGGCTGTAGTGGTGGAAGATCTAAAAAGTTAAAAGACCATGAAAAACCAAAAATTCGGGCCTCTAACTTGACTACTGACAATGTAAACTATGGCTCTACTCCATAGCATTAGGAATCTATCGTTATTATATTCGTTACTAGATGATTCCCGCGACTTCGTCCCCGTGGACCAAGTATTTGGATTCCCGCGGGAACTCTTGAATTTTCCGGGATAAAAGTAGCCAATGTCCTTCCCCGGGATAAAACTTATCCCTTTACCAAATTTCATCAAAATCGGTTGAACAGATGGGCCGTGAAAGCGTAGCAGAAAGACAGACAGACAGACACACTTTCGCATTTATAATATTAGTATGGATTTGTTCACGATAATATTTTATATTAGGACTAGATGATTCCCGCGACTTAGTCCGCGTGGACCAAGTTTTTTCGATTCCCGCGGGAACTCTTGAATTTTACGAGATAAAAAGTAGCCTATGTCCTTCGCCGGGATATAACCTATGCCTGTACCAAATTACATCAAAATCGGTTGAAAAGATGGGCCGTGAACACACTTTCGAATTTATAATATTAGTATGGATTTGTTCACGATAATATTTTATATTAGGATTTATTACAAGATATACATCAAAGTAACACATACTGAAAATAATAATTACGTAGTCACGAAGTTGATAACATCATGATATTCATTAATACTTACAGGAACATCATAAAGTGTAAGTATAAAGTAAACTATATCTAAATAGCAATTTTTAACACGCGAGGGAGGCACGGACCTTCTGTCAGCGATTAAAAACGATTTAATAAAATAAATATTTTATCGTCATTTTATAAGTAGTAAAAGGCAAATTCGTCATCAAAAATTTAACCAATACTCTTTGCTAAGTACCTATCGTCCCTAGGAAGGCTAACCATTTACGCCTATATCTAATTAGTTTTGCATTGACATTCACATATGACGTAAATAGTGCAAGTATTCGTTTAAGTACACATAAGCCTATCTGTAGTTAGAAGGTAAGAAAAATGTGGGCGGAAGACTGGCAAGTTGAAACGAACTAGAGTGAAAGGCTTTGCTGTGACTACTGTCATACTGTGATATTTTTATCCTGTATAATGAAAGAGATTTTTACATTATTTACATCCCTACAATAGTATTTTTTTTAATTATCTAAATAAAATAACTGTAGCCTATCGAGAAGATATCATAGTCAAATCAATTTTGACTTTGACTTACGAGTGCATTTGTATCGTTAAGACGGTTCGCAATGAAATTCCTAGCAAGAAATGAGACTACTCATTAAAAAAACTTAATTACAATAAGTATGAATTATTAAAGTGTATTTACATAAGTAACCATACATTGCTGGAGGGATTCAAATCCACGCTCATTTATTATTTACTTCGACGCATAGTATCAATTTTTTCAGGAGCATGCTTTTAATGGATATTTCAAACTTTTCAAAAGGCTAAAATGTAGGAGTAAAATGTAATAGTAGAGTTGGAAACCTCATATTGGTAGGTAGGACATACATCCGTAATTTAGCATCGTAACACATCTGTCTAAGACAATTTTACGTTTTTATTACTTGGCGTTATATTATACTATATATATAGATATAAGTTTGTTGTATTGTTGCTGCCTGTCTATAAGGTGAAACATATATCTATGATAGTTGATCCGAAGATATCTTGTAAAATATATATCATTAACACTCACGCATGTCAACATCTAATTAGCAAATCAGTCGCCAGTAAACTAGTAAAGAAGATACCCGCATTTGATTTTTATTAGTCCTAACATTGAAGAGTGAACCTTATAATAGTGAAGATAGTGGTCCTTCGAACCGGATTTAGTGACGGACTCGAAGTCAAAGGCGATTGAAGAAATAAAAATACAATTAGTTTATTTATATATTTTGAGTGCGTTTTGGGATATTTTATTGATTTTGAGAATTTAAATATGACTACGCCTACTTCTGAACAAAGTGGATACTTAATTACGTTGGAAGATGTAGCCAATATGCTACGAAATGCGCAAAGAACTATTAAAAAATGCCCGAATCAACGACTCACGGAAGGTTATATAAGGGCCAGAATAAAGTCCATTGAAGATTATTGGGACACATTTAAACAAGCACATAACAGTCTAACGAGATGTACACCGAGGGAACAAAGGGGAGTATTACCGTATTTTTTGAAAGAGGAATTTTATAAGTTTGAAGAAGTATACATATGCTTGCACGCGGATTTGACCGACCTATTATTAAAATTACAACCAAGGATTGCAGATGCTCCCAGTTTATGTAATTCAACTCAGGGCGGTCAGCTTTCATTTACTAAACTGCCACGAATAGAACTTCCTACATTTTCGGGAAAATATGAAGATTGGCCCTCTTATGAAGATTTATTTTTTGCTCTTGTCCATAATACTTCGATGAGCGATGTACAGAAGCTGCATTATTTAAAAACTACCGTTTCGGGTGAGGCAGAAATAATATTAAGAAACATACAGATCACAGAAACAAATTACACGCGAGCGTGGGACTTGCTTAAAGCACGATTTGGTAACAAGAAAATGATTACAAATTCGATATTTAAAAGATTATTCGGTCAGAAAAAGGCGACTAACCAGTCAGCAAATCAAATAAAAACTATATTAGATACGACGCTGGAGTGTTTGAGTAGTTTAAATAATTTGAAAATAAGCACTGACTCTTGGGATCCAATAATAATATTTTTGATAACTCAAAAATTGGATGCAGAGTCTTTGAAGGACTGGGAAGAACAGATCTACAGACAGAATTCTGAAAGTATGCCTATCTGGGACGAGATGAAGAAGTTTCTGGAATTTCGATTTAGAACCTTGGAAATGATCGCGCCTGCAGCAGCCACCTCGTCACGTGAAAACCAATCTGCTCACAAGTCGTTCCACGTAACCCTTGAGGAACTCGAAGTTGAAAGATTTCAATCTGCTGATGCTAGAACATCACGTGGTTGCGCATATTGTAAAGCTAGGGAGCATTGTATTAAAAACTGTAAGGCTTTTATCCAGCAGCCTGTTGAAGAACGCCACTTCTTCGTGAAAAATAATAAGTTATGTTTTAACTGTCTTATGCCAAATCATAGCGTGTACGAATTATTATGTAAAGGAACCTGCAGGATTTGCCGCAGGAGACATGCCTTTCTCTTACACCGAACGAAGCAAGAAGAAAAGAAGGAGACAGTCGAAGAAACTCACCCAGAATATATGATCACAACTGCACACTTTTCAAGAGAACAACCGGGTCGAAAGGTGTTGTTAGCCACAGCACAAGTGAAGGTTAAGAAAATAAATGGAGACAAATGCAAACTTCGGGCCCTCATTGACCAAGGATCCGAAGCGTCATTCATATCTTCTGGAGCAGTGGAACTTTTGGGTCTAACCAAAACGAATGTTAATGCCGTAGTCTCTGGAGTGCGAGAAGGAACGCAGATAATGAGCAAACACTCAGTTGACCTGTCAATGTCGTCGCGGTTCAGTGAAGATAAAGAGATTCCATTGAAGGCTTATGTGTTGGATACAGTATCGAAAATATTACCCGCGATGCATATCACGAAGAACTGGTCAGAATTCCAAAATATACAGTGGGCTGACCCTACCTGTTTTACACCAGGTGGTGTCGATATTTTACTCGGTACCGACGTCTTCTCAAAAATTATAGAAGAAGGCTTGATAAAGACTGCTGACGGTATTGTGGCACAAAAAACATGTTTGGGGTGGATTATCTCAGGTCAACAACAAGACTAAAATACTTACATGATAACAATATAGAAAGAATATAGGAGAGAAGACAGTGGAAGATATTATAGAGTATTCACATCTTACAGAAAGAGTATAGAGAGAGTACTACGAAGTTAAAAACAATGAGTTTTGAGAAGAATAAATATTGAGAAAAGTATATACTAAACGTAGTTTAAGAAAAAGAAATAGTTAAGAATTTGAGATTATTTAATGAAATTAAAGAACTATGGTGTTGGTGGGCGGCATTCATGTACTTAAGTGAAAAACTATCGTTTTGGTGGGCGGTATGTCTAAGACAATTTTACGTTTTTATTACTTGGCGTTATATTATACTATATATATAGATATAAGTTTGTTGTATTATTGCTGCCTGTCTATAAGGTGAAACATATATCTATGATAGTTGATCCGAAGATATCTTGTAAAATATATATCATTAACACTCACGCATGTCAACATCTAATTAGCAAATCAGTCGCCAGTAAACTAGTAAAGAAGATACCCGCATTTGATTTTTATTAGTCCTAACATTGAAGAGTGAACCTTATAATAGTGAAGAACATCTTTGGATTCTTTGGTGAAAAGGCAGCCTCAGACTCAAATTCCGTCGTAGAAATCGCGCTTTATGTGATCACGCCTTAGCGTTACATCGATCGTGAACTTCGCGTCTCGCGTGCGAAGTGTAACGTGCGAAATACGGAACGCGGGTCCAAAGTGATTTATTTACAAACAATGAAAACCTGCCAACGACTTCCATTGAACTGCCCGTAGCCCGTAGCTCGGGAACTGGTGGAAGATTTCTAAGTGGGAATTATATAACGGCAAAAGGAGCGGCGATAACCTAGTGGTTTAGACACCCGATCTCTTATACGGGGTCGCAGGTTCAATCCCCGGACATGCACCTCCAACTTGTCGGACTTATGTGTGTTTTAAAAAAATCAATATCACTTGCTTTAACGGTGAAAGAAAAACATCGTGAGGGGAAACCTGCATGACCGAGAGCTTTCATAATGTTCTCGAAGGTGTGTGAAGTCTCCCTGCAGTCTTCACTAGGCCAGTGTGTTGGACTATGACCAAATTCTTCTCATTCCGAGAGGAGATATGTCCTTCCCCGGGATACAATCTACCCCTGTACTAAATTTCATCAAAATTGGTTGAGCAGGGCCGTGAAAGCGTAGCTGACAGACAGACACACTTTCACATTTATAATATTAGTATAGATAGTAAAGAATATTAATCTTACATTATCAATAATAATGACCATTAGTGAATGGTCTCTTTTATTATTCAATAATAGATTCTTAGGTATGTACTTAAATTATGGCTGCTTAATATTTCCTACCATCTCTCTAGCTAGCTCACCAGGGGGCAATGACCAGCGATCGTGTTGTAAACGGTCTCCATTGAAAGCGAGTTTTCATGGGTTACCTAGTTTGTTCCACAGCTAGCCAGCACAGATAGCTTATATTGTGAATTAACACAAGGGCTAAATTTTATACCAGAAAATTAAAGAGGTCCCGCGGTAATTAAAAAATACGAATCCATGCGGACGAAGTCGCGGCCTTCGCCTAATAGCGTGTTTTAAAAAAAATTATATTATAGGCTAGCGCTTGGCTGCAATCAGACTTGCTTGCAAGTGGTGATGCAGCCTAAGGTGGAGCGCGCTTGCCTAGAAGATGCCTATTCACTCTTGATTTGAAGATAGGTGTCAAAGGTAGGTGTAGAGAAAAATCGCGAAAAAGTTTTGATAACCGGCTTAAGAAAATGCGAGTCTCAAACTTTCGAAGTCTATCAACAATCAACATCATTACCTATTATCAATCGAATGATAAGGTGATAAGTACATTTGATAAGTTATTATTATTTATAAGTTATGATTATAATTCAAAACATCGGCGTTAATGAAAGTATACTTACTTACATAGATTACTTATTATTCACTAATGGTAAGTCTTTGCGCAGTAAGTCTTTGAGCAGGTCCTGTGATTTAATATTATAAGACAAACTCTAGGGCCTGTATTAATAAGTCGAAATCAGCTTAGAACTGCCTCGTTGGTCTAGTGGTTAGCATGTTCGACTGCGGCCGACGAGGTCCCGGGTTCGAATCCGGGGTCGGGCCATAATTAAGTATTGGGTTTTTCTGACTAGAAATTCACCATTAGCATTCAGTAAGGAAGTTGGTGATGTTTAGGTTGGTTTTGCCTTGGAGACCTGCTAGTGATCTCTCTCCGGGCGTGTCGGATTTTCCGTCCCATGGGGTTATGAGAGTAAAGGAACAAAGAGTGCACCTGTGTAAGCGCACACGCATGTCAACTATAACATCTCCCGCGCAGATGGTTAATCTCTCTGGTTTATTAATACGGGTCCAGGTCCTGACTAGGTAACTAGGTCAGTATATTTATGATTGTTACATGAGTAATAGTATACTATGCTATAGCTATCTCCATTGATTGGGTAACGTTCACTTGTTAGACGCCAAAATCCACTGTAGAAGAAATATTACCATAACTTCATCTCTTTAAGCCCGTGACCTCACTATAGGGGTCATGCCTGAAAACCAGCGCTGCAGTCGACTAACTGCAGCATCAAGCTGAGGCAGCGCCTCGTTTAGCCAATAATTATAGATTTTAAGTTTGTTTTAAGGAGTGAGTGCCCGGGTCTCATGGAACCAATGTTGGCTTAAATCTTGGTTGGCACCTTGGTTCCATGAGAACTGGTACTATGTAATGTTTCATTTTTAGTTGTAATTTTTTGGCTAAATAAAGGAATATTTATTTATTTATTTATTTTATAATAACTAATTTTCCACATTCTATTTTAGACTTACCTTTTAAACAAGGTTAAGTCTCAAAAAAGTAGAAAAAGTTGGATGGATGGATGGATGTTTGTTACTCAATGGCTGAATGGATCTGGATGAAAGGCGAAGAGATAGATTATAGTCTAGAATAACACAAAGGCTACTTTTTATCCCGGAAAATTAAAGAGTTCCCGCATGAACCATAAACCTCAAACCACACGGACGAAGTCGCGGGCATCAGCTAGTATTATGATAAAAAAGCGTGGATTTGATTCACTCCTTCGTTATTCGCATCCAACGTGGGCGTTTCGCGCGGACGTTTTGCCATCTCCTGTCTGTTGTGTGTTTTCGCCCTTACAGCTCATAATATATAGTACCTATAGAAAGTATAAAGGTGTAGGTATACAGCTTTGTACAGCTGGTGCCAATGTCACAGCAGTCACGATGTGTGCTCGTCGCTGAAAAGGCTGTTTATGTTCGTGTCGGAAGCAAATTGTGAGTGTGTACCTACTCCGATTAGGGTTGCCAACCGTACTATCATCATTCATCATACTCATCTATACTTTTAATATTATAAATGCAAAAGTTTGGATGGATGGATGTGTGTTACTCAATCACGCCAGAACGTCTGAACGGATCTAGACGAAATTTGGCACAGACATAGATTATAGTCTGGAATAGCACATCATCATCATCATCACTACAGCCTATTAATGTCCCACTGCTGGGCACAGGCCTCCACTCTCATAGGAGAGCGGGAATTAGAGCTTAGACCCACCACGCTGCTCCAATGCGGGTTGGCGGGCGGAATAGCACATATTACTTTTTATCCCGGGAAATTAAAGAGTTCCCGCGGGAACCAAAAAATAAAAAATCCTAAATCAACGCGGACGAAGTCGCGGGCATCATCTATTATTATAAATGCGAAAGTGTGTTTGTTTGTTCGTTCGCCTTCAATGGGCATCCGTCATTCATGTCCTTTAAAATGGAGCGACGTGATTTTTACATGGGTATAGTTGAGGACCTGGAGGGACATAGGACTAAAGTAACTTTAATCCCGAAAAATTAAGGAGTTCATCTGGGAAATAAAAAACATAAATTGAGGTTTTTTAATTTCCCACGGAAACGCGGACAAAGTCACGGGCATCAGCTATTTTTTTCATAATTTCAAATCGTTTCAGAGGAGATAGCGATCGTTACATTGTAGCAATAATTTTTACGTAATAACCCCTGCTGGTCGATTATGGCAAAATTACATCTGTTTCTCCAGTACATACCTACGGGGATGGTAATCAACGTTGATTGGCCAACATTGTTTTTGTTATTGACCAAAAACCATAAATTGTCGCAGGAAGAATACCATTAAATTCGGATCATAGCAATTGAGATTGTTGCAATGATTGATCCAACTTTTTCGCAATCGAACCCCGGAAAAACAACTTTCGGTACGCAGCACTATTCGATGCAGAAGTGACATATTATTTACTGTTTCATTTAGTTTTAGGCATTATTCAGGTAATTAGGTGTTTAAAGTTAACAATAGATGATAGAACTGAGCTAAAACCACACAAATTTCTTCACCAATCTCACGTACTAGTTTTTAAATAGAACTCCGTTGATAACCACGTAATAGAAATAGTTGCTATGTGGGGTTAGCACATCAATATTTAATTATTTGTTAGAACAATAAGATGTCATCATATTTATAACTAGCTTTTGCCCGCAGCTACGCTCACGTGAAGTTCGATTTTCATACTCAATAACCCCTATTTTACTCCTTTAGGGATTGAATTTTCAAAAATCCTTTCTTAGTGAATGCCTACGTTATTAAAGCTATCTGCATACCAAATTTTGTATTGATAGATAAGTCAGTCAGTCAGTCAGTCAATCACCTTTTCAGCTAGGCATAACTAAAATCCAAACTAATATTATAAATGCGAAAATGTGTCTGTCTTTCTGTCTGCTACGCTTTCCCGGTCCATCTTTTCAACTGATTTTGCTGAAATTTGGTATAGAGGTAGGTTATATCCCGGGGAAGGACATAGGCTATAGGCTTTTTATCCGGGAAAATTCAAGAGTTCCCGCGGGAATCGAAAAAACTTGGTCCACGCGGACGAAGTCGCGGGAATCATCTAGTTGAATATAATCCAAAAAATATTATAAATGCGAAAGTTTGGATGGATGGATGTATGGATGGATGTTAGTTACTCAATCACGCCCCAACAGCTGAACGGATCTGGATGAAATTTGGCACAGAGATAGATTTTAATCTCTCTGCCAAAGTCTGGAATAGCACATAGGCTACTTTTTATCACGGAAAATGAAAGAGTTCCCGCGGGAACCAAAAAACCTCAACCTCAACCGCGTACGAAGTCGCGGGCATCAGCTAGTATTTAATAATGTGTAATAAAATAAAGTATTATAAAGTGGCTAAAATAGTCTAGTAAGTAGGTATTCTAAGTAGGTATACCGTACTCAGTCAGTAAGACAAAAGTACAAGTCAACAATTAATATAAATTATTAGTAATTTTAAGCGTGTATTAACAGTTGTGCAAAACAGTATATAGTAACAGTTGTACACTTAAATGCATATTTTTCAGATAATAATATGAGGTAATATAACAACAAAGTAAATAATAATTTTTCATTAAATACGTACTTACCGCAAAAAAACAACGACTGGCAAATAGATAAGAAATAACCACAAAAAGTATATTTATACGAAATTAAATATTATTTTAGACATCCATAAAACTCAATTACTTTGGCTGAATTGATTTTTTTCACTTATTAAATTACTGTATCATAAATTTTGTCTTCAAACGTGTTACGAGAAATCCCTATTGGCAGTATTGGTACTGTTGGTACAAAAAGAGAAAAAAAAATGTTTTTGTATTATTATACAAAAGTCGGTAGGCAGGTAGGTACTTGTATACTTATTAACAAACTATCTACCTATGCTTATATTATAAATGCGAAAGTATGTCTGTAAGTATATCTGTTATACCTTTTCACGAACATCCTCTTTGCCTATCTAGACGTACAAGTAGGTAGGTATACTGTATAGAGATAGCTCAATCAATCAATCAATCTTTATTTATTCATTTATGGTACACTAGCGGTACACTTATGGACGTCCGAAACTCATAAAACATGATGGTGATTACAGTATCTGAAAAACCCTACGAGGGTTTCAAATGCACCCTGGTATGAGAAGAGCACACAACAAACTCAGCCGGGTTTTTTTTTATTATCATCACCACAGCTCGCATCTACTTTGGTCCGGGAAAATCCAAGAATTCCGGGATGTCTAAAGCGGAAGAAGTCGCTGACCATAAACAAGTTAAGTTTATGAAGGTAGACATTTTGATAAATGTATACACAAGGGTTACGGGTGGCTCATCGTCGCAGTCAAGCGATAGACGTCCACTGTTGGACATAGGTCTCTTGTAGGGTATTCCACAATGTGGAATCCACATGCCGCGGTTCGTACCGCCTGGTTCCAGCGACTACTTGCTTGATGTCGTCAGTCCGGGAATTGCAGCACCTTGAGACCCCAACGTCCATTGCCACTTCAGCTTCGCAACTCATCGAGCTATATCGGTGAATATCGGTGATGGATGGTTGGCAACAGATAAAAGAGACGGTGCAGAATTGTATGGGGCGTATAGGCCTGGTCTTGTACAAGTAAAGAAATGAAGGAAAATAAAATACTAGACCAGTTTTAATTGGTCAAATCTACGAATACGTCGTAATTTCAGTGGCGAAATTATTTAATCTTTCCAAGATAAGCAACACTAAACATGAGTGGGTAACAATGGCGGATTCATATTTTTTGACGTTATCAAAAGAAAAACACATTATTTTGACAGTGGCTGTCAGAAATGACATTTGATACATTTCGCGCCTACTGCCTTCTCTATGGCTGAAGGGTGCCATCTTGGAAACGTATGGAAAACTTGAAATACATTTTAATTTTTTTCTCGTTATTTACTTTACTGTTCTTAGTATCAAAGCTAGGCACAATATACAAGATTTGTCGCATATCAAATCCATGGAACGAAACGATCGGAAACCTTTGAATAGCTCGCCGATTGCATTGAATATTTATGCTCAGCGGTGTCGTGCGATCATTTCACGCTCGACGCTCCCGAATATCACTTATTGTCTATTTCGAGAGAACATTCCGATTTAGACCACAAACTCAACGCAATTCATAGATACACAGTATTTTGTTTCATCAAAGTAAAAGCAATGTCTTTAATATCCCATAATATTTATAGATCATTTGCGTGTATGCAATGATTTTAAAAAGGGGTATGGCTTTAATACAATTGCCTAAAACGGGTAAGCCCGTTACCGCGTCGCAAACTGCATCATCACCCAAAAGCACCCCTATTCTCTAACTCAGTGACTATCAAAATATGAAAGTCACTGACATATTTTACCACTGACTGTACTTAAAGAAACAAAAGAGGCGCTCACATTAATTATATTAATTGTAAGTATGGAAATGGTTTTTTTTTTTTCATTACATATTTCGTTGTTATATAGCAATAGAAACACACACATTGTGAAAATTTAAACTATCTAGCTATTAGGTACGGATCATGAGATACAGCCCGCTGACAGAAAGACGGATAAACGGACGGACAGCAGAGGCTTAGTAATAGGGCACAGAGTCCTGTCGGCACCCTTTGGGTACGGAACTCTAAAAATCACCCCATGTCCTTACATCATCTCTACAATATTTTCTTGACTTCAAAAAATGCTCTCTAGTTTCCCATCTATCATTTCTCTAAGTCAGAGTTTCCGTATCCGCAAAATTAAAGATGGCGACACACCTACCTAGTCAAGCTCAAAACGACCTTGAGCAAATAGGCATCGCGTGATCGTGACCCGTCTTTATTGCGGATAAAAAATAGCATTACCTTTTTAAATGTCTCTCGGATAATATTAAGTATATAATATTTATAATACCCAACAAGTTAAAGTTAAACAAGCAGTAGTTTTATTTGATGTTCATGTAAAATCCGTCATATTATCAAATTTCTTCGTTTAAAATGTAGCCTATGTCACCCGGACTGTTATAACGAATTGATTGACACCTTATTCATCAAAATCGGCTGAGTAGTTTAGGTCCTACTGTGGAAAATACATGAGTGCAAAACACCTCAATATACTGCTAAAATCAAAAAGAGAGCCAAATGAATCAACATTACTGGACAGAACTGTTTGAAAATGGAACGGAGCTTCAGTCGGAATGTCTTCTAAATCCGTAATCTACGAGTTACGATCCTTTACACGCAATTCGCAGCCCACATCTAGGCGATACTTTCGATTTCGTGAGGCCGCCAGTAATTAGCATGGCCTCGGCGTACGTGCGCGGCGTAACACGGAGCGGAACCGGCGCGAGATCCGTCGCGTACCAAGGCATACATTTTCACTTTCTTTTTAAATAATTTGAGCGTTGTTTAATTTGAATTAGCTTATTAATATTACAAACGCTACGCGATACGTAACAAGTTATAAAAGTCTATCAATGAAAAGAAGTCATCCTTAGTACCTACTTTGAACTTTTACTACGTTCGGAAATATTATATTTTTATTATGACAATGAAAAGGAAAAGTCCTGACTCACTCATCAATCAAAAACGCCCAGCCCAAAGCCTGAGAAAGCTGAAATATTATAGGCAGTTGGCATCAGGGAGGTAGGAAATTAGTACCTTGTTCCCTTTATAATGTAGACAAGGAATAGTAGTAAAGATTTTTTTAATTCCCATAGAAGCAAAGCCACAAGTAGGTATAGTAGGTAGTTAGGTACCTAGTAATTCATTTTTTTCCGTTTTCTTATTAATTTATGGCAAACACTGCCAATGTTAAATAAATTAATGTAAAATAATTAATTATTTAATTATACTTCGTTTTCTCCAAAACCTTGTGAAAAACAATTTAAAAACTTACTTAAAATTTTAACATCTTTGTTAGGCAGAACATTAATAATTATAAACAAATATCTGATACTCACAATCTATGTACTAGAAACCGCCATAAGCTAGTAACAGCGTCATATCGTGTGCGTAAGGTGCAGAAATCCTTTGTGGGGTCGAGTGTACGTTTTTATAACATGGTTCCAAAAGAGTTTATAGATTTGCCATTACATAAATTTAAGGACTGTGTCAAACAGCATTTGTTAAGTCGAGCTTATTATACTATCGACGATTTTATTAACGACAAAGTTGCATGGAAGCAACCGGCCTCGAATCCAGTGACCCACAAGTCGGTGTAATACTTGTAACGTTGCGTATGTATTGTATTGCTTAAATATTGTAACCTCTTTCTTTTTTTGAGAAAAGAGCAACTGCTGAGTTTCTTGCCGGCTCTTCTCAGTAGAACCAGCTTTCCGAACCGGTGGTAGAGTCTTGACGTATCATAAGTGACACAAGTTGTCCTATGTGAAATAAATAAATCATTTATCATTTATCATTTATCATTTAACACTTTTTTCCTAACGTATTTAAATGCAAATTTTTACTAATTAGTTAATTACATACCTATTTCGTTTTCATTATTTTATGCCTAATGTTTTAATGAATGTTTAAAATGTACGTTTTTATATTATCACCGCGAAATTAAGGCATCGTCTAGTAGACAAGTGCGCTGCACCTTAGGCTGCATCACTTCAAATTGTCAGCAGGTGTAAATGCAGCCTAAAAGATTTTTTGTAGTGGTAATAATTAATAAAAACCGGCCAAGTGCGAGTCGGACTCGCGCACCGAGGGTTCCGTACGAACCTGTAGTAAGTTTTAAATTAAATGTTTTTTTTAAATATTTGAGTTGATTGAATGAAAGGTAAATTGCGGTTTACGATTTATGACGTATTAAAAAAAAACTACTTACTAGATCTCGTTCAAACCAATTTTCGGTGAAAGTTTGCATGGTAATGTACAACATATATTTTTTTTAGTATTATCATTCTCTTATTTTAGAAGTTACGGGGGGGGGGGACACACATTTTACCACTTTGGAAGTGTCTCTCGCGCAAACTATTCAGTTTAGAAAGAAATGATATTACAAACCTCAATATCATTTTTGAAGACCTATCCATAGATACCCCACACCTATGGGTTAGATGAAAAAAAAAATTTTGAGTTTCAGTTCTAAGTATGGGGACCCCCAAAATTTATTGTTTTTTTTTCTATTTTTGTAAGAAAATCTTAATGCGGTTTACAGAGTACATCTACTTACCAAGTTTCAACAGTATAGCCCTTATAGTTTCGGAAAAAAGTGGCTGTGACATACGGACGGACAGACAGACAGACAGACAGACAGACAGACAGACAGACAGACAGACAGACAGACAGACAGACATGACGAATCTATAAGGGTTCCGTTTTTGCCAAATTTGGCTACGGAACCCTAAAAAGTAAAGCTTATAAATATTTAGTAGTTGGATAAAAGATGGCGGTTTTTGTGACAGCATTGTCAATTGTAATCTTTATAGGAGACTAGCTGATGCCCGCGACTTCGTCCGCGTGTCTTTTCGATTCCCACGGGAACTCCTTAATTTTCTGGGATGTGTTATGTCACTCTCCAGGTCCTCGACTATACCCATGCAAAAAATCATGTCGATCTGTTGCTTCTTTGCGGCGTGATTGAAGGACAGACCAACAAACAAACACACTTTCGCATTAGTATGATTATATTAGTATGATTTTTATCTATTCCTAAAGCCATTCTTGATAGCTTGTCGATAAAACATGGCGGCTTCGAAGCGGATGTTCGTTATAGTGGGATTTTTTCGATCGAAAAAAATCTGAGCCTACTGTCAAAAAATATGATTTCAAAATCTACACAAGTTACTTGACTTATGACTTGTTACATAATATCATAGATTTAAGTACCAATCCTGAACCTATGCATAATATGGACACCGTATATTCTAATTTCAAAATACTTCCTTAGGTTTAATAATTAAATGATGAACTGCCATGACACAGTCGAACTCCCGCGCATGTGTCACTAACCTATGAACTTCAATTTTTTAATCTAACCTGTGGTCGCGTGATGCCACAGATGATAATACATGGCTGGTTTTTTTTCACAGCAGATAAAAATAACTTTATACATAATAATATGTACGTTGACATTCAGCCAAACGATTCAACGTTTTTTCGCACATTATCATGCTCATGATTACATCATTTGATTTCCATATCTGATCAGATTAGTGTTTTATTGTTTGTTTTCAAAGAGACAGAGGCCTTTGGAAAAACCGAATGCCGATGACATTATGTATTTTAACTAGCAGACGCCCGCGACTTCGTTCGCGTGGCATAAGTTTTTTAATTCAAATAGGCATGCCTTAATTTTCCGGGATAAAAAGAACCCATGAAAAAAAAACCGCCGATCCGTCGCTCTGTTGCGGCGTGCCGCGTGATTGAAGGACTATTTAACGTCCTTTGGGATAGAATTTATAAAAACTGTGAATTACGTATTTCATAATTTAAATTGGTAGGCCCAAATATCAAGTTTCACGGCTATTTAACTTGAAAAACACCGGCCTTTTACACCAACTTACAACCCCCATTTTGCCCGTTTGGGGGTGGAATTTTGAAAAACTATTACGAACGTAGTTCTTTATAATAACACGAAAATACCAAGTTTCGTTGTTATAACTTGAAAAATATGTTGATAAATGATGGACATTCATCCCCTATTTCACCCCTTTGGGGGTCGAATTTTCAAAATTAATGGTGAAACACGTACTTCTGCATATCTAACTGAAAGCCCAAATGCTAAGTTTCATCACTATAACTTGAGAAATGAAGGACTTTCATACAAAGTTTCAGCCCCTATTTCACCCCCTCAGGGGTTGAATTTTGAAAAATCCTTCCTTAGTGAGCGCCTACGTTATAAAAGGAAGCTACTGTCAAAATTTCAAGTCTCAAACCCTAGCGGTTTAGGCTGTGCGTTGATATATAAGTCAGTCAGTCAGTCAGTCAGTCAGTCAGCCAGTCAGTCAGTCAGGACTTTGAATTTTATATATATAGATTATTGACGGGTATTACGTGCGCTTGGGCCCTAACTTGATAGTATGGTAAATTATAATTATTTTATCAAATTAATCAATACCTACTAATTGAAAAACAAAAGGAGATCGGCGAAGTATGACCCAGCTAATTTAAAAACCATTCAGATTCAGAAATCATTTAATATTTTTTAATATATTTCAAAGTATTTTTCTGTGTAAACATCAATTTTTTAGAAGATGGGGATCAAAAATAAAAATTATTACGAAACAATAAAAAAGTCGTTCTAATGGCAATACGGAGTATAGATACCCGCAGGGTGACCGCATATCTTTTGCATCAATCATTGATACATCGCAATCACCTCTGATTGGTTAACACTCTTCCACTATTGGGCGAAATCGCCATTGACGCAGCAAGAATACCATAAATTCAGCCAATCGGAGGTGATTGTGATGTATCAATGATTGATGCAAAAGATACGCGGTCACCCGGCAGAGTATAAAAGTAGAAACTAACGTGTCAAATGTCAATTACTGTCAAACTCAATCAAATGTCATTCGTGGACCGTAGTAGAGATGTGTCGGAAAAAACACATTAACTCGAGTTGAAATTCAGGTAACTCGGAATGGAATTCGAGTTACACAACTCTGCTTAGCATAAAGAAACTAAGTGTATTTTATTTGTTACAAAATACTTTTTTCCATACATATTTGTACTTCAATCCAACTATCTGTTAGGACAATTATTATTATCAATGCTAAACTTCGTAGGTGGGATTGAAATAAAAAGGTTTTTATAGTTTACATAAATCATAATTTATATCGTTCTCATTAGAGTTAGTAGGTACACATTTATTTTTGGATTTAGACTTAGTTAAGTTATAGTAAGTACTGATATTTAACAACAAAACTAGTTAGTTATAAAGCAGTCTTCACAAAATAATATCAGTCTAACTTTATAACTAGGTACTTACATAATATGCTATTAATAGTTTAATCATCACAATGAAAATATTCATAAATAACTTAGTCATCGTTAGTGTCATTCGGTCGATGCAATGGCGGGAGTACGTAGACAGAGAAAGAGATATATTAGACAGGGCGTCGGCGTATACAGTATGCGATAGTAATTAATTAATAAATAATTAATTAAAATCGTTAATTTAATTTAAAGGCGATGCATTATCGATACAGTTCTGCACTGCCGGCACCCCTCGCTCTTCTTTTACCCCTGAAAGCTCACGCGTTATAAATACGATACATCGCGACGCGATTGTATCGCTACTGTTTTGCTTCTGTTGCGCGTTGTAAATGCGACTAACGCCCAAAAGTTGCGATGTATAAGCGCGTTAGGGTTAACCCCCTTTTCAAATAGTAAGAATAGTATAACAACCATCAATTTGTATGTCATTATATACTTACTGGCCACGTTATGAATTACATACCTACTATAGGTTTAATGTACCCAGCAGGTAGGTAACTTGTTTTTATGTAGGTAGGAAAGCGTATTACTATTTGGTACATAGTCAGATAATGATCTGCAGTGCCTGATAGATTTTTCAAAGCTATTAAATGGTCATCTGGCTTAAAAACCATGAAATAGAAATCTAACCTCACTTTTAACTATTACTACGAATATCTTTTTTCTCCCAACTTTATTTGATTGACTTTCATAAACTTTTTTGTTAGTCTGGTTTAGTTTATGAAGTATGAGAAGTTTGATGCGTGAACGTGAACCTCAAGTTTGGGTCAAACACTATATGGGAGCTCGCCGACCTCCTTTAAGACATTTTAAATTAACTACATATTATTCAGTAAAGATCAGTGGCGTGCAGTTCATAGAGGCGTAAAAGCACTGCTTACCTAAATGGAAATACGATAGTGCTCATTTTTCATCAAAACAGCTAGTTTCCAGTTTCCGCAAAGTAAATTATGCTATGTGACTCATCGAATTTCCGGGGCAAAATTCCTTCCCCGGGATGTAACCTGTTTTAGTGCCAAATTTCCTCAAAATCGGTTAAGCAGATGGGGTCGTGAAAGCGTATCATAATTAAATTTCGCAATTAAAATATTATCAGGATATAGCATCTAAACATTAGGTAAATCTATACTATACTAATAATATTATAAATCTCGTGTCACAATGTTTGTCCTCAATGGACTCCTAAACCACTTAACCGATTATAATAAAATTCGCACACCATGTGCAGTTCGATCCAACTTGAGAGATAGGATAGTTTAAATCTTAAAAAAACATCAATTCACGCGGACGAAGTCGCGGGCATCATCTAGTACTAATATAAAATATTATAAATGTGAAAGTATTTGGATAGATGGATGGGTGGATGTATGGATGGATGTTTGTTACTCAATCACGCTAGAACGGTTGAACGGATCTGGATGAAATTTGGCACGGAGATAGATTATAGTCTGGAATAACACATAGGCTACTTTTTTTGCTGTAAAATTACTTAGAGTTCCCGCGGGAACCAAAAAACCTGAATCCACGCGGACGACGTCGCAGGCATCAGCTAGTATAATATAATAAGGTTACAATATAATTAATATTATTCAGTCTATATGTCTTA
This sequence comes from Erebia epiphron, assembly GCA_963932025.1. Classification (NCBI taxonomy): domain Eukaryota; kingdom Metazoa; phylum Arthropoda; class Insecta; order Lepidoptera; family Nymphalidae; genus Erebia; species Erebia epiphron. Next base: position 17,148,707 of record OZ009960.1, read on the forward strand.
TCATTTTTTTTTAAATTGGTTATTGATAGAGTTATATATCATAGTGGGTGGTTGGAAACAGTGAAATATATGTGTCACCGTAAGATTGCAAAAACCGTTAGATTATAATCCAACTAGCGATATTTTAAACTGTCGACGGATTGTGAACCGTTCAATGTTCCGAGTGTAAATTTTTTAAATATTCATTGTATTTACGTTTTCTTGTCTCTTTCTTGTAGGTTAGGTTAGGGTTCGACATAAATGAACAGGAAGTGCCCGGCCGCCGGGCACTTGGGTTTTATCGGGTTAATATACCTAACAGATTACAATCTACCGAAAAATAATGCGTTAAATTGTAATCCGTCGACAGTTTACAATATCGCTAGTAAGATTACAATCCAACGGTTTTTGCAATCTTACGGTGACATATGTATTCAAAACTGGATTATGCTAAATTTAGCAGCGTTTGGTGGCGAGGACGTAGCGAGGACTCATTTTACAAGTTTTATATAGAACTAGTTATAGTGTTAAATCGTTTTCTGTGATAATGAAGAAACAAGTCAATATAATTAAAATTATTAAAAAATACGACTGATCTTCCGTAGCCCTTAACTATCTAGGTACCTACTAGGTACGTAACGATACCACAGTCATTAATTACCTTTAGAATCTTATCCACATGATATTTTTTTGGGAATCACTGGATATTGAACTATATATTTTTGAAATCTACTCATCATTTTCTAGATGATGATTATATAGTTAATCTTATTTTCGAATTATTTTTTTCAACTTTTGTCTTTAATGCGGGACCATGGTCACCCCATCATTTTTTTTTAAATTTTACTAGCCTATGTCACCCGGAATAAGCTAGGGATTCTAACGATACCTCATTTACCAAAATCGGTTCAGGCGTATAGAAGTTATGGTGGAATATATGTACAAACTCACATACATACATACATACATATATACATACATGAACCCCGAAAACTATATACTCCTTTTTTCAGGCAGTCCTATAAAAATTTCAACTAAGAGGCATCTAAGTATGTAAAATTCATCGGTTTGGTTTAGTGCGAAAGTCTATATAATATCAAATACTAGATGATGCCCGCGACTTCGTCCGCGTGGATTGATGTTTTGATTCCCGCGGGAACTCTTCAATTTTCTGGGATAAAAGGTATCCTATGTCCTTCCCCGGGATACAACCTATCCCTGTTCCAAATTTCATCAAAATCGGTTGAGTAGTTGGGCCGTGAAAGCGTAGCAGACAGACAGACAGACAGACAGACAGACGGACAGACAGACGGACACACTTTCGCATTTATAATATTAGTATGGATGTGTCTTTCCAACCCATTCGCTTAACCGATTCTGAGGTTTGGTACAGAGATAGATTATATCTTAGAGACGGGTGTAGAGAGAGAAATTCGCAAAGGGATCAATCCGGGAAAGTCCTACTTATATATTTATGAAGTCCTACTTAAAAGACAATAGGCGCTCCCCACTGAGCCAGGGAGGTCGTCAAAGTACAAACTACAAAGTAATATTTTTCAGTCCGTTTTATCTTAAAATGACGTACCCTTGACGTCTCTAAAATCCATACTAATATTATAAATGCGAAAGTGTGTGCGTCTTACTGCCTGTCTGTCTGTCCCGTGTCCGTCTATCTGTCTGTCTGCTACGCTTTCACGGCTTTTTCGACTGATTTTGATGAAATTTGGCATGGGAATAATCTGTATCCCGGAGAAGGATATAAGCTACTTTTTATCCCTGAAAATTAAAAAGTTCCCGCGGGAATCCAGAAATCTTAATCCACGAGGAAAGTGTCGCGGTCATCAGGTAGTAAGGATTACATTTTAGTTACATAATGTTACCATCGCATAAAGAAGTAAGATATTATTTTAATATTGCTGACGCTCTGGTTACAGAATTAGGATAAAACTTCAATGTTAAAATAATACTGCTTTAAACAATGATATAGTACGCCCTTACCACCCGAACTAAAAACGTCAACGATATTAAAATAATCCTGCTTTAAGCAATATTGTAGTGTGCCCTCAGATATTATCTCGTAATATCAGTAACCAATGTAAACTGTTGCAACAAAATGCCCTTACTGCATAGAATCAAGGGCTTTGTAGAGGAAAATCAACAGCGGTACATCAACTGCATACTAATAACGTCCTACAGACTGCCTCGAGGGTGGTAGGATACGTGAAGCAACGCCTGGCAAAGCAACACTAGTCAATCTTTAACCGACACCTCAAGAACGGGGCGCGTTGTGTTACCACATTACTGCATTTCTCAAACTTATTAACTGACTTCAGAAAAAGGGGGTTATCAATTCGACACGTATGTATGTAATATTGAAACTGCAAAATATTTACATATTATGATAATCTCTTTAAGGGCTTTCGAACAAATATACAAAATTTTATAAGTGAATGTATGTAGATAGGTATATATAATATGTAATAAATGTATATTTGTCCGTGCATTTCTCCGAAACCTTTAATCGGATTAACTGTGACTCAAAATCGGTTCAGTAGTTGAAGACGGTTTAACATTGAATCCTATTAATTCCATTTCTTTATTACATTTAAACCAACAAGAGTCACTTATCACTAAAAAAAAAATTATTATGAAATCCTGCAATTCACTGGACTGGGATATAGGACCGGGATCCCGGAATTTGAGATCAGGGAACGAATCCTTTACTTCTGACACGCGTGGGACTCGACCACTGGTTCGGAAACAATAATTATTATTCTAATGGAAGTACCATTCCAAGCCAGCCAATGGAACTGAAATTCTCAAGTTACTCCTTTCAAAATATATTATATAGTTTTCATTATCATCTACCATAAAATAAATTATTTTAAATAATAATCTATTTGTACAACTGAGTTTACAGCCGCTTGCTTCCTCGTATAATATCAAACAAATTCATTAATTTCATAATAGCTTCGAGTTTTTAGTTTGTTGTTGAATTTATACACGAAACTCTGAAATATGATACATGATGAACCAAGAACCATGATATAGGTAGTTATGTCTCAAATTAAATAAAACGGTGCCCGGGTCTGTGAAAAAAAAACGAGTAATGAACTTGTGTTCCGATAATAAAGATAAATAAATTAATTCCTACTCAGTTTGGAAAAAAGAATAGATAATAATAATTGATTACTTGTATAATTTTCGACGTCAAATAGGTTTACATTAATTTATTTAAAACATACCTATACGTAAATTTAATAGAAGGTTTAATAAAAAAGTCTCTTTTAGAGAATACCTACTGAGAATCGATAGATTTTTTTAAATTGCTGCAGTATGGTAGTTAAAGAGAGACAAAGAGAATTAACAATACAAACATCTATCATGTATAAATATCATAAATTATACCTAGTAGTATGATTGAGGAAATTAAGAACCTAGTTGCTTGAAATTTTTAAAGATACAGTCATTAACAGGGAAGCAATGATTGTGTTAATTATTCAATTAATTGGTCAAGGCAATATTTTAACACCGGAAAATCATACTTTATACTCTATTTGTAGTAAACCATTCCTAATTGAAACCATTTTTTGATGCATGCAAGTTTGATTTAAATACACTTAAAATTATATCTACTATTAATAGGTTAAGTACCTGTTGTATTTATGTTAAGATCCAACACCTCGAGACCCCATGTTGCAATCATAGGGATTTATTCTTTTCGGATTTGATCAGGGGCCATACTGCCAACGCTTACAGCCATATTGTTTCATTATTGTTCACTTTTGTATTTTAGAATTATAATCCTTATTTTAGGAATGTCAAGGTATGTGACATCGAACTATTCTTCGAACTAGTCATTTTTAGTAATATTGCTTAAGTATTGCTTTATGCGTTGGCAGTACGGCTCCAGAAACTATTCTTCAAACTTCAAAACGCGCGCTTAGTATGGGATATTGCACATTTTGTATGCTTGTGTTCGCGGACGTGGACGACATCAAAAGTCAACGCACTTTTTTTACTTTAAAATTTAAAATAGTTATCAACCGTTAAATAATTAACAGGAGACGTGGATATTACGTCTTTTGGCAGGTCCTCTAATTATTAATCACTAACAAAATAATTTATTTTTAACCCCCGACGCAAAAAGAGAGTTATATGTTTAACGTGTCTGTCTGTGTATCTGTCTGTGGTATCGTAGCTCCCAAACGGATGAACCGATTTTCGTTTAGTATTTTTTGTGTCATAGATAATTTTATCCCGAGTGTTCTTAGCCATGTTTCATGAAAATCTGTTCATCCGTCTGAAGGTCATCAGCTTTTTTCTAGTCGGGGGTTTTTTTAAATTTGTAATTTATACTTGTTGATTTAAGTGTCTAACATCCGTACTACATAAAGGTTTTTTTCTTTGCGTAGTAATCAAGCTAATAATAAATAGCTTTGTGGTTAAAATAAATTATAATAATCAACCAAAGAAATATAAACAAACGAATGTACCTATTCCAAACATAGACATTCCAAGCAAATTGCTAATGTTTCGTCACTAGTTTCGACATATAAACTAAAGTAACTACATGATAAATATATATAATGACAGGCGGACTAGTTGTGGGAAGAAACTATACCCACTTAATGATTTCTATGGAGCAATAAAAATTATATTAATCTCTGGTCGGGCAGCCGTGATTTGTGAGTCCTTGACAATACAAACGTAGTGTATTTTCTAACAGCTCGATACAGGATGCTCCTGGTATGTGGGTCGTGATGCAACGCTCTATGTCGCGTGCAATGCGCCGTGCGCGTTTCGCTTTAGTTAATACTAGCAGATGCCCGCGACTTCGTCCGCGTGAATTAAGTTTTTTAAATTCCCACAGGAACTCTAATACTACAATACTATATTAATTTTTCGGGAAAATATATTATATCCTATGACACTCACAAATAATGTAGCTTTCTATTGGTACCAGAATTTACGAAATCGGTTCTGTAGATCCAGAGATTACCCCCTACAACGTCACAAACTCACAAACTCACAATATAACAAACTTTACCTCTTTATTATATTAGTATAGACTGTATAGCTGATGCCTGCGACTTCGTCCGCGTGGGTTGAGGTTGTGGATTCGCGCGGGAACTCGTTAATTTTCCAAACTATAATTTATCCCTGTGCCAAATTTCATTCAGATCCGTTCAGCCGTACTCGTATGATTGAGTAACAAACACTCATTCATCCATCCATCCATCCAAACTTTCGAATAAGTATTTAATATTACTAAGCCTCCGTTGTCCATCTGTCTGTATGTCAGCGGGCTGTATGATGTATCTCATGAACTGTAAATTGTAATAGGTTAGGTACCACTGCATAGTTTCAATTTTACATAAGTATTAATTTCTATTGCCGCTCTAAAAACAAATAAATAATTAATAAAGGAGGGCCTTTTTAGGGTTCCGTACCCAAAGGGTAAAAACGGGACCCTATTACTAAGACTCCGCTGTATGTCTGTCTGTCTGTCTGTCTGTCTGTCTGTCTGTCTCCAGGCTGTATCTCATAGACCGTGATAGCTAGAAAGCTGAAATTTTCACAAATGATGTATTTCCGTTGCCGCTATAACAACAAATACTAAAAATTAAAAAAATATATATATATTAAGGGGGGTCCCCACACAATAAACGTGTTTTTTTCGTATTTTTTTGCTCAATATTAAAAACGGTAACAGGTAGACGGTTCAAATTTTCACAGAATATTAACTTGTATATTACCTTTCAAAATAAATAATTAAATATCAATAAAGTAAATATTAAAGGGGGGCTCCCATACAACAAACGTATTTTTTTGATATTAACAGTAAACCTCTACAAACAAAGTTAGTTTTGCGGTTCATTAATAAAGGTAATTATACCTACTTCTTGAGTACGGAACCCTCGGTGCGCGAGTCCGACTCGCACTTGGCCGGTTTTATTTCAATTATCAACTATTCCAGCACCTTGAGAGACATTGGATAGAAGCAGGCGTTACTTTGCGGAAGTTCATGATAATGAAGGAATTACTAGAAGTTAATTCGCTATAATCCGTGAAAGTAGGGAAATCTATAATGTGGTACAGTCTACAGTGTGTATCCCGCACTTATAGCCCGCGATGTTGACCACACCATAGACGTGTACGTATAACGTATTTCATTTCATTTATTATTATTTATTGCTTTCATGTACAATACTCATAATACAATTACAGAGACATGAGGCCCCGTCATGGCATTACAATATTGAATATTTTATACAATCAATTGAACGTATATACTTTATAACAATGTAAACTTAATTTATAAAAATTTCAAATCGAAAATTAATTCCATAAAAAAATAAAAGAAAAATAAAATTAAAATTTGAATAGTTATAATTTTAGTACACAATTTATTTATATATCTATCAGTTTCGTGCTATTGAGGTGTATGTAGTTAGAAATTCTTGAATAGGTAATTATAAAAACATCTTCGTCTCAATTTTCTTCTAAAAGTAGTTTCTTCTTTTATAGTATTAGGGAGTTTATTATAAATAATAATCGATCTAAAGTACGGACTACTACGGCTTGATATTCCTAGAGTATAACGTGGAAGAGCTAGATTATGTTTATGTTGATTTCGTGAGCTTCGGTTATACGTACTTACGTTGGTTGAGAGTAGTTTGGAAGATTTTTGTGGTGTGGTGAACATCGCGGGCTATACCTAAGTGGAGGATTTACCTATTGTCGCGGTTTAGAGCGAATTAAACTTCTAGTTCCTTCACCTTCAGAAACTACAATTTGTTTGGAAAGCAGATTCAACTAGGAAAAGATTCAGTAACTGAAAATAGTACTCAATAACTATATTTTGAGTTGGAAATTTCCAAACAAGCACCTTAAATTTTTCGTTTGCCGACCGATTCACGATTTTATTGTAATGTAAAGGTCATGTTTACATTTTTTGTGCGAGTTTCTTTGTTAGGTGGTATCGTATTGTGTACATCCGAGTGTAGATCAAAACGTGCATTACGTACGAGGTTATTGGTCTCTACATTATACCAGCCTGCCAAAATTGTGTTATTAAATCTTATAACAAAACCTTTACCAAATTCCTTTGTTCAATAATGTTGCAGTGATCAAGTTGTTCTTTTGAATAATGCACTGTTTAAAGGCACTACGAAAAAGTTTTCCTTAGCTTATAGACCTCCCTGGCGCAGTGGTGAGCGCTGTTGTCTTAACGTGGGAGGTTCCGGGTTCGATCCCCGGCAGGGTTAATTTCTGAATTTTCTATGGTCTGGCGAGAGGCCTCAGCCGTGGCTGACGATGAAGACGATGGTGAAGGTGAAGATCGATATGATCATTTTATTTGTTTTATTGTTTCTGATTAAAAAGAATATTTCATTCATTCATTCATGATGCAGTTAAGGACGGATGTGAGCTACTTATTTAGAAATAGTATTCTTAGCAGTGTTATAACAACTATATGAAGCCTCCAACTGGTTTCTAATACAAATAATTATTACTAACAAATATCTCGTGTTAATTATGTAATCTACATATTAAAGACTATACATTCGTTATTCATTTTGTAAAATAAGAATGTGTGATAACGTACTCACTACTCGTAGGCAGCAAACATAGAAATGTTGCGAAACGATTATATTATGAAAAGTAGGTCGCCCTTCAACCGCTCATGTACCTATATTTAATAAACTAATAATTTTGAAGTGGCACAAGTGCCGTAGATACGAGAAAAGTAATTAAGAAGCATTATTATATATTATATTAATTTAACTAAAACCTAAAATGTTTATAATTTTAATGTCATTGGCGCGGTTTGGCCACATTTGTCAAAAGTATACTTGACCGACGCTTTCACAGGTGATTAGTCATTACTTAAGGAACTCCTAAATATAGATTTCAATATAAAATATATACTAAGGAGGAAACTTAAGTAATAATTAATACGATTATGAATGCTGCAGTGAGACTTGTACAATAATTGAAAATTTGCGAGAGTAGAGGTTGGGAAAGTGATGACATTATGGACTCCAGAACAGAAACGACCCAAAGGAAGACCACGACAAAGATGGATGTATCGTGTGAAACAAGGAGGCAAAGACTTTGAAAGCTTCCTTCATGGAAGAAGGAGGCAAAAGATTGAAATATTGGAAAGAGGTAGGCGTTACTTTAAGGAAGTCCATCATAATGAAGGAACCAGAAGTTTAATTTGCTATAATCCGCGACAAAAGGAAGATCTAAGTGGTACAGTGATTTTTTATATTTAATTTTTTTTTTATATAATAACCTCGACGTACGTTTCACTCCGAAATCGGAGCATCTTCAGGAGACGTTGCCTCCACAACGCACTTCACAATGGTGCGTTGTGGAGGCAACATCTCCTAAAGATATTTATGAGAGGGTATTTTTGGAGGAATTCTGTGGTGAGGTGAGCAAATATAAATATAAATATATATATATAATATTTTATAACATATATATTATTAAAAAAAAAAAACACTGTACCACATAGATCTTCCTTTTGTCGCGGATTATAGCAAATTTAACTTCTGGTTCCTTCATTGCAAAAGATTGAGCCGGGTGGAAAGAAATCGTAGAAGAGGCCAAGACCCACAAAGAGTTGCAGGCTGCAGCGCCAAAGGGAGTAAGCAGAGTAAGAGCGAGTGGGAAACTTAAGTAAGGTTCTCCGTTTTGTAGGAGAGTGATGAGTAGTATTAGCAATGTAGTATCTAGTGTCTACGTGTAGATGATAGTGTGAATTCCTGCGCTCGCAAATGCCAACGCGCACGCGCGCACGCAACGCTGCAGGCACGCGGCCGATGCGCGGGCGCACGCGGCACGCGCACCGCGCATGCGCGTTTCATCAAAGGATTCTCATTGGGCATAATTTATTCATAATCATAGCATAACTAAGTAAATTAATGCGTTTTCTACAACGAGACTGCCTGCGTTTGGCGTTACGGTGGTGCATCGTTATTCGTTACCCCAGTTTGATCTAAGTACATCGATGTTAATTTTTTTTATATATTTTTTGTTGCCATGTGATTTTTTACACTATGTCATTTTTTCTCATGAGAAAAAAGAAAGCGCTTAGCGGGTTATACGAGGACTAGGAGTCCTGAGGGAAAACATTCGAAATGAAAAATTCGCGCTAGAATCAAGATCACTGACATAGCCCAAAATATTTGTAAAGTGGCAGTGGGCAGGCTTGTTGACGGGGTAAAGACCATGGGAGCCAAAAGAGAGTTGATAGGTACGTCGTCCAAGAAGGCGTAGCATGAGTCATGGTGCGCCCATAGTCTTTATTTGATGGTGTTTTGGTACACCAAAAATCCATGATTCAGCTGCCAGTCGAATCAAACGAAGAAGAAGATGATTTACTTTTTCTTAATAATTTAGTCAGTCAGTTAGCTCTACACTTATAAAACTAGATCTATAAAGATTACATAATTATTATTTATATATCGTATAATGTAAATGCGATAACAATAGTTTTTATCAAAAAGCATACGTAATTGTTATTAATTGAAATGAGTAAACAGATTATCATAGAAGAAAAAGTGCAGTTTATGATTTATTTATTTATACTTGCGAATCATGTAATTGCACCGTAAGACGGATATATCATGGAATAACGACGCAATTGCATGTCCTTCCTGTTATACCTCATTAGTCCATGTCATGACAAATCATGATGATAACTTATTAGATCCATAATGACTTCAAACAGTGAATCATGCTAACACATACTCAGATTTAAATAAATAGTTCAGTAATGCAAAAGATTAAAAAGTCGAATTGATTCATAAGCTCGCAAGAAAGCCGAGCAAAACTGAAAACAGAATTATTCGAAGTTATTAATATGTCATTACGTATAATAATAATCATTCAATCGCATTAACCACCACTTTAATATAATCTTACTACGCCTTTATCATCATCCATCATTAATACAGCCTTGCACTTGACTACAAAACCTGTGAATTTTATATCGAATTCTATACCCATAACATTACTGCTATTACGAGTCTATATATTGTGTCAATTTGATCCATTTTCTTTTTCGTATCATCACAGTCAACGATTAAAACGAATATGAGCTTTGGGTAGTTATAGCTTTACATTTTAGTGTGTGTCACGTCAAAAATAGAAACCAAGTTACCATTATTACGTTCATTCTTAAAATCAGTGATTTATAGATCGGTAATAGACGTAAGTTATTCACAGTAAGTAAGTCATACTTCATACTTCATACTAATATTATAAATGCGAAAGTCACTTTGTTTGTTGGTTTGTTGGTTTGTTGGTTTGTTGGTTTGTCCTTCAATCACGCCGCAACGGAGCAACGGATTGACGTGATTTTTGGCATGGGTATAGTTGAGGACCTGGAGAGTGACATAGGCTACTTTTTATCCCGGAAAATTAAGGAGTTCCCGCGGGAATAACAAAAAACTTAAACCACGCGGACGAAGTTGCGGGCATCAGCTAGTAAGAAAATAAAAGACAAGAGAGGCAGTGCATACTTTAAACACGGTCCGAAATCAGTAGGAAAATTCCATCTGTTAACAAAACGAGCTGCAAAATATTATACCTTTTTGAGCATTATTTGTCGAAAGTAAAGACTACATCAAATAGTGAAGGTTTTAAGCAAGCAAAAACTTTGCGTAGAAAGCGATTATCAAAACCAGTTAATCATTATGCAAATTAAATGATTAGGCATACTGATAAAATTTAAATTTATTACATGTAATAAGTAATAGAATGTTTTGTATAACATGCAAAATGTTATGACGAATACATTTTGTTTACACTCCGAAAACATTATATATTATCAATGCATATCTTTAAAATGTCAACAGTTGATATTAACTATATCTGTACTGTAATTAAGTCATTGTAGTTATATCGCGCAGCTACATAAAAATATTGAAATTATCCCAACAAACAAAATTTTAATGGCTAATAAACAATCATTTAAGTACGACTTCGTCGAAATCTTGTGCAATGAAAAGGAAATAAACTCTTTTGCAAACTAAATAAACTAAAATACTGAAAGCAAACCAAAAGAAGAAGAGAACAATAAAAAAGAAAATCAAAAAGAGGTTAGCTAAAGCTATTAATTTAGAACAAGGAACACCTAACTTTGACTAGTGTTATGAGGTGAGGTTAAAAATTCGATTTAGAAAATTGATAAAATTCACAATTAAAATTTTAGGGCAGAGTTGGAAATTCGAGTGGAGCAATATTCGGTCTATTCATTATCATACTAGCTCTCCAGCGTTACAATACTTAGTCCCCACAGGGTGGAAGTGTACTGAAACCGGGTTGGTACTGTTCCAATCTGGAATGCCGTAAGTCACCCCTCGTTCAAACTTGAGCAAGATGAAAGGGAAATAGGCAGAATATACTTGTATCCAATAGCCATGCCATTGGAGCCGAAGAGTTTCACAGCGGTAACCGCATAGGCACTAGTAAAATAAGTGTGGTCATCATGGTCAGATTGAGCAACAAATAACCAAGATTTCACTATGGTATTGGTTTCCAAGTGAACTAGATTCCAGCAGGCACGACACTCGATCGCGCGAAGGTTACGCGGGTTCTCACGTACCTAGTGGTCACGGTATAGCAATGGTATCACAAACAACTGATAAGGAGACCGCTTCCGTGAATTGGAGGAGGTAGAATTTTCACTGTTCCATTTGTGAACTGCAGTGACATTCGTCGTTCGGAAATCGGGTCACTTAAGGTTTGTCTAAACTAGTGGTTCGCCCCGAACTGAGACCTCGCGATATCCATAAAATAAATAAACTTTTACAGAGCGCCATCTATTGACATCATTGTGAAGTTCTGTTAAACTGACTGCATGCTGAAGCTCATTAAAAAAAAATAATTTCGTTTCCATATAATATTTATCTAATAGTAACTTTTAACATTAGCGCCATCTAGATAATTTCGTTTCCTTATAAATATTTATTTAGTATTAATTGTTGTTTAAGTACAGGATATAATTCAAATAATTGAACAAGTTTCAGACTCAGCCTTTCAGAAAATATTGTAATAGTTAACTTTGAACATTACCGCCATCTATTGACATCATTGTGAGGTTCAGTTAAAAATACTAAACCTCATTAAAAATTAAATAATTTCGTTTCCTTATAATATTTATCTAATTTTAGTATTTGTTGTTAGAGTACAGGATATAATTCAAATAATTGATCAAGTTTCAGGCTCAGCCTTTCAGAAAATTGAGAGTTCTGAGGTCAACTTTGGACGTTAGAAAATCTCCACTTTGAGAACCCCCCATTTCGTCAATCTTTTGGGGAAAAATTAAAAAAAATATATTTTTGGACTCTATTTCTAATTGTCTTTAAAATGATATACCGCAACCCTATGTAACGCTATAAAAAATATTTTACTTCGCATTAGCTTCTATGAGAGCCCCCCTGAAATAAAGATTTTTATAACTTTTTAAGCTATATTCGGCTGGAGGCCATCGGTTTATATATATAATATTTAAATTTGAAGCAATTACGTTCATTCATTCAGAAGTTATAGGGCTCTGACAGACGGACGGACGGACGGACGGACGGACGGACAAGTGCAGATTCACTCAAGTAGACTCAGAGACCTTCGCTTTGCTCGGTCAATTAGGATGATAATTTTGGCAGATGTCGTTTGCATAGTACTGCTTCAGTCTATCTTAATTTTAATTTTTAGTCTCTAGTCCTTCACTATTATCATACACCTCTCATCCATCAAAATTATCATAATAATTCCTAAATTAGACAAAACTATAGTCGGTTTACCATGGGGTTTTTTTTTCTGCAGGTGATAATATTTTGATTTTTCCTCTAAGGAAAAGGGTCTTCCAATACTGGTAATGTGATCACAGCAATATTATTTTATTTAAATTCATGTTAGTTGAGAGATATCGCTCAGATATCACATAATAGATTAAATTATAAAGAACATTTTATTTCTAATTGCATGGTAACAGAAGATTGTTTATAATCTTAATGTGTGAGTGTTAACTCTGTTAAATCTGCAATTAAGAAACAATAAAAGAAAATTTAGTCTGTCATTAAGTAAATCATTAATTGATAATAATAATTAAGGAATTAATCAAATATATAAAGATATATAGAAATATCGTAAAATATCACAAGACGTTTTAAAAAAGGTTTTACACAGCGCGTGAGATCCTAGTTCGGGGCGAACCACTATTATTTATTATATTAATAACTACCTAACTTAAATGAACACAAACTCCTCGATTTAACTTTCATTTCATAAACAGATATCGTGGCAATCAAACAGTTACAAATAGCCAATGATTACAACGCTATTGTAAAGGAAACAGTTTTTTCCTTCTACATTTTTACCATTTACGTGTGTGAATTGATGAGTTGTGAATTGTAAAAATGTCGTATTATTAATGCCAGACCATACTTACACGGAATTACTAATAAATAAAATATTACTTAATAAGTAATCATTAAACAAATATAAATCATAGCCCACTACAAAAATAGACTATAATAATTACTTAAAAAACGTCAACATTCATGGCCCATGGGCATGGTTTCTATGACGCAGGTTATTGCGTTTCTAGATAATCAGGCTATCTGAACTGATTGTATTATTTGTGGTATTTATATACATATCGGTGATTAATTTATTAAAAAAAATATGTTTTAAGTAAGCATTTATGTAATCGATACCCAACTTCTTGTTCTCGTTTATAAAACGAGCGTTTATATGCGTAATAATTGCATAGAAAACTCAAAGATATAGGTTATCCAATGTAATTAAAATGAATGATGAAAATAAAAGTCTACAATCCACAACAAATTGAAAATTTACACGAAATACCATGAATATTAAAAAGTCTGTTCTAAAGAAAATAAAGACTAATATTCAAATTGATGTGATAATGTAATTGAATAACTGTCGATAGGTATGTGGTAGTAGTAGGTAAGTGACGACGTAAGCAGTTGCTAACGAAAAGTTTCATCAAACAACTTATAAATATTCAACGTCTTATGACTTAATAAAAAAAAGAAATCGATTCGATTCCGAAACCGTGGCTCGACGCTGCGACTTAAAATTGGAAACAACATCTAATGAGAAAGAAAAAGGAAGCTCTTTTCCATCATAAGAACTTATTTTAAGGTATCTCTCTTTGGAAACAGATGGAAACCAAAGTACGATGTCTAACCCATATTAGTCGTTTTACCAATAGAACACTGTAGATTGCCTTGGAAGGATCACCGCAGAACACAAAATATATGCGTCGCTTGTATACAATTCTTTTCAACAATTCCCTTAAAATTAAATCAGTTCTGATTTATTAAATCAGCACACAGCGATACTTCATGCTTTTTCTATCAACTACTAAGATTCTAATCACCATTTCTTTTAAAAGTTATTTTGATGTTCCCTTGTATTGGAAGTTTTGAGTTTTTGTTTTTCTGATTGAGATGTGATGCTGTCTCTGGATATAATAGATCTTCTTGAATAAACATTATTATTATTTAACTTTTATGTTATAGTTAATAACGAGGAAGTCTTTTCAACATAAACATTCAACATAAGCGTTCTGGTTCATATACCAAGTAAATTGCTTGAATATTGTCATACAAGCAGTTTCTTGGGATATCTAGCTCATAATTTAATTGTTCGATGTCTTGGATATTGGGAAAATTCTCATGATTTTAAAATACCCGAACGCGGTCAGCGGTACAGCGGCCGCATATTTTCCAATTACACTAGAACTCCCGTGCCCGAGTCACCGGTCTACCCACGCAAGCTATATAAAGCGGGAATTCTTTCAAACACCGGCGCTGGATGCAAGCCATTCCTGGCATCACATGACTATGACAACAGGTATGACACTATCAACTCTTACCTTCATGTCATCGAGCATATCGCAGGCTGAGATGAGGGACGCCGTGTCCGGAGCCACTTTAATAACGCCCATCGTGCCCGAGAAACTCCTGATTGTAAAAATTGAGAAGTTCGGGGTCCAAAAATTAACACGATTTTTACGTGATTTATTTCAAATTCCCGAACAATTTGCAAGTGTTCCAATAACGAATTATTTCTTAAAAAGTTAGTTACTAAACGAGTAACGCGTGGTTTGTTTTAGGAACACAACGCGCGAGACGTGCTCACGCAGTGACCGAGCCGCGCGGACTGAAGCTATGTGCGCGATTGCTATGCGACTGTGCGGTCTGCGAGTGAAAGGGTCGTGACGTCACAGATAACGCTGAACGCGGTTCCCCCCGCAACTTGTTGCTATATTTTCCATCTCGCTTGCTTTTACTTACACTCCCGTTGACCTAGCCTGTCTATCTCGCTCTCAACTTGACAATTCGCCATGATCCGTAGTCTAGTACGCTTGGCAGTTATCGTTTTACAAACACACTTGGATACTTCACGCACCATATTAAAATTGTTATAAAAATGAGTGCGATTGAAGGTCAAACCGAATGTGCAAAAAAGTGCCAGCTCCCATTCTATTAATTTGGGAAGGCTACGAAACGTTCACGTATAAAGGCCGTTCGTTCTACATGCGTAGACGATGACGTCAGACGTTGCTACGCGACAGGATACGCGAATGGAACGTCTACGAAGTGCTCGTTAGGATTTCGTAGTCGTCTACTACAGTAAAAACTAAAAACCTTTTGTTAAAATTAAACAGTGGGTTTTGTACAAATTTTCTTTCAAATTTTCTTGCAATTGTAAACAAAATGCAAATATTGGCAATGCAGAATTTGAGTCATTGGTTACTAACACCTGTTTTGTGTTTGGCCATTCAACTTGCAAGCGTGAAATAAAAAGTTGCACGAGTCTCTGAAGCAAGTAAGTAAATATAGGTACAGGAAATTTAAACAAAAACATTATTAAAAAACATTAAGTAACCAGAGAAAGCGAAGAATCCACGCTTAATATTAGAAGTTAAAACAAATGCGAATGTCTGTCCATCTGTCTATTCCTTTATTGGCTTATCCGCAATAACCGATTTTGACGTTTGGTAGGTAATGCAGACATAGCTTCATCCCGGAAAATCAATAGGTTCCCACGGGTTAAAAAACCTAAAATATATGTATATGCAGAGTGCAGACGTAGTCGCGAGCTTACTCCAGGGGCCATACTTAAAACAATACTTAGGTATGCCAAATTACTCAGAATGAAAGTTTGATATCACGTACCTTGACGTTCCTAAAATAAGGATTATAATTCTAAAACACGAAAGTCAACAATAATGGAACAATATGGCTTTAACAATTTGGCAGTATGGCTCCAGTAGAAGATGACGACACCTTAGGCGTAGTGCGGTAAGCAGGAGTTCCCAGGTTCGATTCTCAGTGCAATTTTTCACACACAGAAACACAGATGGACAAAATCTTCTAGTTTTGTGAAAGTAAAATAGATAAAATAGTCAACGGATGAAAAAGAAACATCAATTTAAAAATAAGTAAGTAAATCCATCGCTAAAGGTTAAGGGCACAGGCCCTCAAGCTGTCTTTATTGTCTGCTTGACATTTCCGAAGTACCTACCAGGGGCATACTACCATCGCTTAAATCCGCATTGTTTTAATATCGTTGACGTTCGTGTTTTAAAATTATCATCCTTATTTTAGGGATATCAAAGTACGTGACATAAGACTGTCATTTTTAAATAATACTGCTTCAAACGATGGTAGTAGCCCCCCAGTCCTACTGGGCAGTACTGTATCATTCATGTTTAAGTCAATCTCCTTAGATTCATCATCATCACATCATCATCACTACAGCCTATTGACGTCCCACTGCTGGGCACAGGCCTCCACTCTCATAGGAGAGCAGGAATTAGAGCTTAGACCCACCACGCTGCTCCAATGCGGGTTGGCGGGCTTTAACGACTATTATCATGTTAGTGATAATAACCGGGACCGACGGCTTAACGTGCTCTCCGAGGCACGGGGGTGAAACACCGCCAACTTCCAACTCCGGGCTGGCACTGAGAATTTCTTAATTGAAAAACCCAATACCTAACTTTTATGCCCGACCGGGAATCGAACCCAGGAGACCTCGTGATCCGCAGTCGACTATGCTAACCACTAGACCAACGAGGCAGTTCTCCTTAGATAACAGAATATTAGAGATAATAGTTTAGTATCTGTAATCTCCTTAGATTACAGATACTAAACTATTGTCTCGTGAAAAGGTCACTGACGACCTCCCTGGCCCAATGTTGAGCGCTGTTAACGTGGGAAGGTCCCGAGTTCGATCTCCGGCAGGGTCAATTTGGGAATTTGTACGGCCGAAGCCTCTCATCAGGCCATACCAGAAATTATAATTTCTAGTCTGGCCTGGTGAGAGGCATCGGCCGTGGCTACTTACCACCCTACCAGCAAAGACGTGCCGCCAAGTGATGTAGCGTTCCGGTACGATGCCGTGTAGAAACCGATTAGAGATTTGGGTTTAAAGTAGCTGCCATGCCCCTAACATGGTTAACCCACTACCATCTTAGACTGCATCATCACTTACCATCAGGTGAGATCGCAGTCAAGGGCTAACTTGTATTGGATAAAAAAGGCTATTGATTAAAAAGGCTACGGACTGTTTTTTTAATTTTTTTTGTTGTCAACAAAAAATAAACTGTTAGCCAATAAAAATATATAAAAAATTAGTAGCCAATAAGCTAGAAGGTAGTAGGGAATAAAGTTGCCATTGAACAATTGTACTTTATGGTATGAAAAAAAAACTGTAAGTATATGTCGAGGTAACCCTATTTCTACCAGAAAAAGAAAATGATAAGAAAATATAATCAGTTCTATTATACGTTGATTAGACTTAACAACCGGGATAAAACAGATCTATGTTCCAGTGTGGGAGGCTTAAAGGAAGTCGCTAATTAAATTATAGCCCTCGGGCTGTTGCTTGATATTTGCGAAGCGTACCTACAGGAATAAACGCTACATTTTATTTGGGCCAAGCATTTTTATCAGCAAAACGCTAAAGATAAAAATCACTCACTACAGCCCATTAACGTCCCACTGCTGGGCACAGGCCTCCACTCTCATACGAGAGGGGAATTTAGAGCTTAGACCCACCACGCAGCTCCAATGCGGGTTGGCGGGCTTTAACGACTATTATCATGTTAGTGATAATAACCGGGACCGACGGCTTAACGTGCTCTCCGAGGCACGGGGGTGAAACACCGCCAACTTCCTAACTCCGGGCTAGTGCTGAGAATTTCTAGTCACAAAAACCCAACACTTATTATGGCCCGACCCGGGACTCGAACCCGGAACCTCGTCGGCCGCAGTCGAACGTGGTAACCACTAGACCAACGAGGCAGTTAGGATAAAAAAGAACGGAAAGAAGAAGATAAAAATAGTACAAAATATTTAGTTTTTCGTAATTTATCCGTACGATGCCATATAGAAACCGACTAGGGCTATGGGTTTAACATAACTGCCATACCCCGAACAGGCTAGCCCGCTACCATCTTAGATTGCATCATCACTTACCATCAGATGAGCTCGCAGTTAAGGGCTAACTTGTAATGGAATTAAAAAAAACTAGACAATTCCAGGAGCACATAATACATAATATGATCTCTAAGGCCATAATAAGACTTTAAAAAACAGAAATAGCGTTTTTTTTTTTTTTTCGGATTGTGTATGCTGACTGGCCCTACTGGCCGCTACAGCGTCACCGGGGGGTTAGATGAGCGCTAGGCGTCGACGAGAAAAGAGCCCTAGGGCTCGAAGACATCGGGGGGGGGCAACGTCTTCCTAAGGGCGCCTCCTGTGAGGCTCGGACCTCGGCTTAGGATGACATTGGGACGAATGGAAGGTCGGTTGGAAAACAGAAATAGCGTTTGCAAAATATCTCACTATATAATTTTAGGCGTATTAAACCAAGTTGCAGTTTCGTAAGACGTCCAACTACGTGGTGGTCGGAAAACTCGGGGTTTTTTTTCAGGTTGTACCTTACAAATTATTAAAGGCGCGTTGTATAGAATAAGTAATCTTTATATTATTAATAAGTAATAAGTAACTTTAAAAGTACTTAGACATGCTTATTATACGATCGCAACCACAGTATCTAGGGTACTATTGTAGGTCCAATAGTACCCTGTATACTGCACTTGAAATATTGCCCATTTTTTCCCAAAAAGAATAGATTCCTACAGAACCTACCACCAGGGGTGCAAAAGTGGTTTAGGGTAGAGACCATCAACAGCTGGGGGTGCAATTTTTTACGACCTACGATGTTTTTTAAAATGATTATAGATATTACTTTAAAGAACAGACGAATTTGGTAAGTACTAATATATTATAGCTAACTATAATTATATTCTTAGAATTAACGGACGTAATATAAACATTGACTTACAATGTACTAACCTACTACATAAACTACTTACGTATACAAGTAATGAAATTAAAAATTTTATAAAACCCACGACGAACTGCAGAGCTCCATTATACCTTTGACCTTTATAACTTTGAAACAATAATTAGAATTTAGCAAACGTATATATTACATAATATCTAAAACACAAAAATGCATCTTTGACAGCTCAGTAGTTTTTTTGACCAGTGTGGTGGACTATGGCCAAACCCTTTTCTTTCCGAGGCGCGCTTGTCACGACAAATCAAAAGAGTCCAAACGCGACAGGTATACGATGAGAATTTAAGGAGTTCCCATGATCGCCTCCTGACTCCATCATGATACCCTGGCCACCATCTAGGTACAAGCTAAATACCTATATCTAAAACAAAAAGCCCGCATCTAAATCAGCACAGTCGTTTTTGAGAAGAATGGTAACATATTGAAAAAATAAAATCATAGACTACAGCTCAGCTTTGTTGTCTATGGTCCTAAAATATATCTAAGAACCTTCTCACAAGCTATACACATCTAATGAAAAAAACCGCATTTCAATCGGCCCAGTACTTTTTGTAAAAAATTGTAACATATCGAAATATTAAAATCATAGACTACAGCTCAGCTTGGTTGTCTATGGTCCTAAAATATATCTAAGAACCTTCTCTCAAGCTATATATATCTAACTAGTATCTCGCCCTGTGCGCGAGCTGCTAAAGCAGCTCACGGGTTGTGGTTAGACTTACAAGTAGTACAGATTTTACTGTACTAAACTGAATTCATTTATTATGGTGATAACAAAATAAATAAAAATGGCGCTGATTTTCTAAAATTTTGGTAACAGTTTCCTGTTTTGTGACCCCAAGGAGCCCTTAATATCGATTTTGAACGAAATCGGTCAATTAACACAGAATTTCAAACAGGCGCTGATTTTTTAAAATTTTGGTACCAGTTTCCTGTTTTGTGACCCCAGGGAGCCCTAAATATAGATTTTGAACGAAATCGATCAATTAACACAGAATTTCAAACAGGCGCTGATTTTTTTAAATTTTGGTACCAGTTTCCTGTTTGGTGACCCCAGGGAGCCCTAAATATAGATTTTGAACGAAATCGGTCAATTAACAAAGAATTTCAAAATGGCGCTGATTTTTTTAAATTTTGGTACCAGTTTCCTGTTTTGTGACCCCAGGGAGCCCTAAATATAGATTTTAAACGAAATCGGTCAATTAACAAAGAATTTCAAAATGGCGCTGATTTTTTTAAATTTTGGTACCAGTTTCCTGTTTTGTGACCCCAGGGAGCCCTAAATATAGATTTTGAACGAAATCGGTCAATTAACAAAGAATTTCAAAATGGCGCTGATTTTTTAAAGTTTGGTAACAGTTTCCTGTTTTGTAACCCCAGGGAGTCCTAAATATCGATTTTGAACGAAATCGATCAATTAACAAAGAATTTCAAAATGGCGCTGTTTTTTTTAAATTTTGGTACCAGTTTCCTGTTTTGTGACCCCAGGGAGCCCTAAATATAGGTTTTGAACGAAATCGGTCAATTAACAAAGAATTTCAAAATGGCGCTGATTTTATAAAGTTTGGTAACAATTTCCTGTTTTGTAACTCCAGGGAGTCCTAAATATCAATTTTGAACGAAATCGATCAATTAACAAAGAAATTCAAAATGGCGCTGATTTTTTTAAATTTTGGTACCAGTTTCCTGTTTTGTGACCCCAAGGAGCCCTAAATATAGATTTTGAACGAAATCGGTCAATTAACAAAGAATTTCAAAATGGCGCTGATTTTTTTAAATTTTGGTACCAGTTTCCTGTTTTGTGACCCCAGGGAGCCCTAAATATAGATTTTAAACGAAATCGGTCAATTAACAAAGAATTTCAAAATAGCGCTGATTTTTTAAAATTTTGGTACCAGTTTCCTGTTTTGTAATCGCACGAAGTCCTAAATGCAATAAACCGCATCTCAATCGGCCCAGTACTTTTTGTGAAAAATGGTAACAGTGGTTGAAAAATTAAGATCATAGACTACAGCTCAGCTTTGTTGTCTATGGTCCTAAAATATATATAAGAACCTTCTCACAAGCTATACACATCTAATGCAAAAAACCGCATCTCAATCGGCCCAGTACTCTTTGTGAAAAATGGTAACATATTGAAAAAATAAAATCATAGACTACAACTCAGCTTTGTTGTCTATGGCCCTAAAATATATCTAAGAACCTTCTCACAAGCTAAACATATCTAATGCAAAAAACCGCATCTCAATCGGCCCAGTACTTTTTGTGAAAAATTTTAACACATAGAAAAATTAAAATCATAGACTACAGCTCAGCTTAGTTGTCTATGGTCCTAAAATATGTCTAAGAACCTTCTCTCAAGCTATATATATCTAATGCTATAAACCGCATCTCAATCGGCCCAGTACTTTTTGTGAAAAATGGTAACAGTGGTTGAAAAATTAAGATCATAGACTACAGCTCAGCTTTGTTGTCTATGGTCCTAAAATATATCTAAGAACCTTCTCACAAGCTATACACATCTAATGCAAAAAACCGCATCTCAATCGGCTCAGTAGTTTTTGTGAAAAATGGTAACATGTTGAAATATTAAAATCATAGACTACAGCTCAGCTTGGTTGTCTATGGTCCTAAAATATATCTAAAAATCTTCTCACAAGCTATACGTATCTAATGCAAAAAACCGCATCTCAATCGGCCCAGTACTTTTTGAGAAAAATGGTAACAAAAAAGTGCACAAACAAACAAACAAACATACAAACAAACATACAAACAAACAAACACACAACCTCTTAGGGCAAACACATATACCGTCTCCGCTTCGTCGAGGGTAAAAACAAGACGTAGGCAAATTAACGAATTAAAACGGGGACCTTGGTCGAACGACGAAAACGAAAGCAGTGTCGGATTAAAAAGTAGGTCATTGTTGAGTCAAGGCGAAGACTGTTTATATAGTACCTACCTACCTGCCTCTACCTGCCTATACCTGCGGGTCATTCGTACATGATGTCCGCGAGCCGCGGCTTTGTCCGTGTAGATTTATAGGAGCCTCTTTACAGGGCCTTGCATAGCCACATCCCCAAGAAGAAAAGAATAAACCGACATCAGCTAAAGACTGGTCCTTAAGTATTGGTAAATCTATGCTAACGACCGGTTTTAAAACGTGTTCTTCTTCTTACTTGAGAACGTGTTTTAGCTGATGTCGATTTGTAAATACGAATCAGTGGTAGATACACTTGACGATTCAAAAGTACTTGTAAAAGTTTATTTGAATCAAAACAAGTGCGAGTCGGACTCGCGCACCGAGGGTTCCGTACTCAAGAAGTAGGTATAATTACCTTTGTTAATGAACCGCAAAACTAACTTTGTTTGTAGAGGTTTACTGTTAATATCAAAAAATTACGTTTGTTGTATGGGAGCCCCCCTTTAATATTTACTTTATTGATATTTAATTATTTATTTTGAAAGGTAATATACAAGTTAATATTCTATGAAAATTTGAACCGTCTTCCTGTTACCGTTTTTAATATTGAGCAAAAAAATACGAAAAAAACACGTTTATTGTATTGGGACTCCCCTTAATATATATATTTTTTTAATTTTTAGTATTTGTTTTATAGCGGCAACGGAAATACATCATTTGTGAAAATTTCAGCTTTCTAGCTATCACGGTCTATGAGATACAGCCTGGAGACAGACAGACAGACAGACAGACAGACAGACAGACAGGCTGACAGACAGACAGACAGCGGAGTCTTAGTAATAGGGTCCCGTTATTACCCTTTGGGCACGGAACCCTAAAAACATTTGATTTTGATTTTTTTTGACGGACCTTAGCTACAGAACATCAGCTAAGAACTCGTTCTCAATTATCTAGCAATCTATGCATACTTAGTCTTAAGAACGTGTTCCCAAGTATCGGTCAATCGATGCTCAAGCTTAAGACGGGTATTTACTTCTTTAATTCTTAGAATCACCAGAAACCCTTATATTGAGAGATACCTGAGAACGTGTTTTTAGATGATGTCGGTATATTTATACGGAAAACGTGACTTCCGAGAGAGATTCCGTCGATATTGATAGCCGTGGCCGAAATTCGGCCTTCGACTTCGGCTCGCGTTTTCTTTACTTAATAGTATTGTTGCTTGGTTATAATGGTGCAATAAAAATTGAATAACAATAAGCACGTCTTACCCAGACATCGTTGGGTATTTCATTTTTATATTAATTCTTTTTTTTTTAAATACTTCTACATTATTATTGATGAAATAAAAGTATTGCAGAAGACGTCGATTTACCAAGGATTTCAATTGGTGGTTCCTTGGTTACTAGCCTTACTCTACTCTCTTCTACTTTTGAGTACCTATATTTTTTTTCCCCCATCTAATTAGGACAAACATTAAGTACATAAATATTACATTGAATGTATTTAGTAACAATAACTGATGTTATTTATTAAAACTATTTACATTAAATTAAAACTAAATTAAATTAAACTAAATTAATTTAATTAATATTACATTACATTTGCTTTTTGGTTAGTTTTGTAATGTTTTACAAAACTAGTAAGTAATAGTAATGGAAAAACTAGAAGTTTAATTCGCTATAATCCGTCACAGAAGGCCAATATAATGTGGTACAGTGGGTATCTCGAACCTGATGTCCGCGACAAAGACAATCTCTTTACAATCGTGCATTGTAAAGGCAACATCTCCTGAAGATGCTCGGGTATCGAAGTGAAACGTACGCTGAGGGTATTTTTGAGGGTTTGTGTGGTGTGGTGAATGTCACGGGCATCAGGTTCGAGATACGCACTGTACCACATAGATTGGCCTTTTGCGGCGGATTATAGCGAATTCAACTTCTAGTTTTTCCATTGTCATGGACTTCCGCAAAGTAACGCCTGCTTCTATCCATTAAACTAATAATAAGTTCCATAATGTACGCTACCCTATCTTTGGGTCCTAAATTACATGAATTCTCGCCAGCCTCCTGAAGCTTTTCTTAACCATAATAATTAAATCATGTCGCCTCGGACCACATCCGTAAGTATTAAACAGCTTAGCAATCGTGTACAGCTTAGAAACTCGAACCATAATCCTAAATGTGGAAGTATGGATACTTGTAATTTTGTAAAGGATGTTTGTTACTCCTTCACGCCGCAATGACTGAACCAATTTGCCTGAAATTTGGAATGGAGATTCTGGTATTGATCTACATTTTATCCAGGAAAATTAAATAATGCCCGCGAGCATCAAAAGTCTTATAAACCACTCGGACGAAGTAGCGGGCATCGTCTCGTAATCAATAAGTATAATAACTAAAATCATGTCTGAAACCGAAAGATATAGCAATGTGAGATGTGCAAGACTATGCGAGAAGCAGTGTAGCAGGTAGCTCTATATTCTACATTATAATATAAGTAAGCTAAGCTAAGTAAGCCAAATAGCTTTATCTACATGATAATATAATTATGTTACAACGTAATATCATTTTGTCTTTTGTTGACTATTTTGCCGTACTGTCGCTATTACAGGGCAGCAAATTTGTGGTAAGTTTCTGTGGAATTGTGGACTTGAAGGATGTTTCTAGATGGTTTCGATTTTTTCTCTAAGAAGTAAAATATTGATGGAAAATGGAATGAATGAATGGAATTTCGATGATGTCACAAGTATTTGTTTCAAAATCTCATTGTTTGTTTGTTATTACCCTGTTCGATATATTATTAATCATTGTTACGATATTCGTTGTTCCGTGCTTTCTTCATTACATTCTTTGTTATTGCAAAATTTCCGTGTAATATTCCGCGTATTACATTTTGAGATTACGTAGCGGACCGTTTTAATACTAAGTTCTTTGGGTCACCGATTCCATACTGTAGGTATGGTGGCTAAACCGTGGTAGAGCGTAGATACACTGGTAGAGCGAGCGGGCGGCCCTGTCAAGGACGATCCACATCCGTGTGCGACACATACACACAATATAATAATAATCCTTAATACAATTATGCATAAAGCCTTTATTTCAACAAAAATACCTGCACATTGAACACACACACTTCATGGTAATTTGTTCCTTAATCGTTTAAAATAGAACCGATAATTCCTTGCAGTAATAGCGCTTAATACTGGTTTTGGTACGTAAACAACTAATAATATGTGTAGGGTTGACAACTGAGTGGTCGGCGACAGGTATTTTTTGCAAAAAAGTTTATTGCCTATGTGCTCGCAACCGTATAATTGGTTAAACAAGATAAAGTTAAAAAAAAAGGACTACTTTTTACCATTTACAATATAAACATAAATACCATTATACCAATTACCATTAAATAAATAAAAAATACAACAACAACAAATAAATATATAACAAGTTGTAAATTTTTTTTTTCTGTTATTTGTTTGTGTGTAATAAAGTCTTTTTACTCACTTACTTACTTACTTACTTAAATACCATTTTAAATATACCGGATATATTATAATTATATTCTATACAATAAGCTCTTACTTTCAAAATAAAGATTTTTTTACTTACTTAAATACCATTGAATTTACCGGATATTTTATAATGATTATATTCTACACAAACACAATAAACTCTTAATTTTTAATACCGATTCGGTATTTTTGCAACGAATTCTAAAGGGCTATCGTAGAAGTTAGTAGCAAATAACTGTATTTTCTTTCCTTTCGTAATTTTACAAGGCCGCCAGGAGTCAAGATACCTGTTGTAAATTGAGTATACACAATATACCTATCTAGCTAGTACTATCTGCAACCCACCTCATTATTTTATTACATGATGCCCGCAACTTCGACCGCGTGGATTGACGCTTTTTGATTCCCGCGGGAACTCTTTAGGTTATTTTTTCTCTTTAGCCTATACTCTTCCTTGGGATGTAATCTGTCTCTGTACTAAATTTCATCGGTTAAATAATTTCCTCCCGACCGAATTTCGGCCACGGCGGCCTATCTCCAGAGAGATTAGCCATCTGCGCGGGAGATATTATAGTGCACAAGTGTGTGCGCATACACAGGTGCACTCTCTGTTCCTTTACTCTCATAGCCCGATGGGACGGAAAATCCGACACGACCGGAGAGAGATCAGGCGCAGGACCGACGGCTTTACGTGCTCTCCGAGGCACGGGGGTGAAAAACCGCCAACTTCCTTACTCCGGGCTAGTACTGAGAATTTCTTGTCAGAAAAACCCAATACTTGCCATGGCCCGACCCGGGAATCGAACCCGAGACCTCGTCGGCCGCAGTCGAACATGCTAACCACTAGACCAACGAGGCAGTCAAATCGGTTAAATAGATAAGCCGTGAACGGTGAAAGGGTAGCAGATAGACAGACAGACACACTTTCGAATTTGTAATATTAGTATGCATTCCTTGAAACGTGATTAATATAAATTATGAACCACAGAAATGAGGAATACGACTTAAACACCCTATATTTTATTTGAAGGTTTGACCTATCTAAACGAGGTCACAGATTCGATCCCCGGGCACCTCTAACTTTTTAGAGTTAAGTGCATTTTAAGAAATTAAATATCGCTTAAAACAACGTGAGGAATCCTACGTGCCCGAGAGTCCATTATAATGTTCTCAAAGGTGTGTGAAGTCTGCCAATCTAAACTTGGCTAGCGTGGTGGACTATGGCCAAACCCTTCTCATTACGAGAGGAGACTCGTGCTCAGTAGTGTGCCAGCAATGGGTTGAAATGATGGATGATATTTTATTTGAAATTGAAATTTATTTGTTTTCTGTAAACTATAATAAAATTTGATCTTGTTTCTAAGAACGATGACGTAGGTGGCAACCCTGTGGTTTATTGGTGTTTTCTCCTTGACGTGTACTCTGATACAGCCTCATCTCGTTCAGCCGGATGTTATTCGGAGCGGGGAGTTCTATTGTTCTATTTCAAGATCAGCCATCTTCATTACGACTCTTTTACTCACACACTTTGTCAAATGAAATTACAGTCGTAATGTAGCCATGCTTTTATTAATATTTTTTTCTCACACTGGCGCGTAAATTCCTTCATTATTTAAAAAATACATTAATGCACACCAAGTATGGACTAGGTATGCACGCCATCAATTTCCAACATGACATTTATTTAAATTGCTGGACAGTCCTGAGGTTTTTAAAGTACCTATACACTCAATATACACTTTGAAATAGCAGAGTGCATTTATTTTCAAAAGTTTAAATATCGAACTAACATTGGTTTAACTGATGACGTATGAAATTTTTATTATGAACTAACTGATGCCCGCGACTTCGTACGCGTGGATTGAGGTTTTTTGGTTCCCGTGGGAACTCTTTCATTTTCCGGGATAAAAAGCCTTTGTGCTATTCCAGACTATAATCTATCTCTGTGCCAAATTTCATCCATCCATCCATCCATCCATACATCCATACATCCATCCAAACTTTCGCATTTATAATATTATAGTTTAAAGTATATACATATAGTATATAGTATAGTATAAGAAGTAAGATAGATTTGTATCTTGAATCAATAAGTTTATTGTTTTCTTCGCAAATTAAATAAAAGTACTATAAAAGTCTCGGCCAAAATAGCAATTGACATCCTCATTCACCTAAAAACCACTTTGAAAGTTGCGGCTGTCAATTGCTTTATTTCCGGCCTGAATGGTAATGTACTTGATTGTTATGACGATGATAATTAGGTATGAGATAATAATAAGTTCCTAACTAGATTGGACCGCATTATTAATCCGAGAAACCCACTGCCTAGAATAAGCAACGAACTCTATGTACAATTAGTAATCTCTGTTGTTTATTACTCTATATTAACTTATAACCACATTGTTTCCTCGAAACAGGATGCCGGACAGGACCTGACCTTCGATGAGAATTATCTGAAACCTGATGTGATTGACATAATTTGTTAACGGGCTGTTATTCTAAGAAAGTGTAAGTACACGTATAGTGGTAGAGCGACGCTATCGTTCTACAGAACTGGACCAACCTTGTCGCAACTGACCATTCTGCTGATTGAAGAATTGATCAAGTGATCAATTTGAACAGATAGCTACAGACTCCTTTCATGCGTCCTGACCCATAAAATATAATATCTACAGTTAAATAATCATCATATTTACGTACATAGTCGTTCTTTTTTTAATATATAAAACAAAGTCGGGTTTGTTCGAACGGCTGGACCGATTTTCTTCGTTTTTGATTTGTTGTATTTGTCTCCGTCCCGAATAGCAGAATAACTATTAAAGATATTGGAATATAAAAGAAAAAACATTTTCCCTTATTTTTCTCACAAAATGTTCAAGGGTTTTGTAACTGTCAAACATTAATTTTAATGTTCATCCCGTCAATACGTTAAAGTCTCCTCTCAAATTAATCAAAGAAAAACTTAAACCACGCAGACGAAGTCGCGGGCAACAGCTAGTTTAATAAATATAATATTTCTATTAATTATTATATCCATTGTGTCTTATCCGACTGTCTGTCTGTCTGCTACGCTTTCACGGCCCATCTGTTCAACCGATTTTGATGAAATTTGGTACAGGGATAGGTTGTATCCCGAGGAAGGATATAGGCTACTTTTTATCCCGGAAAATTCAAGAGTTCCCGCGGGAATCAAAAAACTTAATTCACGCGGACGAAGTCGCGGGAATCGTCTAGTCTATAATATTTACAAAAAATAAAACATAAAACCTTAACTTATCTTCATACATACTTTATACTATTACTCGATGATGCCCTAACTTGTCCGCATGAATTAAGTTTTTTATCCCGCGGGAACTCCGTAATTTGTCGTGACAAAGTAACCCATGTCCTTCCCCGGATACATCTCTAACCTCTATACCAAATTTCATCAAAATAAGTTGAAAAGGTGGGCCGTGAAAGCGTATCAGACAGACAGACGCCCTTTCGCATTTATAATATTAGTATGGAAATATGGACACATCCATAAGTGTATCTTTTTGATGTTTCCAAGTTTTGCACCTTTGATACACATTATGATTTGTCTGTAAGTGTGCATGTGACCGTCAGGGGAACCTTCAATTTTATATATATTTTTTTATGTTTATGAAATTAAAAAAGCGCTCGTCAAAAGCGTGCGATGGCGGGTTAAGCCATCATATTAGTGCTTATAGCCAAGAGGTCAGATAAAATCTATAAGGCACATGAAGAATCAAATTCCCAGATCCGTGGGTGGGTAAACATTTAGCGGTTAGGTAACATGACACGTTATTTTTAGAACAACTATTTCAAAGGTTATGTAGCATAACAAAAGACGTAATATCGTATTAATCATACTAATTTATACTATCATATCATATCATACTTCATATCATCATATCATATCATATCATACTAATATTATAAATGCGAAAGTCACTTTGTTTGTTGGTTTGTTGGTTTGTTGGTTTGCCCTTCAATCACGCCGCAACGGAGCAACGGATTGACGTGATTTTTTGCATGGGTATATTTGAGGACCTGTAGAGTGACATAGGCCACTTTACATCCCGGAAAAACGAACAGTTCCTGTGGGATAGTATGCTCTTTTTCTCGCATTTTTCTTCAATTAGGCGGCAACGGCGCAACGGATCGACGTGATTTTTGGCATGGGTATAGTTGAGGACCTGGAGAGTGACATAGACTACTTTTTATCCCGGAAAATTAGGGAGTTCCCGCGGGAATTAAAAAAACTTAAATCACGCAACGAAGTCGCGGGCATCAGCTTGTAATGTTATAAATGCGAAAGTGTGTTTGTTTGTTGGTTTGTTCTTCAATTACGCTGCAACAGAGCAACGGATCGACGTGAGTTTTTGCATGGGCTTTTTACGCCTATTACTACTCCAGCTTCGCAACTAGTTGAGGAAATGACGATATACCTAGGTCCTAGGTACACAGATGTAGTCTAGGTATATCCTCATAAGAACAAAAGTAACAGATATATACAATCTGTTTTATTCTGTTACGTTACAGTAGGTGACCCTTTAAAAGTTTACGTGGTCTCGCATTGTCGCGTAGATAAGTTTGTAATTTTCTATGGGGTCAGATCGCGTCGCTTTCGTCGCTCACATGTGGGGCAGGGAGCTCATAGTTATTAGCTAGCGTCCATATTATACCAGATCCGTATGTCACATTAGCTAACTAGTAAATCTAACTGCATTTTATAAAAGAGTGAATTAGAATAAATTTCTGTGTTGGTTTCGAGTATTAACAGGAAAGGTCTAGCATTAGGTATAATCATCTTTAATGACTAAGTAGTAACTAATTAAGCTGTAGGCTTAGCATTGATACCCCGTATTGTTATCAACTTATTCAGTAATAATTCCAAGGTTTACGCTGTTCGAGAAAGGAGTGGCAAGGTTTAATAAAGGATAAACATAGGAAAACAATATACCTGATTGTTTGATTACTCTAATTGATAAATTATTGCTGTTCATTCAATTTGTTCGTTATAATTAGGGTTCTGTACCTCAAAATGTGATCCACACAAGTCTAAGAAAAAAATTATGTTTAGTTGAGAGGAAGAAATAAACAAGTGCGAGTCGGACTCGCGCACCGAGGGATCCGTACTCAAGAAGTAGGTATAATTACCTTTGTTAATGAACCGCAAAACTAACTTTGTTTGTAGAGGTTTACTGTTAATATCAAAAAATTACGTTTGTTGTATGGGAGCCCCCCTTTAATATTTACTTTATTGATATTTAATTATTTATTTTGAAAGGTAATATACAAGTTAATATTCTGTGAAAATTTGAACCGTCTACCTGTTACCGTTTTTAATATTGAGCAAAAAAATACGAAATAAACACGTTTATTGTATGGGGACCCCCCTTAATATATATTTTTTTTTAATTTTTAGTATTTGTTGTTATAGCGGCAACGAAAATACATCATTTGTGAAAATTTCAGCTTTCTAGCTATCACGGTCTATGAGATACAGACAGACAGACAGACAGACAGACAGACAGACAGACAGACAGACAGACAGCGGAGTCTTAGTAATAGGGTCCCGTTTTTACCCTTTGGGTACGGAACCCTAAAAAAGAGAAAAGAAATGAATCTGTTTCGTTTATAAAATTTAAATTTTGGCCCTTTTTCGCGTCGGTATAAATTAAAACATCCATCACAAAAGCAGATTGCAACTCCAACTGGCGTAGTGGTATGAGAGTTATCGTCTTATAAGTTGTTGTTCACAGCGTCTATCCCCGGTAGGAACAGTAAGGGGATTTTAGAACTATAATTTCTAAATATTGGGGCCAATTCCGTTGTTACTAAATTATAGTCCCACAAACATAACTGACCCGGTGTAAGCGTCGCTAGGAGATATGAAAGACTAAATGATGCCCGCGACTTCGTCCGCGTGGATTAAGGGTTTCCGGGATAAAAAGTAGCCTATGTCCTTCCCCGGGATATAACCTACCTCTATACCAAATTTGAGCAAAATCGGTTGAAAAGATGGGCCGGAAAAGCGTAGCAGACAGACCGACAGACAGACACACTTTCGCTTTTCAACCGACTTCAAAAAAAGGAGTTGGTTCTCAATTCGACTGTATTTTTTTTTTTTTTTATGTTTGTGAGGTTCTCAATTCGACTGGTTTTTTTTTTATGTTTGTTACCTCAGAACTTTTGACTGGGTAGACCGATTTGGATGATTCTTTTTTATTTGAAAGGGCATACTTTCCATGTGGTCTCATATAAATTTTATCGAAATCGGTCGAGCGGTTTTTAAAATATCAACAATGAAATAAGTACTTTGTACAGCGTGTGCTTGTTGTTCTAAAGTTGGCGCGGGAGTTTGAAGTCGGTTGTTTAAAAAGAATTTTTTGTATTAAATTATTAATAATATTTATTATTTATAATATTTTTTGTATTAGTATGGAGAAAATAAAAACAGAAACTGAACAGGCATAAAAATTAGTGTCAATTTTGGCCACCGGACCAGATAGGTTTGTGGGATTATAAAATGTCTGCTCTATATACATTTTTATCCCTTTCATAAAACTCCCTGCGAAAAGGGGCAGTTAGTAGGTATGTATGTACTATGTATGTATATTATTTATTGTACACCACAAAAACACAAAAGATTGTGAACAGATTACAAACATGAAAACTTAAAACGTAGGTACAATAAGGCGGTATTAAAACGCACTCACAAAAGTCACTCGAGTAAGATACCTACAGCAATCGGTCTACATTAAATAATTAAACTTTTAAATCGTCATTTCTCAGTCAGTTATTGATGGATTTAAAAAAAAATCACTGATTTATTAGTTTTAATCTATATTTGACTTCCGTTGTGTTAAATATGCTATTCACAACATCATGAAACTTCTCCATTGCTTGAAACGCTGGTATGTAGCAAGTAGGTATGTACAATAGGCTATAGCAATATTCTGATAGCAACTGGCGACCCCGATACATTTTTCAGGGATATAGGTTAAAGACAGCTCAATAAAAACGTTTATTTGTGTTGACTTATTATCTTATCTACATTCACGGTTAAACAAATGTTAAGTGCATTCGGCGGAATGACTTCTACATTGTAAGATATGTTTAAGTGCATGACAGCAGAATCCAGGCGCGGCGCCTATCTTGTTTATAACAAACTAAGCTTCTTTTTTACTTTGGCACTCGCGGCGCGGCGCCTTGACTTCAATTCAATTCAATTTATTTAGTAGGACATACAGGTGTCTCTTATGTTACGTTATGTATTGACTCTACCACCGGTTCGGAAAGAAGATTCTGTATACCTACGTAATCATAATATACTCGTACATAGAAGGAAAAATATATTTTTACGTCTTAACTAGCTAATGCCCGCGACTTCGTCCGCGTGGTTTAAGTCTTTTTTGTTATTCCCGCGGGAACTCCTTAATTTTCCGGGAAAAAAGTAGCCTATGTAACTCTCCACGTCCTCGACTATAACCATGCCAAAAATCACGTCTATCCGTTGCTCCGTTGCGGCGTGATTGAAGGACAAACCAACAAACCAATAAACCAACAAACAAACACACTTTCGCATTTATAATATTAAGTATGATATTGAACGCATTACTAGCTAGTGTATCTATGCGACAGTGTGATGGTTTGTCCTTCAATCACGCCACAGCGAACGTAATTATTCGCATAAACACGACGAGTATACAAGTTAAAACCCTGGATTATTACCAAGATGAACCGATTTTAATTTGGTTTTCCTTTTCGTTAGATAGGTAACTTGATCGAGAATGTTCATATCTACGATTCAAAAAAAATTGTTTAGCCGTTTGAAGATGAACATCTGTTTTGTAGTGTTGGGAGTTTTTTTTAATTTAGAACTAGACTTCGTCCGCGTGGATCAAGTTTTTTAGCCTATGTCCATCCCCGGGATACAACCAATCCCTGTACCAAATTTCATCAAAGTCGGTTGAACAGATGGGCCGTGAAAGTGTAGCAGACAGACGGACACACTTTCGCATTTTAAATATTAGTATGGATTTTTATACACCGGTGTTCCTAATTGCAACTGTCACAATCCGCGCTAGCACTTATTTAATCTTACACGGTCTAACTGGACTTTGAGATAGGTATTGGTACGGATGTCGAAACACACCTAATTGGTATATTACATTGAAGCAAAAATTTCCAAAACATGTTAATATTCAAATTTGCCCAATTTCCTAACGCATTGAACTAGCGTTGCGAGCATTAAACTAATTATTGGCATATTTTGTGCATCAATTTTGATTAAGGCCCAGCGTAGACGACTAACTTATTTATTTTTCTACTGCAAGTTATAGCCCCTGACTGCGCTCTCACGCGGCAGCAATAACGATGCAATCTCATGGTATCATGGTAGCACCTATGAAGGGGTATAATATGACAATTATATTATTTTAACCCTTAACTCTTATCGATTTCTAGGCGGCATCGTACCGGAACGCTTTATCGCTAGTCTTATCTAACGTCGGTAACTAAGCCACGGTCGAAGCCTCCCACCAGACTAGAAAAAATTACCAAATTGACGTCGCCGGAAATCGAACCAAGGACCTCCGACTTATTAAAACAACCATTTTCAATCTGACTGTCATAAAAGATATACATTATACCTACATAATTAATGAATTTTATTACTTTAATCGATAGTTAGTTAGACTGCCTCGTTGGTCTAGTGGTTAGCATGTTTGTTTGTCCCGGGTTCGAGTCCCGGGTCGGGCCATAATAAGTGTTGGGTTTTTCTGACTAGAAATTCTCAGCACTAGCCCGGAGTTAGGAAGTTGGCGGTGTTTCACCCCCGTGCCTCGGAGAGCACGTTAAGCCGTCGGTCCCGGTTATTATCACTAACATGATAATAGTCGTTAAAGCCCGCCAACACGCATTGGAGCAGCGTGGTGGGACTAAGCTCTAATTCCCTCTCTCCTATGAGAGTGGAGGCCTGTGCCCAGCTGTGGGACGTTAATGGGCTGTAGTGGTGGTGGTGGAATCGATAGTTTAAAATGGTTATTCAACATAAAACTAACACGGGACGTGGATATTACGACTTAAGGGAGATCCTTTATTAAATAATCACTAAAAAATTCGACTAGTAGTCAAATACCCAATCTTAGACTCGCTATATCTAAGTAACAATACACACGGTAAAGAATTACTAGTCACCTTTCCATGACTGACGAAAATCGGATGTTAGCGGACACGAATTGGTGACTATTTGATCAATTTAATACGTCGTCTGCGCTAACCCTAATGTTGACATGCAAATTACGATGCTTGTACAATTTAAGCAGTGCATTCGTTTAACACACTTGTTTTTATTAAGGATTTCTTGTTCCTGCGAATTTGATGAAATAAGTAACTGGTAGCCATCTTTACTCATATTTATTACTAGCTTTTACCCCTAGCTTCACTCACGTTAGGTTCGATTTCGGTAAAAATTTCAAAGTCACCTCCTTTATTATACGAGTGCCTGAAAAAAGGAGTTTATTGTTTTCAGGGTTCATGTATGTATGTATGTATGTATGTATGTATGTATGTATGTATATATATATATATATATATATATATATATATATATATATATATATATATATATATATATATATATGTGGGTTTGTATATTCCACCTTAACTTCTATACGCCTGAACCGATTTTGATAAATGAGGTATCGTTAGAATCCCTAGCTTATTCCGGGTGACATAGGCTAATTTAAAAAAAAAATTGATGGGGTGATTCCCATCCCATGGTCCCACATTAAAGACTAAAGTTGAATTTTTTTATTATCATTTAGAAAATGATGAGTAGATTCCAAAAATATATAACACTATAGTTCAATATCCAATGATTCCCAAAAAAAATATCATTTAATAAAAATGTGAATAAGATTCCACAGGTAATTAATGACTGTGGTATCGTTACGTAGTAGATAGTTACGGGCTACGGCAGAGCAGTCGTATTTTTTATTAATAATTTTAATTATATTCACTTGTAGAGGTTGAATTTTCAAAAATTATTTCTCAGCGGAGGCCTACGTCATAATAGCGTTTAGCCCGATACGTCCAGGGGTTTGAGTTATGCGTTGATAGATCAGTCAGTCAGTCATTCAGTTGCCCTTTCCTTTTATTTATTTAGATTCTACCAGCTTCCTTCTATCGTCTTGCGCCTGTCACCACGCGCCGTTGCTCTGTAATGGCCTCTTCATCGCATGACTGGTAGAAGTAGAACAGAAATTATCTTCTAAGACTATGGTATTATATGGACCAAACACAGGTATCCATCTCAGCATGATGCTGCAGGCTGCAGCGCTGGTTTTCAGTGGGATCCTTAATTATTTACAAGATAAGTAACGGATGGAACTAGGGATATTTAAGTGCCATATCTATTCTAATATATTAGACGAAATCGGTCCTTTTCATTGTAAAATCTGCTTTCCGAGCAATAATGTGAAAAAGCCCTTTTACTTGTCGTAAGATTAACAAGGTTTTCTACCTGAAAGATAGGAAATAGTAGATTATTAACCCAGGGGATAAAGCAGTGTCTTCTGTCGCGGGTGACGATTGAAATCGCGAGCGTAACGAAGGACTCGAGGTTTTCGCCCGAGCGTAGCGAGGGTGTTAAAAACTTAAATCACGAGCGAAGCGAGGGATTTTAGACGAGTCCTGAGTGTAGCGAGGCATTTAAGTTCACCCAAGACTAAGACAGCTTTATCACCGAGGAAAATACTCTACTTTTCGTACCATTTGCGAAAAAATTAACACAATAATAATATGAGATAAGCATTTATTAAAAACCGGCCAAGTGCGAGTCGAACTCGCGCACCGAGGGTTCCGTACAAACCTGTAGTAAGTTTTAAATTATTAAAAATATTTTTATTTTAAATATTTGAGTTGATTGAATGATAGGTAAATTGCGGTTTACGATTTATGACGTATTAAAAAAAAACTACTTACTAGATCTCGTTCAAACCAATTTTCGGTGGAAGTTTGCATGGTAATGTACATCATATATTTTTTTTAGTTTTATCATTCTCTTATTTTAGAAGTTACAGGGGGGGGGGGGGGGACACACATTTTACCACTTTGGAAGTGTCTCTCGCGCAAACTATTCAGTTTAGAAAAAAATGATATTACACACCTCAATATCATTTTTGAAGACCTATCCATAGATACCCCACACGTATGGGTTAGATGAAAAAAAAATTTTTGAGTTTCAGTTCTAAGTATGGGGAACCCCCAAAATTTATTGTTTTTTTTCTATTTTAGTAAGAAAATCTTAATGCGGTTCACAAAATACATCTACTTACCAAGTTTCAACAGTATAGTTCTTATAGTTTCGGAAAAAAGTGGCTGTGACATACGGACGGACAGACAGACAGACAGACATGACGAATCTATAAGGGTTCCGTTTTTGCCAAATTTGGCTACGGAACCCTAAAAACTAGCTTATTTATTAAAATAAATTGAAATAAACTTAACGTTTATGTATTTGAAGAAAACAAAAACCGGCCAAGTGCGAGTCGGACTCGCGCACCGAGGGTTCCGTACAAACCTGTAGTAAGTTTTAAATTAAATGTTTTTTTTTTTAATATTTGAGTTGATTGAATGAAAGGTAAATTGCGGTTTACGATTTATGACGTATTAAAAAAAAACTACTTACTTGATCTCGTTCAAATCAATTTTCGGTGGTAGTTTGCATGGTAATGTACAACATTTATTTTTTTTAGTTTTATCATTCTCTTATTTTAGAAGTTACGGGGGAGGGGACACACATTTTACCACTTTGGAAGTGTCTCTCGCGCAAACTATTCAGTTTAGAAAAAAATGATATTACACACCTCAATATCATTTTTGAAGACCTATCCATAGATACCCCACACGTATGGGTTAGATGAAAAAAAAATTTTTGAGTTTCAGTTCTAAGTATGGGGAACCCCAAAATTTATTGGTTTTTTTTCTATTTTTGTAAGAAAATCTTAATGCGGTTTACAGAATACATCTACTTACCAAGTTTCAACAGTATAGCTCTTATAGTTTCGGAAAAAAGTGGCTGTGACATACGGACGGACAGACAGACAGACAGACAGACATGACGAATCTATAAGGGTTCCGTTTTTGCCAAATTTGGCTACGGAACCCTAAAAACGCAGCAAATTCCTAGACTAATATTTTTTTGTCGGAAAAGCAAATGCATCAAGCTCATACGGCCTCGTCGGTTTTCGTAATTTTATTAAATAATCATAACTGCATAATAAATGCGTATTCCTTTTTCAAAAAGATGTTTAATGCTTTATATAAAAATTCAATGGTGTAAACACAGATTTAGTTCAGTATAAATTTCGGTAAGTATTCCAAATTTAAATCACATTCTCCCCCTAGAGGATGAATGAAATTCAGTACAATTTTCTTTCCCTGTTTTTAACAGATTAAAAATGACTATTGTTATGTTCGCTTTTTGTGGCGTAGAATGTCACTTTTTTGAGCAAGTGGTACGAAAATTAATATATATTACAATTTACGAGTGAGAATCCACGCTAGCAATTTTTCTTTCGCATTAATTATTTACCTTGCATCAGGTAAGTAGTCTGTAGTCATTGAAATAGAAAGGTAAGTACTAAAATTCTACATCAATGTCTATAGTATTTCTAAGAATCAATCGCACACAATTTTTCCATTCATTGAATAGTTCTACCGCGGAATAGGTAATAGTATGGTTCTACGTTATCATTTAAAAATTATAGATCGGTCGAGTTCTGCGAACTTAAGCGAGAATATGAAGGAAAATTTATTTTAATAATAATCTTTCATTTTTCTTGGAATTTTCTCTAGATCATTTTTAAGTATAAAAACACACTGGAGACAAAATTGTCACGTATTTGTCATTCATCTATGTCCTTGTAATAAAACAGTAACAGGACCATTCCTATCTGTCTGTCTGTTACGGCATCACCCTTGAATAACTTTTAATGGGTAGGTACAACTGCTACAGTCCGATTCAAAGTTTATGACGTCTCGGAAGTTAGCCGCGAGTGTAGCCTGCAGGTCCGCGCAGGTACAGTCAACTGACACTGGAACCGTCCCGCTTATACTATCGGCGCATGGAAACGCACGATGTTCCTAGATAAGTCATAAAGTTTGAATGGAATTGTAATAGCAAATCTATTGTGATTAATGTAATAGCTCAAAAAAAAAGGATTTTTCAACGTTTTTGGCAGAACATAATGTAAACTCGAACCGTGAGGCCAAATCGAATCATCAGTCATTAAGTCGCCGATCGCCGATACTAAACGTATTATGTGTGCTTTTGTACTAAGCGACGGCTTCAAATAGGGTAAACAACGCTGCACGACCTTAATTAAAATTAAAATTTTTGTCTTTCCGTAACGAAGGTCGTTTTCAAGTCACGTTTAATTAACTGTACCTATTATGTATAAAGTTTTTCTATGACGTCCCGTCAGGCGGATGACGGCAGCGCCGTCTGACGTGCAGCCAACGTAGTGACGTCATTGCCACTGTACAGACGAGAGGAGTGGCGTTATCGGTAGATTAGCTAAGTAAGTTGAAGGCAATATTATGTAAGAAAATAAAATTCCTATACAACTCGTTAATATTGAGGACGCGAGGTATGCCGTATGACTTCATCGTCATCATCTTTAGGCGAAGGCTAGACGTTCAGTAAATACTGTGATCCATCTGTATTTACCAAATACCGTGGTATTTATTGATCGTTTAATCGAGTATTTTGGCGGATATCAGTTCGTATCACAAATTAGTACTAGAGTACTTTGTCCGCGCTAAGCTTTTTTTATTCCCGCGCGAACTTCTTAATGTCAATGATGTCGATAACTATATCTATACCAAATTTTATCAAAATCGATTGAAAAGATGGGCCGTTATAGCGCATACAGACAGACACTTCCGCATCTATAATATTAGCTATTAAGTATGGATTAGTATGGACTAGTATGGATTCTGTAACATTGTGGAGAACTCTCAAGGATGCAGATTTCCTCATGATGTTTTCTCACGTATAGAGTCAGGTTGCATCCCGGGGAAGGACATAGGCTACCTTTTATCCCGGAAAGCTACAGAGTTCCCGCGGGAATAAGAAAAACTTAATCCAAGCGTACGAATTCACGGGCATCATTTAGTAGGTATTAGTATAAGTATAAGTAAAAACATAAAAAACAAACTTGCGCACTCAGCTCGCTATCAAATACCTAAGCAGTTTCCATGTGAGTAGTTAAACAAATTACACTGTTTTACCACAGAATAGGTAATATATAAATAATAGGTAATAAATAGTAGGTACAGTGTTTTACGCGAGTAGGTACCCGATCATTTGCCTCGTCGACTCCGCTCTTATCATTTGTTATGAAAGGCTTGAATTAAAAACGCATTAACATTATCAATATACGTATAGGATAGGAATATTTTATCTCTATCATAATCTGTACAATTTTTTACGAACTCCTTGGTCATCCTTGGCGCAGTGTTGAGCGCTGTTTTTTAATGTGCCCGGGTCCGATACCCGTCAGGTTCAATTTGGGAATTTATGGTTTCTGAATTTTTCCTAGTCTGGCCGTGGCTAGTTACTACCCTACCGGCAAAGACATACCGATGCCATGTACATACCGGTTAGGGGTATGGGCAATTGCCATGCCCTTAACAGGTAAGCCCGCTATCATCTTAGACTGCATCATCAATTCAGGTGAGATCGCAGTCAAGGGCTAGCTTGTAGTGGATAAAAAAAAGGGTAGTAACCCGCAACGGCCGAAGCCTCCGACCATAATTTGTAGTTGTTAGGTTTTTAGGGTTCCGTAGCCAAATTTGGCAAAAACGGAACCCTTATAGATTCGTCATGTCTGTCTGTCTGTCTGTCTGTCTGTCCGTCCGTATGTCACAGCCACTTTTTTCCGAAACCATAAGAACTATATTGTTGAAACTTGGTAAGTAGATGTATTCTGTGAACCGCATTAAGATTTTCTTACAAAAATAGAAAAAAAAAAAATTTTGGGGGTTCCCCATACTTAGAACTGAAACTCAAAATTTTTTTTTTCATCTAACCCATACGTGTGGGGTACCTATGGATAGGTCTTCAAAAATGATATTGAGGTTTGTAATATCATTTTTTTCTAAACTGAATAGTTTGCGCGAGAGACACTTCCAAAGTGGTAAAATGTGTGTCCCCCCCCTGTAACTTCTAAAATAAGAGAATGATAAAACTAAAAAAAATATATGATGTACATTACCATGCAAACTTCCACCAAAAATTGGTTTGAACGAGATCTAGTAAGTAGTTTTTTTTAATACGTCATAAATCGTAAACCGCAATTTACCTTTCATTCAATCAACTCAAATAATTAAAGAAAACATTTAATTTAAAACTTACTACAGGTTTGTACGGAACCCTCGGTGCGCGAGTCCGACTCGCACTTGGCCGGGTTTTTTTTAATCCACTACAAGTTACCCTCCCTCAAGTTAATCCCTTGACTGCGATCTCGCCTGATGGTAAGATTAAATAAATTTGTAGTGAATAGAAATTATTTTTATTTTGGTCGAAATCCTTGACGGAAGGCGTTTTATTTTTCACGTAACCCGATCTAGCCGAGTGACTAGCGAGTTTCGGGCTAGGCCCACTTTGTAGCCTTGTAATGTGATACAGTGGGCTAAGGCCTAAGAGTCTGAGATTCGAGGCCTCGGGCTCAGTGCTTGGGTGTCCAATTTTATACCTAACCCTTTAGCATCCTTTGTAGCGTAAATTGATGTAGTGTTTTAAGTTACTAGGATTTTTAAAAACCAAAAAGTGTATGTGTCCAATTCACACACGGCAGAAGTGAAACTTCAGAAAAGTAGCCTACGAGAGAATGAGATAAATATAAATTGTATTCTATACTATTCTATATATATGCTCTCGCAGGCTAAATATTTTTGTCTCGTTTTAGTGTCGCTTTTTCGTTTCATCGAATTTTCAAATCACAACGATTCTAAAGAAGTTTCACTTCAAAAGAATATATATGAACTACTAATTCCAATACTAATAATATTAAATAGATGATGCCCGAAAGTTCGTCAGTGTGGATTAAGATTTTTTGGTTCCCGCGGGAACTCCATAATAATTTTCCGTGAGAAAAAGTAGCCTATATCCAAACTCCTTCCCCAAGAAGCAATTAAAGAACGCAGAATAGAACATATCAAAATCGCCTAAAAATTACATAAGTACCTACGCGGTAGATATTATGTAATTTTATGTATGTAATGTATGTATGTAGTATTTTTATCGCTTAAGATAAAAACTTAAGCGATATTTTGTTTTGCAAGTTGCAAAGGAATCCTAAAAATAATATACGAAAAAGTATATAATAGCCTATTTAATTACAGCGTAATATAAGCGAACAGATTTTTATGAAATCATAAAAAATAGAGCATAGTAAATTTCTGTCATAAAAAATTAATAAGCAATACAATTTATGCATAAATAAAATACAAGTTTTGTAACATACAAAATAAATCAAGTTATGAATAAGCTGGTTTACAAAGTTTTGATATTATAGACGCAACACGTCGCTTTAACCTTGTTTCTTTTTAAAAATAAGAAATAAATGGTAACATTATGCCAGAAATAAGTTAAAGGTGGACTATAAAAAGAAGCTTAAACATTTTCGACAGACTATTCACAAATAATTTTACGGTGTTTTGTAATAATTATTATTTAAATTTTTGATTTATGCAAAACACCGATAGATACATATTTCTGACAGCTTATGTACTTTCTTGCTAACACGGATCCGAATTAGTAGTTATCTATGCTACAAGATCTCGTACCTACCTATGCCATATTTTACGACACGATAGGTGCCGCCTTCTGCAGACTATAATTATGGGAAAATCGCTTGCAAAAGAGGGGAGGGAAGAGGGGAAGAAGGAAGAAGTCATGGTTACGTAACATAAGGGAGCGGACTGGAATAAAAACAGTAGGAGAACTATTCCGCCAAGAATCCGCCTAGCCATAGACATAGGTGAACTTTAAACTGACTGCTGACCTTCAGTAATGGAGAGGTACATGAAGAAGGAGATGCTACAAGTGCGGCATGATGAAAAGTACCTATACTCGCAGCGAGAGCTGTAGGCGAGGGGATTTAAATGGCGCCGTGAGTTTTTCAGTTTAGCCACTATAGTCCATTAACGTCCACTGCAGGGCACGGCTTAATCTCCGAAGCACGGGGGTGAAACAGCGCCAACTTTCTAATTCCGGGGTAGTATTGAGAATTTCTAGTCAGAAAAACTCAACACTTAATTATGGTCCGACCCGGGACTCGAACCCGGGACCTCGTCGGCCGCAGTCGAACATGCTAACTACAAGACCAACGAAGCAGTTTTTTAGATAATTAATATTACCTCATGGATTTGTAACTTAACAAATTCAAGTTAATATTTTAACTGCCCGAGGGTTCTTAAAGTCAACTTTATAGTTTTAGTAGTCAATGGCGATTATAGAGGAACTTTGCAAGCCTTAAATCAAAAAATTTCAAACTCTTAAAAAAGTGATTTAAAATGAATTAAGCTTATAAAGTGCAGTATAACAAGAAACGCCCACACCGGCCATGACTTCCAAACGTGCGGTGGATATGCAAAGTGATGTGATACTGATAACGACGCTGATAACACGATACACTGATAACGCGCTGGTCAACAAAACTGTGTCGTATCAAGGCCAACGGAGAGTGTTTTAGTAATTTTTATGTACTTAATATTATAAGCAAGAAAATTTGAATGGATGGATAGATGTTTGTTACTCAATCACGCCAGAACGGCTGCACGGATCTGGATAAAAGACCGCTTTATTTTCCCTGATAAAAAGTT
The DNA here is from genome assembly GCA_963932025.1 of Erebia epiphron. Lineage (NCBI taxonomy): Eukaryota > Metazoa > Arthropoda > Insecta > Lepidoptera > Nymphalidae > Erebia > Erebia epiphron. The sequence goes on from OZ009960.1 coordinate 17,192,452, forward strand.
GATCTCCTTGCGTATATAAAGAGTAATAATATTCAAACCCCTTCCTAACAACAAAAATATGATAATACTAGCTGATGCCCGCAAATTCGTCCGAGTGGATTAAGTTTTTTCTTATTCCCGCAGGAACTCCTTAATTAACCGGGATAAAAAGTAATACAAACTATCCCAGCACCAAAATTCATCAAAATCGGTTGAAAATATGGACCGTTAAAGAGTAGCAGACAGACAGACATACACAATTTCGCATTTATATTATTATTAGGATGGATTATTATGGATATTTACCACCACTGAATAGGTAACGTTGCAACCACTGAATAGGTAAATGTTACCACCAATGAATAGGTAAACGTTACCACCACTGAATAGGTAAATAATTATTTTCCTACTTTCTTATTAATATAATTTTAGCTTCAGCCTTATGGTGTCATGTCGAACTGACAGTAACAATAGCAGGCCTCAGACAAGCAACATGGAGTCTTATAATTATATTACTCAGTTATGTAGGAGACAAAAGGAATAAGTAAACATACCGTTAAATAAACAAGGCTATTTATAAGGTTGAATTTTATAGCTTTGCGTGTATTAAAATTTAATTAAATAATGTAGGTTATAGCCTAGTGAGTAAAAGCTTATTATACTGTTGAAGATTATGTAAATGATAAATGAGCATGGGTTTGACTCGCTCCAGCAATGCTAAGGACAGCGGTTACTTAAGTATCTACACATTTATGTAATTGTAATTTTTTTTTTAAAGAAGCAACCACGAGTTTATTGCTGGTTCTGCTCGGTAGGAATGGCATTTCGAACCAGTGGTAACAATTCAAAAGCGATGCAGTTTGAGTTTGAGAAGATAATAAGCAGATTCCTTTTCCTGTGGTTCATGGACTTGGATCGAACACTTAGGGGTTACGCCTACGTCCAAAGTAAATATAATAAATTTAATAAGTAATTTCCGGGATTATGCCTATGTGCCAAAGGATCTATCTCTGTGCCAAATTTCATCCAGATCCGTTCAGCCGTTCTGGCGTGTTTGAGTAACAAACATCGATCCAAACTTCGCATTTATAATACTAAGTATAGATTAGTAAGTCAGTAAGTATATATATTGTCTTTGGTAATTACTAATTAGCACAAAAATTGTATGCTAATTTCGTCAATGCCATCATAAAATTAAGGTCAATAGCATCACTTTTATTATCTTTATCACAATTATTATAATGTTATTATTTGTATTGCGCCCGTATGTTTGTAGTAATCTCGGACAGTTATAAAGGCTGATTGAATTTTTTTTTATTGCGTGATAGGCTTGCGCTTGACGACAATCATGCCTAATGCAAAGCAATGATGAGGTCTAGGTTGGAACGCGCTTGCCTAGAAGATGCCTATTCACTCTTGTCTTCAATTTTTATTGATTATAATTCTTGGTCTGGTTTAGTGGCAGTTAGTACTACTTAACTACTACACCCCTAATAATAATTGTAGTGGAAAAAAAAACAATAAATAACACAATTTTTAACTGGCCAAGTGCATATTATCAGACCACATGTCAATGGGTTTAAAAAAACGTATTTAAAATAAAAAAAACTACTAATGGAATTACTTAGTAAGTTTTTTAAAATTTTGGCGATCGTTCATTCTTTCTTGGGCCCTACGAATTTTCCCTCAAAAGCATTTTATTTCAAACTTATAAAGTATACTAATCAGTATCATACTAATATTATAAATGCAAAAGTATGTCTGTCTGTCTACTACGCTTTCACGGCCCACCTGTTCAACCGATTTTGATGAAATTTGATACAGGGATAGGTTGCATCCCGGGGAAGGACATAGGCTACTCTTTATCCCAGAAAATTAAGGACTTCCCGCGGGGATTGAAAAATCTTAATCCACGCGGACGAAGTCGCGGCCATCATCTACTTATTAATAAGCCTACTTTTATTATCCTAATTATTTACTAACTTATTTTTACTATCCCAATAGCATCTGTATATGATAGTAATAATATAACAGTAACAGCCTGTATATAAAACAGTTTATTTCTGATCAGCTGTTTTTGACGGCAACAGTCATCAACTACGGAGCTTATCAACGTTTTTATTTGCAACTATGAAACAAGTATGTTTATAAATTGGATCAATGTATAAATAATGTTTGTTTTCTTTCGTAAACGGTTCATTAATCTTATAATGCGCCTACGATTTTTTAGTTATTTTTGTAATCAATTGAAAATGCTATGGTAATATCACTTCACGGTGAAGGTTAGAACATCGCGAGGATACCTGCATTATATCGGTGACTCATTGAGAAGATAGAGTTCTTCATAATATGTAGTCGAAATTCCACGGACACGTACAAAGCGATTTGCTTCTTCGTTTCTAATTCGAACCCGTATATGGAATGCCTTTTCGGCTTCTATTTTCCGCTCCACTTTTAATATTGAAAGATACCTTCAAAGCAAGAGTGATAATATAATTTTTTTTAATATTTTTATTATTTTACTTAGATGATGCCCGCGACTTCGTCCACGTGGATTAAGTATTTTCAATTCCCGCGGGAACTCTATAATTTTCCGGGATAAAACTAGCCTATGTCCTTCCATGGGATACAACCTATCCCTATACCAAATTTCTTCAAAATCGGTTGAGTAGATGGGCCGTTAAAGCGTAGTAGACAGACAGACACACTTTCGCATTTAAAATATTAGCATGGATGTTTTGTGTGGCAATACAGAATTTATCTATCTATATCTATCTTCTGAAATCATTTATAATAGAAATTTTTCCCTGAAATACAGACCACAGATCGGTGGTCGTACACACTTAGGTGGTGCGCAAAAAAAAAAAACTAGTAGAAAGGGTAACAAGAATCCAGTCACCAGGGTATCAAAGTCATCTAGAAATGTGAAACAAGCGCCAAGGTGAGTTTGCCGTGAAATGGGCCGGCCTTGCGCGTGGAGCAGGATTACAAACGAAAGTCACAAAGCACCGGTTCCCCACAAAGAATACTGCCACAAAAGGGTAATGGATATCCTTGGTTTTGCGGATTCGAGTGTGTTTATACGTCTATGTGATTATACGTCTCACCAACAATGATAGCATTCGAAGGTCGAAACACATTTTCTTAGTCAAATGTATCGTAATATCAAAACTTTTTACCATTAAAAATGGTTATCAGATGCAAATCGCCTGAGACGTATTTTTGGCCATAGCTCCGAGGATATTGGGAGGATCGAGATGGGAATAGTACCAAGAGTTGAGGAATTTATCGAGACACATGTGAACGTTTGAATTTTGAAAATCGAATGGTAACTTTTTCTGAAATTTTGAAAAAGAAGTGCTTTCGAGTTGGAATTTTGAAAACAGGTTAATAAATTTTAGAAAATTTTTATTTTTTTAACCGACTTCCAAAAAAGGAGGAGGTTCTCAATTCGGCGCGTATTTTCAATGCTCCGATTCTTGCGGGGACTGCGAAATCTGTGAATTTTTTCCATCGAGAATAGCTCAAGTTGATGCAAGATGAGCCGTAAAAGCTTAGCAGATAGACAGACAGACACACTTTCACCTTAATAATATTATAATAAGTATAGCTTTAGTCTGCAATACACCGTTTGGCATATAATAAGTAGTTCATGATTTATATATTATAGTGAAGAGATTAATAAATTCAGCATAATTATTAAAATTTCCACTCTATTTAGTACGCCTGCCATAAAATACCTTACCCAAGACCTTGCCGAATTGAAAAACAAACAGCCATGATTGTATCAATTAATATAAGTACCTGTAACAAAAAAAAACTTTATTAATTTATACCCACAACTTGTTTTCAACCGACTTCAAAAAAAGGAGGAGGTTCTCAATTCGACTGTTTTTTTTTTTTAATGTTTGTTACCTCAGAACTTTTGACTGGGTGGACCGATTTGGATGATTCTTTTTTTATTTGAAAGAGCATACTTCAAAATTTTTCAAAATCGGTCGAGCGGTCTTAAAATATCAACAATAAAATAAAAACTTTGTATAGCGTGTGCTTGTTGTTGTAAAGTTGGCGCGGGAGTTTGAAGTCGGTTGTTTAAAAAGTATTTTTTATATTAAATTATTATTTATTCCACTGCAAGTTAGGTCTGGTGGTAAGTGGTGATGCAGTCTAAGGCCACGATTACACAATTATTATTATTTAAATCTTTATTGCACACAAGTATACGGAAATAAAGAAGACATTAAAAATACGAATAGGACAATACAGTACCTATGCAAAGGCGGTCTTATCAGCGGATTTTTTTTTATCGCCTCTTATATGTTAACCGACTTCATTTACGAAAGTATGCAGAAACAAAAATTTGCTTATTTAGTCCTTAAGTAGTCTTTGAGACAGACTCAACATGAAATTCTCAATTCAGAAACCGGCCGTATATCTTGTATGATGGTCCGGAACCCTTCGTGTGCGAATCCGACTCGCGCTTGGCTGGTTTTTAATAACTCCTAAGCCTGACAGGAATAGATGGACCAAATTTGATGAAGAAACAAATTGGATCATGAATATTTATGAGAAATTTTATTTCGAAGCCTATTTTTAGATTTATAAATACTTTGGAGGCGGGGGCGGGGCTGTAATTTTACTGTTTTTTCTTTAAGTATAAAAGTACTAGTTGATGCTCGCGATTTTGTCCGCGTGGATTGAGGTTTTTTGGTTGGAACTCTTTTAATTTTCCGCGATAAAAAGTAGCAAGCAAAAAAAATTATTCCTGATTGCAATTTATCTCTGTGCTGTATTTAACGGCTGAACGGATCTGAATGAAATGTGGCACATATACAGATAAGTCTAGAACATAAGCAAATTTTTAACCCGGAAAATTAAAAAGTTCCCACGGAAACCAAAAAACCCTCAGTCCACGCGGACGAAGTAGCGGGCATCAGCTTGTTATTATAATATAAGTATTTATTTATTAGAAGGATTTTGCACGCAAATAATATATAGATCCGAGAACAGTATTATTACGATATTTTACACTTTTTTATTCATACTTCTAATAAGCATGTACTTACTTACCTATCTATTGTTTTCTGGGTTCCGTACCTCAAAAGGAAAATACGGAACCTTTATAGGATCACTTTGTTGACCGTCCGTCTGTGTGTCAAGACCTTTTTTCTCAGGAACGCATGGAGGTATCAAGCTGAAATTCATATGAAATACTCAGGTCTACTGTCCCTTGGAGCTGTGAAAAAATCAAACTTCTGAGCCAACGCAATCAAAAGATACAGCCGTTTATGCTACAAATTTTCGACACTCGCATGGGAATCAAAACCTACAGGGTACTTCCCGTGAACTTAGAATCTTGTTAGTTTGGTACATCGTATAATAAAAATATTTTTAATAATTTTCAACTTACTACAGGTTTGTACGGGAACCTCGGTGCGCGAGTCCGACTGGCACTTGGCCGGTTTTTTTTAAACAAGGTAGGTTTAAACCTTTAATTAATTTTGTTTTATACCGGAAAAATAGTAGGTCTCTTGTACCTACTATTTTATCTCGATAAAATCAGTGCTAACACCCGGTAGCTTGTTAACGAATCGATGTCGGTTCTGGCGGCATACTACCATCGCATAAAGCCGCATTATTTTAATACTGTCGACGTTCGTGTTCTAGAATTATAATCCTTATTTAATGGACGTCAAGGTACGTGATATAAAGCTGTCATTTTTAAATATAAGAAAAAAATAAAAATATCTATTTGAGGCTCTTCTGCACAGAAATAAACTTAAACTAAGCACTAACATGCAAAATCAACACTGTATTGTACAGCAGTGCTACAAACAGGTAAGTCACTCAGCTTGTGTTGGGACTCCGGGCCTCTCAGACACGAAACCACATAGTGAGTGACGCACATCTGAGGTACCAGGTGCCCAGGTATTACTGCTATATGCTACGGTAGTAACCCCGCAGTTACGCTTCAAATTCCAATAGCTATTTCTCACTCAAGGTCCAGAGATAACGTAGCAATAAATTAAGTTATTATTTGTTGCGTGACTTACACCACTCAATCATGTTATTTGTTATTGTTTTAATATTATTTATGCCTCCAATAATATTGTATTTGTACCTAGCTGATGCCCGTGAGTTCGTCCGAGTGGATTGAGGTTTTTTCGGTTCCCGCGGGAACTTGTTAATTTTCCGCGATAAAAAGTAGCCTATGTGTTATTCCAGGCTACCTATCTCTGTGCCAAATTTCATCAAGATCTTTCGAATTTATAATCCATACTAATATTATAAATGCGAAAGTGTTTCTGTGTCTGTCTGCTACGTTTTTACGGCCCATCTGTGCAACCGATTTTGATTGAATTTGGTACAGGGGGTATCTTGGGGAAGGATAAAGGCTACTTTTTATTCCGGAAAATTCAAGAGTTCTCGCGGGAATCAAAAAAAATATCTCTTCAACCAATTTTGATAAAATTTAGTATAGGGATAGTTTGTACCCAGGGGAAGGACATAGATTACTTTTTATCCCGGAAAATTAAAGAGTTCCCGCGGGAAACAAAAATCTTATTCCACGCAGACGAAGTCGCGGGCATCATTTAGTAGGTATTAGTAAGTATAAGAAGATAAGGTCAGACGAAAAACATCAGGATAACTTATTTCAGGTCTTAATTACTAAAGTTACTGAAAGATTCAACTATTTTTAGAACTCTAGGAATATAATTAAATTTTGTGAGGGTGTTATGATTTACCTATAAAGACTTAACTTTTGACCTTTAGGAGGAGTTCTTCACCTTTAGCAGGAAAGTTATATCGTTAAGGAATTTAAAACACAATAAGATGGCACATAGAAACCGATTAAGGATAGGAACTAGAATAAGGTATCTACTTAATTAAGTTAGCTAAGTGACCCTGACTTCGCTTGGATAGAATTCCTAAACAATATTTCCTTGTACTCGTATTTAAGCCTCTTGCCGCGCTGCATCCGAACTCTAGAATAGGAATGATAACAACTCAATCGAATCAGCAACTCTTTATTAAATCCAAAAACGCACTTCTAGTATAGAAGTGTGTATGAAATACATAGTTTTGACGTCATCAAATTTTTCAACGCACTTTTCTTATTAAATCGATAGTTTAAAATGTTTATCAAACTTAAGACTAACCGAGGATGTAAATTTTAGGTCTTTTGGAAGACCCTCTATTTAATAATCAGTAAGAAATAATTAACTTTTGACATAGTCATCATCCCAATTCCTATACTAACCCTACCCTAAAAACCCGGCTGAGTTTGTTGTGGACTCTTCTCAGACCAGGGCGCTTTTGAGACCCACGTAGCTTTAGTTTTAAGATACCGTAACTGATTATCACCATCAAATTTTATAAATACCTAACTGGATGTCAATAAGTGTACATAGTACCTAAATTGAATAAATATTGACTTTGACTTTACCAAAAACACCCACTTATTAACAAAAACAAACAAAACAAACAGAAATAAAAATCCCAAGAGAGCATTGCCAGGGTGTCGAGTGGTACGCCTAACAAAAAGCCTATTTCACGCTAAAACTGGCAGGCGATACCTGAAATCGATACACAACACAAAGTCCACACCGGAAGGTCAAAGTGCGCACTTGCAACGACCTCCGACCTTAACCTTGACCCCGGCATTTCCACCCTCCCAGCTTGCGCACCCCCAATTTGCACCCCGCCAAAATATCAGAGTTCACCCGCCTACGACGTAGGACATATATTTTGGAACCTATATTTTTGGTACATGACGTAAATGAACGTACGGTCGCGGTTTGAATATGTTTACCAGTTTTCAAATTAGTGCATTATGGCAAACGATTAAGCAAGGAATTTATAATGTTTCAAAGTTATGTGACCTTTGTATGACAAAAATCATTTCCAAATTTCAAGTTTGACACACTATCATCATCGCATTTGTTAAATACGACGTTTGCTTATAAATATCAAAGAGTTTTAACTTGTAACGCTGTGTTAAAAGTAAATCCATACTTCCATACTACTATTATAAATGCGAAAGTGTGTCTGTCTGTCTGTCTGTCTGCAACGCTTTCACGGCCCAACTACTCAACCGATTTTGATGAAATTTGGTACAGAGATAGGTTACATCCCGAGGAAGGACATAGGCTACTTTTTATCCCGGAAAATTGAAGAGTTCCCGTAGGAATCCAAAAATGTATCTGTTCAACCGATTTTGATGAAATTTGGTACAGGGACAAGTTGTATCCCGGGGAAAGACATAGGCTACTTTTTATCTCGGAAAATTGAAGAGTTCCTACGGGAATCAAAAAACATCAATCCACGCGGACGAAGCCGCGGGCATCATCTAGTTATATTTTTTTTTTATCCACTACAAGTTAGCCCTTGACTGCGATCTCACCTGATGATAAGTGATGATGCAGTCTAAGATGGTAGCGGGCTAACCTGGTAGGGGCATGGAAGTTATATTAAGCCCATACCCCTATTCGGTTTCTACACGGCATCGTACCGGAACGCTAAATCGCTTGGCGGCACGCCTTTGCCGGTAGGGTGGTAACTAGCCACGGCAGAAGCCTCCCACCAGGCAAGGCAATATATTTTAGATTTGCTATTTCTTTAACTATAACTCTAGAAAAGGCTACACGTCACACACAATAATATATGCCATAGATTAAAACACACACCTTCAAGCTAAGCTTTTACCTACACACGCATAATTAAATCTAATGATGCTTGGTTATGATTAATTACACCGTATAACAGTTGGCATGATAATAACTTTATATTTATGCTAGATTTACTTATGCAAGGTTCATTTTTAAATAATAATAGGTATTCATGCTTGACCACGATCGCGATTGACGTAAGTGATGATCCTAAAGATATGTCTACATTATATACCACTACAGCCCATTAACGTCCCACTGCTGGGCACAGGCCTCCACTCTCATAGGACAGACGGAATGAGAGGTAAGACCCACCACGCTGCTCCAATAACAAGCTCCGTAAATCGCAGTGAACTCCGATTCCGAAAAAGCTTCATATTGCAAATCAAAATGTTTACCAAAAAAGATTATTTGATCATAAACACACAATATCGGTGATATTCATTGAACATAATAGAATCTGTATACCTAAATAAAAATCAAATGTGAGTTCTTGCATCACTCCAGAACGGCTGGTCCAATTTTGACAGAATTTATGTGAGTGTTTGAGTGGCTCTCGGATGTTATAACAAAATTACTACATATTATTTGAGAATGCATTGTGTTTTAAACTTATCTTATTATATCTCGATGATATCTTCGCTATGAAACAAGTAACAAGTACCTACTGAGTATTTACATTCACAACTGGACCCGGTAGGTGGCAATGCAATCGGCAGGGCGACCGCGTCTTTTGCATCAATCATTGATGCATCGGTATCACCTCTGATTGGTTAACACTCTTCCACTATTGGACGAAGACATTGACGCAGCAAGAATACCATAAATTCAGCCAATCGGAGGTGATTGCAATGTATCAATGATTGATGCAAAAGATACGCGGTCGCCCAGCTGGTTCTAGGTTCAGGGCAGGAAAACGACTGCTGGGCCCACCAGTTTTATATATTTTTAACAGAATTCCAGCGTTGGTTCTTTCATTTTCAACGAGTAAAAATTTGCACGAAAACAGGAACGTATAAATTGGTTTCATGACACCAGTTTTAGTGTCACCAGCCTGCTACAATCTTGGACTGCATCATCACTTACAACCAGGTGAGATCCCAGTCAGGGGTAACTTGTAGTGGATTAAAAAATGCTACGCGCGCTCGTAGCCTATTAAGAGTTAATCTGCCGATTACGTACACCGAAATCGATTCCGCAACTTGTTAGTGAAGCAGTCTAATCTTTGAGTCGATCTCCTGAGGATAACTTAAGTCGGAACTCGGAATGGAATCTGAGACTAGTTAGCTAACGATAGAGTCTAATAATTTATTTTATGTCGAAGATCGTATCTTAATATTCATTAAGATGTAAAAACTAGTAGCCTAAATTGTAGGAGTACAAACTTTGAAGAATGATTGTGCCACTAGATGATGCCATTATATTACGTGGAAGGTTTTCAAAATTCCTAAAAACTATCATTTTTCGGATTAAAAACTATGTGCCCTAGGATGCGACCTATCTGTGTACTAAATTTTATCCAAATCGGTGGAGTAGAAATCGGGCTGTAAAAGCGTATCAGACAGACACGTTTTCGCATTTATTATATTGGTATGGATGGATTTATCGTCAAACAGTATTTACTTCATTAGAAAAATACGTACAATCCTACCAAAGACATGTTTTAGGCAATTTTATGAAAAATCTTATCTGCATAAAATGAGACCAATAATAATTAATTACTAACTATCCAAATTCGTTAAAAAACAGAAACTAAAATTAATGTCAATTAGCTGAATTACACGAGCGACCACTAAAAATATTACAATAATTTTGGCTATTTATGTATCGAGCTTTCGTTAAAAAATTACTGAAAGTTAAAGTACCTCGGCTGACATCTAAGCTTGGCTATTCAGCGGGCGTTATCTACACATTGTCTTGCTGCAGTGGTTTAGATGATATTTTTGAATTTTAGTTTTAGGCCGCGCCACCGTGGTTTTAGATGTGTGTTATTTTAGGTGTATTTTAGGAACAGCTGGTTGTATTTCAAATAATTAACGAAGCTATTATCATAAAAATCTTTTAAAGATTTCCCGACAAATTTCCTCGCATCTTGTTCTATCTCGTTCTACAAATTGCCGAGTCTAACAAGCGTGTTTAAACTACAAATGCAATATCGAGACGTAGATGTCCGCTGTACGTGAATGTACCCAGGCATTATTTAATTTGTTCACATCGCCTCGCTCGTTGATAGATTGAGGCTTTTACAAATTGTCATTCTTGTTTTTATTGCTATTTATCAGGAATTTAACTTAACGATTACTACATATAACACAATTGCAGGGGGGCTGGTCGGTTTTCAGGTTGCTCAGGCATAATATTAGGATGCGCCATGCTAAGTAAAGCATTCGATTAAAACAGGGCTATATCCAGACAGTAGATATACCTTTTAGGCTTTTACCCAGTATAAGCTATGCAAGCTAAACTTGGATGAAACAAACACTTATGCAAAGCGTTTTGCAAAAATTGCAAATGCACAGCGGGGCACATTTCAAAATTACCTCCCATAAAGCAAACAAGAATAAAAGCGGTCTATTCCGAGCTCCGGTAAAATCGGGAACTCAGTTTACATACATAGAGTAAGCCGCCACCGCTGATATCGACCCTGAGTGCCGAAGATATGCAGTCCCCGGAAAAGTAACACTGAAAACGATTGGACCGCTTCCAGGGCGGCAGGTGGAAAAAAGGACGAAGATTTATATTATAAACTAGATGATGCCCGTGACTTCGTCCGCGTGGATAAAGTTTTTTTGATAACTTTCCAGTAAAAGTAGCCTATGTCCTTCTCAGGGATATTACTTACCACTGTACCAAATTTCATCAACAAACTCATACAATTGATATTTGCCGCTACGTGCCGCGCCACTCCGTGCATCTCAGGGGGGGTAGACCTTGAACTGGCTCATGGACTTCGGACTGGTTTGAAACTGGCATACTCCGGCAAAATCATCATCAATGTTTATTAATCATCATTATCATCATCATCCTCAACCGACAGACGTCCACTGCAATAGGCCTCTTGCAAGGATTTCCACACGCCTCGGTCTTGCGCCGCCTGGACCCAGCGGCTCCCTGCGACTCTCTTGATGTCGTCTGTCCAGCGAGTAGGGGTCTGCCAACGTTGTGGATTAATTGTGTATATTTTAATCTAAACGGTAAAGCTCTAATAAGCTAAAAAACGTTTCACAGTAATTTTATTTGTTACTTAAATACTCAAAAAAACACATTAAATCAACTCGGTGTCCTCCCAGCCGTCTAAATCGTTTTATTTTTAAACACAACATCCTGTCTTCGATACTAAATAGTAGGTAAATATACAACTTGTCAAGTGCGTATCGGAACATACTGGGAGGGTTCCGTCGTCGTAATGATATAAAATCCTCACAAATATAATTCACTTAAACATCCATTTTCTGTGTGATTTTTTCTCTCTCATTATGCCATTAACAGAGTCTAAGGAGATATGTGGTGCTATTATTATCTACATAATTTATTCACTTGGTCTGTTATCTCGATCTCAATAGATAATAGCTATTAATTACTATTAGACTCGCAATAAGAGTGCGCTTCCAAGGCTATGTTGCTAAACTACGGAATTATTTTTACTCTTAACAATTTTAACGGTCCAACTCCACTTCAGAGGCGCGGCGCGGCGCGGCACGTAGCGGCAAGTATTTTTTGTATGAGGTTGTATGGAGCTGGGGCCACTTAAGTGACGCGGCTCAGAGATACACGGCGCGACGCGACTCCGTACATACTCATACAAATAATATTTGCTGCTACGTGCCACGCCGCTTCTTGCATCTCAAGTGGGGCTAGTCTTTATGAATCATAATATCAATAGGAAGTACCCTGATTATTATTTTATGATAAAAAAATCTATGTCGATGCAATTATTTTCTATGACTATTAAAAACTTCAACTTTATAGCTTGAACTTCTCAGTAGAATCACCTTTCCGAACCGGTGGTAGAGTCTGGACGACTTATCATAAGTGTCACAAGTTTTCCTACGTGAAACAAATCATTTCATTTTCATTTTTCGAACGGACACAAGACGGACGACAAAGTACGTGTCGTTCAAGAATTCTAAAATAACTTTTAATTCTAAAACTCGTTTTACTGCGGAACCCTAAAAAAGGGATCACAAGCAATGTACTTTCGAGTACTTGCTGAAAATGCATGATGATGACGTCATTCGCAATACATTGTAGTACCTATTAGCATTACTGAAAAATTCATTGCGTTTAACGCGTGATATGTGAAGACGTGCGAACGCATTCTCAATGATGACTAGCTATCTACGCAGGATAAGTATGTTTTTATTATCCACTACAAGTTAGCCTTTGACTGCGATCTCACCTGATGGAAAGTGTTGATACAGTCTAAGATGGTATTTTTTTTAAAACTTTTACTTTAAATCGCTTGGCGGCATGTATTTGCCGGTAGGGTCAGACTAGGGAAAATTCTGAAATTATAAATTCCCAAATTGACTCTGCCGGGGATCGAACTAGGGACGTTAAGGCAACAGCGCTCAACACTGCGCCACGGAGGTCGTCAAAAAACCGCATGTGTGAAAACATTGTCTATTCCCTCACTCTCACTGTCCAATGGGACGGCAATCTGGCACGACTGGAATGTAAAGTACTTCTGGGAAAACGGTTTTTCGGCTTGATTACAACTCACACAAAAGCCAGCATCTTTGGTGTCGTATATCATCGTGCGTCACCCCATTCACCCTCCTGAACCCGTGGGCGTACCTCCCTCTCTCCTGTCCCGCTCTATCCCTCACACTCCCACTCCCCCTCTCCCTCTACGCCTACGCTACCATTGACTCCTACACAATTTCATTCACGGACGTTCCGAGGGTAGAACGGTTTTCTCTGTTTAATGTTTCGTTTTGAATATTCTTTTGTCGTGAGAAAATACCTGTTTTTCTCTTGATTAGAACCTTTTTTAAAGCCTTTTGATGATTTTTTCTCGTAGTTTCTGTAACGCCTTAGATATTTTTAGGACGGTGTTGTTTATCTGTGTTGACCTAGATAATTTTGTAAGGAAAATATTAATTTTGTTTTAGAAAAGTTTGTTTTATATTTTGAATTGGAAAAGCGGTTGAGAAAGGTTTCTTTTATTAAGCCGTTTTTGTAGTAGAATAATATGAATTTTGGGTAAGTACTAAAGATTCAAATGACTGTGATATATAAACGCTAGATATTACCCACGACTTCGATTTATTTAATTTTCCAGAAAAATTGTACAGTGAGTACAGTCTCGCCTCGGGGACGCAAGGCTAACAAAAAAAGACGAAAAAAAAAGCGAAAAAAATCGAGCCTAGAAAAGTCAATAGACAGATAGACATACTTTCATATTTATAACTAGATGATTTCCGCGACTTCGTCCGCGTGGATTGTTTTTTTTTGATTCCCGCGGGAACTCTTCAATGCCTACTTCCTTGCACGGGATGTAATCTATCTCTCTACCAAATTTCATCAAAATCGGTTGAGTAGTTGGGCCGTGAAAGCGTAGCAGACAGACAGACAGACACACTTTCGCATTTATAATATTAGTAAGTATATATAGTATGAATACTTAAGCAAATTTCTTACGACACCGGATAGGTACCCTGTCGGTGTCCCAGCGGGTTACCTCGTTAAAGGCTTAAGTCGTTAATTGAAATCGACCCAATTTCGTCCCTTGTTGCCAAAATACGTTTATCTCAGGTATATCTAACCGATATAATACCTTCGTCTTCGATTTTGATTTATGTTCAATTATTATGGAAATGAGAGTTTAAAATCCGCAGGGTTATAGTTACTAATTTTGTAAACGTTTCTACGTTTAATTGGAAAAAAATAGGCGAATCGATCCAAAAATCTCTGGGAAAACGGCGTTGGTTGGTGGTATAGAAAAAACTCCTTCATTTGTGGATGTCGGTTAAAAGAGAGTACGGTTTACGTTAAAAGTAAAGTCTATACTAATATCATTCATGAGAAAGTTTGGATGGATGGATGGATGTTTGTTACTCGATCACGCGAGAACGCCGAACGGATCTGGATGAAAGAAACATAAATAGATTATAGTTTGGAATAACACACATGCTAGGTACTTTTTATTTTGGAATATTAAAGAGTTCCCGCGAGAACCAAAAAACCTCAAACCACGCGGAATCGAAACAATAAGTTAATGATTCTGAACATTACCACCAACCAATCTTTCAACCAACAAAAGGATTCCTGACAGCCCGCCTCAATCTATCAACGAAAAAATAAATAGAATAAGGCCTAACTGAGCACCAATATTGTATTTATTGTTCTACACGGTTATTTTAGAACTGGAATTAAATTAATGATGGAGGAAACTTTCCGCTTCCCAATAATTTTGTGTCAATAGGATTTGTGGGCAAACTCAATCCGTCAGTTTGAGCAATGTGGTTGGACTGCTTTCTGAAAAGATATCGTATTTTGTGAAGTTTTATTTTTATCTAATTTATTTTATAATTATTTCAAACCTATGGGTACATGATGGTGCCGTCTTAGTCTGCGTGGATAAAGTGTTTTTGAATTCCCACAGGAATCCCTTAATTTTCCGGGATAAAAAGTAGCCTATGTCCTTCTCCGTGATACAATCTATCCCTGTATCAAATTTTATCAAAATATGTTGAAAAGATGAGCCGTTAAAGCGTAGCAGACAGACAGACAGACACACTTTCGCATTTATAATATTAGTATGGATATTAAGTATGGAAGTCACGTAGTTACTTGAGACTGGCTATGTGCATTGTGCTGTTTTGACACTAGGTAGTAGATACTGAAAGCCAAAAACCAAGAAAAAAGAAGAATAAGTGGATTTCGTTTTTTTACCCCATAATAATCCTTTGGTTTTCCGGGATAAAAGTAACAATCAGAGCAGTTTCAGGAATGCATACCGCTATCTAAAATTGTATTACACTTTTATTAAACTTGGACTTTAGCTAACTTATTGGAAAGAAAACCTGACGCACTACTGTGACGTCAGGGGGCGGGACGTGTGACGTCAGTCCCTCTCCCTAAACCCCCCGGGAGGTTGTTGCGGCGTAGAACTCAAATGCGTAGGCTAAATATCCCATTACGTGGGATAATGGAATCTGTTGTCTGGCGAATAGAATTTTCATTCGCTTGACACTTGTTTTCACGGTTGGTTAGGTCAGTTCTCTGGGGTTTATAATCAAAATACGCGTAAAAGATAGTTTGAATCTCTTTACTGAAGCCAGGTGCAGGGTTCGATTCTCGATTGACCAGCAAAGAGGTATGTCGGTGATATATTAGGTAACAACAAACCAACAAACAAACATACTTTCGCATTTAATACCTAATACTAGGGCGTCCCACGGCTATGCCACATGGAGGGGAAGTACCTTAAATATAGCAGATGGAACATTTTACTGAAAGAAGACTTCATTTTAATTTAAAATACAACTTAAACTGCATTCATAGATTTTTAAATAATTGCCTGGTTGTACCGGGACTCGAACCCGCTATACAAGAAAAAAAAATACCCTAGCTATATCATACCGATCGAAAGGGTTCATTATTCATCTATGAATGCAGTTTAAATTGTATATTAAATTAAAATGAAGTCTTCTTTTAGTAAAATGTTCCATCTACGATATTTAAGGTACTTCCCCTTCATGCGGCATAGCCGTGGGACGCCCTGTATACGTACTAATTCGTAACAATATTATCTAAGAATGCGATCGTCTGTCTATCTGCTACGCTTTTACGACCCATCTGTTCGACTAATTTTGACGCAGTTTTGTACAGACATACATTGCATCCCGAGGAAGTAAATAGGCAACTTTTTATCTCGGAAAAACCAAGATACGAAGGTCTTCATCCCAGCCATACTTATCCATACTAATATACTTAATGAAAGTGCTGCTAAGCTGCTTTAACGCATTTCTTTTCAACCTATTTTGATAGGTTAGGTCCCGAGGAAGGACATTGGCAACTTTTTATCCCGGAAAAAAGAAGTTCACGCGGGAATAAAAAACTTAATCCATGCGGACGAAGTCGTGGACATCATCTAGTATTACGTAATGGAAAAACAGGCTTTAGGATAATATCGATGAAAACTGTAAATTCGTAACCGATTGCGTATGCATTACGCAATTACCCATCTCGGATCTCTAGGGGTGGGTTGTTAACATTAATTCACAGTTAAACTCCCAATGGGGAAATTGGTGATACTCGTATCGTAACGTGTGCGTCACAGCCCTGCGGGGTGTGGGGCGCTATTTTGAGTTAGTACATGGCCAAGTGCGAGTCGGACTCACACACGAAGTGTCCCGTACCATCGTATAAGTTGTAACACTATGTACTATCGTAAAAGAAACCCAAAAAAAAGAGGCCTTCAAAAATCACGTTTCTTGTGTGGTTCCTTGTCTTTTTATTTTATTTATATAAAATGTTGATAGGTTTTTTATTCTTCTTTACCACTACAATTATTTTCCACTACAATTTAGCCCTTGGCTGCAATCTCGTCTGATAGTAAGTGATAATGCAGTCTAAGATGGGAGGGGGCTAACCTGATAGGGGTATGGCAGTTATATTAAACCCATTAAACCTATGTAACCCCTAGTCGGTTTCTACACAGCATAGTACCGTAACGCTAAATCCCTTAGCAGTACCCTTTGCCGATAGGGTGGTAACTAGCCACGGTTGAAGCCTCCCACCAGTCCAGACCAGAGAGAAAATTCAGAAATATAAATTCCCAATTGATCCTGCCGGGAATCGAACCCGGGACCTTGTTGATAGGTATAGAGAAAATACAACCTCTGTGAAAATAACATCTATTATACCTATTCATGAGATACGAGCACAGCCCGCTGACAGATGGACGGACAGACAGACAAACAAAGGGGGCTTAGTCATAGGGTCCCGACTCCCGTTGGCATGCCCTTTGGTGTTTGTTTGTTTCTTAATAATATTTTTATACATTTGAAATGTTTCACACAAAGTCCATTCATCACAGCATCCCTTCCACAAACAAGAGCTTATAAGCATACAATGTTTCCCCATCCCCCGTACGAAACTGCAACCCCCACCTTCCGCGAGGGTAGGGGGTTCTATTTCTGGCTGCGCGTGGGTGCCGCCGCTATTTAGTATGCGGTACGCTTCAATGGAGCTGGGAACTATTAAGGAGAAACTTTAATTTAAGCTCAAAAATGACATACTCAAATTATGACCTATTGATACAACACTTATATATCCTCTTAACATGCTTTCCGACGCGCGGGGGAAACGAGAAGGCCTAATTTGAACCTCCAAATTCGGTCACCCATCCAGTTACCGACATGGGTCAACGTTGCTTAACATTCGCATTCGACTGATATGCGTTGACACAATTAGGCCATTTGTCCCTCAGGTCAAAGTATTTTAACGTTATTAATTATGTATTTAACGGGCCACATAATAAGTATGATATTTTAGCGATAAATTAGACTCTTAACAGTCTATATAAATATAAAATGTATGTACTATAATCATTTTATGGATGTATGTACTTAATATATTATATTTTTTACTATTATTGAGCTACTATGTTACTATGTAATAGTCAAACGATTGAATAAATTAAATGAAAGGAGCAGATTTCGATAAACTTTGAACCTGTTGTCATGAACCTGTATTATTAAAGGTAATACAATAATTAATTAGTTTAAATATAACTACACTAGATGACTTCGTCCGCGAGGAATTCGTTTTTTATTCCCGCGGGAACTCCTTGATTTTCCAGGATTAAAAGCTTTTGTCCTCCCCCGGGATATAATCTATGCCTGTACCAAATATCATCAAAATCGGTTGAACAGATGGACCGTGAAAGCGTAGCAGACAGACATACTTTCGCATTTATAATATTAATATGGATTTATGCCGTTAGCCGGAGGTGTACGGATAGGTTAGGTTAGTTAAGTTACAATTACGAGCCCAATATTCAAGGTATTTAATAGCTATTAGATTAAAATCAGCATATAAATGGCCACGTGTCTTTACCATGCATTGCTAAGGTGACATTTTCAAATTAAGGTGCGCCGTTCCGAATTTAGAAAGATCACGTATGCGTAGGCATTACTTAAATGCCTTTCCAGAAAGAATGCGGGCTACGGGCGATATTTTCGCGGTATAATCTGCGGTATATTTGCGACCTCTCTGGCACAGTGGTGAGCGTGGTCAAATAAGTGGGAGGTCCCGGGTTCCATCCACGGTAGGGTTAGTAGGGTCTGATCTGGCCAGGTCGGAGGCTTCGGCTGTGTCTAGTTACCGGCCGGCAAAGACGTGGTGCCTAGTGATCTTGCTTTCCGGTACGATGCTGGGTAGAAACCGATTAAGGGTATGGGTTTAATATGAATGCGTATATGCAGGTTAACAGGTTAGCCCGCTACCATCTTAAACGAAATCATCAATTACCGCCAGATGAGATCACAGCCTGGGGAATACCTACTTGTTGTTGAATAAAAAAATGATTTACCCACTGTACCACATAGATTTGTCTACTGTGGCGGATTATAGCGAATTAAACGTCTATTTCATTCATAACAATACCATAACTGGATATTTGACAACTAGTCAAATCAGTTACTTTTTTTGAAACGTCGAAACGCGCGTTTAGTAGTAGTAGTAGTAGTATTTTGTATGAATTACTAAATTGAGTACAGAAATACTGAATCGCAACATCATCAATGTTCGACGCATTTTATTCATTAAATTGAAAGGCTTCACGGAACCGCATTCAGTGTGGCAAACCCTTTACAATGCAAGTGCATATTGGTGCCTATCATTATAGGCTATTATAGCATTCGCTTAAAAGGGGCTTTAAATAATCTGCCTCATTTGAGGCACTGAGCGAGCAGTGTTTACTGTATCGATACTGATTACTGATATTAATATACCTACCTTATCGAGTTTCGATATATTGGTGTTTTGTATGCATGCAATTTTTTTTTACTCAGTAACATAAGAAAAAAATTTTTTCGTCATCATTTCAATTTTCAACCCATTGCCGGCTCACTACTGGTAGCTTACTACAATCGCAGCCCTATTGTTTTATTATTGATGACGTTCATGTTTTAGAATTATAATCCTTATTTTAGGGATGTCAAGGTCGTGACATAAAATTGTCATTTTGAAATAATACTGCATTGAGCGAGGGTAGTAACCCCCAAGAGCACGAATCTCCTCTCGGAATATATGAAGCTGCACAGAGCTGCCTGACACGACAAAACGTGTTTCGCCGACGTTTTGTTCAACATTTGTGTGTCAAACGAGCAGGCGGGTCACCTGATGTAAAGTGATTTCCGCCGCCCATGAACATTTGCAGCACCAGAGGAACCGCCAATGCGTTGCCGGCTTCTGAGATATTTGTTTATCCGCCCTTTGAAGAACCCCATATTATAATCATGAGAGAACATAGAAGATGGAAGCTGGTGCCATAATTTGCAGGTAGGTACGTGGCAGAAATGACCCGGAATAACGGGAGGTGGAAGAAGACCAGGAATCCAGGTGGTGAGGATGAAATTTGTTTCTGTAACGAAGGGTAAACTAAAGGTTTTAACAGGTTAAAGGTAAAAGGTTATCACAGTAAGGATTTAATTTTATCCATTTTGCTACGGAACCCTAGTAATAGTAGGTACACATATTTTGTCATCACGTACCTATCATGAGGTCATAACGCAGCCGAAGGCCACAGCTAATTAGGCTGATTAGCGAAAATTAACGCCGATCAATACATCGCGGAACAAAACCAAAACAAACACCTGGGGCTTTACTGCTAACATTTAAAGCAATACTTAAGCAATATTAATCAAAATGACAGTTTGCTCTTACGTACCTTGACGTTCCTAAAATAAGGAATACAATTCTAAAAGACAGTCTAAGTCAACAACAGTGAAACAATGTGGCTTTAAGCAATTGGCAGCGAGATCATCCTACTTCGAAATTGATGCATCTTCTCTTTCTCAAGTTATGTTTTAGTCGCAGCGAGTCTATACGTTTCTCTGTCTACGTTTCCACTACCCTTGACATTCATTAATGTCCATACCGCGACGCAACGTCGTAACATTCTAACTGCCACAATGACCACATTCTAAAATGCACCTTACTATTATCAGGGTAAGGTGGAATGTCTTCTGCGATGCTTCTGGCGGTATGCTACACTCGGATCCGGGTTGAAACAAAGACTTTTGAGCAGTAGTGACATTTGCGTCGATGTCCAGTCGCGTACAATAGTATAGTCCGACAAACTTACCTGAACCGGGTGACAGCGTCGCTAGTATATATGAAATACTAGCTGATGCCCGCGACTTCGTCCGCGTGGTTTAAGTTGTTTTAAATTCCCCTGGGAACTCCTTAATTTTCCGGGATATTTTTAGCCTATGTCCAGGTCCTCAACTATAAACATGCCAAAAACACGTCGCGATCCGTTGCAGCGTGATCAACAAACCAACAAACAAACACACTTTCGCATTTATAATATTAGTATGACTAGCTGATGCCCGCGACTTTGTCCACGTGGATTGGGGTGTTTTTGGTTCTCGCGGGAACTCTTTAATTTTCCGGGGTAAAAATAGCCCAAGTGGTATTCCAAACCATAATCTACCTATGTGCCAAATTTCATCTAGATCCGTTCAGTCGTTCTGCCGTGATGGAGTAACAAACATCCATCCATACATCCATCCATCCATCCAAACTTTCGAATTTATAATATTAGTATAGACAAAATAAAAACATAAACTGAACAGCTATAAAAATTAGTACCAATTTCGGCCACTGGGTCAGACAAGTTTGTGGGACTATACTTAGTTGAGTGTGCAATAGTGGAGAAATGAAAGAAATAAAATGATACGTGGTTTTAAAATAAAAATAAATAAAAAACACCCTTTCTGCTTCATGGTTTTGAAACCAATACCACCAACCAACCAACCAACCAATACAGTACACTTTTTGAGAAAGTTTTTCAAAAAGTGTACTGTATTGGTACCAATTTCGAATAAACCTACTTTGATTTTGACTCCTCGAACATCTTATGTAAATGGGACCCGTTAAAACTGTTAGGTAGTGTATAAGACACTTAAATCATTATTGTCTATGATTTCTACTTCATAGTAATAAAATAAGTAAAACTGAGCTCTAAATTAATAAAGTTAAAATTCATTTTACTTTGACGCTAATGTGATCGAACGCTCGATTACGATCAATTAAATTTGCAATGTTAAAAGTAAAACTGAGACTAAGGGCACAGCTGGTTTATCTAAATTTCTCTACGGAGCGCCTGTTTCCATTATTATGTATTAAAAATAATCGTATTTTCCCAATCGATCAATATAAACATGCTAGTCAAACAGAATGGCAATTATATAACGTCAATAAAAGCAATTTAAGAGCAATAGGTACATTTTTTACGTTTAACAATAATTGATAACATAAGAAAAAAAATAAACAATGGTCATAGGAACTAATTCTGAGAATCGATTAATTAAATGCTCATTTATGGAAATGCCGCGATATCCTGGTAGTTAGAACGCGTTAATATTCACCTGAGGCTCACCGTTTAAAGCAAGCGATACCAGGGCTCGGACCAGACTCAGACGAGGGCGCGTTTGGAACCCTCGTAGCTTTAGTTTTAAGATGCCGAAACTCATTATAACCATTATATTTTTCATTTAACTGTACGTCAATAAGTGTACAGTATACCTAAATTGAATATATATACTTTGACTTGATTTGACTCGACTTTATCTTTAGTTTGTTAAAATAATTGACGTAACTCCGAAAAATTATAGTTTCGTGATCGAACCGCCGACCACCCGAATAGGAGGCGAGGTGTCTTAACCACTAGGCTATCACTAAAAGCTAAAGACCCCGTTACACTCAAATAAGGGATAATCCATACTATATTTATGTATACTATATAGTCTGTCTGTCTGTCCGTCTGTCTGTCTGTCTGTCTGTCTGCTACGCTTTCACGGGCCATCTGTTCAACCGATTTTGATGAAATTTGGTACAGGGATAGGTTATATCCCGGGGAAGGACATAGGCTACTTTTTGTCCCGGAAAATTCAAAGGTTCCCGCGGGAATCAAAAAATTTATCTGTTCAACCGATTTTAATGAAATTTGGTACAGGGGTAGGTTGTATCCCGGGGAAAGACATAGGCTACTTTTTATCCCGGAAAATTCAAGAGTTCCCGCGGGAATCGAAAAAACTTGGTCCACGCGGACGAAGTCGTGGGAATCATCTAGTCATCAATAAATAATAGAGGGATCAAATAACAATTGAGGGACGAGTGGCTTTGTTGTGACTTGTGACAACGCATATATATATATATATATAATATATCAGTCGATTGCGAATGTTAAGCAACGCTGACCCAAGTCGGTAACTGGATGGGTGACCGAATTTGGAGGTTCAATTAATTTGGTCTTTTCGTTTCCTCCGTGCCTCGGAGAGCATAAGTTATAAACCCAAACGGGCGCGGGTCGAGCGCGGGCCGGGTCGGGTGCACGGGGGGTTGAATTATTTGTATTTATATGTCCATGTAAATTCAAGGAATTCAACCCGCCGCGTACCCGACCCGGCCCGCGCCCGTTCCCTGTGTGTTTTGCCCCTAAGACGGGTCGTATGCGGAAGGACCTGGGAACCCATCGAATTATTATCCCAAGAAAACCCCTGCCACTATGTTATATGTGGAAAGGGGTCACGACCCTCAGTAATGAGGACCTCACGCAGAGTCAAATAAGCCGCACCTCAAGAAATGATAGGCTCTAATGCAATATTGTTTAGTAAATAGATTTCGACACGTTCAATGATTTGTCCATCGCATAATGCTACTCGCTAACACTGTGTACGCAATAATATGATGGCAATAAGTATTTAAATATAATTATTGTAACCACATTCCATACTGATTTCGTTTACATTTTGTTTACTCAAAGCTTAATCCATACTTCTCAATATAATATAGGTACTTATTATATGATTCCCGCGGTGAAGAAACCGATCCTCTCTGCGTCGTATTCCTCATTACTCAGGGTCGTGACCCCTTTCCATTAATCAAATAATTGTAGGAGTTTCCTTGGGATAATAATGCGGTGCGCATACAACTCGACTATAAGAGTATTTAAACTCTAAGGTTTTTGGAACGATTAATTATTAGGTAGATGTTGGTGGTAATATAATAACCGCGACTGACGGCTTAACGTGCTCTCCGTGACAGGGAAGAAATGAGAAGGACAAATTTGAACCTCCAAATTCGGTCACCCATCCGGTTTCCGACTTGTGTCAACGTTGCTTAACATTCGCAATCAACTGATATACGTTGTCACAACTAGGCCACTCGTCCCTCCGGTCGATAGAAACCGATTAGGGGTTAACATAACTTCCGTATCTCACAGGTTAGCCCACTACCATATTAGACTGCATCATCATCATCACATATACCACCATTTGCGATTGCTATCAAGGACTATCTTGTAGTGGAATTTAAAAAACCCGGTCAAGTGCGAGTCAGACTCGCGCACAAAGGGTTCCGTACCACAACACAATATAAATTCTAACTACATCAAAATTTTTACGTCAGGGACCAGGGTTGCCTGACTGGATATGCTGCAACTTTTCATACTGTAACCATCATTGTAACACATATTCAGACAAATAAATTCATTCTATTCTATTCTATTCTAATAGTAAATAACAAGAAAGATTTCAAAACAACACGTAATCTAAACGAAAACGAGTTAGATCAACAGGAAGTACCCAATAGGTTTTGATTTATTGGTTTATTGGCGAGAGTCAAAATAGTCAAAATATGCTAAATAACGGCCGTATCTTTTGATTGCTTTGATATAGAAACTAAATTTTTTTTACAGCTCCAATTTTTATAAGCTACCGTATTATATCAAATACTAAGGTCAACTTGATAACTCCACGCGTTCCCGAGAAATAGGTGATTGACATACAGACACACGGACAACGAAGTGATCCTATAAGCCCAAAGGTTCCTTTTTAGGGTTCCGTACCAAAATGGTAAAATGGAACCCTTATGGTGCGACTTTCTCCGTCTGTCTGTCCGTCCGTCACACTCGATTATTTCAGTAACTACCGAAGATATCGACATGAAATTTGGAATAGTTGTGTATATTAGTGGCCCAAAGACACTGGAATTAAAAAAAAATGGAAATTATTTTTGTTCTTATTTAAAAAGGCGGGAAAATCTGAGGGTTGAAATTTAAAAGTGAGATAACTGTACTGTGTGGGGTATCATATGAAAGGGTTTACTTTGTACATTCTAAAACAGATTTTTTATTATTTTTAGTTATGATAGTTTTTGATTTATCGGGGAAAATGTCTAAAAAAATACCGTTCCCCCCCCTTATCTCCGGAGTTTCCAATCGAAAAATTTGAAATAATTATGGTCAATAGGAATTTACGTATATTTTACAGGAAAACTATAGCCAATGCTCTAACTAGCATAGTTTTTTTGATATTAACAATAAACCTCTACAAACAAAGTTAGTCTTGCGGTTCATTAACAAAGGTAATTATTTATTAATAATGGTACGGAACCCTTCGTGCGCGAGTCCGACTCGCACTTGCCCGGTTTTTTTTTTCCTCTTGAGGTCTACTAAAAAGTGAAAACATACATAATGTGAAATAGATAAAAACAAAGCCAAATTCTTCCAATAATGTTACGTTAGCAAGCAAACTTAAGACAACAATAAAGCTGGAACAAAATGGCCGACAATGAAAATCGAGTTTGCTCCGTATTGCCGTCCCCGGGACCACCAGCGTCCACAATTAGCAAGAAAGCTTTTCGAATGAGGTTAAGTTGTTTTTTTTTATTCTGGCATTTGCTGCTGTTTTTACGCGGTTACCACAGAGGAAGAGTAATTTTGTTTTTAAACCCTGACGCAAAAAGAGAGGGGTGTTATAAGTTTAACATGTCTCTTTGTGTATCTGTCTGTGGCATCGTAGCGCCCAAACGGATGAACCGATTTTCGTTTAGTTCTTTTTGTGTCATAGAATAATTTTATCCCGAGTGTTCTTAGCCATGTTTCATGAAAATCTTTTCATCCGTCTGAAGGTCATCAGCTCTTTTCTTAATCTGTTACTTCCATATCATGTCGGGGGTTGTATTAAATTTGTAATTTATACTTGTTACTTTTCTTTTGTTTGTTAATTATTTTTACTTAAGTTTAAAATCGCGGCTCGATATTTTGATTGATGGTGTTATTTTTACCTAACAATAATGGAAAAAATAAAGCTTTATTTATTTATTTTATTGTATTTTATTAATTTATTATTTTAGCAGTCTTTGTATACAGTCGAATTAAATTAACTTAGAGCCCGCTCGCGATATCACTCCCGTAGGAATGTTAAAAATTCTGTCTGATTCATTGTCTACTTTATAAAGGAAAGTAAGGGGCTGGCTGAGTTGATGAGAATGTCGGTGAGTTAGCACTTTTCTAGTTTTTAAGAACTATTAACGCCTATAGGTAACTTAAAGCTTACCAAGAAATCATTAAATGTAAGCGTATATATAAAAAAAATTAGATATCCATGCTAATACTATACTTAAATATGAAAGTGTGTCTGTCTGTCGGTCTGCTACTCTTTAACGGCCCATCTTTTCAACTGATTTTGATGTAATTTGGTACAGGGATAGGTTGCATGCTATTTTTATGCTGGATAATTAAGGAGATCCCGCGGGATAAGAAGAAACAAAATCAATGCGAACGAAGTCGCGAGCATTATCTAGTGTAAGTGTAAAAGCCTTAAAATTCAACGTTAAATTCTAGCAACACATAATAGGTAGAGAGTATGATATAATATTTTAAATCAATGTCAAACAAATTTACAGTGGACCAAATACAATAAGTACCTAGTCCTAAACGTTACCTATATACCCATTTTGCAGTAAAAAACCACCTGGGCCCTTTCTAATCCGTTAAGGCCACCGACTAGGACGCACGGCTGCCTTATCAGTCGCCAGGTATGTTATCAGTGGCACCGGTTGGCTGTGTCGCAAGGTACAAACGGAAATTCGCATACCTTAGTACCTATACGGCATAGTTAAATTTGTTTTTTTTTACCAATTGAATAAATACTGTTACTTTAAAAATAACGTTTGCATTTAGACCGCAAGTCAGTATCTGGATGGGTGACCGAATTTAGAAGTTCAAATTTGGCGTTTTCGTTTCCTCCGTGCCGTCGTTCCCGGTTGTTATAACCAACATCTGATAATAATCGTTAAAAAACCTTAGAGTTTAAATACTCTTATACTCTTAGTAGAGTCGTATGCGGAAGGACGTGGGAACCCATCAAATTCAAATTCAAATGATTTTTATTCAAATAAACTTTTACAAGTACTTTTGAATCGTCGAGTGAATATCTACCCTGGTTCGGAATGACATTCCTACCGAGAAGAACAAGCAAGATACTCGGCGGTTGCTCATTTGAAAAAAATAATTTACAATTTCATTAATTTGTAGATTAAATCAGACAGCTGTCCTTAGCATTGCTGGAGCGAGTCAAATCCATGCTCCTTTGTCATTTACGTAATCTTCAATAATCTTCATCGCATTATTATCCCAACAAAACTTCTACCATTATGAGATTGATGTGAGGGAAAGCGGTCACGAACCTCAGTAATGAGGAATACCACGCGAAGAGATACGAGCCTCAAATCACACAAAAGTTCCTACAGTTAAAATTTTCTTAATATTCATAGCGTAATAGTACAGAAATCATCCATTAGTAGTTTTATTAAAAGTAGGTATACTGGATTTATAAAACCTATAATATTACCTTAAGTACCAAGATAACGTAAACAGGATTAAACTATGTGGAAATATGAAATTACCATCAGTTATGTAAGCCCATAACATTTTATTAATATTTTTTAATAATTCTAATAAATTCTATGTGAATATTATACCATTTGACGACCTTACCGATATAGTTCTACTGTACTAGTTACTTTTCCGGTAAGTTACCAAAGCCCTACTTTATTTTGTTTCGATAAATAATAAATTCATCATTCATCAAAGTAGTTCCAGCGTGATACCTTAACAGACAGACAGAGAGACACCAACAAAAATTTATTTTTCAACCGACTTCAAAAAAAGGAGGAGGTTCTTAATTCGACTGTATATTTTTTTTTTATGTTTGTTACCTCAGAACTTTTGACTGGGTGGACCGATTTGGATGATTCTTTTTTTATTTGAAAGGGCATACGTCCCAAGTGGTCCCATATAAATTTTATCGAAATCGGTCAAGCGGTTTTTAAAATATCAACAATAAAATAAGTACTTTGTATAGCGTGTGCTTGTTGTTGTAAAGTTGGCGCGGGAGTTTGAAGTCGGTTGTTTAAAAAGAATTTTTTATAGTAAATTATTTGTATTAATTTTATTGACTTTTATTTTATGTAAAGATATACCTATAGATTAACTCGATGATGCCCGCGATTCCATCCGCGTGGATTTAGGTTTTTGAAAAAAAAATATAGTCGCAGGAACTCTTCCATTTTCCGGGATAAAAAGAGCGAAAGGCCGCTCAATACTGAGTGGTCTGACCAACTCAGGGAGTCGAACGCGTCCAAATTTTATAATCTAGTGAGAATGGCTACCAACAGAAGCCAGTGGAAACAAATAATCCGTTCGTGGTTAGAATCTAAGTATCCAGGACCACTCTATCTTCACCAATGAATGAACAACCGAAGAGAGAGATGTCCTTCCCCGGAATAATACCACTTAGAGTGATTTGATATCAACAAAATTTCGTCAATGCAAGTGGAACAGTTGGACCGTGAAAGCGTAGCAGCCAGACAGACACACTTTCGTGTTTATAAAAACTAGAACCTAAAAAATGGCCTCTAAAAATTTCCCTTTAGAAGCCATATCGAGTGTCCTACATGTCAAAACTTGCATAATGCAGCTCTGGCTACTGCACATAGACTATAGAGTGGCCGGCGGCCTTGCCACGCCTCGCCTAGCTATGCACCAAACACCCCGACCACACCGTCCGGTTGCATTCCGGTTAAATATAATTTAATATAAAAAAATCTTTTTAAACAACCGACTTCAAACTCCCGCGCCAACTTTACAACAACAAGCACACGCTATACAAAGTACTTATTTTACTGTTGATATTTTAAAAACCGGTTGACTGATTTTCATAAAATTTATATGGGACCACATGGGAAGTATGCCCTTAAAAAAAAAAAAACAGTCGAATTGAGAACCTCCTCCTTTTTTTGAAGTCGGTTGAAAATAAATAAATAAAAACAATTTATTCATCCTCATCGCGACGGTTTGGATGATTATTTTTATGTTTAGTTTATAATTTAGATTTTGATGTAGGTATTTCATAGTTTTAATTTTTGTATTATTGATCTCCTTAACTCTGGATATTCATCCTTATCTCCGTCCTTAACTCTGGATATAATAATAATCATACTAATATTATAAATGCGAAAGTGTGTTTGTTTGTTGCTTCACGCAGAGCAACGGATCGACGTGATTTTTTGCATGGGTACAGTTATGGGCCTAGAAAGGTCATACTTTTTATCCCGGAAAATATAAGAGTTCTCACGGGAATCAAAAAAATCTCAATCCAAACTATATCGCGGGCATCAGCTAGTCTATTTTAAACTCATTATTGCCCGGAAAGGTTAACACAAAGAACTGAAAATAAATCCGGAATGAAATCGGATTTTCGTGTAGTCTGAGCCTAAGGTACCTATTAAATACCCTTTCATGCATGCACGCCTACGGCCTAACATTGGCCCATGTGCGGACTTTAAAAGGAAATTCATTTTATTTACATTCTTATTTAATGTATAATATTTTTTATTATTATTAAATTTATGTGTGAATGAAAAAAAAGACGTGTGGCACTCGGAGACTGCCGCGGTAAAGCTATTGCATAGCATTTTTTATCAACTTGCTATGACTACTTGTGTTGTTGACTTCAAGTTGTTGAAAATAAAAAGGCGAAATATTTTTATGAAAAGATGATTTTGGTTGCTATGACTACTTGTGTTGTTGACTTCAAGTTGTTGAAAATATAAAGGCGAAATAATTTTAAAGAATTATGTTTTCAATAGTCCGGGTGTCCAAGGGGAATCAAAAGGTTTTTTGATTCCCCTTGGACACCCTGATTCTTTAAAATTATTTCGCCTTCATATTTTCAACAACTTGAAGTCAACAACACAAGTAGTCCATAGCAACCAAAATCATCTTTTCATAAAAATAGTCTTTTTATTTTCAACAACTTGAAGTCAACAACACAAGTAGTCATAGCAACCAAAGTGTTAGGTTTTTTTTCGTTACGGAATTTGTGGATTCGGTCTCCACGCTCAAGGCCCGCGATAGAAGCTATGCAATAGCATAAAGTATTTAGAAAATGCTCCCGAATTCACTACAAGTTAGCTCTTGACTGCGATCTTACCTGGTGGTAAATGATGATGCAGTCTAAGATGGTATGGGGCTAACCTGTATGGCACTTATACTAAACCCATACCCTAATCGGTTTCGAGTTTCTACTGATCATACCGGAACCCAAATTGACAATATAAATGCTCAAGTGTGTTTATTGTAGGTTTTTTCTTCAATCACGCTGCAACAGAGAAAGGGATCGACGTGATATTTTGCAGGAGCTTTTTGTCTCGGAAAATAAGCAGTTCCCTTGAGAATTCACAAACTTATTACACGCGGACGAAGTCGCGGGTATCAGCTTGTAGGATATAAAGGAGATTTTAACCAATTATAATTCAAGGCTGTAGTGTAAAAGCAAACCCACCCGTGCGAAGCCGGGACGGGTCCGGTCACCTAGCACAAATTATTTATGTAAACAGGTATGTACATACGTGCAAATCATATTATTATGTGGGTCAAGGTAATAAACACTTGGCGAATTATATTATTTAATGTGACCTACACATTTTTTTGTCATTACTTAACATAATATTATTATTTTGCATCACGGTTAGATTCACAATAACATGGTCTTAGATTTTATTGAAATGTACAGTGCTATTTATTTTTGCAATGTTACTACACTAACTAAACTATAACTGTTACTATAGATTTAATTTCAATCCATACTAATATTATAAATACGAAACTGTGAAACACGTATTCTTCATTTTTAACCCGCAGCTCATATACTAAGTTTTATGGCTATAACTTGAGAAATGAAGGACTTTAACTTTCAACCCCTATTTTTTTACCCCTTTGGGGTTTGAGTTTTGAAAAACTGTGACAGACGTACTTCTTTATTTTTTAACGAAAGCCAAAATACCAAGTTTTGTTGATATAACTTGAAAAATATCTGGAGAAAAGAAGGCCTTTTATAACAACTTTCATCCCCTATTTCACCCCTTTAGGGGTCGAATTTTTAAAAACTGTGAAACACGTATTTCTTTATTTTCAACCCGCAGCTCATATACCAATTTCATGGCTATAGCTTGAAAAACGACAGACTTTCATACGAACTTTCAACCCCTATTTTACCCCTTTGGGGGTGGAATTTCGAAAAACCCTTTCTTAGTGGATACCTAGTCATCACAAAAACACACTCTCCAAATTTCATGTCTCTAGGACCAGCGGTTTAGGCTGTGCGTTGATATATAAGTCAGTCAGTCAGTCAGTCAGTCAGTCAGTCAGTCAGTCAGGACTTTGAATTTTATATATATATAGATTAAGCTTCTGTTTCCTTGATTATCATGGACTTCCGCAAAGTAACCCCTGCTTCTATCCAATCCTATATGTACCTTCAGCGATTTCTTTTCACTGTTCGCGCGTATTCCTTGTCCTTCCATCGTGAATTTAGTGGACCCAAACCCTTAGATAAAATCGGCCCAGGTACCTCCTGTATTGCGTACATACGACCAGTCACGAGTAAACTAGAAACGTCGGCCGTTTGTCAGTCTGTTCAAATTATTTTGTCCACTTCGACGGCATTTCGCTTGATTTATATCTAGCGTACAGTTTAGCTATTTGGCGCAATATAGGTAAATAGTAAACACGACATTTCTAATTGAATACTAAAATTACGACTTTAATTGGGTATTTGACAACTAATCAAATCAGGAACCTTTTTTACAAACGACAAAACGCGTGCTCAGTATGGGATGTTGTATGTAATACGGAACTGTGACGTCATCAAAGTTCGACGCACGTTTTTACTTTAATCGATAGTTTAAAATGGTTATTCAACATAAAACTAACAGGGGACGTGGATATTTAACGACTTTTGGGAGATCCTCTGTTTAAAAATCACTAAATAATAATTTAATATTTACTAGTATTCAAAATATACCTACCAATTAACGACATACTCGTACGTTTGAACACTAGCTTTTAGGTTTTAGCTGGGACCCACGCGAATAGCCTTATGGATTATTACTTCGTAAGATATACTTGTGTATTTGTGTGGTTATTTTATCTTTTATTTAGGTACACAATATTACAGAAAGTTTAAAAATCTAGATTCAACAACTTATCTACTTTCCTTTGTAAAAAGAGCAACAGCTGAAATTCTTGCCGGTTCTTCTCATTGCAGCTTCTTTCCGAACCAGTGGTAGAGTCAAAACATAACGTAACATAAGAGACACCTACATGCTGCATGATGCCATCCTACATGTAATAAATAAATTGAGTATTGAGAACTATATGAGAGTATTACATAATACTTACTCCTAGAACGACGCTTATACTTCTTTCATACGGAACCCTAACAAATCTCCAACTGAAATAAATATGAAATGAGACACTAACCAGCCTGAAACTCTCAAGGGAGAAGTCGGACGTGCGTAATATTATACTACGCAGCAAAAATGTACGTGAAACTATGATTTATACTTAGTTAGTGCTGATAATATGGGGAGCTAGTATGGGTTTAATATAACTGACATACCCCTAACAGGTTAGCCCGCTACTATCTTCGACTGCATCATCACTTATCATCATGTGATATTGCAGTTCAGGGCTAACTTGTAGTGGCGTAAAAGAGGGTCCTGTAGGGGGCAGGCGATGCCACGGGTTGAAATGCTGATGATGAAATCATGACTCTGGAGATTGGCCGCCGTGGCCTAAATTCAGGAGTACAAAGTCAGGAGGACATTCA
Source organism: Erebia epiphron (assembly GCA_963932025.1). Lineage (NCBI taxonomy): Eukaryota > Metazoa > Arthropoda > Insecta > Lepidoptera > Nymphalidae > Erebia > Erebia epiphron. The sequence continues at coordinate 17,225,297 of OZ009960.1, forward strand.
GTATTAAATCAATATTCAGAGTTCATAGTCACGTTCATAATGTTATTAAATACCTAATAAGAAACTGCCCTTTGTGTGAGGGATCATTGAATTAGTAGCGAGCTCTATATGCTAATCTTACACCTTTGTTTGTAAAATTGTATACATAATCCCACTACAGCCCATTAACGTTCCACTGCTGGGCACAGGTCTCCACTCTCATAATATGAGAGAGGGAATTAGAGCTTAGATGCGGGAATTAACCGGGACCGAAGGCTTTTTACGTGCTCTCCGAGGCATGGGGGTGAAGCACCGCCAGCTTCCTTACTCCGGTCTAGTACTGAGAATTTCTAGTTAGATAAACCCACTTCTTAATAATATGGCTCGACCCGGGACTCGAACCCGGGACCTCGTCGGCCGCAGTCGAACATGCTAACAACTAGACCAACGAGGCAGTTCCTAAAATAGCTAAATGTATCCTGCTATCTGAAATTAGTTTTCCAAAAATATCTCATAGTAGGCCTTATTTCATTCTGTTGAGAGCTTCTGCGACGCACTGATAAGGAGGCGGCCTGCTAGAAACTCGTTACATAATCCATTGAACATTGTGCTCGGCTGGCTGATTACCGGCTTATAGCTGTACTGCAATGTATATTGTTATTTATGTTGTATCTTATCCAGATCCGACGTAGCTCTGCACTGCAATCTTGATAGTGAGTGATGGTGCAGGAAAGGATGATCTTTTGATTTTAAACTCATGCTTATTTTTTTCTACGTGGCTTCGCCGGAACGGTAAATAGGCATGATCACTGATTTTGAAAAATTGTCAGATTATGTTCGGAAGTACTATTTCGAAAAAATTACTTATTTCAGTAGAAAAACAAAGTTTGGTAGCTAAAATTAGCATTTGAAATTTAAATTTTAAAATTCACGCCAAAACGTTCGGCGGTGTCATGGCGTCGTTGTGACGTCACTATTGTTTTTACCAATGTACTCTGTGCAGAGTGCAGTAAGCAATAGTAGTACTAGTTATTATTCTGTGGCAATAGTGTGATTTTCAAAGCTCGAAAACAAACAATTGTGACGTCATTCGCTTCTTTGTGTTTTATGCAATATGGCGGATTGCTGTATTTTATAGTTTTATTTTATCAAAATAAATAGCAATCTCACTCGAAATAGAAAAATAAATACGTTTTTTATAATCCATGAATCCTATTTCATTAGATAAATTCATAATTTCATTGATTCTTGGTTACTGTCATCATGCCTATTGTAAGGCTAGTAAGTATAGCCACGGCCGAAGCTTCCCACCAGGGAAAATTTGGAATTTATAAATTCCTAAATTGACCCTGCCGGGAATCGAACCCAGGACCTCCGCACGTTAAGACAACAGCTCTCAACACTACGCCATGGGAGGTCGTCAAAATCTTCGAGATAATAATTGAAACCTTCTGTTACAGTAAGTAAATAATCGCGTTTTCCAATCTGTGTAAGTAATACATTAATTTACTTAGGTTTAAATGCGATTTTCTGCGATAAAAGCTACGTAGCGTAAGTCACGCTCCAAGTCTTTAACCCATAAGTACCTACAAATAATCACGTTGCTCATTTGCGGCATGATTGAAGAATAAGTTAATTAAAAACTTTTCGTACTCGAGTTACAATTTTTAATTAATAATTTTAACAAATTATGTAATCGCTGTTTCCTTAACCAATTATTTATCGCTAAGTTTGGTAGCCAAGTAACTAAGTTTGAAGGATTTCCTCATAAATGCAACTTCTCGAAAATGTGTAAGATTTTCTCGCAATTTCCGAAAACTGCAAAATAAATTCGACCGTTGCGAAGTAGCTCGGAAGTTGGGAAGTTTGCGCAACCAGAGGGTTTCTTTTCTGAAGTTGTAACTTTGATAGAGTTCGCAAAAACCAATTTATTGAAACTCCGATACGGATGGAAACACATTTTGAACCAACTAAAACACGAGTATTTTATTCGGTTCTTGTTTATTTACTAGCTGATACCCGCGACTTCGTCCGCGTGAATTGATGTTTTTTGGTTCCTGCGGATGAATAGAAGACTAATGTGTTATTCCAGACTATAATCTCGTATCTTTGTGTCATATTTCATCCAGATTCGCTCAGCCGTTCTTGATTGAGTTCGCTCGTGATTGAGTAACAAACATCCATCCATCCAAACTTTCGCATTAATTAAAATAATTATTAGTAGGTGTAGACTGTAGATAATATGCTCCCGACCGAATTTTGGCCACGGCGGCAAATCTCCACAGGGATTAGCCATCCACACGGGAGATGCTATGGTGCACAAGGGTGTGTGGATACACAGGCGCACTCTCTGTTTCTTTACTCTCATCATCAGATCAGACTCAGGACCGACGACTTTACGTGCTCTCCGTGGCACGAGAGTGAAAACAAGGGATTAATCCCGGACCATCCGAATACAAGGCCAAAGCTCTCCTAACTACAGGCTATCACCGTTCAATAATTAAAGTAACTTTTTATAGCGAAAATTACCATCTTGCTGTTGAGTTTCTTGCCGGTTCGTCTTTCCGAACCGGTGGTAGAGTCATTTCATAAATGGCACAAGTTTTCACGTATACATGAAAAATAATTTAATTTCATAAATCATTTAATTTCAATCATAAGGAAAACAGTGGTTAATTTTCGCAGAGACGAGAGACGCAGAGAGAGATCTGCGTCGTATTCCTCATCACTGAGGGTCGTGACCCCTTTCCATTAATCAAATAATGGTAGGAGTTTTCTTGGGATAATAATGCGATGGGTTCCCACGTCCTTCCGCATACGACTCAACTAACAGTATTTTAAAAACTCTTAGGTTTTTGTAACGATAATTATCAGATGTTAGTGATAATAACCGGGACCTAATATGGCTTAACGTGCTCTCCGAGACACGGAGGGAGCGAAAAGGCCAAATTTGAACCTCCAAATTCACTCATCCAGTTACCGACTTGAGTCAACGTTGCTTAACCTTCGCAATCGATTGATATGCGTTCTCACAACTGGGCCACTCGTCCCTCATAAGTCAAACTAATTAATTTCAAAATGGCGTACTTAATAAAGCAGCAAGGTATGAGACAATCTTAAAAATAATTAAGTACCATACGAAAAGGGCAACTGGCGCCCTTCGTCGAATCCTTCAGATTTCAGAATGTTAATTTCGCACCCTTATACAGTCTCGTTAACATATCTTTGATGTTCGCCGAAACCTTATATTATAATGGGTTTCTGGAAATCTGGATTAATTATAATCTTATAAACATTACCTCGTGCGTGAGTAGTGTTTGGAATTTATAGAATTAAGGCGGCGGTGTCTGTAGAATTTAACAGAGAAAAAATGGCGAAAACATTCACTATTTTTATTTATCTATATAATATATGAACAAAGTGTCTAAGTTTATTAAGAAAGACACGGCCGGTTTCTAAATCATCATTCATTCATACTTAATATTATAAATGCGAAAGTCACTTTGTTTGTTGGTTTGTTGGTTTGTCCTTCATTCACGCCGCAATGGAGCAACGGATTGACGTGATTTTTGGCATGGGCATAGTTGAGGACGTGGAGAATGACATAGGCTTTTTATCCCGGAAAATTAAGGAGTTCCAGCGGGAATAACAAAAAACTTAAACCACGCGGACGAAGTCGCGGGCATCAGCTAGTTGAGAATATCATGTTGAGTCCGTCTCAAAGACTGAGAGGAAGGTCCCGGGTTCGATGCCCGGCAGTTCAAGGAAGGCAAAGACGCGCCACCAATAGACATCGATTACGGGACTTAATATAATTGCCAATTTAGGTTATAATAAAACTATCTACTAATTAGCCAATTAGTTAGCCTAGATCGAAGTTACATGAGTAGGTACCTCGCTGGTACTCAATAATAGAAATAAAAAACCGGGCAAGTGCGAGTCGGACTCGCGCACGAAGGGTTCCGTACCATTATTAATAAATAATTACCTTTGTTAATGAACCGCAAGACTAACTTTGTTTGTAGAGGTTTATTGTTAATATCAAAAAAACTATGCTAGTTAGAGCATTGGCTATAGTTTTCCTGTAAAATATACGTAAATTCCTATTGACCATAATTATTTCAAATTTTTCGATTGGTAAACTCCGGAGATAAGGGGGGGGGGGGTATTTTTTTAGACATTTTCCCCGATAAATCAAAAACTATCATAACTAAAAATAATTAAAAATCTGTTTAAGAATGTACAACGTAAACCCTTTCATATGATACCCCACACAGTACAGTTATCTCACTTTTAAATGTAAACCCCCTTTTTAAATAAGAACAAAAATAATTTCCAATTTTTTTTTAATTCCAGTGTCTTTGGGCCACTAATATACACAACTATTCCAAATTTCATTTCGATAGCTTCGGTAGTTACTGAAATAATCGAGTGTGACGGACGGACAGACAGACGGAGAAAGTCGCACCATAAGGGTTCCATTTTACCATTTTGGTACGGAACCCTAAAAACAAAACTATATCAATAACGAGGTATAGGTATTACGATAAAAGTATGTCTAAAATGAACGTAATTTTATTGTTTCGGACCCGTTCGGGCCTCATTCGTCAAAATTGTACTGTCTTTCTTTAGTCTTTCACAATAATTGAAAGTGTTATAATGTACGAGACATAAAGATGATCAGCGTATATCGCCGCCTTAAGATGAAAATCGATCGATCTTAAGGTGCTGACGACCACCCTGCCCCGGGGGCAGAAGTGACTGGTGAGCGTTGTTGTCTTAAAGAGGAAGGTCCCGGGTTCGATGCCCGGCAGTTCAAGGAAGGCAAAGACGCGCCACCAATAGATATCGATTACGGGACTTAATATAATTGCCATATTCCTAAAAGTTCGCTACCAACTTAGAGTGCATCATCCCTTACCTTCGGGTGTGATCGCAGTCAAGTGCTAATTTGCAGTGGTATAAAAAATAGTGGTTTTTTTTTAACCACTACAAGTTAGCCCTTGACTGCGATCTCACCTGATGGTAAGTGAAGATGCAGTCTAAGATGGTAGCGGGGTGACCTGTTAGGGGCATGGCAGTTATATAAAAGTGTCATTTTGCTAAGCAAATTCAATCATTGTGGCCAATTCTATATTTATGACCCAATCTCTAAACTATGGTTTGTCAAATTTAGGATGACAACTTTGACAGATGAGAGGTGTATAGCAATAGTGAAGGACTAGAGTGAGACAAACTGAAGCAGTACTATGCAAATGACATCTGATAAAATTATCATCCTAAATTTGACAAACCATAAACTAAAATGCCAGCATTAAATCTAGTTATGTCCCTTTTCGCAGGGAGTATTGTGAAAGTGACTGCAATATATTTAATGTTGTCACTTTAGTTTAGAGATTGTGTGAAACGGATCAGGGGCATTGTCGTTTTGAAACACATCCGTCGCATAGCAATTAATTAACATATATCCGGTGGAAGGGCACCCTTAAAGCGAAAGGTTTTTCTCAATTCACGAGCTATAATATAATTAACTAGATGATGGCCGTGACTTGGTCCTCGTGGATTAAGTTTTTTGATTCCCGCGGGAACTCTTTAATTTTCCGGGATAAAAAGTTCCCTATGTCCTTCCCCGGGATGACACGGACCTGGATGAAATTTGGCACAGAGATAGATTATAGTCTGGAATAGCACATAGGCTACTTTTTATCCCGGAAAATTAAGGAATTCCCGCGGTAACCAAAAAACCTCAATCCACGCGGACGTAGTCGCGGGCATCAGCTAGTATTATTATAAACTAGTGAACTTGAAGCTACTTTTTATCCCGGAAAATTAAAGAGTTCCCGCGGGAAACCAAAAACCTCAAACCACGCAGACGAAGTCGCGGGCATCCGCTAGTAAAGTAACATACTAGATAAGGGCATGTTATAAATGTTAATTAGATGTTTCCAGTGTCTAACGTCTAGCTAAAGACAAATTGCGTGGGAAGCCGCCTCCAAGAAATGTGTGTGAGAAAATAATCACCGTTTCAAAGGACAGGACGATTTGTTATACTTCGCTATTCTATGTATACAATGTTCACTTGATACATGGCACGTCTATCAATCTATCATAATATGTCTGCAATAGTGTCAATATTATGACTTCAATTACTGTCTGTCCGTTAGGGCTGTCAAGCGTATTATAATCCGAAAGAAAGAAACCGTGGGCAAAAACTAGACTCGTATGTTATTATACTTCGCCCACGTGGATTACGGTTTCGATTCCCGCGGGCACTCCTTAATTTTCCAGGATAAAAATTTCATTTCCTGGGTTACAAAGTATACCTTTTATTTCTGATGTTGAAAGTATAGGCCGTGAAACCGCAGCAGGTAGATATTATACAGAAAAAATGTTGGCAACCCTAGTCTCAATGGTATAGTAGTTAACATGTTCAACTGCGGACGTCGGGGTCCTGGACTCAAATCCCGGATCTGGCCTATTAAATAAATATTGAGGTGTTTCAAAATCGTATGGGAACTCTTTGACTTTCCAAGAAAAAAGTAGCACCTTAAAGGATAAAAGTATAGTTTATGCCACAAGGATGCAAATTATCTCTGTACCAAATCTAAATATGTATTATTTAAATGGAAAAGGTGACTGACTGACTGATATAATTATAACGCACAGCTCAAATCTTGGACGGATCAGGCTCAACCTCTAAGGGGGCAAAATAGGGCTTTGTAATTTGTACGAAAATCGAACTTAACGTGAGCGAAGCAGCGGGCAAAAGCTTGTCTTTAATATTAGTGCCATTAAAACTATGAATTGCAGAGAAGTCAATCATCATTGAATATTTCTATCCTATAAAATAATTTTCCAGTATTAAATTGCCTCGGCGTTAGGCAAGTGGGTACGAGAACCAAATATGCAATTATTTCCAATTTCCATACCAACCCGCCGACGATTTGCATACCTTCCCTACATCGCGTTGCGTACTATCGCGAAATCTTACCAACAAATCGACACCTATCGGATATTTACTACGGGCTAAGTTGCATGGCAGATGGTTAAAGTTACGCTACGGTTACCGTTAAACTTCGAGCATCACGTCGATAAAAGTAAAAGAATCCAAGCGGTTTAAAGCGAAAACACACTAGAACAGGATAAAACTTCGCAGAATAACGACGGTTTATCCTGACGCACTAGGGCACTTCTCTGAAATGAGGTAAAAATCGGGTGGCGTAAAAAAAAATTTTTTTTTTTGAGTTTTTGATTTTTTAAGTATGCTTTGACAAAGGGGTACCTTCATGTAACACAGTGATGAGGAAGGCCTGTATCAGAACCTAGTTTTCTTGGAGAAATAGCGTGTTTGGTAATTATGGTGGGCATGGTAGTGATAAAATATGATTTGGTAATGAGTTATGGTGTATGGTGATTAGGATTAAGGTTATGGTAATTTAATATAGACATGGTGATGAGAAATTCTAGAAATCCATAGGACGAAATCGAGGATCTTAGATCTTTGCACTCATTCTAGGAAGTAACTATCCCACAAATTCATTCAGATCATGATCCTCGCTGAGTTATAGTATCTTTATAAAACGAGAATTTATTTTTATGGGCTGAGGCGTGCAAAACTAACCTCCTATAATGACAATTAGCTGAATTCTTGAAGAAGAAGCTTAATAAATGGACAAAGAGTAAATTTACCTGGGTCAATAAGAGAAAGGTGATTTGACCAAGAATATTCACCATAAAATTCTGGCTGGCTGAAGGAAAGGACGAGGCTGGGTCACCAGCCTCGTCCTTTCCTACAGCCTTCAAGCCCTTCAGGCCCCCGACCTTCTCGTTCAAACCCCCTAAAACTTTCAACTTGAACTGCAGTCTTTACAATTACCTAGCAAAAGATTAATTGGCAGATCCAAACACAAACGTAATAATTATGAAACGTTCATACCAGGCGTATAAAAGATACCATCCATCGGAATACGAGATCAGTAATGGTCCCGAGAGTTCTGTCTCTCCAACATAGCTACCTGACGCGACTGAAAACTGAGTGTGATAGTATCCTTCATCATAGTAAATCTAAGATCTTGGGAGAAGGGAAAAGTGCTATGATGAGGTATAAAATCTTGATGAAGATATAGTTAGAAGTCCCATAGGCAGCTAAATTGACCTGATCACTCAAAATTGACAAAATATAGTCAAAAACCGGTAAATTGGCCGGCCATAATGCCAGACGTACAAGAGTGTGCGTGTTTAGCGGTCCAATCATGTAATGTTTGCCGATAAAATCGTCTAAGTTCGGCTTCAAAGTAAAATAAACCATAACAGCATTGAATTAGAGCTCAATTTCATGTATCCATTCTTATACGTTTAGGGTAGGGTTCTTCAAAATTATCAATTTTTCAATTGAAGAATTTTATTCTTGCTTGCCTCATCTTGCCGTTGAGCCATGCCTATTATAAATAATTGTTCTCGAGAGGAAATTATAAATCTCACTTACAAGTCGAATTCTGAATGACCCGAACAAGGTCCATACGCTGCTGAAGATACGGAAGACCGAGTAGGACCCAGGCTACGTTGCTTAGCGTTGGAAACTAGAATCTTTTAAAATTGATGCAGAGTTCCCAATGCAATCCTGTCAGTGCATAATACTGGACCAGACTATGATACCTAATCCAACCGCAACGAGGAGGGCTGAAAAATTAACATCAGAAAGACAAAATCATGCCTAATACTCACGTATCAGTCCACCTAGAAATCATTGAGACCCTTTTGTAATAGTTTGTATACCTTGGACACGCGGTTCAACTATGTAGGTCAAATTTTGAAAAATAAGTTTCCAGCTGAATTCGACTCGACTGGGACTGGGCAGCGTTCAAAAAGCTTGGAGATGTATTTTTCGACTTCGATAGTTCGAAGAACCAATAAAGGTTGGGGTCCCAAGGTGCTGGACTGCTCCCTCACAACATGGATGGATGACATGTAGCGAGTCGCAGGAATCCGCTAGATTCAGCGCAAGGTCAAGGCTCAGAAGTCCTTATAAAAGGGTTATGTCCAGCAGTGGACGTCATCAGTTGATGGCTAGGATACATATTAACTACTTAATTAAGTCCCTGTCTGGTTTTTTCACCACATTTTATCTCAAAAGTCAAAACAGATTCATGACATGCACCAAATGGACTGCTGTTGACGTTCCATTTATTCTATTTACTCTTTTGATGTTTTATCAAAAACTACTGAATGGATTTTGATGCAATTTTTTGCATTCACTAGGTATTACTTTAGAGCAAATTTTAAAATATTTTTAATATTTATAAAATTAAGAATTATATTTTTAATCTATAATTTTCTAATTTTTACTGATATTTTACTGAATTTATTGTATTTACATAGTTATTTCAGCCTAAATTTTATGTTTTTCAATTATTTTTAGTATAATGTATATTATTTGCCAGTTATTTATAAATACAATGCTCAAAATATTTTTAATTTTATTATAAAATGCTTATATTTGTGTCTTGTTGACATTTTTATAAACTTTTTTAAATTTCATTCATTTTAATTTTTTTAACGTCTAAATATATTGCAAATAATTATTTAAGCTTATAATAATTAAAACCTTTCCTAAAAATAAAGAAATTTCAGAAATATCTTTGATTTAGTTTTAAAATAATTCAAAATGGTCATGGTAATTGTGGTAATTAGAATCATGGTAATGATAATTTCGTGATTTTTAAATTATTTAAAAATTAACAGATTTATTTTAAATTTTGCAGGCTATTTATGTGAATTAAAAACACGTTTTACATCATAAGAAAAAATAACAAGAAAATCTAACGTGTATTTTAAAAGTGGTGATTTTTTTATGAATTAGATAGGAAAGTTGACAAAGTGCAGAATAACAACATTATTTCCCAATACCTTCAAAACGCTTAGTCATGCGCTTAACCTGTTACAATAAGTTCTTCAAACACAAAAGCCTTACGTATTAATGCTATCATGATGGATGCAGTACATATATTATCATTGTTATCATAGTGTTTGCATCGGGTCACGTAAATTAGGAAAAAGTCGTGGGACAGACTTTAGTATCTCGTAATTTTTTCATTTTTCGTTATTTTGTTACATGTTACATTCAATTTTATAGGTTTATTATTTATTAACAATATATATTTTTTTAATTTTTTTTTAATCGATAGTTTTTGAGAAAAAAAATAATGTTCCCAACAACTTAGGCAGTGGGACAGTCATGGTAGTGAGAAATTTGAGGTTTAAGATTTTTTTAAAGATGGATCTCACCTCTTTTATCTTCTTTTTCTTGATGGATGATATAGAGGACACTGTCTAGTGTCTACAAAAAAAATTGCATAAGCCTGAGTTAGTTTTAAGGTACGTTCTCCAGCTTGGGACACGCTTTTTACAACATTTCGAAGAAGCATCCACTACCATGTGTGCATCCATATACAAGTGAATTATGCGGAGTTTCACTTAATTTAGATTTTTCATGGAATTCACTGTATAATTTTTTAACTATTGCATAGCTTCTATCGCGGGCCTTGAGCGTGGAGACCGAATCCAGAAATTCCGTAACGAAATTGAAAACCTAACACTTTGGTTGCTATGACTACTTGTGTTGTTGACTTCAAATTATTGAAAATAAAAAGACTATTTTTATGAAAAGATGATTTGGAATATAAAGGCGAAATAATTTTAAAGAATTATGAACATAATTCTTTAAAATTAATTATGAACATAATTCTTTAAGAATTATGAACAAATTTAAAATTATTTCGCCTTTATATTCCAAATCATCTTTTCATAAAAATAGTCTTTTTATTTTCAATAATTTGAAGTCAACAACACAAGTAGTCATAGCAACCAAAGTGTTAGGTAAGTTGATAAAAAATGCTATGCAATAGCTTTACCGCGGCAGTCTCCGAGTGCCACACGTCTTTTTTTTGTTTTCAATTGTTTTCGCTCTAAGTGTGAGATCTATAGAGCGAACTTTGACTTTACTTAGACGTTTAAGACATGATTAAAATGAGACAGATTTATGTTACCTCACAACCTCACATAAGTCCATCTCGTTTTAACTCTTAAAGTCTGAGCCAAGTCAAAATACACTCTATAGATCTCAGCATAAGATGAAGCCCCTAGCACGATTTAACCCCCTAGAAAAATTAAAGATTCTTTGCGTAGTTAATATCTGAGCATATAAGTGCACCAAAGCTTTACACCACTTTTATTTGCTGGCAAAAGTTTGAGTCTCCTTATTACTATAAGGTTAAAGTTAAATTATTGGACCATAAAAAACACTCTGGGTTGCATCAGTGAGGTTTTGTTTTATGATCAATACTTGTCCCTTAGGTACAAAGTCTTACTGTGGAAAGCATTTTGCTTGTCCTATTGGTGATCAAGTTTAAAACTATACCTACCGGTGACCAACTGAACTTTTACAGCCTGGTGTGTAACTGGGCCTTAGAAAGGCTACAGGTATTCTATTTAATAACTTTAAGCAAATAAATAACATAATCTAAACAGTAAGGAATAAAATTAGCATCTATTACAGAACCTATAGCAAGCTCGATGTATTAAAGTGTTATGGCATTTAATGCACAGGGAAATTGCAATTCAACACAAAATCTTTATCTTATCTTTTGGCGACCTCCCTGACACAGTATTGAGCGCTGTTGTATTATAACTGGGGGGTTCCGGGTTTGGTCCTCAGCATACGATATATTGTTTATTTCTGTATACTTCTAAAGAACGCGAATATATTGCTTAAATGGTGAAGGAAATCAGTGTGAGGAAGCATGCATGTCTGAGAGTTCTCCATTATGTTCTCAAAGCTTGAAGTCTGCTAATTCGCATATGGCCAACGTGGTAGACTATGGCCAATCCTGCTTATTCTAAGAAGATACTTATAGAGCTAGCAGAAAAGTCCTATTAATTCACTCTTTTTTTATCCACTACAAGTTAGTCCTTGACTTCGATCTCACCTAATGGTAAGTGATGATGCAGTCTAAGATGGTAGCGGGCTAACCTGTTAGGGGCATGGGTGATGGCAGTTATATTAAATCCCCCTATTCGGTTTCTAGTCTACACGGCATCGTACCGGAACGCTTAATAGTTTGGCGGCATGTTTTTACCGGTAGGGTGGTAACAAGCCACGGCCGAAGCCTCCCACCAGGCCAGACTAGGGAATGTTCAGAAATTATAAATTCCTAAATTGACTTGGCCGGGGATCGAACCCGGGACCTCCGCACATTAAGACAACAGCGCTCAATACTGCGCTAGGGAGGTCGTCAACTCTCTCTCCTCCTCACTACTCATTCTCGCGCTCAGACCTACTTATAAACTATCAGCCCAAACCCTTAGACCTATAAAGCTGAAATTTTGCTCAGACGTTCCCATAATGCAGGTTATATCACTAAGTAGACAAGGAATAAGAGCGGAGTTTACGAAACTCCCACAAGAATGAGGACGTATGCAGTTGCTAGAAATAAATATTTTCGGTCAGGTCTGGTGGAAGGCATTCAACTTATTCACCCTGCAAACTCACATAAAAATCACGACACGAAATCGTATACTGGTACGATGCGCGGCACGAAGTCGTGTCGTGAATGCAACGATGCGACGTGGTAATGTGTTTATGCATATATATGCTCCAAATACTATGGTATATAATGATATATATTATGAATACAGTATAACTGTAACATTTGCAGTACTTTCAAACGGTGTTATTTCAAGGATCGCCGTCAGTTGCGCAAGCTTCGACTCGTATTGATCACGACGTTTTGGTTTGAACTCCTAGACGTCTATCAACTTGTTTTATGCCAACTTTGATGACCTCATGATGATAATGATGATGTTTCATTCCCGCGACTTCACGTGGATTTTAGTTTTTTTTCTTTTCTTAATCTTTTAAATGTCGTTCAACAAAATTGGTTTAACATAAATGCCGTGAAAACGTAGCACACCAACTGTCAGATAGACAATCAGCTAATATTACAAAGGCGAAAGTTTATGTGTACGTACGTTTGTTACTCTTTCATGCAAAAACTACTGAACGGATTTGGCGGAACGGACTGGATTTGGATTTGGAATGGAGATAGATTATACCCTGGATTAACACATAGGCTACTTTTTATCCCGGAAAATTAAAGAGTTCCCGCGGGAACCTATAAACCTCAATTCACGCGGACGAAGTCGCGATCGTCTAGTATTATTAGTACTATCACATCATCGCACCCATTAGTATAGATTCGATGGTATTCTCCTACTGTCCCTCCTCACAGAGCCTTGACATCGGCAGTGATCGTGTCACTTGCGCAAGAGTTGCATGTCCACGGTAATGAGCCTGAAGCATGAACACTAACGTGATTACTGCAGCCCAGGTATTTGACGACCTCCGTGGCGCAGTATTGAGCGCTGTTGTCTTAACGTGCGGTGGTCCCGAGTTCAGTTCCCGGCAGGGTCAATTTAGGAATATATATTTTCTGAATTTTCCCTGGTCTGGCCTGGTGGGAGGCTTCGGCCGTCGCTAGTTACCACCCTACCGGCAAAGACGTGCCGCCAAGCGATTTAGCGTTCCGGTACGGTGCCGTGTAGAAACCAAAATATAGGGCTGGCTTTAATTAACTGCCATGCCCCTAACAGGTTAACCCGCTACCATCTTAGACTGCATCATCACTTACCATCAGGTGAGATCGCAGTCAAGGGCTAACATAAAGTGGATAAAAAAAACAACTTCTACTGACAACAGTATGAGGCATGCACGAAAATGTTACGTGCTATTGTAAAAAAAGAGAATAAAGGACGAGGGGAAAAGGCAGAGACAAGAAACCGCCTGAAGACAGAAATCTTTCAGACGGAATGTAAAGGCTTTACCTGAAAGATTGATCGGAGGAAGGGGAGGGGGTTTTTAGTCCGTAGGCCACTTGGTTTCATCCCTAATGGAGTTGGGCATGCCTCCAAAACTCCTGAGGTATCCAATGAGGATTTTCTTCCTCTCCAGAGAGAAAAAATAGGAAAAAAAGGTATGTACTACACGGTGTCACGTACAGGGGCCTTACAGCCAACGCTTAAAGCAACACTTACCTATAAGTAATATTACACAGTGGTTTGTATTCTGTGGTATTAGTTTAGGTTATATTTCAGTGTTAGGTAGAGAAGAGATAATTAGTTGTTTTGAATTAACTTATCTTTAGTGTCAACTTATTTCCTGATACAATTAGTCAGAGTTGTGACACACTTAACTGTCAGGCGTCTCGCCACAGGTCTCGCCGACAATGGGTTGCATAAAACCTACATTAAACTAACAAAACAGAAAACCAGACGACAGTCTCGCCATTTTTCTTTTATATTCCTATTCTTTTATCTATTCTCTTTATCTAACGGCCACGTCTTGTGATATTAGGTTACTCAATTAGAAAATAACTGACCAGTTGCGAAAGACCTTGAATATTTTATATTAAGTATATTTATTTTAGTTTCACGCCGAATTTGGTTACAATCTTTGCATATTTTAATAAGCTAAACCTCTATCGTTAATCAAAGTTAAGCATACTTTAAATTTAATTAAGAGAGTTCCCGCAGTAGTGTATGAAACTCACGCATAATATGAAGTCGCAGGCATCATCTACATATTTGATAAATGAATTTGAATTTATAATCCATACTAATATTATAGTCTGCCTGTCTGTCTGTCTGTCTGTCTGCTACGCTTTCTTGGCCCAACTACTCAACCGATTTTGATGAAATTTGGTACAAGGACAGGTTGTATCCCGGAAAATTGAAGAGTTTCCGCGGGAATCATAAATCCACGCGGACGAAGTCGCGGGAATCATCTAGTTCCTATATAAAGCACAGATTGACCGATACTTGAGAATCTGATCTTATCTGATGTCGGTTAATACGAGCTGAACGAGAATGGTCTTGAGTAAAATCGATTGACACCGGGCCCGAAGAATCATTGGCGATCAATCGAAATTGCATAGCTTACAGCACCGACGCAAAGTCGCCTGCTTATCGGTTTCTTATCGGATATCGGATATATCGGAGTGCACTGAGGAACTCTTCAACCTTGTTCCCACTTCACCGTTCTACCACAGAACAGCAAGAAACCGTCTGCCATGGCATTATGTGGTAGACGTCCAGTTTGCCCGTACGAAACGGTTCTGCTCCACGTAACCGTCACGATGTGGAATGCCCTTCCAGCGCATGTGTTCCCTGCCGCGTATAACTTAAATACCTTCAAGGCGAGAGTGAATAGATATTTTCTAGGCAAGCGCGCTCCAACCTGGACCTCATCATCGCTTTGTATGAAGCATGATTGTCGTCAAACGCAAGCAATCTCGCAATAAAAAAAAAAATACGGGCTTTACGGTTGCCAAGTGCAACAAAGTATAAAGCAATGAAGAAATGCGATCCCCAAATGCGCCGGCAAGGCCGCTCCGCATCCGGCCTTGCGAATTTGGCTGCTACGCTCTAACTACGATCCGAGGTATCTCGTAACGCCCACTTACTCGCGTTCCTTTCACGTGAATCACTGTGCATATATCTAGCACATTAGGTTATTTTACCTCATTTTTATTGACGCCAAAACCATCGAATTTATAGACCAGTGTGCTTAGCATGCGCATAACGAGATTATCTCGCGACGAGAGAGCGATGTTGTCGTTGCCGGAAATTTTTCATTTCCCCTAACATGCACAAAATGCGGTATAATACAAGTTCATGGAGAAAAATACCACAAATAAGAAATATTACTTTTATCTCTACTTTTGGCGTAACGAGACAAGTAACCATGTTAGCTTCGGTAGACAGATAGAGATAACAGGTAGACATAATTTTACTCGTAGTGCGCATGCTAGCCATACAGGGCAAATTTTTCCGCTAGTTTCGCTTTTTTAGGGTTCCGTACCTCAAAAGGAAAAAACGGAACCCTTATAGGATCACTTTGTTGTCCGTCCGTCTGTGTGTCAAGCCCCTTTTTCTCAGGAACGCATGGAGGTATCAAGCTGAAATTCATATCAAATACTCAGGTCTACTGTCCCTTGGTTTAATGATCACCTCGTAATCTTTAGGGGACAAAATGTGTCGCGAATCGTAATACGAGAGTTACGTCGCTTGCCTCGTTAGTGTTTTAAGAGATTATGAACTCGGCGTATTTTCAACGTGCAGACGAAGTGATACAAAGTATACAAGGTGCCATAGGCAGTCGAACATCCGAAATAGCGATAGCCTTCTATGATTTGGTTGCCGCGGCTCATCGGTGATGAACATTTGATGGAAACAGTTGGTGAGTCCGTCTTTTTCGTCAGATGTGGGAGTTTCTTACATTTGTTTTTTTAATATGTATAGCGAACAAACGAGCAGGTGGATCACCTGATGGAAGCTGGTTCCACAATTTGCGGGTACGTGGCAGAAATGACCTGGAATAACGGGTGGTGGAAGAGACATGATGGATAATGTCCAATTAGGGAATTTATGTATTTTTTTGTTCTGATTGTTTGTTTATTTTGTACGATAGGGCTGACATGTCCAAAAGGACAAAAACCTCCACAAAAAAAAGACAAAAAAAAAGCGATACCATACTCGCGTCAGTTGCAGCTAGAAAACCCTGCACACGTCCACAAATTCAGACATGCGTTTGTATCGATACAAATGCGGACATGTCAATACAGACGCGCTGTGTGGTATAGACCGAATTAATTACGAACAAGATTGTAAACGCACGATTAACACGACTCATGCGAGCGTTTGAATCGATACAAACATATACATTTTTTTAAGAAAACGAGTATGCAACGCGATTTCGTGAATCGTGAAACGCGCGTTGCCTGCGCGTAGAAAATACGCCGTGTGCATATTAGGTTCTTATATTTTTTAGATAAAATGCTTTCATAAATCGTAAAAATATACCTAAATACATATAGCCCGTTACCAAGTACAAGTAAATAGTTAAGGGATATGGAACATCACCCGAACACAGCTCGCGTGGCGGCGAGCGTGCATCATATAATTTGGCGACGAGGGAAATTACGAGTCACGTGCGATGACGGAGGGACGAGGGGTGAGAAAGGACCCTGATTTGACACACGGATAAATGCCTTGTCGCCACGGAAGAAATCTCTTAGGGGTAAAGAAATTCAACAGGAAAAGAACCGCTTTTTCTGGTTTAAGCAAAGAAAGGTAAACTCCTCCAGTGAACAGGGAAATTCCCAGCCACGTGCGGGAGAGTAGGGACTAGGGAATTAGGGAGGGCCCTGATTTTACACATGGATAAATACCTTGATGATCCAGAAGAAATCTCTTAGAGGTAAAGATAAAATTCGAAGCAGACAACAGGAAAATAACCGCTTTTTCTGGTGTAAACAATTATAGGTCTCCTTCAGTTCAAACAAATAGGGCAATTCCCAGCCACGTGCATGACAGTAGGGACTTAGGAGTTGGGCGGGGCCCTGATTTGACACACATTGCTTTGTTGGCATAGAAGAAATCTCTCAGGCATTGTGTTAGCGTCGATGTATTGTAAGTTTTACTTTTCTTTAGAAGATTATATCCGCGACTTTATCCGTGTGGATTAAGGTTTTTGATTCCCCGAGAATTAGTCTTTAATTGTATGTTTGTCATTTGAATGTTTGTGAATGTGTTCTTATTGTTGGCTTGTCCTTCAATCACGGCGCAACAGAGCTGGCAATCGGCGTGATTTTTTGCATGGGTAATGGGTATAGTTGGAAAGTGACATATGTATATAGGCTTCTTTTTATACCGGAAAATTAAAGAGTTTTTGAAATAGCCCACGGAATTTTGAAAAAACCATCCACGCGGTCGAAGTCGCATTTGAGTGAAAACCACTTTGGGGATCAAATCTCATAATTGGCAATTTATTTTTAAAGTTTGTTACTTTTTGTACTTGTATCCCTGAATAAAGATTTCTTTCTTTCATCTAGCGATATGTTAAGTGACTGTCTGTTTGTATCATTACCGTTACATCATGGTTAAATCGTTGTTGTAGTTAATGACGAATGCCGTCACCTTGCAGAGACCTCTATAACCTCTAATGCAATTTAACAACAGAATGATTGCAAATAAACATTTTAAGTTTTATTTATTTTGATATGTAAGTACTAAAGATAAATTGTTTTTCTTTTGTGTACAATAAATATAAATAAATAATTAGCGCAGCCTAAACTTCCAAAGGTAGTTGTTAGTTTAAATCTTTCAAGTATAAGTACGCAGATAAACACTGAATACCACTTTGCCAATGTCAAGTAAATTGAAATAATAGTAGGTACTAACTTATGTGAATAGTTAAAATAAAAACTGGCCAAGTGCGAGTCAGACTAGTTCATCGAGTATCAAAGTCGTTCTCAAAAAGTTGCCGATTAAAAAAACTTGATAAGTGCCCTTAGACAGTCAACATGGATCGCTAGATTGACTGTGTACCGGGTGCTTTTAAGATATTTCTTTTTCCTTCACTATGAGTTTTTTTGAACCGCAAATGCGTGCCCGGCTTTTGAGAGCTTTTAAGAGCCCCATATTGTAGTCATGAGGGAACACAGAAGATGGAAGCTGGTTCCATAATCTGCAGGTAGGTACGTGGTAGAAAAGATCAAGAAGGCAGAAAGGCAGTAAGTGAAAGAGGAGAAATTGTTCAGGTTATATACCTGAACAATTTCTCCTCTTTCACTTACTGCCTTTCTGATAGCCACTCCAGATAAACTCTGATCATTATTTCTGGTATTTTTTTCATCATAAGGCAAAAACGATAAAAATGTAATTTATAACTCTCAAATAAACTGTTTCATTATGTCACTTACTTGATCTTGTAAGCCCACTTCTGAAGTTTCGACAATTTAAGCCCTTCTTGCCATGATACTTATCCTATAATATCTGAGTTTTCTGCCTATTCTTCTCAGTAAAACTGCTTTCCGAACCGGTGTTAAAGTCAAACATGACATAAAATATGAGACACTGTGTTGTGTACATGGAATAAATAAATTGAGGATAGAGTATTGAATATTTAAAAAAAAAAAACCGGGCAAGTGCGAGTCGGACTCGCGCACGAAGGGTTCCGTACCATTATTAATAAATAATTACCTTTGTTAATGAACCGCAAGACTAACTTTGTTTGTAGAGGTTTATTGTTAATATCAAAAAAACTATGCTAGTTAGAGCATTGGCTATAGTTTTCCTGTAAAATATACGTAAATTTCTATTGACCATAATTATTTCAAATTTTTCGATTGGTAAACTCCGGAGATAAGGGGGGGGAACAGTATTTTTTTAGACATTTTCCCCGATAAAGCAAAAACTATTATAACTAAAAATAATTAAAAATCTGTTTTAGAATGTACAAAGTAAACCCTTTCATATGATACCCCACACAGTACAGTTATCTCACTTTTAAATTTCAACCCTCAGATTTTCCCCCCTTTTTAAATAAGAACAAAAATAATTTCCATTTTTTTTTAATTCCAGTGTCTTTGGGCCACTAATATACACAACTATTCCAAATTTCATGTCGATAGCTTCGGTAGTTACTGAAATAATCGAGTGTGACGGACGGACAGACGGACAGACGGACAGACGGACAGACAGACGGAGAAAGTCGCACCATAAGGGTTCCATTTTACCATTTTGGTAAGGAACCCTAAAAACTTTTAGTTGCGTTATGGGCACGGGCGTATTTACCCTAGGGCCAAGGGGGCCATGGCCCAGGGCGGCAGGCTGCGAGGGGCGGCCAAGCCGCCCCTCTTGGCCTTCTCTGGGCGCCTTTTATTGTCAAGCTTAACTACAATAAATATTATATTTTAATTGACATTTAAATTAAAAACCATTTTTGTACCAATGCTTTCAAAACGCGCGCTTTCAAATGCACACACACAAACAGCGCAGCGCATGCGCGAGGCGCCGCGGGGCGCGGGCGGCGGGCGCGCGGGCTGACGAGCACAAACAAAAAAGAGTTGTCAAAAGGAAGAAACGTGATGATGAGACTCCCGAAGGAGAAGTATTACTACAGGGACGTGACCACTTTCGAGTAAATACTTTTTTCCCAATTTGTGACCAGTTGTTGGGTGAGTTGAGGAGGCGCAAAACGTCATATGACACAATGACCGTCAATTTTTTTTCATGGGTAATGGTTCAATTAATGGACCGATCACCCGCCTGGCGACGGCGGGCGTCCCCTCTATAAGTACATACATACAGTACATGACCGCAAATTTTACCTTCTTGGTAAATTAGATACAATGTCTGAGGCAGAAGTTAGAAGGCATGCCGTAAACCTTCAAAATGTATGTTAGATCTCGCGGTAGACCTACAAGACGAATGTGTTCTATTGAAACACTTCTTGGCAGCCTATGAAAATAAAATGAGTCTAAGGAAACTTAGCTTATTTATAAAAAATAAGGAGCTTTCCCATACGTAGAGATTGCATTACGCATTTTTCTTTGCACCGCAGTGAAGAATTGCAGTGCAGAACGTTCGTTTTCTGTACTCAAAAGGATAAAAAATTATTTACGTTCCGAAGAACGCTTAAACAGCTTAGCTGTCATGAATATAGAAGCTGAATTTACAAACGCCATCTGTTATGACAGCGTCATTGACGATTTTGTCAACCAATTTGTACATAGGAAAAAATTGAAAATATTTACCTATTAGAGTGAATAAATCGTTAATTTTTTTTTCATTTATTATTTCACATTACATAGTAGGTTTTTTTAAATGAATGGGGCGGCAAAGCTAACTGGCCCGCTGCGCCAAATCTTTAAATACGCCTCTGGTTATGGGTGGTTAAAAGCATTATTTCTATAAAATTCTTTTCATCGGTAGCATGAGGCAAAATCAGTTACTGAAATTTATTCAACAGCCAGACAAAGTAGCATCTTAATAAGTTCCTTTTTCACCATTTCGTTGGTCTGCCGAACTCTAAAAATAGGTTTCGAAAACATAAATATTTGTGGTTTCCCTAATTGAATTCGATGTACCTACTTACACAAATGATGAGCGTAACTACGCTGACATTTTGTGAACACACTATCTACTTTGTTAGCGGATTAGTTAAATTATTGCATAATCTGCAAAGGTCAGCTGACTAAATCCGTTTATAGTTAAACGTATGTAAAATACAACTTTGCTATTAAACATTCACAATTTCTTTATAATAATGATTTATACATATACCTACTTAGTAATTACTAATAAGTAAGGTTAGGATAGGTTAGTTAGAGAAAATAATAAGGTAAGAAAGTAGTAACTTTCTATAAGTTCTAGTGTATTATTTTCTACTGTATGTTGTATGAAATACTTGTGACGTCATCAAATACGACGCACTTTTCTACTTTAATCGATATTTTAAAATGGTTATCATCAAATAAAATATTATAAATGCGAAAGTTTGGATGGATGTATGGATGTATGGATGTTTGTTACTCAATCACGCGCCAACGGCTGAACGGATCTGGATGAAATTTGGCACAGAGATAGAATATAGTCTGAAATAGCAAATAGGCTACGTTTTATCCCGGAAAATTAAGGAGTTCCCGCAGGAACCAAAAACCTCAAATGGATGTTTGTTACTCAACCACGCCAGAACGGCTGAACGGATCTGGATGAAATTTGGCACCGAGATAGATTATAGTCTGGACTAACACATAGGCTACTTTTCATCCCGGAAAATTCAAGAGTTCCCGCGGAACAACAAAACCTCGATCCACGCGTACGAAGTCGCGGGCATCAGCTAGTTCAACATAAAACTATCAGGGGACGTGGATATTAATTAGGTACGTCTTTTGGGAGATCCTCTATCTAATATTCATTAAAAAAAACTATCGATTGAAGTAAATAAATGCGTCCAATTTTTATGACGTCACTGCTCAGTATTTCATGCAACATCCCTAAGCGCGCGTTTTGACGTTTGAAAAAAATTGGTGATTTGACTTGTTGTCAAATACCCAACTGTCGCTTGACAACTTGACAACACTTGTGCCCTATCCTATGAGAGGATACCTAAGCCTATGAAAGGATCAGCCATTCTCTATTTTATATTATGACTCATTTAATAAATTCTTCCGTATTTGTTCCGTATAATCAAACAAATTACATGACAGCCTCTGCAATAATTATCATAAAATCGATACGATAATGCCATTTCATTCTATTTCGAGACCTATGTCAACGGGTTAAGCTGTAAATCGCATTGTGTTTTATAAGCCATTTGTCTGCTTACGTTTTACGATGTATTTGACATTTTCAAATGCCAGCGAAGCCAGTTATAGTGAATTTTGCGTACCTGAAACAAATAATATAAGTATTATCAAATGTCCAAAGCTCGGAACATCGGCGCATTGCGTGTCTATCGGTACCTAGATTCTACAACATAATTATATTTCGGAGCGTGTGCTCAAGAACTTTTTAATTTTGTTCCCTTTTAACCTTTCTATTATCGTACCGCAATCAGGGTCTGTAATCTGTATCCGTATATAGTTGAAATTCCTTCGTACGAAGCGATTTGCTTCCTCGTTTCTAATCCGAACCGCTAAGATATGGAACGCCCTTCCGGCTTCCGTTTTTCTATCCGCTCATCCTTGCGCGCTCCACCTTAGGCTGCATCACTACTTCCAGCAAGTCTTATTGCAGCCAAGCGCTAGTCTATGAATTTAAAAAAAAAACTAGATGTTACCAACTGTACTATTACCTATTCTGTGATATTACCTACTGAGTATGCCTAATATGGACTGTTCCTATTCAAACTGTCTTGTCCCACCAGTTAATATTAGTCTATAGCCAAACGTTAACTTAATAGCTTAAAACTTAGGGACAACGCTCACCTGCAGAGTGTAGTGGAGCTGAGATGGCGTCAGTGAAAGGGACTGTGCTGTGTAACTTGTTGCATATGATAGCCGTAAAGCTTTAAAGTTTGAGGGTCTTCAAAGAAGTACCATGCAGCATAGATACATACACGAATTACACCTAACTAGCTGATGCCCGCGACTTCGACCGCGTACAAAAAGTCGGTCAAAAACAAAATCGACCGATCCAAACGTCGTTGGAAAATGAAAGGTTCGGGCGTTGGGTCTGTCACAAAAAGGGTGATAAAAATCGCCCCGTCAGACCTACTAAAAGTCTGACGTGGGCGGAGGCCCTAAGATATACCTAATAGATGGGATCTATTGTATTCGGGAACTTGGTTTTCACTCCACGTCCGCCCCGATAGCAATAAAATAACATGCGGGCGCTTGGGACCATTGGGGGCACTGGAAAATACAGGAAATACCTAAGTAGAAATTCGCTTTTAATATTACTTAAACCCGTATTGGAAAGAAGCAGGCAATACTTTGCGGAGGTCCATGATAATCAAGGAATAAGAACCTTAATTCGCTTTAATTCGCCAAACCAGACAAATCTATGTGATATATAACCGTGTAGCTTGCACGTGTAGCTTGCATATTCACCGCCCAAGAAGCCAGCAATTTGCACCGGCACAACACCACACCACACAAATATTCCAATTTTTTTTTTAATTTATTCACTTCTTACATCATCTTTACAGGAATCCCTAATACGATGGCGCAGTTACAATATTTATATCTAGCTTAGCTAATAGAAATGTGCGAAACCTAATATCCTATTAAAAAATTATAAAATATCACCTACTTAGTTATAACTTATAGTCCACATTGCTATCTTTGTGAGGTTACACAAATTATTCTCAAGTAGCCAATGTCACTCTCCAGGTCCTCAAGTATACCCGTACAAAAAAACGCGTCGATCCGTTGCTCTGTTACAACAATACATTATACAACAACAAGTTAAGTTTTTAATATACATTTGCTCGTAATGCTGCTCTTACTTCACCGCTATTAAAACTATAAAGTAGACTTTTCACACCCCAGGGCGATAAAAACCGCGCAATTATTTGCCTACAAAGGAGTGCAATAATATGCATTTTCACTCTAGTGCGGTAATGCAAAACCAGCTGTTGCTGGTTGGCCGCCATGCAACACCAGCTGTTTCGATGCCGCCATTTTGTCGAGTTATTGAAAACTCTTTTCTTAATAAATACAAGACATTACAATCTCAGTTCGATTTCAAGATATGAATATCGCTCGCCTTTGTACTATGGAAAATGGCATTTTTTACTGTTTGTACCCGACTGTAAAACGTTTAATAAATGTCGTGAAGACTGTAAACGTTTTCCTAATTGGAAATTTCTAAGCGATGAGAGTTTATTTCTAACCTCAGGTGCTTCTAAGTTCTAACAGGTGTCTAGATTGTGTAGAAATAGATAATTTATTACTTGTATATAAAGGTTCACGCTTTATTGGGTCACACAGACACACACTACAATATTAGTGTAATATAATGTCAACATTGTGATATATTACGTAGTTTTATTACAGATAAATCACATTATAGCGTACCGCAATCTTCAACACCTACACACTGTGATAAGTTATAACAAAGTTATTTTTAAGCATTTACTTACCTGTATTTAATATTATGTACATTCTACAACTGTACGTAACATGAGGCTACCTTCAACTTAAAGCTAGTGGTAGTAGTTGAGCACTTTTTGGTAGGGGGTAAACATAGAGGTAATGGGGTAAACTTGTGGATTCGCGTCACCGACACCGTCACCGACACCTCGCTGCCCGATGCTCGCGTTGTTAGTTGTTACGAAGACAAAAGGTTTTAAATACAAATATACTACATTCGTAATTAAACTTTAATGTCTTAGTTTTAAGGTTTATATTTAAAATTTGTAAAATAATTTAAAAAGAAAAAAATTAAGTTTTCGTTTTCACTTCTATCTTCAGTCCCTATGACTGCCATTTTTTTTTCTTTCTTTATAAGTTTCTTTTCTTTCTTTGTATTAAAGGCATCCTTAGAAAAAAATCTTCGGACAGTAGGTCAAGCAGGTCAAACAGAAAGGTACAAATTAATTATTAATTTATAAGCCCCCACAACAGGTGGGCCGATCGACAAAACAACTCACTTCCTGGCAATTTGGGGTTGATTCTATTTGGTTGTTGATTCAATAAATAATACAAGTACGAAATAAACAGAAGCAAAATGTTGTTAAATAAACTTTGATTAATATAAATCAAACTGGAAATGCCGTTATTGTTGTTTTGGTGAATGGAAATTTCTATCTGATCAGAGTATACAGATGCGTGGGTGTCGAGGTTCAATGACCGGATATACGGGTGGTAATTTACCCCGGAGCGAGCTAGGGACGTGCGCGCTTCGCTATCGATATGTTTATTAGTTCAACTTATCACGGTAATAAATATTATGGGTAAATTTTAATCACGGGCATAATTTATTTTAAAAAAACTATCCGACCCGCTCCTGCAATTTTCGGAATTATTTTCAGAAAGATTTTTCTTAGATTCTTCTATTACTTTCTTCTAATTAGCGTTAAACCACAGAATAGGTAAAAGTACAAGTATAACTACGGTTCGCGAGCTACACTCGACTGATACGAGTGCCGCTGCCCTTCCACTCAGAAGTAGTTAAATATCTCAGGTCACGTGACAAGTTAGCCAGGCCTGGTTAAACGTTGAATCTAAAATTCACATGCAAAATGTTTGAGTCATTTATTCCTTTCATATAAGTAAAATTAATTTGTTTGTACATTAATTTTATGAGATAACTGTGTAACACGTCACACACAAATCACATCTAATTTTTATTATCCTGTGAAAGCTATTAATTGAATTTGTAGAAAAATTAATTTCCCGCAAACCAAATAAAGCTGTATTAAGCATTATAATGAGCATCATTCGCAAAAGGAATCGCTTCGATCGATAGATTGCCATAGGGTATGCGTTTTAAAAACAAATAATCACTATCGATATGCGAAAAGGTACATCATTATAACACCAACGCAATTGATCGGAAAACATCCCAGTAGGTCAGTAAATAATTGCGAGGAGATGACGCCGTGGCAGGTTATTGGTTATGAAAATGTATTTCTGACGACCCATACTTAGGAATCCACTTTTCACTAACCTCTGATGCAAAGTGGGTTCTTAGAACATGATATTCTTTATTTCAATTGCATTTTGTCGTGTTGGCGATTTGTTTTACGTATAACCTTATACACTACAGCATTTACCTATGTGCAACTACATGTGTAGTCTGGCGAGAAACAAATTTTTTTTTTTTAAATAATACAATAGAACTTAATGCTAGCTAGCCTAACCTAATTACTATAATATAAATCATGCCCGCGTGGAATGGTGGCAAGAATGCTGGCTGCATTTCCGCGCTGGACAGCCAGGCTGATCCTTTGCGCAAAAAATGAGCCAGCCCTTCTAAAAATTTTTTTTTGTGCATTTCATAAAATAAATAAATAAAAACAGCATGGTTATAAAATAATTAAAATTAAATGCCCTTTCAGGTGTTCCGTTCGCCGTCTTCGAGTTCGAACTATTCATCCGACCTTCTTGAAATTAGTATCAAACCTACATGATAACTTTGTAAAATTTTCGTCGAAAATGGAAGGTACAGATTTGAACGAGTTGTGGAGTAAAATCGACCAAAATATTCATTCCCATATTTTCCATTCCCAACCTATTGTTTTTCGGGATTAAGTGTAGGCCATATGTCAACCTAGAATCTTAGCTATAAGTGTGCCAAGTTGCATTCAAATCAATCCAGTAGTTTCAGCATGATGCCGAACAGATGTGTGCGAGTCGGACTCGCGCACCGAGGGTTCCGTACAAACCTGTAGTAAGTTTTAAATTAAATGTTTTTTTTAAATATTTGAGTTGATTGAATGAAAGGTAAATAAATTGCGGTTTACGATTTATGACGTATTAAAAAAAAACTACTTACTAGATCTCGTTCAAACCAATTTTCGGTGGAAGTTTGCATGGTACAACAACAACAACAACATGTACAACATATATTTTTTTTAGTTTTATCATTCTCTTATTTTAGAAGTTACGGGGGGGGGGGGGACACACACACACACACATTTTACCACTTTGGAAGTGTCTCTCGCGCAAACTATTCAGTTTAGAAAAAAATGATAGTGCAAACCTCAATATCATTTTTGAAGACCTATCCATAGATACCCCACACCTATGGGTTAGATGAAAAAAAATTTTTGAGTTTCAGTTCTAAGTGGGGGGAACCCCCAAAATTTATTGTTTTTTTTCTATTTTTGTAAGGAAATCTTAATGCGGTTTACAGAATACATCTACTTACCAAGTTTCAACAGTATAGCTCTTATAGTTTCGGAAAAAAGTGGCTCTGACATACGGACGGACAGACAGACAGACAGACAGACAGACATGACGAATCTATAAGGGTTCCGTTTTTGCCAAATTTGGCTACGGAACCCTAAAAACTTAAAATTGTTTTGGGCTCTGTATCGATAAAAAATAATCCAATGTACAGAAATCAGTTTTATTGTTACAGTTTTATTGTTACAGTTTTATTGTAAGTATAGATAGATAGGATATTATGGATATTATCGTACGTACAGAGTATACTCTCGCAGTGTAGTGCAGTCTTTATCTAAGTACTTTGTACTTTTTGTACGCTCCATTTGACGACAGTTTATAGTTTTATACGTCATGCGATTTACAACCAATTAGGTATAATCACATTGTTTACCATCATACACGGCGATGAACATCGATAGGGCAGACTTAAGCACTGCGTAAATGATCTTAGGCTTCATTCGCACTGACGTGACTTGAGCAGGGAAAGAAAGGCTCCGGCTGACAATGTCTAACATTGTCTGACAATGACTAGACATTGTCAGCCGGAGCCTTTCTTTCAGTCCTTTTCAGTCCTTAAACTAGACATTAGGAGAATAGCCTCTAGTCTCCTAGAATGTCTAGTTTAAGGACTGAAAACTGAGGAAACTAGCCTCTAGTCTCCTAGAATGTCTAGTTGTAGGACTGAAACAGTAACCGAAAGGGTTTTAAAGACTGTTTTTTGACTATTATAGAACAATAACACACAGAAACAGAAACGGTACCCAATCAATCTGTAACCGGTTATTTCTGTTAATAAGTGTTTTGATGTGTAAGTGTAACCCTAAGACGTACCTACTTGCGCTAACAAATTGCACGGTGTAACAACTTCATTTGACTTCGGTCTTCTCACTTCATTGGAATTTACACACACTGACACAACATTGGCCATGTTTTTCTTAAAACAATTTCAAACATCGCGGATGCCTTCATCTTAGGTTCAAATTTGAATACGCGTCAAAAGTAAATTTGGCAACGTCGCTATTCCGGTTACACTTTAAAACAGTGTTACAGATTCATTTCTGTTCCAGAAATATAAGTGTTTTGGGTTAATTAACAGGTAAAAACACATTGAAAACGGTTACAGATTTGATTCTGTTATCAATTCAACCTGTAACACTTATAAGAATTAACCTTTATGAATCTGTTTTTCAGTCCCTGGTCTAGTATACTAAAGTGCGCACCCCTGCTTAAGTTATTACAGTCTGACAAACTTATCTCACTCGGTGAGACCGTCGTCGTGAAAAAATAAAATAAAAACAAAAACTAAACAGGCATAATAATTAGTTCCAAGTTTGGCCACCGGGCCGCCAGATATTATGTTTGTGGGACAGTACCTACATTCCGTTCTTATTGCAAGCTTTATTTTTACCATAGATAATACGCAGTAAGTAAATAGTTAATAGTTTAACAAAATATTTTAAATTCCGTAAATTCGCGGCGCTTACAGACGTCTAAATCAGTAGGCTATCAGTTATCACAGTAATCACCACTAACATTAGTGACATAGTGAACAATAAAACAATAACCGAGGTAACTATAATAATATTATTACTAACCCACTCTTCGCTCGCGAGTGGAACTGGGTAATAAAACGAGTCGTTAAATTAATAATACGTTACCTATTCGCTTATCTGAAAGAAACACGTATTGAGAAGTCTGATAAATTTAACGGTTCAACTACATAGGTGTAATAATTAATTATTAGTTCGTTGACGTGGCGTTACAAAGTTAACTATTTCTTACTCCTGATAACATAATATTATGCGCCACCTAGTATCTACTACAGCTGTTCCAATAAATTTTACAATATATGTATTTGGTCGTTAAGTTGCTCTACTATTTTTTTATATATATATATAGCGAGCAAACGATGAGGTGGGTCACCTGATGATAAGTGATTACTGCCGCCCATGAACACTTGCACAAATGAAACCGACAATGCATTGCGGGCTTTTGAGATATATTTATTTAACCGCCCTTTGAAGATCCCTATGTTATAACCATGAGGGAATACAGAAGATGGAAGCATTTTAAACTTCATCGCATTTTAAATCTTTGAAATAGACTTCTGTCTTTTGCCACCCTTGGCCAGTAAAAATATTACCACATAGTTTACAAAGGAGTGCTGTAATATTCATATTCGCTACTAGTGCGCTACTAGTTCGCTAGTAGTAATAAGGTAATATAATGGCTGCCATGAGAAAAAAAATACTCATATCTCTGTCCCTTACGAACGAAACAGGACCAGGGCGGGATTGGCAATGCGGAACAAAAGTTAAATAGAAGTAAGAATTTCTGTATCGAGAAGTGAAAGGGCAGTTTGAAGGTACTGTAAACCAAATCATGTAATTTAAACCTATGGTCGTAAAGTTTTAACCATTCTCAATTAACAAGAGGACGGTTTGAACGGCTGTAGGATTAGTACAAGTTTTGATATCTCGACGGCGATCGTAGACTTCTAGTATCTAAAGCCAAAAGATTGACCTGATTAGACCGAGATTGATTGAAGATTTTTATAAATAACTATTTCTTAAAAACTTAAGATCTTTGATCTAAAATAGGTATTTCAGAAAATAATTTTCTTCCTGCATAAAAAGAGAAAAGTTCTGACTCACTCACTCACTGATTGACTCGTTAACGCCCTGACCGAACCCTTGGACTTAGAAAGTTTAATTTTGCACAGAGCTTTTAAACCCTTATAATGGCCCTTAGCCTTAGTAACTTTACTTTAAATTTTTTTCCTTATAGCTTGCAAATTTTTTTTTTTTTTTAAGTTTTTTTTATTGAAAATAATACAATAGAACTTAATGCTAGCTAGCCTAACCTAATTACAAATAAGAAAAATTCAAAATTGGGAGTAAAAACGTGGTCAGTCGCTAGTGTTACTATAAAAACAATAAAAAACGGCCTCTATTTATGCGAAGTAGTACTAATCTGTTGTTCTTTTCTATTTTTCCGTCTGCTAAGCTGCTTTTCATTTTCGGAGCGGATAAGGCTAAAGTAAGCTTGAACCGCTTATCCTCCTGATCACCCGACGAACCCGAGGAGGAGGTGCCCGCTTTGCCAACTCGTAGTCGACAGCGTTTCCACTTTCGATAGTCAAAATGTAACGATTTACGAGTACGAACTCATGCTAAGGGATACAGCATAGTTAGGAGCAGTCGATAAATTATTATGAAATGAAATTAACAGCCGTCCTCGGGTACACTCGTAACATTAAGCTCGCCTGTCGCCTGTCGCAATAGTGAATGTGTGAAGACAATCACCACACCGCATTGTGCAAATTTGGTTTACTATTTATGTTTCATTAACGCTACGGATGAAGGTTGACTTGACGAGAATCAAGCGACGCATTTAGTTGACGACTGCATTACACATTGGCCATTATATTGCCCAATCCGATTTGCACGTGCCGAATTCGACTCGGCTTGGTGGCGTTCGGAAAGCTGTAGGATGTCTACTCGTCCAAAATTCCTCAGTGCCAGTCTTTTTTTGAAGTGAAAACTTCTGGATTCGCGTCACCGACGTGCTTCGCGCCGACATGCTCAGCGCCGAAATGCTCGCATTGTTACGAAGACAAAATGTCTTAAATATACATATTATAAGTACTACATTCTAAATTAAACTTTAATGCCTTAGCGTAAAGGTTTATATTTTTTTTTAAATCGTTTTCACTTCTATCGGTGGTCCCTTGACTGCCAATCTTTTTTTATACACCACAAGTTAGTCCTTGACTGCGATCTCGCCTGATGGTAAGTGATAATGCAGTCTAAGATGGAAGCGGGCTAACCTGTTAGGGGCATGCCGTTATAATATTAACCCATCCCCCATTGATTGTAAGTCAATGCATACGCCTAATCGGTTTCTACACGGTATCGTAACAGAACGCTAAATCGCTTGGCGGCACGTCTTTGCCGGTAGGGTGGTAACTAGCCACGGCTGGAGCCTCCGGCCAGGCAGGCAGTCCATGAAGTCCAAAGCGAACCAAAGTATTCGAACAGTGCCTGTTGCCAATAATGAGTTACATACGGATTTGACACTGAGGTTTTAAAAATTTCGCAAATGGACAATTTTACAGACAACGGCAAAATATCTACTCTATCTAACGCTGTCTCTACCTACGTGAAACTCGACTACTCAATCATTAGCCTGATATATAATTTAGTGCTCAATATAAATTACCATTTACCTTGCCTACGGGAAAATGTGGGTCGGAGGAAAAAAAATCCACGTAATTTTTGCCTGAAACGGTATAATAGCTTAGTGGTTTAAGATGCCCGGTTTGTTGCTCGGATTCGATCTCCGATTCGGATTCGGATTGTTCAATCGGCAAGCAACTCGAACTTTTCGGAGTTATGTGTGTTAAGAAAATAAGTACCTATATTTGTAATAACAGTTATGTTATTAGTTACAGTGTTTCTCACACTAGGGAAGTTTCTTAACTATTATTATGTACCTACATATCAAAAATTGCGGAACCGGCAGGATTTGAACCGGCGCCTTTCTGGAAATCGCGTCCGGAACGCCTTTGCGTTTCGGCACTGACGGGTAAGTGAACCGTGGCCTAGCGGTCAAGGGTTCCGGGCGCGATTTTCCGGCAGTTACTTTCTGGCAGGTTCCTCTCGGCAGTTACTTTCTGGCAGGTTCCTCTCGGTAGGATTCAAAAGCACTTGTTAAAGTCTAATTGAATACAAAATATTTGAGTTAGAGTTTGATAGATAAAACTCAGTTTTGCCGGTCTTCCTCTTTCTTTTGAACTCGAGTAGTGCGCAGGCCATGCCCGAAGGCTCTTGCTAGTTTAATAGCAAACTCGCAACAAAATAGCAAAGTTACACGAGGTAACTTTCTATTTGATTTATGAAATAGAATTTACGCGGTGTTTCGAACGCCACTGACAGATACTCACATAAATCTAGCCGTATAGCCCCCATTTAATAACATACAGAAAATATCTTTACTTATGACCTACTAGTAAGATATCTTATACACATACCTATTAATAAAATTATTTGGGAAGTCCATTATGCCTATATTTTGTTAAGTGAACATAAAACGGCCCAAGGAACTATTACATAATATTATCATTATTATCAATTAACTGTAAATGCGGACCTAATGGATTTATTAGCGCTCCTTTTATTGTTTCTCCCCCTTCCCTTCTCTTACCTCTAATCTGACGTCGCCTATCTTTATCCCGTGTCAACTACTTATATAGCTCCTTTTTAGGGTTCCGTACCAAAATGGTAAAATGGAACCCTTATGGTGCGACTTTCTCCGTCTGTCTGTCCGTCTGTCCGTCCGTCACACTCGATTATTTCAGTAACTACCGAAGCTATCGACATGAAATTTGAAATAGTTGTGTATATTAGTGGCCCAAAGACACTGGAATTTAAAAAAATTGGAAATTATTTTTGTTCCTATTTAAAAAGGCGGGAAAATCTGAGGGTTGAAATTTAAAAGTGAGATAACTGTACTGTGTGGGGTATCATATGAAAGGGTTTACTTTGTACATTCTAAAACAGATTTTTAATTATTTTTAGTTATGATAGTTTTTGATTTATCGGGGAAAATGTCTAAAAAAATACCGTTCCCCCCCCCCCCCCCTTATCTCCGGAGTTTACCAATCGAAAAATTTGAAATAATTATGGTCAATAGGAATTTACGTATACTTTACAGGAAACTATAGCCAATGCTCTAACTAGCATAGTTTTTTTGATATTAACAATAAACCTCTACAAACAAAGTTAGTCTTGCGGTTCATTAACAAAGGTAATTATTTATTAATAATGGTACGGAACCCTTCGTGCGCGAGTCCGACTCGCACTTGCCCGGTTTTTTTGGATGTAACATCAGTCATATCGATTTTCATTTAAGTAAGTAGTATAAAATGTAGCCTATGTTACCCAGACCATAATAACTAATCGATTGACACCTCATAGATCAAAATAGGCCCAGGGGGGTTACTATCATCGTTTAAAACAGTATTATTTCAAATGACAGTTTTATGTCACGTACCCTGACTTCCCTAAAATAAGATTATAATTCTAAAACACGAACTTCAACAATATTAAAACAATACGGCTTTAAGCGCTCGTAGTATGGCCCCTGTAGTTTAGACGCTACGGTGGAACAAACCTACATAAATACATACATAGACTGCTAAAATCATAACCCTTCCTTTTGGCTTGCCGTAGTTGGTAAAAAGCACTAAGTAAAACAAATAAAAAATACATTTAAGTATTACTTTTAAACAATTGTTTTGTACCTACTTATCGATATTAAAGCTCCCTGAAATTGTTTTAAAAAAAATTTCAATTCACAGAAATAGTTCAGTTAAAGTTATTTATAGTATACATATCTAAGATGCTCACCGGCTTCGTCCGCGTGGATTTATTAGGTACCTATTTGGTTAACCCGAGTCACGAGTGGACTTAACCACAGATCACGATAATAGGTACATACATCTGTAAGTGAATTCTCGAAACTTACAATGCATCTAAACAAAGATATATATATGTCACCGTAAGATTGCAAAAACCGTTAGATTTTAATCTAACTTGTAGGTTTGTTCCACCATACACGCTTCTCACATTTACCAGTAACACGATTTATTTTAACCCGCATTTTCCTGTTAAGATCAATCGATAACCAAAATGCATTATATGTTATTTTTGATAAAATCTATACTAGGTAATATTATTATTTAAAAAAAGTTTGGTTGGATGGATGGATGTTTGTTACTCAATCTCGCCAGAACAGCTAAACGATCTGCATGCAATTTGGCACGAAGATAGATTATAGACTGGATTAGCACACAGACTACTTTTTGTCCCGGAAAATTAAGGAGTAACCGTGGGAACCAAAAAATCCACGCCGAAAAAGTCGCGGGCATCACCTAGTAAAATATAAAACGTTGGTTAGTGGTTAAAGCCTAGCGTCTAGACAGATAATGAAGGCATCATTTTCCACAAAAACAAGAGCTTACTCAGTATATAAATGACAAAATCGGGAGGCAGCGTCGCGTTGTTTTATGGTTATGTTAAAATTTGAAAGGCCTATCACCAAATTTGACACCAATTGGACATAGGGTTGCCACTGACGAATAAATTTTTATCAAGGAAAGGCTACATGAGAATAATACTTAGGCGGCACAGTATCCTAAGCATCCTTCTCTGTCGCACGTTCTAACATTTTTAATGATTGTGAAAGACTCGGCCGAACGAGTCGTAAAGAATAAAATTGCGTTCATTTTAAAAATATTGAGTGAGTCAGGTAGTAATATACCAACATATAATGTAGTATATTCAGGAGCTCCAGCCCCCCATATACCATTTATGCCATTGATTTACCGATTTTTTTATTGCAGTATAGGCTTGCGCTTGCCGACAAATGCGAAGCAATGATGTGGTCGAGGTTGGAGCGTGCTTGCCTAGAAGATGGCTATTCACTCTTGCCTTGAAAGCACTTAAGTTTTTTTTCTTTGTATTTGGGAATTCTGAAATCATACTAAATTTAATAAATGCGAAAGTGTGTTTATTATTATTCGTTTATCCTTCAATCACGCCGTAACGGAGCTACGGATCGACGTGATTTTTGGATAGGACTTCAAGACCTGTAGAAGGACATATATTCTCGCGGGAATAAAAATAAGATAAAACACGCGGAAGAACTCGCGGGCATTAGCTAGTTACTTCATAATTTTGTTCTATTGTATAAGTTGTAAGGTGGCAGCCCTGGGGCGGGGGTTAATCGACGCGACTGTAATCAAGCGAGCGACGTCGCGGCGCCGGCCAGACGCCTGTTGCGTCTCACCCCTTGCCTGTATACGCCATACGCCTGCTAGCCTAGAGTCTAGACTATTATATCCAGTATAAAAAACAAGGTTTCTGTCTCTAATTCTCTCTAACTGCGGTGGGTTCCATCCAATTCCAAAACGGGATGATCTATTTTTAGGGTTCCGTAGCCAAATTTGGCAAAAACGGAACCCTTATAGATTCGTCATGTCTGTCTGTCTGTCTGTCTGTCTGTCTGTCTGTCTGTCTGTCTGTCTGTCTGTCTGTCTGTCTGTCTGTCTGTCTGTCTGTCCGTCCGTATGTCACAGCCACTTTTTTCCGAAACTATAAGAGCTATACTGTTGAAACTTGGTAAGTAGATGTATTCTGTAAACCGCATTAAGATTTTCTTACAAAAATAGAAAAAAAACAATAAATTTTGGGGGTCCCCATACTTAGAACTGAAACTCAAAATTTTTTTTTTCATCTAACCCATAGGTGTGGGTGGGGTATCTATGGATAGGTCTTCAAAAATGATATTGAGGTTTGTAATATCATTTCTTTCTAAACTGAATAGTTTGCGCGAGAGACACTTCCAAAGTGGTAAAATGTGTGTCCCCCCCTGTAACTTCTAAAATAAGAGAATGATAAAACTAAAAAAAATATATGTTGTACATTACCATGCAAACTTCCACCGAAAATTGGTTTGAACGAGATCTAGTAAGTAGTTTTTTTTTAATACGTCATAAATCGTAAACCGCAATTTACCTTTCATTCAATCAACTCAAATATTTAAAAAAAACATTTAATTTAAAACTTACTACAGGTTTGTACGGAACCCTCGGTGCGCGAGTCCGACTCGCACTTGGCCGGTTTTTTTTCAACTTCTTTAACGTCTAAGTATTTGAATCTGAATTTAAGCGGTTAAAAAGATTTTTTTGTTAAAAAAAAAGCATTGATTTAAATCTATGTAAAAAATAAAGGTTAAGGTTTGAGGAAGTTTGATGTGGAAGTCTTTTATTTTTTTTATCCACTACAAGTTAGCCCTTGACTGCGATCTCGCCTGATGGTAAGTGATGATGCAGTCTAAGATAGTAGCGGGCTAACCTGTTAGGGGCATGGCAGTTATATTAAACCCATACCCCTATTCGGTTTCTACACGGCATCGTACCGGAACGCTGAATCGCTTGGCGGCACGTCTTTGCCGGTAGGGTGGTAACTAGCCACGGCCGAAGCCTCCCACCGGGGATAAATAATCAAGGAACAAGAAGCTTAATTCGCTATAATCCGACAAAATAGTCAAATACAGTGGTAGGTACCCACACGAAGCAATGCGTATTACTGGCGTATTGGGTTACACCACCCATCTATCGCAAGTTGCATGAATCTTTTTGTTCCTTGATTGTAAAGTAATGTATATGTCACCGTAAGATTGTAAAAACCGTAAGATTGTAATCTAACGCTTTTTTTTCGATAGATTGTAAACAGTCGAAAGATTGTGAACCGTTCAATGTTTTAAGTGTTAATTTTTGAAATATTCATTGTATTTACGTTTTCTTGTCTCTTTCTTGTAGGTTAGGTTAGTGTTCGACATAAATAATCAAGTAGTGCCCGGCCGCAGGCACTTGGGTTCTATAGTTTTAATAAACCTAACAGATTACAATCTACCGAACAATAATGCGTTATATTGCAATCTTTCGACAGTTTACAATTTCGCGAGTTAGATTAAAATCTAACGGTTTTTACAATCTTACGGTGACATTTATATATTTTCCTTGTTTTTAAGCTGATGATCCAACGTTGCATCTTGTAGCTAACGGCTAATCGTTATTCATTTAAGATAACATATATTGTCATCCGGAGTTACCGGCTCATCTATATATATAAAATTCAAAGTCCTGACTGACTGACTGACTGACTGACTTATATCGACGTAAGAAAACGTATTTGCTGTAAGTAGCAAGAATGGCGTAAGTAGACTGAATACACAGCTATATTCAGAAAAATATTCTGCGTCGAATGGTCTGGGTCTCATATCGCTACGACGACAAAAACTTTTAAAATAGGGTATAATTTTGAAAAGTTTACGTGTTCAATTTGCTGTAAGTCACTAAAAAAACGATGTTTTAACACTCTTTTAACTTACAGCAAAAGTGCGGTTTATTATTAATCATCTGATATAACTTACAGCATTCTTATGGAATGAAAGTAACATGTGAAAAGATTACTTACAGCATTCTTTCAGTCTGTAATTTAAGTTTGCGATAAGGTTACAGCACTTTTCTATTGATGCTTTTAAAAATATTTTCCTTGTTACTACATTTTAGCGAGTTATAAATACCTACTTAGAAAATAAGAAATAACACATTTTTTAAGGTAGGAATGATATAATTATTGTACACTAGCTGATGCCCGCGACTTCGCCCGCGTGGACTAAGTTTTTTCGATTCCCGCGGGAACTCATTAATTTTCCGGGATAAAAAGTAGCCTTTGTATGTATGTATATTCTTTATAGCTCCAAATGCTGTCTCATGGCTATAACTTGAGAAATTAAGGATTTTCATACAAACTCTCAACCCCTATGTCACCCCTTCGGGGGTGGAATTTTGACAAACTGTGAAACACAATATATGTTTTCATTTTCAACCCGCAGCTCATATATCAAGTTTCACGGCTATAACTTTAGAAATGAAGGACTTTCATACAAACTTTCAACCCCTATTTCACCCCTTCGGGGGTAGAATTTCGGGATAAAAAGTATTCTATGTCCTACCTCGTAGTATGGGCTCAAATCGTGCCAAGTTTCTTTTGAATTCATTCAGTAGTTTCGGCGTGATGCGCGGCCAAGATACAGACAGACAGACAGACAGACAGACAAAAATGAAAAAAATTACAGATTTGGCTTCAGTATCGAATAATGAGTGCCGTCCAAAAAAAATGTTCAAAATATCTTCAATGAACAGAATTGGAACTGTTACAGTATTATTATAAGTACTAGCTGATGCCCACGACTTCGTCCGCGTGGACTAAGTTTTTTCGATATAAAACCTCCAATTTCCGGGATAATAAGTAGCCTTTGTGCTATTCCAGACTGTAATCTATCTTGTTTCCAAAGTTAATCAAAATCCGTTCAACCGTTCTGGTGTGATTGAGCATCACTCATTCGCGTGGCATAAGTTTTTTTCAATTCCCACAGGCACTCCTTTATTTTCCGGGATCAAAAGTAGCCTATATTACTATCCCACGGTATAATCCCCCTTTAATGGTGAAACACGTACTTCTTCATATTTTAACGAAAGCCCAAATGCTGTTTCATGGCTATAACTTGAGAAATTAAGGATTTTCATACAAACTCTCAACCCCTATTTCACCCCTTCGGGGGTGGAATTTTGAAAAACTGTGAAACACATATGTTTTCATTTTCAACCCGCAGCTCATATATCAAGTTTCATGGCTATAACTTGAGAAATTAAGGACTTTCATACAAACTTTCAACCCCTATTTCACCCCTTAGGGGGTAGAATTTCGGGATAAAAAGTATCCTATGTCCTACCTCGTAGTATGGGCTCAAATCGTGCCAAGTTTCGTTTGAATTCATTCAGTAGTTTCGCCGTGATGCGCGGCCGAGATACAGACAGACAGACAGACAGACAAAAATGAAAAAAATTACAGATTTGGCTACAGTATCGAATAATGAGTGCCCTCCAAAAAAAATTTTCAAAATATCTTCAATGTACAGAATACAGAATACAGTGTAACAGACCTGTTACAGTTTTATTTTATGTATTGATAGATTTAAGGCATTGTTTGACATTTTACTTACAACGAAATTGGTTACGCCGTCGCATTTGGTGCAAGATGCCCTTTGAAAAAATTAAAATGTATGTTCTTAGAGAGCAAGCTATATTTTTATGTAACAGTAATAAACAAAATAATAAACTTACAGCATTTTATTTGTACCACACATAAAAGTATTCTTTATTTATACCAATTAGGTGGTATCAGTAATTTTTTAGAATTAGTCTTACATCTCTTTAATAGTACGTTATTTATTAAATATTTCAATTACAGCATTTTAAATGTCTGGAAATATACGGAACTTAGCTATCTCCATAGAAGTCACTAAACTACTTACAACGTTCTTTAGGTCTTTAAAATGAAAAGTAAATTGCTGTAAGTAATGAAAAGCCTACTGCTAATAACTTAAACAAAAATTTTTTCATTGCTGTTTATGAGTAATATTTTGACAAAACCGTGTTCCAAAAATCATCTTTCTGTCACTGATAAATAAAAAGATATGATTTTTTTTCTAACTTTTTTAAAGTTTTTTGGCTCTGGTGAAAAGTTGGGTTTTGGCTACTTACAGCAAATACGTTTTCTTGCATCGATATATCAACACACAGCCTTAACCGCTGGTCCTAGAGACATGAAATTTAGAGGGTGTGTTCTTTGTGAAGAGTCCACTAAGAAAGGGATTTTCGAAATTCCACCCCCAAAGGGGTTAAATAAGGGTTGAAAGTTTGTATGAAAGTCCGTCATTTTTCAAGCTAAAGCCATGAAGTTTGGTTTCAAATGATACGGCCATACGGATTTTCCATTTTTGAAATTTCTATCCCCAAGGACGTCAAATAGAGAGTTTGTTCTTCAATCACGCCGCAACAGAGCAACAGATCGACGCGATTTTTTGCATGGCCATCGCTGAGTACCTGGAGAGTGACGAAGGAAAATCCCGGAAAATTAAGGAGTGCCTGTGGGAATTAAAAAACCTATGCCACACGAACGAAGTCGCGGGCGTCCGCTAGTTAACAATAAATGGTAATACTAATAACACAATGAGGCGTAAAAACCCGGAACGATCGCCCATTGCTGGTTACAATACGTTATGCCATCATCATACTAATATTATAAACTAGCTGATGCCCGCGACTTCATCCGCATGGTTTAAGTTTATTTTGATTTCCGCGGGAACTTCTTATTTTCAACCGACTTCAAAAAAGGAGGAGGTTCTCAATTCGACTGTATTTTTTTAATTTTTTTTTTTATGTTTGTTACCTCAGAACTTTTGACAGGGTGGACCGATTTGGATGATTCTTTTTTCATTTGAAAGGGCATACTTCTCATGTGGTTCCATATAATTTTTTCGAAATCGGTCGAGCGGTATTTAAACTATCAACAATAAAATAAGTACTTTGTATAGCGTGTGCTTGTTGTTGTAAAGTTGGCGCGGGAGTTTGAAGTCGGTTGTTTAAAAAGAATTTTTATATTAAATTATTATTCCGGTATAGAAAGTAGCATAGGTATGTCACTCTCCAGGTCCTCAAATATACCCATTCCAAAAATCACGTCGATCCGTTGCGGCGAGATTGAAGGACAAAACACACTTTCACATTTATTAATTAAGTATGATGCGAAAGTGTGCATGTTGGTTTGTCCTTCAGTCACGCTGCAAAAGAGCATATGATCCAAATGATTATTTGGATGGGTTTAGTTGAGGACCTGGAAAGTGACATAGGCTACTTTTTATTTCGGAAAATTAAAAGTTCCCGTCCACGCGTACGAAGACGCGGGCATCAGCTAGTAGGTAGGTACTTTAAATAATTATAGGAAGGAAATGAACGATAGTAGGGTTGATGACAACTTAATTAAATCAGCAACTCTTTATCAAACTAAAAAACGCACGTTTACTATGAAATTTGTATGAAATACGTACAAAGTTGTGACGTCATCAAATTTCAAAAAATCAAAATCAAAATCAAATTATTTTTATTCAAATAGACTTTTTACAAGTTCTTATGAATAGTCAAATGAATCTACCACTGGATTTCGATTTCGTGCAAGCAGTTTGGACGTCAACCAAATAAGGATGCCAACGCTGACGGTTAAAATTAAAGCTATAGTCTACCAAATTTGTACGAAGACAGTCGTGTTTCAACAGTACTATAGCATTACAAAAATGATTAAAATAATTAGCATAATACAACAGAAAGTTAATTAATATGCAAACGACGCGACGACGTCTGTTTTCAGTTTTGAAAAAAAAAGCTGGCCAATAGCGAGTTGGACTCGCGCACCGAGGGTTCCGTACAAACCTGTAGTAAGTTTAAAATTATTATAAATATTTTTATTGAATGATGTAACTAAAAATGTATGCTTTTCGCCATTTTTCCTTTATCTGTCCTATAAGTCGTTGCTTCGTACCAAATATCAAAATTCTGAGTTCACGGGAAGTACCCTGTAGGTTTTGATTCCCTTGCGAGTGTCGTTTATGTCGAAAATTTGTAGCACGGCTTTATCTTTTGGTTGCGTTGGCTTAGATTTTTTCACAGCTCCAAGGGACAGTAGAACTGAGTATTTGATATGAATTCCAGTTAG
The DNA here is from genome assembly GCA_963932025.1 of Erebia epiphron. Taxonomy (NCBI): domain Eukaryota; kingdom Metazoa; phylum Arthropoda; class Insecta; order Lepidoptera; family Nymphalidae; genus Erebia; species Erebia epiphron. The sequence continues at coordinate 17,266,695 of OZ009960.1, forward strand.
ATACCTCCATGCGTTCCTGAGAAAAAGGGTCTTGACACACAGACGGACGGACAACAAAGTGATCCTATAAGGGTTCCGTTTTTTCCTTTTGAGGTACGTAACCATAAATATGGAGGAAAACTCACTTTGCATACTAAATTATTAATAGCTGAAAAGAAACGTGACTGTTATATCTGTGTACCTATAGTTAATAGCATAATATTCTTTTTTTATTAGGTATATTTTTGTATTTATTCAGTTTTCAATTTAAAACTCAAATATTTTTTTCTAAAAATCAACTCTCTGGCGCAGTATTGAGCACGGCAGAGACAATTTGGGAATTGATAATTTCTGAACTTTCTCTGGTCTGGCCATGGCTAGTTACCACCCTACCGGCAAAGACGTGCCGCCAAGCGATTTAGCGTTCCGGTACGATGCCGTGTAGAAATCGACTGCGGGTATCGGTTTAATATAACTGCCATACCCCTAACAGGTTAGCCCGCTACCATCTTAGACTGCATCGTCACTTACCTCAGGTGAGATCACAGTCAAGGGCTAACTTGTGGTGGAATAAAAAAAAGCCTGATATTCATAGAGATATTATAGAAGGTACTGATATTGCTCCAATATTATGTTAGAACACAGATCTAAATCTAGGCTGTACGTGGGGATATGCGAGTATTACTTGCGCACTCCTCAAATAACACAGTTTATGATTTCAGGCGTGACGTCACTGGTGTGAAGTGGTTGGTTGACGTCACACATCAATATTAACATCAATTCCGCTCGCCTGTCGCCTACGCTCGGCACAATTGTATGGAATTAATAAAATAATAGAGACAGATGTACCACCCCCTGGGTGACACCCTGATCTAATTGTGTGCTCGATTCGTGATGAATAGCCTTCGTGAACGTTTTCTTTGGACGTTCATTTGCGTAGGTGGAACATAGTCACGATATTATCCCACCTGGGTTCCATTTTTTTAATCCACTAGAAGTGAGGGACGAGTGGCCTAGCTGTGACAACGCATATCAGTCGATCGCGTTTGATAAGCAACGTTGACCTAAGGCGCTAAGTGGATGGATGACCGAATTTGGAGGTTCAAATTTGGCCTTTTCGATTCCTCCGCGCCTCGGAGAGTACGCTAAGCCGTCGGTCCCGATTATTATCTCTTTCATCTGATAATAATCGTTACAAAAACCCAAGAAGTTCAATACTCTTAGGCGATTCGTATGCGGAAGGACGTGGGAGGGTTCCACATTATTATTCCAAGAAAACTCTTTTCATTATGTGATTAATGGAAAGGAGTCACGACCTTCAACAATTAGGCCTTAACATTTTTTTTTAATTTCCTGAACAACAAAGAGTGCACACGTAGAAAAGAACAGAATAAGGATTTAGAATTCTAAAGGTGGCCTTATAAGTCGGTACTTAGAAGCAATATCTGCAAGGCAAACAGGATTATGAAAAGTTAAGGAGATTGGACTGGAGATTAAAAGCGAATAAGTAGCTCGAGATACTAAAGCTAGTTTCCCATTGGTCCGCAGATAATAGGGCGAAATGCCACGGAGAATACATACAGTGGACCAACCTCCATACAACCATGATTGATTGGCGAATATTCACCTCTTCTGCCGAAACATCAAACTTTGGATCACCGCCGTAAGGTAGCTGGCCTATCGGTATTCTATATATTTCGGTGAGTGTGCTCAGGACTCAGGAGCTTTTCGATCTTGTACCTCCTTCACCTTTCTACCATCGTACCGCAAGACGCCGTGTGAGTTTCCACCCCTATGCCGTCAACGTATCATCCACACGCACGAAGCGATTTGCGTCTTCATTTCTTATTCGCATGCCTAGGGTCTGGGACACTACCAAATCCAGTCTTTCTTACCAATTACAATCCGGGTATGTTTAAATCAAGAGTGAATAGGCATCTTCTAGGCAAGTGCGTCCCATCTTAGGCCGCATCATCACTTCCCATCAGGTGTGATTATGGTCAAGCGTAAGCCTATAATGAATATAAACTGCAGACCAACGCAACTACTATTATATAATCTACTAGTGATGTGCGCGATTTCGTCCGCGTGGAATAAGTTTTTTAGTCCATGGGAACTCTGGTAAAATCTCCAGATCCTCAACTATGCCCATGCAAAAAGTCACGTCGATCCGTTGCTCTGTTGCGGCGTGATTGAGTGACAAACATCCATACATCCATCCATCCAAACTTTCGCATTTATAATATTAGTATAGATTTACTTATCAACTAAGTATAGGTAAGTCACAAGGTAACATTGAACCATATTTTCCTATCGTTATCAACCTACTCGTAGCTGTAATGTCAAGGCCAGCTACCATTTTCCGATTATGCCTACTTATTTACTGTTGTAGACTCGATTAGAATCACATTATTATTTATTTGCGTGTAGGAATAGTTTAGTCATTTTTGCGATCTAATTTTGACGTCTTTGATATGATGGGAGAATCCCATCATCCCGGGTTCGCTCCCCGGCCAGGTCAATCAGTCAATCAATATATATCTATTCAAATTAGGTAATATACACTTTTTGACGTCCGGTAACTTAAGAAACATGATGGTGATAATAATCAGTTACGCTAAAGTAAGAGAGGGTTAATTCTGGAATTCATAATTTCTGAATTTTCTCTGGTCTGACCCGGTGGGAGGCCGTAGAGAACATTTATTTCTCGATCTGCAAAATATTTATGTTAAATTTTTTTAAATAAAATCGAAACGCGAATGCTGAAATACCTATCTGAGCACAATTTGCAATAAAACGAGCTTCAGATACCTACATGGTTAAAATATGGACTGGATGTTTTAATTTTATTTTACAAAATAATATGATTTACCTATTGACTGAATCTAGTGAGGAATACTAGATAATAATGTAATACCTGAATATAGAATACCTGGTCATACTTTGGTCCCCGGCACGGTCAATTTGAGAATTTATACCTAACTACATGATGCCCGCAACTTCGTCCGCGCGAATTAAGTTTTAGTTTTTTAGTTCACGGGGAACTCCATAATTTTTCAGGATTAAAATTAGCCTACGTCTTTCCCCGGGATGTTACGTACCGCTACACCTCCAAAATCTGTTGAAAAGATGGATCGTTAAAGCTTACTGCGTAGCAGACAGAAAGACCGACAGACAGACACACTTTCAAATTAGTACGGGCTTCTGATTTTTTCTGTTCTGGCCTGGTGTAGGTTTTCATTAGGTATATGGCTTAACGTGCTTATAGAGGCACGAAGAAATGAAAAATCCAAATCCGAACTGCGAAATTCGGTCACCCATCTAGTTACCAACTTGAGTCGGTTAAGAATCGCAATCGAATGATATGCGTTGTCGCAACTAGGCCACTATCAACGCTCAAATCTTTAGTAGACGAGATAGAATATAGATGTCACCGTAAGATTGTAAAAACCGTTAGATTGTAATCTTTTTTTTTTTGTTATTTGTAGTTTCTGATTTTTTCTGTTCTGGCCTGGTGTAGGTTTTCAATAGGTATATGGCTTAACGTGCTTATAGAGGCACGAAGAAATGAAAAATCCAAATCCGAACTGCGAAATTCGGTCACCCATCTAGTTACCAACTTGAGTCGGTTAAGAATCGCAATCGAATGATATGCGTTGCCGCAACTAGGCCACTATCAACGCTCAAGTCTTTAGTAGACGAGATAGAATATAGATGTCACCGTAAGATTGTAAAAACCGTTATATTGTAATCTTTTTTTTTTTGTTATTTATAGTTTCTGATTTTTTCTGTTCTGGCCTGGTGTAGGTTTTCATTAGGTATATGGCTTAACGTGCTTGTAGAGGCACGAAGAAATGAAAAATCCAAATCCGAACTGCGAAATTCGGTCACCCATCTAGTTACCAACTTGAGTCGGTTAAGAATCGCAATCGAATGATATGCGTTGTCGCAACTAGGCCACTATCAACGCTCAAATCTTTAGTAGACGAGATAGAATATAGATGTCACCGTAAGATTGTAAAAACCGTTAGATTGTAATCTTTTTTTTTTGTTATTTGTACTCTATCTGTGATCAGTTTAAAGTTTAACTATAAGCAGATGTTTTTGAGAGCGTCGAGAGTTGGGAGAAGGGATGGATTCAAGATTCAAGATTCATTTTCATTTGGATGCTATTATAAAATGCTTTTACCGTAGCAAGCTAAGCTTTGAAACGAGAATGTTTTTATTATTCTTGTAGTTTGAAAATATTGTAAGCTTTAATATTACTGAACGATCCGTGTGGATTTAGGATGTTCAAAATTCCGTGGTAACGGTATATTTTCCGGGATAAAAATTAATAACCTATGAATGCAACTTTGCAAGATATAACGCTACCTTTGCATCAAATTTAATAAAAACATTTTCGCTTTCATGAATGAACCCTGATATTTTTTGAACATTTGCATTATATATTACTTATTAATTATTTATTAGACAGTAGGTACACGCCTATAAAATTATGAACTTGTTTGCGCACCCAGTTGGATCTGATTTCAAAACCTTCTCCTACTGTCATGATTTTATAAACTCCGCATGCTGTCTGTACATATTATTTTTAATCTGAGGCAAACAAATAAGTTAAAGTAAATAAAAGTAAAAAAAGAATCATAAATAAATATATTTTTATAAGCACGTATAACTGACGAAACTGCCTATGTTATCAAAATACCAATAAAATATTTGGTATTTTGATAAATAGGCAATGACAGATGTAAGAAATATCCCATCAAAAACATAAATGTAAAATGAGAGCCAAAATCCAAAATTGTGATATGTATATAATATATGCATTGGTTGTTGACTTCAGCGACAAAAGAAGTGAGATCTAAATGGGTGCCAAAGTTCAATGGTCAGTCCTGCAATTTATTTATAACAACATAAAATATTTTATAACAACTTAAAATATCATTTCTTCTTATAACTTAGGATAATATGTTGAAGACTAAGGCTTTGGCTTGGCTAGTTTCCATATATTATTATTAAGTAGGTACCTAAAAGTACAGTTTCTACTAGCAAGCCAAATTTTCGGAAGAATAAAATAAGAACTTACAGCTTTACAACTTGCGAAGGCTATAATTCGTATATGAAAACTAGCCAAGCCAAAGCCTTAGTCTTCAACATATTATCCTAAGTTATAAGAAGAAATGATATTTTAAGTTGTTATAAAATATTTTATGTTGTTATAAATAAATTGCAGGACTGACCATTGAACTTTGGCACCCATTTAGATCTCACTTCTTTTGTCGCTGAAGTCAACAACCAATGCATATATTATATACATATCACAATTTTGGATTTTGGCTCTCATTTTACATTTATGTTTTTGATGGGATATCATTTCTTTTTGTACAGAAATTATTGAACACAATCTCAAACTCAAAACATATTTATTCAAAATAGGTACCTACAAAGTACACCTTCTGAACGTCATGCTTACAGAGCATAAGACGTGATGGTGATAACTAACTACGGTATCTTAAAACTAAAGCTACGAGGGTTCCAAACGTGCCCTGGTCTGAGAAGAGCCCGCAACAAACTCAACTGTGTTTGTTTTATTATCACCATCTCACAAATATTTGAAATTATATATACAATATAACAGTTACATAATCAGCCGCTGTAACAATTCATACCCATGCCTAGCTATCATTCAAATAATCCTTTACACTGTAATAGGACTTTTCTATTAGTTCATTGATTTATTCATCTTCATATTAAATAGGTAATCACTGTCGTTACATTATCAAGAAAGCCGCCGGTGCAACAATATCATTTCGATGGTGAGCCCACCCATGGTAACAACAGGTCTTAGCATCCTGTTTACACTCAGGTGACAATTTATGCACCTCAACGTAACGTACCCAAATTGCAAACAATGGTCATCCATGGAATATAGCGCGAAGTCGGCGAGATCGAATCCATATTATAGTATAGCAAAAGTTTTTAGTGAAACATTGAAAACAAGCACGGTAAACAGTCGATATCACTAAAACCACTATAAACAATGATTAAAAATCACAATGACTGACAACTTGAACTGACGACTTCAAATACGTTTCTTCTTCTTTTCTGTCAATGACGTTTCGTTGCACAAAATGCGTGAATACGAAGGTAAGGTTTTAATGCAACTATATATTATTATTCATTATTATTTACATTAAAATAATAATTATGTGTCATTTTCAATAGTTAACAACACAAAATAACGAATTTAAACAAAGACCTGCAGTGTGATTTATGTAATAGGAGTTTTGTTTTTACTTAACAACTCTTGTTTTATTTAGTTGTGCATGCACTATGCGTAGAATGTAATGCAAGTTGCCGCAGGAAGTGGACGAGGGAGTTACTACCACCGCTTAAAGCAGTATTATTTCAAAGTAACGGTTGAATGTCACGTACTTTGACGTCCTTAAAATAATGATTATAACACTACAACATGAACGTCAACAATATTAAAATAATACGGCTATAAGCGATGGTAGTATGCCCCGTGTCAGAGTTTTGATCTATCCGTAGGTAGATCATAAAAATGACGATTTTTGGACGTTTATATCTAAATAACCATTTGAGGTGTGCTTATGAAATTTGGAGCACATACGTATCTCGCGGGTCTCAATATATGAGCCAAATTTGACATGTTTAAGTGTAATAGTTTTTGAGTTATGAGGGGGTCAAAAGTGGCTCCAAATGGTTCGTGTAATATTACACACGGTGCTGCCAGTTCTTTCTTTTTTGGACTTTGGCTGGACACGCTTCCGCGTGTCTTGATACAGAGTAACTTTCTGCAGATAGGTATCGATATTTTATCGTTACAACTATACTTATTTAATTTAAATAATAATCTTTTGCCGTCATAGGCTGTAATTAAAAAAAATCCGTTCGGCTTTTTTAAAATTAAGTACAGCCTATGATGATGTTTTCACTGTAAAAATAATAATAATAATAAAAAAAATATTTTTGCATGATATAGGTAAATAGAGCTGCAACTTTTTATATCAATCATAATGACTTGCTTCACCCAGGTTCTGAACATCGTTTTAAGTGAATTAAGGAAACTGAAATAAGGAGAAACCTAAGCTATTCCTACCTACCTAGTGTAGCCTAAGTCTCAATAGAATAGACGTCCACTGTTGGACGAAGGTCTCCTGCATATATCTTTACAAAACGCGGTCTTATGCCGCTTGCTTGAGATCGTCCGTCCTAAAAGGTGTCATGAGTTCATGACAACGCATTTCGGTGTTTTCCTTTCAAGCACGTTGGGAACCCAACCCAATGCATCAGCTGTTCTTCGACATAAATGCCCCACTCATAGCCACTTCAGTTCACCTTCATTACTCGTCGGTATTGATTGATTTGATTCATTAATTCGTGAAGCTCTGTATCATTCACTACTCTATAAATAGTACGAGTAAACAACTTATTCATAATCGAAGGCTTAGGTCCACAATGGAAGAATTTCCTTAAATAAGTCCTTAATAATATCCTGTAATACTGTTTTTCAAAATTACATGTTTTTTACACTCACCAAACGTTTCACTACTCTATGCTTCTACTAGGAGCTCATCAAGATTGCCTTACCTGGAAACAAAGGGAAATTATGTTATAAGAAAAGAATTTTCTAAATCGGTTTATAAATAAATTACGCAGTTCAATGGTGCGAAACATTTAAAAAAACAACCGAAAACGACTTATTTCCGTGCCGGGACTGCGTTCGCTTGGATTTGGATTTTTCAAAAAACCTGTGCTGGATTTACACATTTGCCGCCCCAAAGCTATAAAATTTTTGCCGCTCCGACTGACTTCAAAAATTAGATAGGTACACTGTTCACAATAAAGTTAATTCCTTTTTTTAAGGAATAATCTAAACTTTTTGTGTAAGTATATTAAGCTAAGAAAAGCAAAGCTTTGTTTTTACTGCACTACTTATAAGGTGTGATGGGCTATAAGGAAGTTAAGTATGTAAGGCCCGATACTGCTAACCATGCCAACCTTACTTTTTTTCTGTACTAAATTTTTTTTAGACCAATTTTGTCGCCCCTAATTTTACCGCCCTAAGCTTCAGCTTTTTCAGCTTCTATGGTAAATCCGGCACTGACTGAGTAACCTTCCCAAAAGATCTTATCAAGAGGGACACTGAGCCTCGGCAATGCGAGTGAACATTGCGCCTAAGTTAGTAAGTTTAACTTACGAACAAGTCAGTTAAGGCTTAGTTTAGTGCTAGAATATACGAGGCGACAGTATCAAACAGTACCGGACCCTTCACGTAGCCGAAGTTGTCGCGTAGACATTTGTCATTTTCTATGGAGTCGTATCGCATCGCGTCGCGTCGCTTCGTTTCTGTCGCACGACTAGGACACAGGTTAAGGCTTACACTTGTAAGTTGTACTCATGTAAGTCGCTTATATGAGTAACTTACGCAATTAAAACAGTATTGTAAATCGCGTATCGTATTTTAATGTTAGTTAGCTATAAATAGCGAATCAAGAAAAGGTCATTACGAAAAAAACACGTCATAAATATCACTAGTTTTATTATTTAATCTGTGCTTTAGATTAAAAAATATAAGGTAACTTTAGTGGTCATGTCACCATATTATATTAAAGTGTGGTTAACCGAAACATGCACAAGGTAATCAATATTAAACATTACAAAACTGTGTTTAGGTTTTGCCTACATTTGAAATACATACTAATATTATAAATGCGAAAGTGTGTCTATCTGTCTTCTACGGTTTGGCCCATCTTTTTATACGACTGCCTGAAAAAAGGACTACATTGTTTTCAGGGTTCATGTATGTATGTATGTATGTGTGTATGTATGTATGTATGTATGTATGTATGTATGTGTGTATGTATGTATGTGAGTTTGTATATTCCACCATAACTTCTATACGCCTGAACCGATTTTGATAAATGAGGTATCGTTAGAATCCCTAGCTTATTTCGGGTGACATAGGCTAGTAAAACTTAAAAAAAAATTGATGGGATGACCATGGTTCCGCATTAAAGACTAAAGTTGAAAAAAAAATCGAAAATAAGATTAACTATATAATCATCATCTAAAAAATGATGAGTAGATTCCAAAAATATATAACACTATAGTTCAATATGCAGTGATTCACAAAAAAATATCATTTAATAAAAATGTGGATAAGATTCCAAAAGTAATTAATGACTGTGGTATCGTTACGTAGTAAGTAGCAGTGGTAGCCGTACTTCCATTCGAGGGGGATTTTTTATTACACGACTGCCCAAAAAAGGAGTGTTATGTTTTCAGGGTTCGTGTATGTGTGTGTGTCTACGGCAGAGCAGTCGTATTTTTTAATTATATTCACTTGTTTAACCAATTTTGATGAAGTTTGCTACAGAGGTAGGTTGAATTGCGTGGAAGGACATAGACATAGGAGTTCCCGCAGGAATCGCAGAACGCATCTGATTATATTCTCACGATTGTTAGCGGGTTACAATTTTTTTTTAAATTAAAAAACTAGGTGCTAAGGAGTCCGATGATGATTAGCAATTTTGAGTGTGGCAATAATTAGGTATGTATTCAAACTTTTACCATTTATTTTGTAATTTAAATCAAAACAACAACTCGAATCCTTACAAAGTTTGTTGTAAAGTCCAAAACAGCCGAGTTATTAGCAAAAACAATCGCACGTTTTCCTGCTTGCTCCAGAAATTACCTTACCTATTTTATTTATTACCTAAGTTTTATTTATTCGTATAGCGTTTTGTGCGTACATAAGCGAGCAATAATTTAATTAAATTTGACATATTATTTAATTTAATCACCTAACTAGATAATGTTATACATATATATTATTTATAATTACATAATGTAATGTCTTGCTTTTTAAAAACTGCTGAGTTTCTTGCCGGCTCTTCTCAGAACTCTTTCCGAGGCACAACATGACGTAATATTAGAGACACCTGTATGTCCTACATGTAATAATTAATAGAAAGAGTACCTACATATTGAGTAGGTATTGAGTAATACCCTACCATACGTCTGCGCGAAATTTCCACGTGGGTGAACAAAGTTTTGTCCTGTCTCGTTGATGTGCTCCATATGGAAAGTGACGCATACTAATTGTTGTCTACCATCGATTATTTTTGAAGTGAAAACTTCTTTAGGCGCGTTGAGCACTTTTTGGTAGGGGGTAAAAATGTGGAAACGCGTGACCGACACCGTGACCGACTCCTCGCGATATTACAAAGACAAAAGGTCTTAAATATATATATATAGTAAGTACATTTGTAATTAAACTATAATGTCTTAGTTTTAAGGTTTATATTTTAAGTATTTTAATTTTAATTTTTTTATTAATTAAAAAAAAATTGTTTTCACTTTTATCAGCAGTCCCTATGATTGCCAATTTTTTTTGTCTTAGTCTGTTTTCGCTATTATATATTGACTATACCAATTGTACCGCCAAAAAAATTGACTTCAACCTTATACCTACCTACGCGAATAAAACGCCTTGAAGATATAATAATCCACAATTAAATCGCTGTGAAAGTGTAACCCATTTGCTCGCTGACCCGATTAGAGCAGACAACAAGTTACGCGTTACCTAAACCCGACCTGACACCGATATCTCGTAGCTAAGCTATGCAAATTTTGTCTGTGGCCCATAAATAATACCAGACTAGAATATACCGGGTGGAAAAAACCAACGGGACATGGAGGGTAGGTACTTTAAATAATAAAGACTAGATGATGCCCGAGCGAACTCCTTAATTTTCCGGGATAACAAGTAGTCTATGTCACTCTCAAGGTCCTCGACTAACTATAGCCATGCAAAAATCATCTCAATCCGTTGCTCTGTTGCAGCGTGATTAAAGGACAAACCAACAAACAAACACACTTTCGCATTTTTAATATTAACATGATGATATCAAACATTCAAGGGGACTTTTTTTGTTGTTGTCAATATAAGGTAGATTATTAAATATTTTATTAGTAAATATTTACCAACTTACTAAGGTACATAATTGCATGGACCCATCTGTGTCAGACGGTATGTGGTTTGATTAGGCATAGATCATAGATTTTTTTACTTTTTCAGTAGGTGGAAAATGTTAGGATAGATGTAGAAATTTTCATTATAAAAAATCCCATCCCATCATTGATTTTCCGACATGAAAAGTAAGTAATTTTACGTAAAAGTACCAAATTAAGTCAAAATCGATTGTGAGTCGACGTCGAGTTCATTATGAGAACTGAGAAGAGCCGTAAAAAAGTAATGAGTCGTTTCTTTTTAATTGGGATGTTGGATTTTGCCTAAGTTTGTCAAAAAAAAAAATACGTGCCGAATGGAGAACTTCCTCATTTTTTGGGAGTCAGTTAAATTAATAAATTATTTTTACTATTTACTGATTGTTAAATAGATGATCTTCCAAAAGAAAGTAATATTCTCATCCTCTGTTAGTTTTATTTTTATAACCATTTTCAACTATCAATTATAATAAAAAAGTGCGCCGAATTTTAATGGCGTGACAAGCAAGTCTTTTATATAGGTACCAATCTATAAACTAAACTAAAATGAATGCTCTAAATCAAGTTCTGTCCGTTTCCGCAGGGAGTAGGTATAATGAAAGGGTTAGTAGTATATTTAATGCTGTTATTTTAGTTTAGAGGTCATATTGTGTACAACTGAGTTTTGACGTTTTAAAATAAGTTGCTGATTTGACTATGGTCCCACAAACTGCCCCCCAACTATGTAAGAATTGTCGATCAAATCGTCTAAATTCATCTTCAAAGTAAAATAAACCATAACAACAGAATGGATACACGAAATTGAGCTCTAATTTAATAATGTTATGGTTTATTTTACTTTGAAGCCGAACTTTTACGATTTGATCGGTAAACCTCACATGATTGCACCTCTGATCTGACCCGGTGACAGCGTCGCTAATATATACTTATATATATATATATATATATATATATATATATATATATATATATATATATTAGCGATTATATTCCAATTTTGGCCACCAGGTCAGATAAGTTTGTTATCAATCAAATAAATATTATAAATGCGAAAGTTTGGATGGATGTTTGTTACTCAATTACGCTACAAGGGCTGAACGGATCGGGCTGAAATTTGCAATCAGCGCGTACGTAGTCGCGGGCATCAGCTAGTTGATTATAAGTGAAGTATAGTTGTAAAATATCCTATTGCGATTGTGGCGATGATTGATAAAACTTTTCCTAAATCGGTGGGCAGCACTCTACAAATGTCAGTGTTTACTTAGCTTACTGTATTCAATAGACCATTTCGGGCGAGACCCATTTGGCTAAGAGGTGCGAATGGCCAAACCCTTATAACCTTCATGGATATGCCCTCGCCAAATGTTGAGACCACTTACCAGTTATTATTGTTCAGTAGCAGTTGTTATTATTATCCATAGTTATATTTTATAGTACCTATAGTTATATTTTATCGATATATGTGACGACCTCCGTGGCGCAGTGTGTAGCGCTGTTGCCTTAACGTGCGGAGGTCCTGGGTTCGATCCCCGGCAGGGTCAATTTGGGAATTTATAATTTCTGAATTTTCCCTGGTCTGGCCTGGTGGGAGGCTTCGGCCGTGGCTAGTTACCACCCTACCGGCAAAGACGTGCCGCCAAGCGTTTAAGCGTTCCGGTACGATGCCGAGTAGACACCGAATAGGGGTATGGGTTTAATATATCTGCCATGCCCCTAACAGGTTAGCCCGCTACCATCTTAGACTGCATCATCACTTACCATCAGGTGAGATCGCAGTCAAGGGCTAAATAGTAGTGGATAAAAAAAATATATTGGCATTTACAGTCGTAAATTGTGTTTAAATGGTATTCCGTATCAGTGGTGGATTTGATTGACGATTAAAAAGTGCCGGTGTGAAGGGATTAGTGAACTATCACTATACCAAATGTCATCCAAATCGGTTGAAAAGGCGGGACGTAAAAGCGCAGCAGACAGACAGACACACCTTCGCATTTATAATAGTAGTTGGAATATGAATATAGATTCATCCCGAAACATCAAGGAATCCTAATGGATTTAAAAAAAAAAAGAACTCGCGGACGAGGTCACGAGTATTTACAGTTTGCGCGCGAGTTGAATGCAGAGCTAATGTATGGTGATACATACAAACGCTCTGCATTCAACTCGCGCGCGTACCTACCATAGTTTAACTAAACTAAAAACACTTGTTAGTTTGATTAAAAAAATCTTTTGTCATTGATTTACCCTCTTAACTACCTCGATTTTAATTTCCTGTTCGACTTGAAAACACCTACCCTAGCAAAGCGCTATAAAATAAAACCCAAGTAAATGAAACCTATTTGCATACCGGATACGGATACGAGGCCAAGGAAATCCAAGGAAAACTGAAAGGAAAGCAAACGCGTGTAGTTTTTATGAAAAACCGTAAATAAAATTCATATTTATAGCTATCTCGTTGCCTCTACTATTACCTATTCTGTGCTCTTACCCCGTCAGTACCCTTACCGCAAGATTTTAAAACATACCGACGGTGAGCGTATTTTCGAACGTCGAAACTTTTAGCGTTAAAGTAAAATGACCCTTATGTGCGTTGTTTATGAGCTCAACTTCGACAGTTCCACAGTTAGCGCTAAAAACTATTCGAAATTAAAATCGGTCCTACTGATTTTTTTACTTACGTCATCGTCGTCGTCTAAACCAATAGACGTCCACTGCTGGGCAAAGGTCTCCTGCAAAAATCTCCATACTACATGGTCTAGTGCCGCTTGCTTCTAGCGGCTTCCAGCTACTCGCTTGAGATCGTACGTCCATCTAGTGGGGGGTCGCCTAACGCTACGCCTTCCGGTGCGAGGCACGCCCAAGCACCCAAGGTCAAGCCCAAGGTCCCAAGCACCTTGGGACCCCAACGGCTATCAGTTCAACGAACTATTTGCCCCGCCCGTAGCCGCTTAAGCTTGGCGACCCTTCGAGATATGTCAGTTACTCTGGCTCTCCTACGGGTCTCCTCATTTCTGATTCGATCACGCATAGCCAAGCATAGCTCTCTCTCCAAAATTTGTGATTTTACATCATACTTACTAATATTAATAATTTGATTTTTGGTATGGATATAGTTGAGGACCTGGAGAGTGACATAGGCTACTTTTTATCCCGGAAAATGAAGGAGTTCCTGCGGGAATTTAAAAAAAAACATAAACCACACGGACGAAGTCGCGGGCATTCATCATCATCATCATCACTACAGCCTATTAACGTCCCACTGCTGGGCACAGGCCTCCACTCTCATAGGAGAGCGGGAATTAGAGCTTAGACCCACCACGCTGCTCCAATGCGGGTTGGCGGGCTTTAACGACTATTATCATGTTAGTGATAATAACCGGGACCGACGGCTTAACGTGCTCTCCGAGGCACGGGGGTAAAATACCGCCAACTTCCAACTCTAGCACTGAGAATTTCTTAATTGAAGAACCCAATACCTAACTTTTCATGAAAAGTTAGGCGGGCATTAGCTAGTTTCAAATATTTGGATACATTTTACCTGTGACGCTATAGTATTCGAACGGTCGAAAATACTTAACGTTGCGTCGTCGGTGCGATTTAAAATCTTGTGGTAAAGGTGCTGGTATTACGCGGAGAGACCTCGGAACTTTTATTGCGCCATCCTTCAGTATATGAAATACGGTTTCATTTCAAAAGCATCCAATCAATGCAATATTGCCTTTGCGTGAAATATTTAAAGTTTTAATACCAATCACTATTCATACAATATTATTATAGATGCGAAAGTGTGTTTGTCTGTTCATCTGTTACGCTTTAATCGCTCTTAATTTATTACACTTATCCAACACGAAATTTAGTACAGAGTTACAAATACATAAATCTGTATATAATATCCGTATAACAGGTACATAGAGCAAGAATACTTCATTAAGGATACTAGCAGGTAAGTAGGTACCCACGACTTTTTCCGCGTGGAATACGTTTTCCCGCAGTCAAGGTCTAACTTTCAGTGAAATAAAAAAAGGTAGGAAACACGCGTGCGAAGCCGGGGGTCAACTAGTGGACGATAAAACAATCTAAAAGTTTGAAGCAACTACTTAGTTGTTATAAAGGAGAGTAAAGTAATACTTCAAGGTACTAGATAATAGATATGCACCGCGGAAAATGTAGAAATCCTTTTATCTTGAAAGCTCTCAGACTGCAATGGTTATTACTTGAAAGCTCGGCTTATGTTACCGACCGATTCTCAAAAACAGATACAAAGATGCAGTTCTTATTTCACATTTCAAACGATCTATAATTGAGGACTAGCGAAGGCCCGCGACTTTTTCTGTGCGGATCAGGATTTTGATAACTAAGTTTTTAATCATCCCAAATACTTAAAAGCGCTTGAAATCGATACATTTACATAATTTTAAAGTTTCGTAATTTCTCGATACAAAAACTAGCCGCAGACGCAATTTTACATTAGGAGAAGCGGTATCATAGACAAAACGTTATCCTCATCTGTGTGGATACGTTACGGATATATGCTATTTGAAACGAGATGATTCCCGTGACTTCGTCCGCGTGGACCAAGCTTTTTCGATTTCCGTGGGAACTCTTGAATTTTACGGGATAAAAAGTAGCCTTTATCCTTCCCCGGGATACAACCTACCCCTGTACCAAATTTGAATGGAATTTGATGGGCCGTAAAAGCGTAGCAGACAGACAGACAGACACACTTTCGCATTTATAATATTAGTATGGATTACCGAGGACACAGATAAAATACAAAACAAAATTGCTAGTACGAAGCTTAGGAACTAAACTGTGACATAAATATATTCCAAAAATATTCGACTCAGCGTGATGCTGCTGTGGTGTAGAGCGCTGCTACAGCGCTGATTTTAAGGCGATCTCTAAAAACCTTCGACGCTACGTTTGGTTGCTACGTTGTTTATCTTCCGGAAAATCCACCAATAGGAGCTCTTAGGCCTATGGCGCATCACAAGAAAATTTCTTGTCTCTTATCTAGAAATCATACTAATATTATAAATGCGAAAGTGTGTTTGTTTGTTGGTCTATTGGTTTGTCCTTCTATAACGTCACAACGGAGCAACAGATCTACGTGATTTTGGCATGGGTATAGTTGAAGACCTGGAGAGTGACATAAGCCCGCACTTTTATCCCGGAAAATTAAGGAGTTCCCGCGGGAATCAAAAAACTTAAACCAAACCAGCTAGTGTCTTATAAATAATTCGGTCGCAATGGTAGTTGTATGAGACCATACATATTACAAGATATTTTTCCTTGTGTCTTACGAGTATAAGACAAGCGCATACGAAATATAGACATTTCTAGAAAAGACACAAGAAATTTTCTTGTAATGCTCAAATAGGCCTTAGTCTAACATCTAGTGATCTAAGATATGAAAATCAATCGCTCACATTGTTGGATTTGACACACATACAAAGCTTAGCAACTTAGCACATCTCTGGTGGAGATGCACCTTAACCACGTTCACAGCTTAGGTACCCCATGTCCTACAGTTCGCGCGCGAGTTGAATGCAGAGCTTTTCTATGCGTCACCCACAGACTACTCGGTGGTGTCAGCGACAGAAGCGACGCGACGCGACGCGACACCAATCGCCATATAAAAAGACAAACTTGTCTAAGCGACAACGTAGGCCACAAGCTACTTTTTACGCGTCGCGACGCAATTGTCACTCTAGAGTCTAGAACAACGGGTACGCTCCTCCTGCCTCGCACTCTCTGGTGGAAACGCAGCCTAAGGCCTAAGTTCGTAACATACAGATAATTCAACCCTTGTTAGGCTGTCATATGTCCGTCAGTTACAATGATGGATGATGTCTCATTTCGAAGGGAAAAACAACCTCAGGCGCCGGCTATTCAAAAGATAACTTAGGTACATACATGCGCCTAATTACATAGGCAATAGTGGTTTTTAGTACCTATTGCAATAGTTTGTATTGACTTATCGAACGTACGACATATTATATTCAGGTCATTAGGGCATTTAAATTTTAAGACTTATCACAGAAAAGGTACTTAATTGGTCTTATTTTAGTCACAATTAATAACAAATTGTGGCTAAATATTATAAAAGCGAAAGTGTCTGTCTATCCGTCTGTCTGCTAGGCTTTAATGGCCCATTTTTTTACCGATTCTAATGAAATTTGGTATAGAGGTAGATAACATATCGGGAAAGGACATAGGCAACTCGGAAAATCCCGGTTTTATCCCGGAAAATTAAGGAATTCCAGCGGTATAAATTCTTAAATAACGCAGACGAAGTCGCGGTTATCATCTAGTACTTGATATACATTACCACTTACAGTTAACTGAAAAGGTTAATAAACACGTTTAAGATGATAATTAGTCTATTTTCTATTTCTTACCCGATGCACAGCCGATATAATTTATGCGTTACAGAATGAGTTACATAACACAATAATTATACTTATGTAGACAGTAGGGATTGTATACACGTCACGTGCCGCGACCCCGTCCAAGGTCGCCTGTAACCTTGTTAGCGGACCCCCGACCCCCCACAGCCTGCGACGCTGGCTGGTTTGCGCGAACTACTAGTATCTATGCTAATCTATTGTGTACCTACATAGAGGTTTTCAATACTCTATGCCTATACTTAGGTAGTTCCATCCGGTGATACTTAGACTTAGATATGTCACCGTAAGATTGCAAAGGCCGTTGGATTGTAATCTAACTAGCGATATTGTAAACTTTCGACAGATTACAATTTAACGCATTATTTTTCGTTAGATTGTAATCTGTTAGATATATTAACCCGATAAAACCTAAGTGGCTAACCACTACCTGGTCATTTATGTCGAACCCTAACCTAACCTACAAGAAAGAGACAAGAAAACGTAAATACAATGAATATTTCAAAAATTGACACTCGGATCATTGAACGGTTCACAATCCGTCGACAGTTTACAATATCGCTAGTTGGATTACAATCTAACGGTTTTTGCAATCTTACGGTGACAGATACAATACAACAAATTACAAATTCATAACTTATAAGATTACGAATGAACTAGAAATTATTCGATTATATAGAATTATATGTATAATTAACTATAATCCGTCCACAGTAGACAAATCTGTGTGGTACAGTGTGTGTCTTTCACCTGCAGCATGTGACACCCGCCCAGCAATTCGCACAGGCACAGCACCACACCACACAAATCCTCCAAATCACTCTCAACGTACGTTTCACTTTTTTTTTTATCCACTACAAGTTAGCCCTTGACTGCGATCTCACCTGATGGTAAGTGATGATGCAGTTCTAAGATGTTAGCGGGCTAACCTGTTAGGGGCATGGCGGTTATATTAAACCAATTCGGTTACACGGCATCGTACCGGAACGCTAAATCGCTTGGCGGCACGTCTTTGCCGGTAGGGTGGTAACTAGCCACGGCCGAAGCCTCCCACCAGGCCAGACCAGGGTAAATTCAGAAATTATAAATTCCCAAATTGACCCTGCCGGGGATCGAACCCGGGACCTCCGCACGTTAAGGCATTACAGCGCTACACACTGCGCCACGGTCGCACTGCGGAGGTCGTCAAAACTTCACTCCGATACCGGAGCATCTTCAGGAGATGTTGACTCGACAATGCACGATTGTAAAGTTTACAAGTGCGGGATATACACTGTACCACATAGATTAACCTATTGTCGCGGATTATAGGGAATTAAACTTCTAGTTCCTTCATTATCATGGAGTATCATGGAGCGGAGTGCCTGCTTCCATCCAATACACAAAATGTTCCACCAAATGACTTGTAAACTAAATTCTACCAATAAACTGACTATTGACTATGTACCTAGTCATTCAGTGGTTTGAGCTGTTAAAGCTATTAAAAATTAGAAAAGAAGATGAGAGGTAGGTACCTACTTAAAGTTTGTCGGTGTGCATTGTGATTGGTGCACGCGGCAGACGGCTTGCACCACGGGTTGCGCAAGCGCATACCACGGGCGGCCTTGAACGACGCGGCGAGAGGGATCACGATGATCTATATACCTATCGCCTGCTTACTTACTTATTATGGCGCAGACGTTTTGCCAAACCAAAGATTGATCCTACCTAATGAATCAAATCAATTTATTCAAGTAGACTTTTAACAAGTGCTTTTGAATAGTCGAATAAATCTACCACTGGTCCAGAATGCCGTTCCTACCGAGACAAACCAGCAAGAGACTCGGTGGTTGCTCTTTTGAATGAATGAAAAAACTTTATTGCACACTAAATAGTTGTAACAGAGAAAAAAGATAGGGTGTATAAAAAGAGAAGAAAATATAAGGTATATAATAATATCTAAAACTAACATATTATATACCTAGATAGTATACAAAGACGGTAGTAATCCTTAAAATACAGCATGATTTTATTATTATTAAGATTAAGACATGCCTGCGATTTGTCCGCGTGGATAAAAAGTAGATGCTATATCTACGTTTATCCCGTACCGTATTATCCCTGTACCAAATTTATTCAAAATCGGTCGGTCAAAAGGCACTGAAAGAGTAGAAAACAGACTAACTTTCGAGAGTCTAAAAATTATTTTTAAAACGCATGCTGGCATACACGATTATTATAAAGGCGAATTTTATTATCACGCCGCAACAGAGCAACGTATCGACATGATTTTTTGCATAGGCACAGGTGAGGACCTGGAGAGTGATACTTATAACCCCGGAAATTTAAGAAATTCCCGTGGGAATAGAAAAAAAATCCAAGCGGACCCAGCCGCGGACATCAGTAAAATAAAAAGTAACACTTCACCGTCTAGTCTAGGTCATATTACTTAAGTTAGGTACTCTCTAATTCAAAGGAGGTTCTAACGTGTATCATCGTGAGGCATCAGATACTTCTCAAGGCTGCATCTCGGAATGCGATGTCGTAAGCGTAATGCAAGCCTGCAGTGCAGACTGCAGACATTATAACACCTACATAGTACATCTTCATTATTTTGATTAGGTACTTACACTACAAGTCAGTTCTTGACAGCGAATTATCCCGCAGGGCGACAAAGGGATGCAATAAAATACATTAACACTCTTCCGCTATTGGACGAAATCCATTGGCGCAGCAAGAATACCATAAATTCAGCCAATCGGAGGTGATTGCGATGTATCAATGATTGATGCAAAAGATACGCGGTCGCCCTGCAGGATACAATGACCGATTCATCGTCATAGAAAATCGATGGTCTATGACTCTATACATAGCTATTATATTTTTTTAAACTCCTGACTTCCCGATCAAGTGCTAAAGCTAGTTAAGGAATTGTAAGAAGAGAATAAGTTATAATAATATAAGTTAAGTTAGGATAGTATGGTGTAACCTCAGACAGAAGTAGTCCGTGAAACTTATCTGATCCGTTGGAAAAAATTGGAACTAATTTTAATGCCTGTTTAATTTTATATTTCACTAGACTAGATGATTCCCGCGACTTCGTCCGCGTGGACTAAGTTTTTTGGATTCCCGCGGGAACTCTTCAATTTTCCGGGATAAAAAGTAGCCTACGTCCTTTCCCGGGATACAACCTATCCCAGTACCAAATTTCATCAAAATCGGTTGAACAGATAATTTTTTTTTATTCCCGCGGGAACTCTTCAATTTTCCGGGATAAAAAGTAGCATATGTCCTTCCCCGAGATACAACCCATCCCTGTATAAAATTTCATCAAAATCGGTTGAGTAGTTAGGCCGTGAAAGCGTAACAGACAGACAGACAGACACAATTTCGCATTTATAATATTACTAGATGATTCCCGCGACTTCGTCCGCGTGGATTAAGTTTTTTTGATTCCCGCGGGAAATCTTGAATTTTCCGCGACAAAAAGTAGCCTATGTCCTTCCCCGGGATACAACCTATCACTGTACCAAATTTCGTCAAAATCGGTTGAACAGATGGGCCGTGAAAGCGTAGCAGACAGACAGACAGACACACTTTCGCATTTATAATATTAGTATGGATGGATATATAGGAGTATGGATGTATTATGGATAATGGATATCTACTAGCGACGCTGTCACCGGGTCAGTTATATTTGTGATACTATAAAAGTGAATGACAACCACAAGTCTGTCTTCTTCGGTGATTATTTCTCCGGCAGTTTTTAATTCGTTTATAAGTTTCTCAAATATTTGGAAAAATTCAATAGGATCTCCTTCCTTAAATTTTGTATCGAGTAGTTTTTATCACAGGTTTAATAAGTGTTTGGCAGGGAATCAGACCCGTGAACTTTAGCTAATCTCTTTAGCTACAGCATCTCAATCTCTGCCGCATCGAAATCAAATAATCCGCGCGACCTTACCTCGTAACTGGGGTCATGAACTTTACAAGTTTAAGTTATTTACCTGCAAGTATGCAAATAAGCGCCGCGTGTAGGGTTACCATGAAACTAAATTATTTATTTAACACTAGCTGATGCCCGCGATTTCATCCGCGTGGTTTAAGTTTTTTTTATTCCCGCGGGAACTCCTTAATTTTCCAGGATAAAAAGTAGCCTATGTCACTTCCCAGATCCTCAACTATACCCATACCAAAAATCACGTTGCTCCGTTGCGGCATCATTGAAGGACAAACCAACAAGGTTTGTCCTTCAAACTCTTTCGCATTTATAATATTAGTATAGTATGACTAGGTGATGAGAACTTTTAATTTTTCGGGATAAAAATAGTCTATATACAACCTCTGTAGGTACCAATTTTCCATCCAACTTTCATCAAAATCAGTTGATAAGATGGGCGACAAAGTGTAGCAGACAGACTAAATTTTGCATCTAAATATGTAAAAAGAAAAGATGACTTACTAACTGATCTATCAACGCACAGGTCAAACCACTGGACGGATCTGGCTGAAATTTGGCATACAGATAGCTTTTATAACATCGGCATCCGCTACGAAAGAATTTTCGAAAATTCAACACCTAAAGGGGTAAAATAGGGATTTCGATTTGAATGAAAATCATGCTGCGGGCAAAAACTTGTTTATGGTAGTATAAATAGGACAACTTGTATAGATATTAGATAGTTCAATATACAAAGACGCGCCCACTCTTATTTATTGTGATGATGGTGCAATCGAACGAATCGATCGGACTATGAGAGTAAGGGAATAGAGAGTGCACCTGTGTTAATGCACAAACTTGTATACTTTAATATCTCCCTCGCAGATAGCATTAGGTGTGCAATCTGTGCAGATTTTCCGTAATAGCCATTAGGACAATTATTATAATTGTAGGACATAGCCTAGTTAATATGAAATCATGGACCTCCTAGCCGTGAGTAACAGATGCTGATAACTTATGTGCAGTTTGGGTTACAACTTCGTAGTTTGTAAGCGTTTGGGAATTTATTAATTTACTGGATAATAATTTATTTATATATTAATAATTTGTTTGGATAATAATTTTGTTAATGCACTGGATAATCCGGCGCTTGTAACTTGTCGGAGCCTGGGCTAAGTATTTATTGCCTGTAATACCTGATACCATACTCATTATTTCTTTATCATTAAAGCGTAAGAACTTATGGCCTAGACATAGAGGTTTAAGAGTTTAGACGCCCGGCTTCCTATTCGGGTGGTTGGGGGTTCGGTTTCCGGGCGCGTACTTCTAACTGTGTAAGGGCACATAATAATTATTATCTATTGCATTTTCCTCAGCCATTTTGTATTACTTGTCATTTCGAATATTTTATTGTAATTGACAGCTATCACTGTCTAATTTGCCCTTTTGATCTAAAATTCTAAATTAACAAAAATGTCCTTCGGCGCTCATTAAATAAAATTATTAATTAATTCAGGAATAGTCGTTTATTTTCAACCTCAAATTACCCTAACTTCAACAAACTGTACCAAATATCGTCAAAAACGGTTGATCAGATGGGCCGCTAAAGCTTTGCAGAGAGACAGACAAACTTTCGCATTTATTAACTTCTGACGCAAAAAAGAGGGGCGTTATGAGTTAAACATGTTTGATTGTATTAAATTCTATATTGCATATACAATACAATGTACAAAGGCGAACCTATATCTACCTAGTATTCTCTTACAGTTAATCTTTGGTAGTGGGGACAGGGTTGAAAAAACAGTGCGTATAATATTACAGTTAATACGTAACGTGTATCTAGTGGCATGAACCGATTTTGATTTAGTGTTTTCATGTTAGAATTTTAGAAAGGTGCCTTGCCTTGCCTTGATCGATTCAAGAAAATCGGTTCAGCCGTTTGAAGATCATCAGTTTTTTTCTAGTTGATGCAATTGGTATCATGTTACTTCAATATATAATCGGGTATTTTTTTATTTTTTTATAATACTAGCTGATGCCCGCGACTTCGTCCGCATGCATTGTGGTTTATTGGCTCGGAAACTCTTCGGTTTTCCGGGATAAAAAGTAGCTTATGTGTTATCTGTCCTCGATAAAGTGGCAACCACCAGGAAAACACCGCTCCTCATGAAATAACAATATTATAAGATTTTTTTATTTGAAAGACTTAAAACAAAACTTTCGTAATTCTCCGTCAAGTACGTAAGTACTTAAAATGTCAAAACACCATAAAATTTTATCATGATTTTTATCAAAAAAATAATTATGTTATTATTTTAATTTTAATGGCTACAAATGACTGCAATAAACCGCGACCGCTAGCACGTGGAATTTACCTTACATGGAACTTGCAAGTGGGTTTATTACGTAATCAATGCATACTAATCTATACTAATACTATCTGATGCCCGCGACTTCGTCCGCGTGTTTTAAACTTTCTTGATTCCCGCGGGAACTCCTTAATTTTCCTTGATAAAAAGTAGCCTATGTCACTCCAGGTTCTCAACTAGATATACCCATACCAAAAATCTGGTCGATCCGTTGCTGCATCTGGATGAAATTTGGCACAGAGATAGATTATAGTCTGGAATAACACATCCATACTTAATATTATAAATGCGAAAGTGTGTCTGTCTGTCTGTCTGTCTGCTACGCTTTCACGGCCCATCTGTTCAACCGATTTTGATGAAATTTGGTACAGGGATAGGTTGTATCCCGGGGAAGGACATAGGCTACTTTTTATCCCGGAAAATTTATGAGTTCCCGCGGGAATCAAAAAAAAATATCTCTTCAACCGATTTTGATGAAATTTGGTATAGTGATAGTTTGATACCTGGGGAAGGGCATAGGCTACTTTTTAACCCGGAAAATTAAGGAGGTCCCGCGGGAATCAAAAAACTTAAATCTACGCGGACGAAGTCGCGGGAATCATCTAGTAGGCGATAAGGCCGCCTTTTGTATCCTACTTCTGTCTGTGTTTACTTTTTTTTCCAATTTTTGTCTTTGTTATTTTTACTTGTGGTGGTAGGTACAAAAATAAAGTGTATAATAATAATAGGTTTTCATCCCGGAAAATTAAGGGGTTGGAATTAAAAAACTTATTCCACGCGGACGAAGACGCGGGCATCAGCTAGTATGCTATCATTACGCTGTGTAGTAGTCCATAGTGCCTAGGCATAGACTCAGAATAGCTTTTTCTTTTTTCTCCTACAGAGTCAGTTCTATAAAGGAAGTTAAAGGCTATATCGGAAACTATTGGCAGATGGCGACACGATCGATAAGCAACAGGTTGTCATCATCACAATAGCCATCTCACCACAACGCACTTATTCCCTATGCAATAAAGTTCAATTTCCTTTAACTCGTCTATAGAATTTTATGGTAGAGCTAATTTAGAGCTTATATTGTGTAATGTAAAGTCTATTTTCCTTGCATTAAATTCAAGTTGTCGTGAACAAACAATATGTTTTTTCTATTATTTTCTGTTTTCCGTGTCATTCATCTAATTCTTCATTCAATAAATAAAGGATGTATTTATTTACGTCAATAGAGGATCGCTGTGGCCATAGAGTTATAGTAAATAATAGAAGTGATTAATAAAAGAGCGTGATACCGTAAGAGCGTTAAATCGCTTGGCGGCACTTCTTTTTTTTAATTTTATTCCACTACAAGTTAATCCTTGACTGCGATCTCATCTGATGATAAGTGCTAATGCAGTCTAAGATGGTAGCGGGTCAACTTGTTAGGGTTACGGCAGTTATATTGAACCCATACCCCTATCGGTTTCTACACGGCATCGTACTGGAACGCTTAATCGCTTGGCGGTACGATCCTTTTACTTTGCCGGTAGGTTGGTCTAGCACTAGTCACGGCGGAAGCCTCCCACGCCACCGCGATAGAGAAAATTCAAAAATTATAAACTCCCAAATGGACCCTGCCTTGGATCGAACCCGGAACGTTCACGGGCAAAGCCTCCATATTCAGATATTCTAAATTCCCAAACCGCCACCACTGCGCCAGGGAGGTCATCCAAATCGGTCGGTCTCAACCTCATTATGCTTTGGTGTGTGTTTCGCTTAATGCCCCTCTTTTTGCGATTCTATAATGATAACATTATATAATTAGCACTTCACGAGTTATTTTATACAGTGTTTTGTCACATGCTGTTTAATCACTAAAGGTGAGAGCATACTAAAGCAGGCCGCAGAGGTGCGAAGCGGGCCGCACAGTGGCGTGTACAGGGTTGAACCTAGGGTAGGCATTGGTAAGTCCGAATACCTATTTACTGTCTGTCTTGATAAAAAAATGAGTATTTACGTTTTTCCACTTGGGCAAGCTTTTCTTTCCTCTTTGCCTCTTTGAACTGCACGTAGGGTTGCCACCCGTACTTTATAATAAAGTATTGTACGCTTATTTCTGGTAATTATACTCTATACATTATGAGAACAATAAAGTTCGTGAAAATACTTTATTTCGCATGATTTGATTTCTCTGGGATGAAAAAAGTTTGGTCGTAAGCATTTTTGCGTAAAACGGAACGTTATCGTTTGGTGCCGAATCTAAAGGTTGCCAGCGTCACTTGAACGCTCGTTGTTGATAATTTTTGAACGCAATCTATCTACCCTCACTGTCTAAATAATCACAATGACATTGATAATTTTGAATTTGACACAACTTCTTTTTTTATCACTTTTTTTAATGTTTTTATTATATGTTTGTTTTGTGTAAAGCGGTTGGAGTGCGAAGAATACGATTGATCGGTTTTATAGAATTACGTTACAATAAATAATGAACAAGGACAACTTCAGTAAACAAAGTACTTCGTGTACACCTACAAAACGTAATTTTGATACTGAAACGGATCAAATAGATAGTGAATAATATGTTACACCGAAGAAATGCTCCAAAAAATTATACGACGATACAAAAATAAACGAAAGCAATTAAAAAAAATTAAACATTATAATAAAGAAAAAAAAGTACTGTATTTTGACACTATGTACTTTTTTTTCTTCAAATTAAATATTATAAATGCGAAAGTTTGGATGGATGTATGGATGTATGGATGTTTGTTACTCAATCACGCCCCAACAGCTTAACGGATCTGGCTGAAATTTCGCACAGAGATAGATTATAGTCTAGAATAGCACATAGGCTACTTTTTACCCCGAAAATTAAAGAGTTCCCGCGGGAACCACAAAACCTCGATCCACGCGTACGAAGTCGCGGGCATCAGCTAGTACATTTAATAAACCTATTGTACTTTAATTGCGAAAAAAAGGTGGCAACCCTAACTGCACGCCACTGGGGTCGTATCACAGCGCAAAATGCGTACTATGATTTGTCTAATTTAGAATGATGATTTTGATAGATGAGAGGTGTATAGCAATAGTGAAGGACTCGAGTGAGACTGACTGAAGCAGTCCTATGCACCTACAAAAATTATCATCCTAAATTAGACAAACCATAGAGCGAGCCGTAACGCATTGACAGACGAAAATCATTTTCTTATTCATTTATCATGTCAAAAGGAGCCTGTTTGAGGTTTGAGCCGCGAATACTTTCTATATGTCCCGATGTCTAATTTAATTTTTATGAAAATATAAATCTGAATCCTCCCCCCAGACTAGAATAGAGAAAATTCAGATATTATAAATTTCCAAATAGAGACGTCGAGGATCGAACCCGGTACGCTTTTAGACCACTCACCACACCGCTTACCGCTGCGCCGACGTCATCGTCGAGTGTCGACGAACGGCCAGACATAATGCGCGTTCACCTTTCAACAGTGCTACACTTTTTTGTGTCGCGTTTTTATGGCACAGTTTGTAGAAGTCATTGACGTTTTGTTTACAATTTTTTGCCAGTTGTGTGTAAAAAGTTTTTATTTATATAGTATATTCTTTGAAGGACATGAACTCCTTTTGGCGACCTTGGCATCATCTTTTAAAAGGGAAACGGTCTGACGGTGCCAATGCGGTAAAGTACAAGTCGACTCGCTTAACAAGGGTTCTGTAGCATTTATATTTTAATTCACACCTGATTTCGACGAAATTTGTAATGAAGATAGACTCCCAGTAACAAGACCGCTGCTAGCCACTACGCCAGGGAGAAACAAATATAGATTATTATCTATACTAATATTATAAATGCGAAAGTGTGGATGGATGGATGTTTGTTACTCAATCACGCCAGAACGGCTGAACGGATGTGGATGAAATTTGGCACAGAGATATAAGAATGCAATGCAGGGCTTAACGCTGAGCTGTACTTACACCCATTCTGGGTGGTGTCACAGACTAAATTGTTACATCTGTATCTATGTTTTGTCTGTGACACCATTGGCGAATAAATTGTTCATCTTTCTTTCTTTCAAGGAATAACACATGGGCTATTTTTTTATGCCGGAAAATTAAGGAATTCCAGCGGGAAGCGAAACAACCTCGAACGAGGACGAAATCGCAGGCATCAGGTAGTTTTTTTTAAATATAAATTGTTTATCGGTCTAGTGGTTAGCATGTTCGACTGCGGCTGACGAGATCCCGGGTTCGAGTCCCGGGTCGAGCCATAGTTAAATGTTGAGTTTTCTGACTAGAAATTCTCAGTACTAGCCCGGAATTAGGAAGTTGGCGGTGTTTCACCCCCGTGCCTCGGAGAGCACGCTAAGCCGTCGGTCACGGTTATTATCACTAACATGATAATAGGTAGGTAGTCGTTAGAACCCGCCAATTGGAGCAGCGTTCAATCTCAAACTCATATGATTTTTATTCAAATATACTTTTTACAAGTTCTTATGAATAGTCAAATGAATCTACCACTGGTTCGGAATGCCGTTCCTACCGAGAAGGTTCTTCTCGGTGCAAGAAACTCGGTGGTTGCTCTTTTGAAAAAAAAAAAATATGGTATGTTTACAATAATGTACATACACATACATACAACATATACATATACATAAGTAACCGCAGTCCTGAGCATTGCGTTGTGGGTCTAAGCTCCAATTACCTCTCTCCTATAACAGTGGAGGCCTGTGCACTGCAGTGGGACGTCAATGGGCTGTGGTGGCACCATAAGGATTAGGGAATAATATTGTTACATAAATTAAATCAGTGACTTTAACAAAATGGCGCGGGGGCTATTAGCGTGGGCACCAGCATGGCGGGCCCAAGGCCGTGTATTGTGTGATATTTGACGAACAGTGACAATGTCACTATCTACCTACCTGTCATGTGTCAACTACAACTATAGTCTGACAAACTTATGTTAAGTGAATGTGAAAAACAAAATAAAAAAAACAGGCTTATAAATAAGTTCCAAGTTGTTTAAAATAAATTTCAATCCAGAGGTTTTTTTTTTATTATCCACTACAAGTAAGCCTTTGACTGCGATCTCACCTGATGGTAAGTGATGATGCAGTCTAAGATGGTAGCGGGCTAACCCGTTAGGGGCATGGCAGTTATATTAAACCCATACCCCTATTCGGTTTCTACACAGCAACGTACCGGAAGCTAAATCGCTTGGCGGCACGTCTTTGCCGGCAGGGTGGTAACTAGCCACGGCCGAAGCCTCCCACCAGGCCAGACCAAGGAAAATTCAGAAATTATAAATTCCCAAATTGACCCTGCCGGGGATCGAACCCGGGACCTCCGCACGTTAAGGCAACAGCGCAACACACTGCGCCATGGAGGTCGTCTAAGCTCCAATTACCTCTCTCCTATAACAGTGGAGGCCTGTGCACTGCAGTGGGACGTTAAAAGGGCTGTATAGTGGCACCATAAGGATTAGGGAATAATATTGTTACATAAATTACATCAGTAACTTTAACAAAATGGCGCGGGGGCTATTACATGCTATTACCGTGGGCACCAGCATGGCGGGCCCAAGGCCGTGTATTGTGTGATATTTGACGAACAGTGACAATGTCACTATCTACCCACCTGTCATGTGTCAACTACAACTATAGTCTGACAAACTTATGTTAAGTGAATGTGAAAAACAAAATTAAAAAAAACAGGCTTATAAATAAGTTCCAAGTTGTTTAAAATAAATTTCAATGTAGAGGTTTTTTTTTAATTGTGTTTTGAGATGCGTCAATGTCTGCTTATAGGTCTTGAAAACAGCAAATTATTTTTACAAGCATACATTATGTCACCGTTTGATGAATATGTCACCGTAAGATTGTAAAAACCGTAAGATGGTAATCTAACGCTTTTTTTTTCGATAGATTGTAAACAGTCGGAAGATTGTGAACCGTTCAATGTTCTAAGTGTCAATTTTTGAAATATTCATTGTATTTACGTTTTCTTGTCTCTTTCTTGTAGGTTAGGTTAGGGTTCGACATAAATAATCAGGTAGGTAGTGCCCAGCCTTATATCGGGTTAATAAAACTAACAGATTACAATCTACCGAAAAATAATGCGTTATATCGTAATCATTCGACAGTTTATAATTTCGCGAGTTAGACTATAATCTAACGGTTTTTACAATCTTACGGTGACAGATTCACTGCTTTTAGAAACCCCCTTTTACGCTACACAGGGACTTAATATGGGGCCCCGTAGCGCAGTGCACTGTGCATCTGCTTGCCGGGCCAAGCTCCATACAAACTCATACAAATAAAAGTTGCCGCTACGTTCCGCGCGGCACCGTGCATCTCACGTGAGGCTAGACCATAACAGATCAAATCTCAGTCAAGAGCTTACTTGCAGGGGATAAAATACAATATACTTGCGGCCGGTTTCTGAATTAAGAATTTCATGTCGAGTCTATCTCAAAGACCACATAAGGACTAATTAATAGTAGATTGTTAACCGAGGGTCGAAAGAATCATTTCCCGAGGTATTTAGACGCCCGAGCGTAGCGAGGGCGGCTATAGTCCGAGTAGGAATTGATTCTTTTGCCCGAGTTATACACTCTACTTTTCATTTCGAATATGAGGAAAATAAAACTAGTTGTTTATCTAAACTATTTATTGATAATATATAATAATATTAGTAGTATGTACCTATTTAAAATTAATTGTGAAATTAGGACAAGTCGTGAAATTGAAAGTAACATTTTTGTTTGGAATGTTCATACTGTTTGATATATTATGACAAATTTGGCTGTTCTGGATATCTGTAAAAGTAGGAGACTGTGGTATTTCATCAGACGATGGATTACATGGCGGATGGCGGATACTCCCTGGAAGTTGTCAGCTGAGGCGAATTGGGGCGTATTTTTATAGTTTCAGCTAATTTGGTTGAAATTTTAATTTTATTTTGGACTGAATCCTCAATGTAGCCTTCGGCGACTGTGCTGGATTTCCAGCCTCCATGTCGTTTTAACGTTGTCATGTTTGCCCCTGAATTGGCTAAAAATTGTTACTGACGTTCGTCTATAACGATGTCCGGTATACTGCTCACAGTTTGGTAAATTCAAATATGTTGCTATCTGCTTCGGCATACCTGAGATTTTATTTTTACCGATCACTTGTTTATAGCATTTTCCCTTCTGATAGTTGAGAAAAAAACGGTCCGTTTTTACATCACTAGGTCTCATTTTTTGATATTTCTTTACTATTTGTGTAAACTCTTCTTGTACTACAAACGAGCGCTCAATATTTGTTTTTGTTTTAGTCAGTTTTACTAGTAATAATTGGCCTTGACTTTCAATGTCCTTAATTGTCAAATTTGTGAGTTCACTGCTTCTGCAAGCGCCGCTTATACCGAGTATCAATACCACCTGTGAAAATCATGTAATTTTTTAGTATTTATGTAATAAATACGTTCATTTTTAGAATAAATCCATGAATACTTAGGTAAACTTACCTTCACTGCCAAATATATCTCGTCAGGAGCATCATTTAAAAAAGTTTCCACTTCATGAGAGGTGAAAACCTTAGATTTCTTACTCTTGAACCCCTCCCAAGTAACAATTCGTTGTCGTATAAAAGTCGTGACAACGTTTTTTGTTTACCTTTTAGTCCTAAAGAAAGGTTGTATAAACGTTATTATAACGTTTACAAAACGCGAAAATGGCCCCAGTTATAAGACCATTTGTCGTTTAATGGTCACATAAAGGTCGCGACGATGACCATTTACGTCGTTTAGACGTC
This sequence comes from Erebia epiphron, assembly GCA_963932025.1. NCBI lineage: Eukaryota > Metazoa > Arthropoda > Insecta > Lepidoptera > Nymphalidae > Erebia > Erebia epiphron. The sequence goes on from OZ009960.1 coordinate 17,298,172, forward strand.
CTGTAGACGTTGCAGAATAGAACGTTTTGATTATATAGACGTTACGAGATAACTCTTACATATTCATATTAATTTTGTGAAGTGACTAAAACGTCTTATTAGCGTTATGCGATTGACTGTTTTTTGTGGAAGTTGAAAAGAAATCGTACGTGCTCTTGTGAAAAAAATAATTAACTAAAAATTTATGGTTAGAAGGCAATTAAGTAAAACTAATTCTATTAAAAATTAATTATTCTATGTTTGTATTATATTGTGTAGAGTTGATTTCGACTGGACCTTAATTTTTACGAGAAAGTATATATGAAAATACTATGAATATTTTAATGCCCCCCCGTGATTTTGTGTTTTATGCATTATATTTAAATAATTTCAAATTATCTCTTCATTCAAAACTTCCGGCCATGATGTTTTAGTTAGTGTCCAACCTCTAAACGACGTTAAAATAACTATATGTCGTGTAAATGTTTTTGTGACGACCATTGAAAACGCCATGTTTTAGACATTAGGGTTCCTCAAGCTAGGGTGTACTTAAAACACTATTTTTGTGTAACTAAAATTACAATCTATACTAATTTAAGTAATATTATTAGGTGTAGGATAAGTTGTATTAAAGTTGGGTCTAGACTCCTACTCAACTTTAAGTCTTATTAAAGTTGGAGCTTGACTCTTATAGGACTTAATGTCTCGTAATAGTTATATTGCAGTCACAAGAAAACTACTTGGTTGTATAAAAGGCTTAACCACGACGACTAAAAAACAAAGTAATGTTAGTTATATAAATGTTATGAATTAACGTCTACATGACTTTCAGTCATATAAATATCATACGCCGACGTTTAAACAATCATGAATGTCGTATAAGCGTTGTGGCTGTTACCATTACATAACGTCATATAATTTCGTTTTATAGACGTTTACTCGACTATTTATTATAACTTAATAGTCGCACGACTAAAAGGCCGAATCGATGACATCTATAGGACGTTATTGTTGTCTTATTACCATTATAAGACTACTACACAACATGACGTCGTATAACTCTAGATTTATACGACTTTTTTGGAATTTTTTGCTACTTGGGCTGAGACTGTCTTTTCAAAAATGATGTTAAATTATGAAATTCTTTCAAATTTACATTATGTTTTACACTAAGTGTACTTTTGAGCATTGAATATCGACTCCATAGCGTAGAAGGCTGTAGTTTACTACACAGTCTATTAAAATATGTAAGAAATACACTTTCGGAAAACGATCTTATATTCTTCTCTGCTCGCCACTTCATAAAATTATTGTATGTGTTTATATATCTTTCTTTTGATATTTCTGGCAAAATATTTTCAATAACACTATTTGCTTCGTCTCTAATCGAATCTGGTGTCAACATTTCAGAATCGCTTGAACTCATTTTTAATATTCAAATCTAAGATTAGGTAGGTACCTATTAGCTATTTATTTGAATTCCGTCACAAATACTTAACAGAAATTAGTATCCCGCCAATTTATGTCGACTTTTTAAATTTTAAATATGGAACTCACCGCGTAATTATTGTTGCTGTTTATTCCGCTCAAAGAAGTTTGCGCTAAGTTCACACTGGCCGTTTAGAAAGTCACATGGCCGCAGCATTTCTTTTTAGTAGTTTTTTTTAACATAAAAACTCTTTACAGCTGACAGCAGTTCTATTTTATTTTGAAAGTTCATTCCGGCCCATAAGTGGGAAGTAATTTGTATGAGTTTTTCCCTCCCTATGGAGGGAAGCAGCATTTTCCACCCAATAATCAGATCAAAACAATACTACTTTCCGAATATGAAAAATGAAAACAAATTTTTGTTTCTGAATTGATATTCTATAAGGTTTGAGAGTTGGAACTTGCTGTTTTTGCTTGAATGCTGAATTCAGAAACCGGCTCAATATCAATTCAGAAACAAAAATTTGCTTTATTAGTCCCTAAGTGGTCTTTGAGACAGACTCAACATGAAATTCTCAATTCAACAAGGAAAACCGTGAAATTCGAAAACCACTCGCTGTGACTTGCGTTACAGATAAACGCAGTTTTCTGTGACCTTGTCAACGTCGATGACGTCACATCCGGTCACTCGTCGTCGGACCACTGAACAATGGCGGGCTACAGGAATTACCTAAGATTGTTGATCAATTGTTGATTGTAAGGCCGGTTACAGACCAGCGTATTTTTTTGTACGTGTAAACTCGTATCGGCTTGCGCGTAAGGCGTGACACATTTGGCGATTGTAAAATCCGTGAGCGCTCTTTTTTTTTATCCACTACAAGTTCGCCCTTGCCTGCGATCCCACCTGATGGTAAGTTATGATGCAGTCTAAGATAGTAGCGGGCTAACCTGTTAGGGGCATGGCAGTTATATTAAACCCATACCCCTGTTCGGTTTCTACACGGCATCGTACCGGAACGCTAAATCGCTTGGCGGCATGTCTTTGCCGGTAGGGTGGTAACTAGCCACGGCTGAAGCCTCCCACTAGGCCAGACCAGGGAACATTCAGATATTATAAATTCCCAAATTTACCCTGCTCGGGATGGAACCCCGGACCGCCACACGTTAAGACAACAGCGCTATACACTGCGCCACGGAGGTCGCCACGAAAACGAAAGCGTACACGCTCTTATTTCGGCGTGTTCGCTCGAACAAGTGGGTCAGTTAGTACTCAGTAGTAGTAGTCAGTAGTATACGAGATAGCGCGTCAATGCTCGTAAGAGTTGCGGATGTTTCAAAGGCCCTATACGCAAACGACCACGAGACTACGACGATCCAAAAACGAGCTTTTGTGCGCCGAAAAAACGCTAATCTGTAACCGCCCTAAGATCCGCGGTAAAAATTAGGAGTGGAATTTTTTTAACGGTTCAATAGATGTTATACTAATTATAACAATTAATGCGAGAGTGCATTTTGTCGGGCTGTCCTTCAATCACGCCGCAAAAGAGTAACGGATCGACGTGAGATGACGTGACGTGACATGCGTATAGTTCAGCAGGGCGACCACGTATCTTTTTCATCAATCATTGATACATCGCAATCACCTCTGATTGGTTAACACTCTTCTACTATTGGACGAAATCCATTGACGCAGCAAGAATACCATAAATTCAGCCAATCGGAGGCGATTGCGATGTATCAATGATTGGTGCAAAAGATACGCGGTCGCCCTGCAGTTAATTACTGGCAAGACATGGCTTTTATCCTAGAAATTCAAAATATTCCCCCGGAATTTTTAAACCTACTCCAATCCACCAGTAGATAGTTCATACTTCTATGCTAATATTATAAATGCGAAAGTGTGTCTGTCTGCTACGCTTTCACGGTCCATCTATTCAACTAATTATTTATACATAGAATGCATCCCGAGGAAGGACAAAGGCTAATTTTTATCCCGGTAAATAAAAAAGTTCACGCGAGAATCAAAAACCTTAACCCATGCCAAGTCGCGGGCATCATCTAGTTACGAATAAGCCAATAACGTATCGTAATTAAGCAATCAATCGTCCAAGTAACAGCGGGAAATAGGTTTACAGATCTGTATTATTATCCTCATATTGTGTTAACATGAATGTAGACCTCAACACGAATACAGCTGTTTGCTTTAACAGTACTATGTTAATAATAATAGTGATGTAAACATTGCTATCGATAATATCTTTGTATCTAGTAAAATTCAATTTTCTAAAACTAGGAAATTTATTAAAAACTAAAAATTAAGAAAAAAAATCATCCGAACCGCTGTAATGTGTCCAGAACGCTGGCTGCGTTACCCCTCTGAATAGCCAAACTTATCTTATTATCGATAGTCAAATATATTTTTTGGCCAGGCTCCTTTAAAAAAAATTACAATCCGACTAATTTATAAAAAAATTACTCAATAATTGTTTTAAGTTACACGAAATGTGTTACTAATAGGTACGTCACGTAAGAAAGGTGAAAATAAATAAAATTGTCAATTATAATCGCACATAATCGTAAAAGATGTTCAATAAAATGATACACATATAAATACGCCTGTTGTTTTCATTGATAGTGATGTACTTAATTGTATTAAAAAATTGTAGCGGTAACTTAAATAAAATGTAGGTACAATTTTATAAATTGTGTAAATTGTGTATTACAAATTTCTACAAAACAAATACTTGTACAACTGTAAAATGTCACCTGTAAATTTTATTTGACTTTTTACATAAATTTGTAAAACTGGTTCGGACATCGAGTAATTATAACTATAGCATATGAGTTTTTTTATCAACCGACTTCAAAAAAAGGAGGAGGTTCTCAATTCGACTTTTTTTTTAATGTTTGTTACCTCAGAACTTTTGACTGGGTGGACGGACCGATTTAAATGATTCTTTTTTATTTGAAAGGGCATACTTCCCAAGTGGTTCCATATAAATTTTATCGAAATCGGTCGAGCGGTTTTTAAAATATCAACAATAAAATAACTACTTTGTATAGCGTGTGCTTGTTGTTGTAAAGTTGGCGCGGGAGTTTGAAGTCGGTTGTTTAAAAATATTTTTTTATATTAAATTATTTATTCACATCACTAGTTATTAGTGACCTATTTATAAAACAGTTAAATGCTAATGATCTACTACTGTGTAGTAGCAAGTGAGGTAGTAATTACAGGAATTAACCGATTTGTAAAATTATCGATACAATTCAAATTGCCGATGCCAATGTGCTAATTTTGTCGACCTAAAAGCCAAACGATGCAATTGTAAGTATCGCAAGCAATGGGAAGGATATTTAAAAAATCAGAAGATCATATAGCACTTCATACTTAATATTATACTTAAATTCGAAAGTGTGTTTGTTTTTTGTTTGGTTTATTTTTTGCTTGCCCTTCAATCTCGCTGCAACAGAGCGACGGATCGTCGTGATTTATTGCATAGGTATATGGTATGGTACATAGTTGAGGATCTGAAGAGTGGCATAGGCTACTATCCCGGAAAATGTAATAGTCCCCGCGGGATTTTAAAAACCTAACGCGGACGAAGTCATGGACATCAACTAGTTACATGTAATAGTTTTTAAATAAAAATCTTTTCTATTTCTATTTCTAGCGAAATCAGTTTGGTGGCTTTCAGGAAAATAACAAAAAACAAGTCTGGAGCGAAATTCAAGCTTATTATATTCAAGAATGAGAAAACCTGTTCACGACGTGAACCGCCCGCCCTAGTTTTACACGCTTTCAGTGGGCGGGCGGGCGGTATATTGTGCTGTTACACCCATCGATGGTTACACCATATTTGAATAGAGTAATGTCGTGATCGTGTGTTCGACTGGCAACATTTATTTATTATTTATAGAATGGCAATACTGATTTCATGTTGGTATTGCACTATTAATGAATTCAGAGTTGGTAGAGGGTAGGCGAAAAAGACATTGTGTATAAATACGGGCGTCATTCTGTAAACGGGAAGTTGAGTATCGCTCGCCATCAGAGGTGCACGCCTGTGCTGTGTACATTCTTATATATTATAATATATACAGTGTTATACTTTTGTGTATAGAGTGAGTTGAGACGTGGTGTTGGAAAGTAAAGTGTGTGCGAGATGATAGCTGAAATGCCAGTAAGTCCTTTGTTGTATCGTTCCAATTTATTATTTATTTATTATTTAATCTCTGATGCATTTTAAGAGTAATCTTTAACACATGTGTTAGTGTGCTATTTCAGGATTTATATAAGGTACATTGTGGGTAGCGAAGTTGTTCGCTACTACCCAAAAATATGCCCGTTCTATGCCCACGTGTAGTTTTATGAACTTCCAAATAAAGATCCGTAGTTAGTCAATCGGTCTTAGGTTGTATCTAGTCATGGAATATATAGACCTTAACGGGAATTCGTGACAGTAAGTAGATAAATAATCATTAATTGTACTTTTTTATCTATTTTTTAAAAGTTTGTAATCTCTTTTTATTTGATCTGCTTTTAGCGTATACTTTTCAAGCTTGCATGCAAAAAACTTTGATCCATTGCTCTATTGCGACGTGATTGAAGGACAAACCACTTTCAAACAAAACAAAGAAACACACTTTCGCATTTATAATATTAGTATGATAGTATAAAGTATGATATTTAAACAGTTTTCTTAATAATAAGAGCATGATAACAGCATTATTTATCAAAAAGGATAATTTGATGAAATTCAAATTATTCAAATAAACTTTTACAAGTACTTTTGAATCGTCGAGTGAATCTACCACTGGATCGGAATGCCATTCCTACCGAGAATAACCAGAAAGAAACTCGGCGGTTGCTCTTTTGAAAAAAAATTATTTACAATTTCATTAATTTGTACAATACATAAGTAACAGCTGTCCTTAGCATTGCTGGAGCAAGTCAAATCCATGCCACGTCATTTACGTAATCTTCTACAGTATAATAAGCTTTTTTCAGGAGCATACTTTTTAAATATAACCTCAAAGGAAAAGGACTGACTGGCTTACAAATCTCTAAACTGAACTTTGATGACAGCTCTACTTATATTACTATCCCTTTCATAATACTCCCTTCATAAAGGGAAAGCACTAGACTTGGAGCACCGAGTAGTCATTTGTATGCTCCGTGATTTAAAGTTGTCATTTTAGTTTAAAGATTGTCTTAAACAGAATTGGCCACGACATTAGGCAATGGGCATACGCATTCTGTCTCGGTAATTCCAATACCTGCGTAAACAATGGTGTCCTAAGCAGTTGATGACAAATCCTTTATTATTCACCGATTTACAGAGAATAACTCACTAACAATGAAATTGGTCTAACTACTTTTACGCAAGTAGTCATTACAATGAAGGTCATGAACTCATGACGCTATTGTGCAATACCGTCACAATAACAAAGCAGGTAAACACAGACATAATAATATGAGTCTGTTGTCTCGCCATCATCATCAGCCTGCGGACGATCACTGAATAGAACTTGTGAGGCTTGGGTCCAGCGCCCCTCAGGAATCAGGATAGTCTAACTTTCTCTAAGTACTGTATTTAATTTATTTAACTACGTATTGTAATATCTCGTAATTTAAAAAAAAGGCAACTGCTGAGCTGCTGAGTTTCTTGCCGGCTCTTCTTAGCAGAATATACTTTCCGAACCGGTGGTAGAGTCAAAACATGACCTAACATAAGAGACACCTGTATGTCCTACCTGTTATAATTAAATTGGGTTTATTTATTTTATGTATGATAACCCTTCCCCAGTGGGCGCCACCACACCCTGTCCTCGTAGTCGTCAACCGATAGACGTCCACTGCTCGATCATATTCCAGCAGCAGGGTACCCAACGTCTATCGGTTCTTCGAACTATGTGCCTTAGTCTTAGTATAAGTTAAGCAGGCTTAGGTAAGTTCTTTTTGGCAGGATGGAACTCTTAAGTCACTTCAATAGGTGGTAACTTTAAGTCAGCAGGAGAGAAATCACGTGGCTGCATTAGAAAAGTATTCAAATTAGTGTGTGAGTTATCGCAATTTTAATATTGTACCATTTCCAAATCGACCGTCTGCATCGGCTTCAGGTGTCAAAATCAAATCTACGCTGATTGCGATCGCGTTGCGCAATAGCCACCCGGATTGCTCACGAGCGGATCCGTTAATTGGTTTTGTAAGACAATCATAAAACGTTTAATTTATTGCCTGTCTGGAAATGTTAGGCTGGCGGGTTGTTCATGGGGCTTACTACAGTATTATTTTAATATTGTTGACGCTCTTGTTTCAGAATTATAATCCTTATTTTAGGGACGTCAAGGTGTGTCATATAAAAGTGCAATTTTAAAATAATACTGTATAAGCGATGGTAGTAAGCCCACAGGACTGAGGAACGCTTTGGAATATATTTGCCTTTATCTTGGAGCTCAGGTAGGAATATACAAGTATTCAGTGGCGTGCACGACATAGAGGTACAACTACAAAAGCATTGCTTACCCTAGTTAAAAAGCTCAATGCTTATTTTTCATCATGTCTTGCCTGAAAACATAGATATAGACCTAACCAATACCTGCCCTGGCTACGAATACTGTGTATGTTGTTTTAACTTTATGTGTAGTGTACAAATAAAGTTTAAACAACAAATTATATTTTTACTCTGAGTCTCTGAGTATGCACGCCACTGCGAGTATAGTATTATCCTTGAGCGACATCTGGCTTACTATCATCGCTAAACGCAGTATTATTTTAATAATATAGACGCTCTTATTTCAGAATTATAATCCTTAATTTACGGAAGTAATAGTTAGTTTAAGGTAAGTCAAATAAAACTGCAATTTTAAAATAATACTGCTTTAAAAGCGATGGTACTCGCAGCTCCAACGCTCCGCTTTCCGCTCGTGTTTTTATACGAAGCTTAATATTCCAGTACTTATCACTACATTCAAACAACGAAAAATTGCGTATCTTGGCGAAATTCGATTATTTTCACACTTCTGAACATTTTTTGTATGGACTATGATCAAATTTAGGTTCCATACTAAACAGTAAAATTTGTACCAGCGAAATGCTGATTAAAGAATTACATTTATAGTTTCGCCATAACGTACCATGCACTCTACGTAAGTACCTAATATGGTAAAACATGGCGCGGGCCCATATAGATAGATAATTGTCAAACAGTAGGCGTTTTTATTAGCGGAGCAGAAATCACACTAATCCACACTAATATTATAAACTAGATGATGACCGCGACTTCATCCGCGTTGTTTAAGATTTTTTATTACCGCGGGAACTCCTTAATTTTCCGGATTTCCGTATGTCTTTTCCCGGGATGTAATCTACCTCTATACCAAATTTCAACAAAGTCGGTTCTATAAATGGGTCGTTAAAGCGTAGCAGACAAACAGATAGACACACTTTCGCATTTATAATATTAGTATGGATTCGAAAGTGTGGCTGTCTGCTACGCTTGAATGGCCCATCTGTTCAACCGATTTTCATGCGATTTGGTACAGCGTAAGTTGCATCCAGGATAAGCACACAGACCTCTTTTTATTCCGGCACTTAAATCAAGGACGAAGTCGCAGGCATCGTCTAGTCGTTAGATAATAATCTGTGGTCTTCCGGATTTAATGTATTGCGAGCATCCGCCTTAACATCTCACTGTAGAACAAAGGCCACCGCTTTAATAAGTAAAATGGCGTTGCAATCAAGTTTCCACCACGCTGACACTCCGCGACGCAACGTTGGCAATTTGTTATTACAGTCTGCTCGAAAGATCCGGATGGAAATTATTATTACAGAGCAATTTACTTTACTATACTTTTAGCTCGCATTTTTCTTTACGAAAGAGGCGTCAGGGGGAAAGGTGACACATTTTGCTTTATCCATTTGTATTTTCATTCAAATGTTAAAACAGATTAATTTTAGAAATTTAAGTTAATTTATATTTTTATTATCATAGAAAAATCAACAGCGATTCAATCACAGATTGTACTGACACTAAAAACAGTTATATAATATGACCAATTGCAGATTTTCTCAAAAAAAATATTACAATAATTATTAGTGAGAGTGAGTTTTATTAAAGTTATTGTACAAAGCAGAAAAAGATTAAGGTTATGGCATCGTGCGCTTAGTGGCACGTGTTTACCGGTAGGGTGGTAACTAGCAAGGGCCGAAGCTTCCCACCAGACCAGAAAAGACAAAATTCAGAAATTATAAATTTCCAAATTGATCCTGGCTGGGATCGAACCCGATACCTCCTACTTATAAGACCACAGCGACAACCAAACAGTGAGTTTGATTTATTTAAAGAGATTTCCCGCTATCAAATGGCCCAATGCCTTACACCCACACGACATCACGATTACTCGAATATAATGCAAAAATCGTGATTCGCACCAACCGAATGAATGCACACGCTCGTTTTACTGGCGTTCATTATTTTAATAAGCGACGAAACCGGCGACATTCGGTGACGAAATCAACAATGTACTACAATAATTTGGAAATACCCATAGCCACGATTTGTTTGACAATGGCCTTAATGGAGCAAAATGTGTCTGAAAACGTTATAATGAATGCGAAGGGACTATTTACACTTATTCAGCTTTTTCATGACGTAATAACACAGAATAGGTAATAGTGCTGGTAATACTGAATAAAGAACGGATGCGTCATGTAACTTCATACAAAACTAGTGTTTTGTGCGGAGATACATCCTTTCCACGTACGAGTAGGTACTTATATTTGGTGTTCCCGGCAAACAGGCATAAAAAATACAAGCGTGCAATAAAAGTGTACTACCATTATTGACATTCTTTCGCTCGCTCCTTTGCTTGAATGAGTAACCAAATTCGATAAGCGAAACGCGAATGGAGCTGAATAAGTGTAGTTAGTCCCTAAAAGTACATCTAACATTTCTTCGACTTTCATGACGTCAATTCTACAAAAATTATAGACATTAGAAGTACTCAATTAACATTGAGTAGGGGCATGGTTTAAATATTACTGCAACTTTATCGTTAGCCTTACTAGGTTAGCCCGCTACCATCTTAAACTGTACCATGAATCCAATACGCAGTTGGCCAGCGTGGTGGACTAATGGCCATACCTTTCTTATTCTGACAAGTCTCGTGCTCAGTAGTGAGCCGGCAATGGGTTTAAGCAACGACCTCAATTTACAAAAACGTGCCCTGTCAAACAAAGAATGTGGACTTATTTTACTAACGCCATCTAGTCTGAAAAGTGGGACAGCGCTATGGCGGGGACAAGGACAGGCTTATACAGGTGAGGGGCACGACCAACAACTCAAACGCCCAACTTTTTTTATGAAACGGTCCATCTAGTAGGTACCTACATATACTATATCGGTGGGTATAAGAGATGAAGTTAAAGTAATTTCACGAAATGATGTAGGTATAATTTAGTTAATAACGAGGTGATTTGGCGTAAAGCGCATTTTTTAATGCTGCAATAATGTTGTTTTCGTGTTTGTGGTAATGCATGTCTATAAATATACTGAGAAGAAATTGGTTATTTGGCGTCTTCAGGTATATATCGTTTCGGTTTAGTCATTGTCAAAGGCCCGGTTTTTGAATTAAGCGTTCAAGCAAAAACAGCAAGTTCCAACTCTCAAACCTTACACAATATCAATTCAGAAACAAAAATTTGCTTAATTAGTCCATAAGTAGTCTTTGAGACAGTCTCAACATGAAATTCTCAATTCAGAAACCGGCCGTAAGTAATTAAAATATTTTTGCACGCCAAGCTTGGCTTATTGTACATAGTTTTAATTTAAACACCTGTGTAATTATATGTTTCATGAACCATATTTTTACCCGACTGCGGAACGCACAGGGTTATGTGTTCATCAGTCTATATATGTTTGTATGTTCCTTGCAGGGCAGCTACAGCCTAAACGCGTGGACCGATTTTGATGATTCTTGCACCAGTTTGTGCCGAATATATCATTAGAGTGTCACTGTGGAAGCCAAATTTGAGAAAAAACAAAATAGCGCCCTCTAGAAGTCATAATGTAACAAATTAAAAAATAAAAGTCGATGGACTATGGCAAATGGGGTATCGATGAAAAGGTCTTGCAAAATCATAGTTAGGTTCCCTTGACCATTTTCTCATTTTAACGATCATTTAGGATTTACGAGGTTTCAAAGGTTGCATTCCTTTGTGACACATTATAGAAAAAACGGCTGAACCGATTTTGATAGTAATTGCACTAATAGATTTGTTTTAGTCTTCCGAGTGTCACAACGGAGGCGGAATTTGAGAAAAAACAAAATGGCGCCCTCTAGAAGCCATAATGTAACAAATTAAAAAATAAAAGTCGATGGACTATGGCAAGTGGGGTATCGATGAAAAGGTGTTGCAAAATCATAGTAAGGTTTCCTTGATCATTTTCTCATTTTAACGATCATTTAGGATTTACGAGGTTTCAAAGGTTGTATTCCTTTGTGTCACATTACAGAAAAACGGCTGAACCGATTTTGATAGTAATTACACTAATAGATTTGTTTTAGTCTTCCGAGTGTCACAACGGAGGCCGAATTTGAGAAAAACAAAATGGCGTCGACTGGAAGCCAATTAATCAATGAAAATCGATAGGCTTTAAGCAAGTGGGGTATCGTTAGATAGGTCTTTTAAAATCGCACCTAGGTTCCTCAAACCATTTTTTCGTGTAAATGATAATTTAGGATTTACGAGGTTTCAAAGGAAATGTTCAAAGTTCCTACTCATATCATCTATATCTATCAAACTAGGTGGATTATCTCAAAAACCACTGAACCTATTTTAAAACTTTTATCACTTATAGAAAGCTACATTATTAACAAGTAAAATAGGCTATATTTTATTTCCAAACAAATTAGAGATCCTTACGAAAATTGCAATAATGTTAGTTAAGTCGGAAAAAATCATCTCATCTGAGAGCTTACGTGGCGTGCGCTGCCTAAATCGTTAAAATTACACGACAACAATGTATATTGGAAACATTCCTCTCAAAAAGTTCTAAAAAAAGTCCGCGATAGCATATAACTATCTTTTAAGGTTGGCTCACAATAACCATTTTTATGTTTTTCCAATTTGGCCTAAACAGTGCTTTACTTGCGAAGGTGTTTTTATCAACATGGTATTAATCGATAATTCCTTATCAAAATAAATATCTTACTCATCATAAGTATTTAATTTAGACAAAAATTGTCCTTTACAGCATTCAATTTAAATGAATATCTTATGAGATCTCGTAGAAATACAGTAACCTTCAACAGAAAATGACGCGGCCGGCAGCGGATAGGTAAGGGTGAACTTCCGACTAACATTTTTAATGTCTATTAAAATATTAGTTCCGAGTCCACTTAGCTATAAACTAAATACTAAATAAATGAATACGTCCACTACGTACAATTTGTGTTTTTGAAAACATTTAAAAATAAGTACCTACTTTTTTTCATTGTCTACGGGCATTTTCGTAAGTGGCCGACGTTCATTGCCGAGGTCTCGTGACGTCAATGCGATAGGACTCTCGAAAATTAATGAGCATATTTTTGGGAAAAATAGCAGATTTACGAACTTTACTAAATTAATATTAGCATTATAACAGATGCAAATTTGATGATGGTTATGATGATCACCGCTCGTCATTACGAATAAATTAATCCGCTGCTTATTACTACTTCTCATACAGAATACTTATTAGTACCTTTGGTGTTACCAAAGAATAGGTAATAGGTGCTAGTTCGAGCAGATAAAACGCCGCCTGTTTACGATAAATGCTTAACAAAAAAGGTTGAAATAAAAAAGTTATTTATAAAAAATAAAAAACCCGACTGCTTGGATACCAAAAAGTATAAAACAAGACATGAATTGAAGTATTTCATTATTATCAATTTAAATCGTATAATATTAATAAAATTTATCAAGGCGCAGTCGCACGTCCAATAGCTAACCTTAACGTGCGACTGCGCCTTAATAAATTTTATTAATATTATACGATTTAAATTGATAATAATGAAATACTTCAATTCATGTCTTGTTTTATACTTTTTGGTATCCAAGCAGTCGGGTTTTTTATTTTTTATAAATAACTTTTTTATTGCTATCAAGTTGACCCTGCCGGGGATCAAACCCGGGACCTCCGACTTTTAAGACCAATGCGCTCACCACTGCGCCAGGGAGGTCGTCAAAGATGTGTACCAATGTGTGTTGTATATATGGGACAGTTTCCTGCATTAAAATTATATTATTATTATTATTATATGTACCAACTTACCAAGGTCGTACCAATGTACTACTCCTAGTAATCCATACTTCCATACTAATATTATACTTAAATGCGAAAGTGTGTCTGTCTGTCTGTCTGTTACGCTTTCACGGCCCATCTATCCAACCGATTTTGATGAAATTTGGTACCGGGATAGGTTGAATCCCGAGAAAGGACATAAGGTACTTTTTATCCCGGATAATTAAAGAGTTCCCGCGGGAATCAAAAAAACCTTAATCCACGCGGACGTAGTCGCGGGCATCGTCTAGTGAAAACTATATGCAGAGACACATGGCACCATCTAGTGCCCCATCACCATCTACACTTAAAAAAAAACGTCTTCAACCATTCTTTTTTTTAATTTATTTTGTACCAAAAAGATATAAAATACGTTCAAAAACAGATCTCTACCAGTGGGAAAGGCTGTGAAGGAAGAATAGGCACAACAACATAATATTATGAGGTGGAATGAAATTAAATATTATATCATAAACTTACATAATTAATATACTTTGCCACCGCAGGTCCAGAAAGCAGATTCTACTGATAAGAGCCGGCAAAAAACAATGCAGTTTCTGTGTTAGTTATTAAAACTGTAGGTACAATTATCATTCACTAGTTCTCAGCCTATAAAGTTAAGCATTTAAAATTTAAATTACTATTTTATCGCCACACAAACTAAAGCGCAGAACGCAAGCCGTATTACATAATACCGTATAATAAGTAACTGTTTAAGTGGTTTACATTAAACCACGCCGTTTAGACATTTAGTTGTACACCTTACCTACTACTAGGCTAATCATTTGAAACTACGAGTATATCCATACCAATATTATAAATGCGAAAGTGTATCTGTCATTCTGTCCGTCTGCTACGTTCTAAGGACCCAACTTATCAACCCATTTTTATGAAATTTGCTATGGAGGTAGGATTCATCCCGGGAAAAGACAAAGGCTTTTCATCCCGGAAAGATAGACTTTCCTCAGGAATGAAAAAAAAACACGCGGACGAACTCGTGGGCATCATCTAGTAGTGAGTAATAACAGTATAAAAGTGGTTTACTATAAACCACGCCGCGCGCCGTTTAGCTATTTACACCTTGCTATTATGCTAATAATTTGAATATAGAATTAAATTGCAATAGTACAAGCGGGTACACATTCGCTTACAACATTATATCTGCTTACAATAATATCCACAACCTATCTTAAACTTGCCTTTACACAAGTTTAAGAAGTCCATTAAAAGTGTGCTCCTGAAAAAAGCTTATTATACTGTTGAAGATTACGTAAATGACAAAGGAGCATGGATTTGACTCGCTCCAGCAATGCTAAGGACAGCTGTTACTTAATGTATTCTACAAATTAATGAAATTGTATTATTTTTTTTTTCAAAAGAGCAACCGCCGAGTTTCTTGCTGGTTCTTCTCGGTAGGAATGTCTTTCCGAATCAGTGGTAGATTCACTCGACGATTCAAAAGTACTTGTAAACGTTTATTTGAATAAAAATCATTTCAATTTTGAATTGAATTTTGAATTTTTATAGACCTAAAGCCCTATGTCCACTAGCTATAAAACTTGCGCAAGTCTGTCAGTGTCAATTTCTGAAAAAAAAAAGAACGTAAAGAACTTTAGCGTTGAATTTTAATTAAGTTTTGTAGGCTTCTGGACTGCCGTTCTCTTTTTTTGTGCACTTCCACAACCAAATATAATGACACCTCATTATTACCTCATACCACACCTCAGGTAGGTAGTGCCCAGCCGCAGGTCAGGCACTTAGGTTCTATCGAGTTAATATACCTAACAGATTACAATTGAATCTACCGAAAAATAATGCGTTAAATTGTAATCTGTCGACAGTTTACAATTTCGCTAGTTAGATTACAATCTAACGGTTTTTGCAATCTTACGGTGACATATAAGTACATACATTATACACACCAAAAATATTACCTTCCTACAGTAACGTTAGGATATAAAGTGGTACAATTTTTGAGTCTTCAAAAATTTTAGTGACACGTACACAGGTGTGCATGCAGCTTTATACCGGTCATTGAACCTGTCTCTACTTGTACTACAAACGCAAAACAGGTCCTAGGGCCTAGGCTAAGCTTGGAGACAGGTAAACGGGAGTTACCTAGTTTAGGTACCTACATATAGGTACAATAAGGCTAGCCTGCAACAACTACGAGGGTTTTCCCTTTTGTCGGTAATGCTCAAGTGGCATTGACCTTTGAGGAAAGGGCCAAGGGTGACTTTTTGCACGAATACATAGTGGCATTCGTTCGTTAGGCATTCTCTAACATCGACAAACGTTTAACACACAAACTAATCCGCCTGGATGGAGGCAAACTCAGGAAGGTGGTAGGACTTATAACAGGACACAGCCCATTAAACAAACACCTCTCTGTTATATAGGCGTTACCGACAGCCCTCTGTGCAGAGCAAGCATGGAGACAGACGAAACGCCGACGCATGTATTGCTAGAATGCACAGGCGTCATAGACCAACAAGAGCGATACCAGGCTTGGATCCCCAACCTCGCTGGACGAAAACCTGGCTCGACAACCTGGGCTTCTGGAGCGAGCTCGGATGGCTAGAGTGAAAACTCCAGCGGGGAGAGGCAACACACGCACAACAGACTTCCAAGTGGAGGTTTAAGTGCGGAAACCTGCCCAGTAGAAAGAAAGAAAGAAGATAGCGGTAAGTATATTGCGTATAGCGGTGATAGCCTAATGATTTAAACACCCGTCCTCCTATACTGGGGCGTGGGTTCGATCCAATATTTTCGATAGAATATTATTCGATAGATGCGTTCCCGGCATCTAATTTTTGGAGTTGTCTGCGTTCTAAGAAATTAAATATCACTTGCTTCAAACGGTGAAGGAAAATATCGTGAGGAAACCTGCCTGAGAGAATTTTCACCAATCGTGTTTTTAAAACACGTAATTCATAATGATATTGTAAATGCGAAAGTGTGTATTTCTGTCTGTCTGTACGCTTTCTCGGCCCATCTTTTCAACCGATTTTGATGAAATTTGGTACAGAGGTAGGTTGAATCCCGGGGTAGAATCATAGGCTACTATTTATTCCGGAAAATGCAGGAGTTTCCGTGGGAATCAAATAACCTTAATCCACGTGGACGAAGTCACGGGCATCATCTAGTCCAAGGTAAAAGTAAGATGTATCATTTCCCCAAATATTAAGGTGGCAACTTTTACAAACTCCGAGATAATGAACGATTTCATACTACAAAATTGCATATTACACACGTCAACGTGGTGACAGTTTGCCCCCTCAGGTGGGTTACTACCATAACATGGAGCAGTATTACATCTAAATCACAGTTTTATGTCACGTACCTTGAGGTCCGTAAAATAAGGATTATAGTTCTAAAACACGAACGTCAACAATAATTATAAAAATCGGATTTAGCGATGGTAGTATGCGCCCGCTACGGGGTCACACGTGTGCAGCGTAATCAAACTAGCAGACGTTCACATTAGGCCATTACCTAATGTGTTACTAATAAAATTATTTCCTGCTTATATTATGAGTTGCAAAAAAATTAAGACATCTATTTTTCTATCCAAACTAACATTAATTTAATAGGTATTATAAACTAGATGATTACCGCAATTTCATCCAGATTCGTTCTGGCGTGATTGAATAACAAACATCCATCCATCCATACATCCATCCATTCATCCATCCAAATTTTCGCACTTATAATATTGGTATAGATGCGAAAGAGTGTTTGTTTGTTGGTTTGTCCTTCAATCACGCCGCAATAGAGTAATGGATAGACTTGATTTTTTTGCATTAGTAAAGTACCTGGAAAGTAACAAGAGCTGCCCCGGAATTTTGAAACCCGAGGTGGCGGCCATCATCTGCTACGAGCACAGACCATACAACCAATTGACTGAGCATAGCGTGCCCCCTCACCAGCCAAACGTTAGCAGTATGACTGCTACCGCTACGTTTTGTGCCTATAGTCGCCCTCAGTCCGTATTCGACAGTGCTCGGGAATTGATCTAGTATAAAACGAAAATTAGGCCTCTCTGTAGCATTAAATGGCGTGGAAAGAGAAGCAATACCTCCAGCTATGTAAAGGATGGGATAACATTTCATAAGTAAGTGTAGTTTTGTAATCTATATATATAAAATTCAAAGTCCTGACTGACTGACTGACTTATATATCAACGCACAGCCTAAACCGCTAGGGTTAGAGACTTGAAATTTTGACAGTAGCTTCCTTTTGTGACGTAGGCGCTCACTAAGGAAGGATTTTTCAAAATTCCACCCCAAGGGGGTGAAATAGGGGTTGAAAGTTTGTAAGCAAGTCCTTCATTTCTCAAGTTATAGCCATGAAACTTAGCATAGATATGCAGAAGTAAGTGTTTCACCATTTTTGAAAATTCGACCCCAAAGGGGTGAAATAGGGGATGAATGTCCTTCATTTATCAAGATATTTTTCAAGTTATAACAACGAAACTAGGTATTTTGGCTTTCGGTATATTATAAAGAAGTATGTGAGTAACAGTTTTTCAAAATTCCACCCCCAAACGGGTAAAATAGGGGGTGTAAGTTGGTGTAAAAGGCCGGCTTTTTTCAAGTTAAATAGCCGTGAAACTTGATCTTTGGGCTACGGATTTACAGAAATACATAATTCACAGTTTTTATAAATTCTATCCGTCCTTTAAATAGTCCTTCAATCACCCCGCAACAGAGCAACGGATCGACGGGTTTTTTTTTCATGGGTTCTTATTATCCCGGAAAATTAAGGAATGCCTATGGGAATTAAAAAAACTTATGCCACGCGAACGAAGTCGCGGGCGTCTGCTAGTAATAAATAAAAATCATCAATACGCAAAGATATAAAAATATTTACAAAAATGAAAAGGAACCCGTTGATGTCTTTCAGTATTTCTTTGTCTTTCACATGTAGTTCTACATATCTCCGTCTCTTCCACGCATAGCCCAGTGTAGCCCGTGCAACTATCGATAAATTATATCGATAGCCTTAGACCACTTGAATGCCAATAAATTAATTTATTGAGTAAAAACTTATTTTCATTAAATTCCGAACAATTCTGAAGTAGAAGAACAGGTTTCTTATTTATTTGATTAAAAGTTGTTGTTGAAAACTTAAGTTCTTTAGTATAGAACTTGGGCAATTAAAAAAAAATATATAAGTATCAGATAATTATGCATAATCATACATATGGTTATTATTGCTGTTTGAATACAATTATTTGTATTGATTTTCCAATAGGTACCTACTGGTAATTTTTATCGATACATTTTTGTCGCGCAGCGGGCAGCCCAAGTGCCGCGGTAACATATACTTTGTACTTTTAACTGTGTAAAGTTGACCTTGAGTCAGCCAATGAGAAATGCTATTATTACCTCGTCCCCCGCCTGAAAGTGGTGAGATGTGTTTCAAAGCGAAAATGTGGCTATTAGCTCTCAATAGGTTTACTACTCGGTGGCTACGAGTATGTTACGCTTTCACGGACCATCTTTTCAATGATTTCGTTGAAATTTGGTACAGATATAGTTTACATCCTGGAAAATTAAGGGGTTCCCGCGAGAACTAAAACACGTATCCACGCAAACTAAGTCGCAGGCATCATCTAGCGCTATAATATGTTTAGGAATCTAGATTTTTTAAACCTCTGTCCAAAAAAGGAGTGTTATGTTTTCATTGTTCATATATTATGTATGTATGTCAGTTTCTTTATTCCATCATAACTTCTAAATACCTGAACAGATTTGGATGTGATCGGTGAGACCTTGCTTCTTGCCAAAGATTCTAGGTCAACAGGAAGTATCGTATAGGTATTGATCTATTGGCGAGTGTCAAAATATGCAAAATATGCGGCATAAACTGCCGTATCGTTCGATTGCGTTGACTTAGAAACATGATTTTTTTATAGCAACAAGGGACTATAGACCTTAGTAGTAGATATTTGGTATTAATTTCAACTTGATACCTCCACGCGTTCCTGAGAAAAAGAGTGTTGACAGACAGACAGACGGACAACGAAGTAAGAGTCCTATAGGGGTTATTTTTTCCTTACGAGCTACGGAATCCTAAAAAACTGTTAGACCTAGACCTACCCTGGTTTTGAAACGCCAATATTACACCGACACCCACGTTACAGCGCAAAACTGTGTCAAACAAGGTCAGGAAAAGCTGAGTGTCGCACTCGAAGCAGCTAGATACCTGCGAGATAGCGAAGTGTTGAACAAACATCACAATATGCCCTTGAGCGTATCCGCCTACGCAGCTATCGATTTTTCACGCACACAGTAGTCGCTACAGTGGGGCTTCGCGCGTGCATAACCATCGCTATTAAAACTGTCGCAATCGCAGAGATATACCAACCCGATTAGGGCCCAAGCCGAAGATGTATTCACTGGTCTGGTCTGGCCTGGTCTGGCTTCGGCCGTGGCTAGTTACCACTCTACCGACAAAGACGTGCCGCCAAGCGATTTAGCGCTACAATGGCGTTTAGAAACCGAATAGGGGTATGGATGGCCACCGAGGGGGTTTTAGTGGGTAAAAATCCCACATAACCCATTCCCATGTGGTCGGGTATCTCTGGAAGATTCCCCCCCAGTTAACAAGAAAAAAAGGGTTATGAGTGCCTTGCCCCCAACAGGTTAGCCCGCTACCTTCTTAGACTGCATCATCACTTAAAACAGTTTTATAAACATTACAGAATTAAATATGTTACAGTATGAATTGATAACAGAATCGAAGCTGTAACACTTTTCAATGTGTTTTTCAATCTGTTAAAATAAAACACTTACATAATATCTGTAACAGAAATGAATCTGTACCATCAGGTGAGATCGCAGTCAAGGGCTCACTTGTAGTGGGTAAAAAAAATATTACAAAACGGAAAAGATACGGCAATAAAGCAATGCTTGCCGAAGCGGGAGGAAAAATCAAATTATTTATATATGTCACCGTAAGATTGCAAAAACCGTTAGATTGTAATCCAACTAGCGATATTGTAAACTGTCTGGTAACTGTAGGTTAGGTTAGGGTTCGACATGCGGCCGGGCACTTAGGTTTTATCGGGTTAATATATCTAACAGATTACAATCTACCGAAAAATAATGCGTTAAATTGTAATCTGTCGACAGTTTACAATATCGCTAGATAGATTACAATCCAACGGCCTTTGCAATCTTACGGTGACATATACAGAACGTGGATACTGGATGCTAGCATCCATTCTTTATCCATGCTAGTATCTATTATTATGTTGCTTCAGCAAACATGTAGTATAGATTTTTGTAATAAGATGATAATTTTGATGTGAGTACTTTTTGTTAAGCTTAAGTACTTTTAGATTTTAATTAAATGATGTCCGCGACTTCGTCCGCGTGGATAAGGTTTTTTTAGTCCCGCGGGAACACCTTAATTTTCCGGGATAAAAGTAGCCTATGTTCTTCCCCGGGATGCAAAATATCCCTATAAAAAATTTCATCAAAAGCGGTTAAAGAGATGGGCCCGTTAAAGCGTAACAGACAGACAGACACACTTTCGCATTTATTATATTAGTGTGGATTTGTCTAATCTTACCATTTTTCTTAGTTTTCACACCTTGAAACCACTTTTCAATACTTTTCATTCAAATAGTTTACTTTTGCAAGTGTTAAGTACTTGTTAAGTATTGAGTCCTCTACTCGACAAAGTTATGTTTTGCCATCGTGTAGGCACTACAAGCTTTAGACCTTGACCTGCTTGCTGGTCAAGATTTAGGTATGGCACTATTTTATGAGTAGGGATTTTGATAGTTTAACCTCCAAGTTCAAACTTTTGATACCAACCACCTCATCTTGTTTAGTTAACCAGTGGACCAAAATTTAATCAAGTTTAAGTTTACGAACTCACTAGATGCCTGCAACTTCGTCTGCGTGTATTAAGGTTTTTTGATACCCACAAGATCTCCTTAATTTTCCGGAATTATAATTCAGGTTAAAAGCTATATCCGTCTCCGGGATACAAACTTCTCTTTCTCTTATTCTCTACGTAAGGTCTTCATGAATATTTATGTAAAATCGTTAGGCAACATCCCAATTTTAAAATAATAAATAACTGTACATTTAATGTTTCAACTGAATGTAAGGCCTAGTTGCAACAAAGCATATCAGTCGATTGCGATTGTTAAGCAACGTTGACCCAAGTCAGTGACTGGATGGGTGACCGACATTGGCCGACCGACATACCAGTCCGTATTTGGCCTTTTCGTACCCTCCGTGCCTCTGAGAGCACGTTATGCCGTCATTCACAGTCACTTACATCTGATAATATTCGTTAGTAACTTAAGAGTTTAAATAGTCATCTTAATCGATGCGAAAACCCATCGGCATTATCATCTCAAGAAAACCCCTGTCATTATGTGAATAATGGAAAGGGGTCACGACCCTCAGCAATGAGGAATACAACGCAGAGAGAGAGAGATGTAATCTTCAGAAATATTTGAACTAGGGAAGCCACAGAAAAAATAAATAATATTATGTAATAAAAGAGAACAATATAAACTGGGTATATAAAGCCTTTTTGTAAGCGAACCTTTTTTATCTGTGGGAGAAAAAAAATAAAAACAAACGAGCAAATTAAGAAGAGTGATGTTCCAACCGTTAACACAAGAGTAAAGTAATGTAGGTAAAGTAACATTACTAAATTAGCATACTAAATTCACTTCGTTATTAGGCAACAGTTACAGGCTATGGCCGAGAATGGAACGGCAGGCGTACATTATGCAATGTATATCTCGATGCATCGCTAACACTAGAGATTGTATTTTTGTACAGCAAAATGTTGCTCGACCTTTTTCCTCTTTTGCAACGTCAGTTACATACCGATAATTGTGGATCGACCTCATCATTGGTTTCGAATGCAATCATAGATTCCTCCCAATCATCGTACTAACGTAGTTAAAGAGTTTTGCGATCGACAAGTTAACTAACAAATGCGAAAGTGTGGTTGTCTGTCTGTCTGCTACGCTTTCACGGCTCATCTCTTCAACCTATTTTAATGAAATTTAAAGGTCCAGGGATAGGTTGTGTCCCGGAGAAGGACATAGGCCACTTTTTATCCCGGAAAATTCAAGAGTTCCTGCGGGAATCAAAAAGCCTTAATCCACGGAGACGTACTCGCGGGCATCATCTAGTAAAGAATAAAGTTTTCCATTTAAAGAGTTACTAGCTGATGTCAGACTTCGTCCGCGTCGTTTGAGGTTTTTTGGTTCCCGCGGGAACTCCTTAATTTTCCGGGATAAAAAGTAGCCTACGTCCTTCCCCGGGATACAACCTATCCCTGTACCAAATTTTATCAAAATCAGTTGAACAGATACATTTGTTTGATTCCCGCGGGAACTCTTCAATTTTCCGGGATAAAAACTAGCCTATGTGCTATTCCAGACTATAATCTATCTCTGTGCCAAATTTCATTAAGATCCGTTCAGCCGTTCTGGCGTGATTGAGTAACAAACATCCATTTGAGGTATTTTGGTTCCCGCGGGAACTCCTTAATTTTCCGGGATAAAAAGTAGCCTATGTGCTATTCCAGACTATAATCTATCCCTGTGCCAAATTTCAGCCAAATCCGTTCAGCCGTTGGCGCGTGATTGAGTAACAAACATCCATACATCCATACAACCATCCATCCAAACTTTCGCATTTATAATATTTATTTGATTTGATTATTTGACGAGCGATGTCAGACTTCGTCCGCGTGGATTGAGGTCTTTAGTTCCCGCGGGACTCTGATTTTTCGGCATAAAAAGTAGCTTAGGTGTTAAACCAGGGTATAATCTATCTCCATTCCATTCCAATTTCAGCCAAATCCGTCCATTAGTGTTTACGTGAAAGAGTAACCAACATACACATACAAATTTTCGCCTCTATAATACTAGCTGATGCCCGCGACTTCGTCCGCGTAGATTAAGTTTTTTCAATTCTGATGCCGCGAGGCTTCGACAATAGCTACTTACAACAAGGACCACCGAATTTCAACCGACCAGTTCAACCGATTTTGACAAAATTTGGTACGTAGATTGCATCCCGGGGAAGGACATTAGTTACGTCTTTCCCCGGGTTTCTCATGGTTTTGAAGCAGCAAAGGCGCCCTTTTTGAGCAAGTGAGGTGAAAATACTATTTTGTATCCTGGAAAATAAAATAGTTCTCACGGGAGTTTCAAAAACCTATCCGGGCGTACGAAGTCGCGGGAATCATCCAGTAAGACATAATAAGTAAGACCTATATTATAATAGACCTAAGAGAATATTTCAGAGCTGGCTTCAATGTAGGTACCTACATAATCTCGTATAAATATTCAATGGCGGGATCTCAAATGTAAATGAATTTCGAAGATTAAGGCTCGGGAATCAGCTAATTGTACAAACTTTTTATGATCAGAAAGTTTAGATAATTTTCATATTAAACCCAAAAATGTACGAGTAAACTACGTTTATATTTACTTACGTTATGACGGTCAAACATTTTTAAGTAGGTCTGTTCGGTACCTAAACTAAAAAATTGGGTACAACTAGTCAAATCAGCAACTTTTTTTTCAAACCTCAAAACGCGTGCATAGTATGGGATTTTGAATGAAATACTGAATTGTGACGTCATCAAAGTTCGACGCACTTTTTTATTTTAGTCCATAGTTTAAAATGGTTTTTATACATAAAACTGACAGGGGACGTGAATATTAGGACTTTTGAGGAACCCTCTATTTAATAATCACTAACAAATAATTTATTATAGGTACATAAAAAATATACAATATAAAAAATAATTTTATACATTGAGGGCAAACATCTGTGGTTTTTTCAATTTATACTAAACTATATGTGGGTTTTGAAAATTTGTACATTGATAAATACATTTAGAAAAAAAAAGAAGAAAAAATGACTAGTAGCCAAATACACAATTTACGAAATGCCTGCACTGGAATTGCAAATAAACCAGGAAATAACAAACTGACTGAACTGAACTGACAAAGTTGCAAACAAAACTAGCGATATAAATTCAAATGAAGCGAATAATAATGTGAACCTAGGTCACATTTTGAACACTAGTGTTACAAATGCAGTTTATACAGACCAAGCTATAAACGTCGATAGAGCTCATGATAGCGAAGAGAAAGGCACCGACACACGCCGGCTTAAATAAAACGTTTTGTAACTAAGTTCTCGTTTGCGTAACATTCGGTCTAATAACTTTCAAGTTAAGGGGGCCCAAAGCTTTGCCAGCAAAAACGTTGTATTTCCAAACCTCGTTCGTGCGAAAACAAAGAGATGTGCTATAACATTTTTTGGATAGGTTTTCATCAGACTTTTGTGTAGAGATTGGTATTAATCAATGAATTGATATTTATTTAGGTACATGGTACACTTATGAACACTTCTTGAAAGTGCTAATTAGGTGAAATCTGTAGAATTATTTTCTTATTGTTTCAAGATCTTAATATATTTTCATTGATTACTAACATCGTTTTAAGTTTATGTACTTACTACTAACAAATGGGCCTTTTAATGCCTCAATAAATTTATTTATTTTATTTATTGTATCTATTACATAACATAAGACATGACGATGATAATCATTTACGGTATCTTAAAACTAAAGCGTTCGTAAGCGAGGGTTTCAAACGCGCCCCGGTCTTAGAAGAGCCCACAAAAAACTCAGTCGGGGGTTTTTTTTCTACTTATCACCATCTCACATATTATATTGATTTACCGAGGCACCTAAGTTCGGCTGTAAGTAAAAAAATGCCTTTTGAGTTTTAAACATCATTACACATTCAAACTGAGATTTTGTTTAAATTTTCGACTAATAAGGATTCCTATTTGTTATTAAATATTTCGAAATTATAATTTATTTCTAACAAATTCAAGACGAGAATCCAGCTTTGCTGAATCCATGATCTCTGATAGGTTTAAATTATGCAAGTGATCTTCAACTGTTTCTAGTTTTGGTAGCGGCGGCGCCTTAAATCAACTGCGAAGAATATGGAAAAGTTTGTCCTGGACTGTAAACATAGGTTAGTCAATTTACACAGATCTTTTTCTAAGTTGGAATTGGAGTCTCTTAAGGCTTGTTAACTTTTTCCAAGTTGTGACTTTATATCGACCTTTTCTTGTCACTATTTATTTTGTGCTTCGGGCTTTGTTATGACTACTTTATGAAGAGTGTATGGGCGTTGTTTATTTAAACTAACAAAATATTTCCAATACTTTTCAAAATGTTATTGGTAGGTCAACCCACCCAGTTCTAGCATAGTTATAATGGAAATTTAATCTATTATATAAAGAATACTAGATCATGCCTACGATTTCGTCCGCGTGGATAAAGAACTCTTGGATTTTCCGGGATAAAAAATCTTAGATTTTCCTGCTCCTGTACGAAACTTTATCATCGGTGTGGGCCTTGAAGGCGTAGCAGGCAAACCGACACACTTTCGCATTATATTGTAAAACGCTGTTGATTACAGATAAATAAATAAAATTAAAATAATATCTCCCGCGCTATCTAACCTCTATGGAGATTGACCGCCGTGGCCGAAATTGGGCCGGGCGTCTGCATCTATCTAAAAGGAAAAGTTGACTGACATACTGACTGACTGATCTATCAACGCACAGCTCAAACCACTGGACGGATCAAGCTGAAATTTCGCATGGAGATAGACGACGGCAAGATATTATGACGTAGACATCCGATAAGAAAGCATTTCTGAAAATTCAACCCTTAAAAAAGTAAAATAGGGATTTCAAATTTGTGTAATCCACGCGGACAAAGCCGCGGACAAAAGCTAGTGTAAGTTTTTTACGGTTTCAATACCATAGATATAAGTTTAGTTTTAAGACGAAAATAATTATAGTCATTAGTCATAGATTTAACTGTTAAATTTTACTCTCTTCTGTCTGTGCTTAATAGCATTAATTTTGCCCTTTTTTATTTAACTTGTCTCAGTTTTTAATAATATACGTTTATTACAACAATCAGCAAACAGCTTTTCACTAATACTTACCTGGATTCCCAACAGCTAGTTTTATCTAAAACTATATACTTACTATAGTTAATAGTGAACGCACTTTGGTCCTTGACAGATCAAATGTAGCTGTAAATTTTGTTATGTCATTCCCTGTGTAAAAATTGCATTTGCTTTGTAGGTACGTTGATTGTTTATAATACACTCCAAGTTTCCTATTTCTGAAGTATTTTTATTCCAATAAATAAAACACCAAGTTCATTTAATTCCTACAAAAACTCACCTGAGCAACAGCGTCCATGGCCATCCTCTCGATGTCCACGTGATAGAAGTTCAGCTGAGGAACGTACCGCCGCCGCGGACGGATGTCGTCGTAGTACGCCACGACATCGTTGATCGACACGACCGGGCAGTCGTCCGCCGTACTGCACCCACTACTAACTCCGTCCACACCGCTATCCGAATCCCCTTCACCACAAAACCCCTCCTTCGAGTCCCGTCTATCCCCATAACTGGTCTCCGAACCCTCCTGGTAACCGGACTCGTTCATATCATCGGGGGTGACGATCTCCGGCACCTTCGTCATATCGTATTCGTACCCGACCTCGTCGTCGATGTTCGTTTCGTCAATGTCGGCCATTTTGGACGATTTTGGAAACAATATTTTTCGATTTTCGAAACTCCACTACATGGTCTGTCGCACGTTCACACTGGTGAAGACCTGGGGACAAATATTTGAAGTTATTTTTTTATTATTTGACGACTACTTATCAGACAAAGACGCGTGGACACTCCAATAGATTATTAGTTATTATATATTTTGAATATTATTTATAGTGAATGATTATTAGTTATTATTTAATTTTTTCTTTGCTATTTTTATTTTGATTTTGTTATTATTATTTTATAATAATTCTAATGAATTTAATGTTTGATATATGACCTTCAAAAAGAGTACTATGGTACCTACTTTGAATAAAATAATTGATTTTGATGATTTTGATTTTGATTCTTTACACACGAAATGCTATAAGCATTGATGAAGGACTTCATTCTGTCCGCGTGGATTTAGATTTTTAAAAATCCCGTGTGAGTCCTGCAATTTTCTAGGGTAAAACCAGCTATACCTACCTAATTAATTATTAAAAAAAAAAAATCACCCACATCTGTTCATGTATTTAGAAGTTACGGTGGAGTAAAGAAACTCACATACATACATGAACCCTGAAAACATAACACTAATTTTTTTGGGCAATCTACACCTGTGATCTACACTAATTTTTACTAGATACTAATATTATAAACGCGAAAGTTTGGATGGATGGATGGATGTTTCTCAATCACGCCAGAACGTCTGAACGGATCTGTATGGAATTTGGCACGGAGATAATCTTTCTCTCTCTGCGTCGTATTCCTCATTACTGAGAGTCGTGACCTCATATCATTAATCATGGTAGGAGTTTCCTTGGGATATTATTATAAAAAAACAGAGATAATATTCTGGAATAACTCATGACTTTTATCCCGCAAAATTGAAGAGTTCCCACGAACTGAAAAACTTCAATCCACG
Organism: Erebia epiphron; assembly: GCA_963932025.1. Taxonomy (NCBI): domain Eukaryota; kingdom Metazoa; phylum Arthropoda; class Insecta; order Lepidoptera; family Nymphalidae; genus Erebia; species Erebia epiphron. Next base: position 17,326,475 of record OZ009960.1, read on the forward strand.
CGGATGAAGTCGCGGTTATCAGCTATTCGAGTAATAAAGGTAACACACACGCATGTATTCTATACCAGCTGCAGTGGGTATATAGGACAGTGGGTGTGTGTTTCGACTCGTATGACTTTCGCTCTCTTCCAAACGCGACCGACATATTGACCTCGTCTACGATGCAGACGCGAGCACGGCACATGTTTTTAGGGTTCCGTGCTTTGAATTCTAATTAAGGTTATCCAAATATTATGGAAATATATGCTGACTTTAATACCAGATGTTTAGCAGCTGATTTTAATTACGTTTTAGAGCGAAATCTCATATGTCACTTATGCGTAAAAATTTACACTAAGCTGCCAAATTGCCCATTAAATTATTTAAAAATATGTTACTAAAGCTTACAAGTTTTACTCTTTAAACGATATTTTCAATCACACGATTTAAACTGCCATTTATCTATTTATTTTATTAATTTCACAAAAAATTAAATTAATTAAATTTCATTTAAAGTTTGCAACTTGTTCCGTAACTTTTATAGGTAATACAAGATAGATTTATCTGAGTATTTTGCACGCCATTGCATGGCTGGTTGTTATTAGCTGCCTGCAAATAAATATTTTCTATTCTATTCCGGGGACAAGGGACAACGTTCTCTCCTGTCCTGCTAGCATGTGTGGCTCTATATCTATATATAAGTGAGTTTTAATGAGGAAACCTGCACGTCCGAGAGTTCTTCAAAATGTTCTCAAAGTTGTGTCAATTCCAACTTAACCAGCGCGGCGATGGCCTAGCCTTTTTTTGTGAGAGAAGAATCTTACTCAGTATTGGACAGTGGGTTGAAACGCTGATGATTAAATTTAATTACTGAACCTTCAGGTCTTAAGGCGCATTGGAACTTGATCATATTTATTCACTTATCATCAAGCATTCCTTCTAAATTGGTAGTATTTATGGCGACCGGTTCGACAGGTGCAGGTGCGAACTTGTCGCGTTAGAAAATGTTCTATACTGTAATACTAGCATCGATATTCTTTTAGATTAGAGATTGTGTGTGTGTGTTTTTTTTTAATATATAGGCTAACGCTTGGCTGCAATCAGACTTGCTTGGTGATGCAGCCTAAGGTGGAGCGCGCTTGTCTGGAAGATGCCTATTCACTCTTGAATTGAATTGATATTAAAAGAGGAGGGGAAAACGGAAGCCGGAAGGGCATTCCATATCCCAGCGGTTCGAATTAGAAACGAAGAAGCAAATAGCTTCTTACATGTTAAACAGAATTGGCCACAATGTGTGTGTATCTTAGAGTTAGTGTATCAGTAACAATTAGCTAGATAAGGCTTCGCAAGCAGACTATGATACATAAATAGAGTCCGACCGAACCGGCACGTCACCTGCCCGTGACGGGTTGGTTGTAAGAGTTCAGGAGGGTTACTACCATCGCATACAGCAGTATTATTTCAAAATGACAGTTAGTTATGTCACGTACCGTATAGGCAATTGTAAAACACGAACGTAAACAATATTAAAACACTACGGCTTTAAATGGTAGTATGGCCTCAGTACCTAAGTAAATAAACCTTAACAATATCTTGTTATGAGGAACGTAATATATCTATTGTGTACAAACGAAGCCGTGATAGCCTAGTGGGTAAGACACCGGGCGTCCTGTACGGGGTCGCGGGTTCTGTTGTAGTTTTAATGTCTTTTGTTACTAATTTTAATTTGTGCTCAATAAAGATTCAAAATACATAGAATTTTAAGCGTAGTGAGGTAGAACAAGTATAGCTAAGTCTGAAAATACATATGAAATGGCGAGCGAAAACTATGCACGTCTAATTTTCATATTCCAAATCATAATTTATGCTTAATTAGTGCTCATTTGTGATACTTAGGCTATTTTACATAGTCAAGCGGACACCGAGCCGGATTTTAGCATTTTTAAACAAAATGGCAGGTCCGGTTGAGTACAACTTTTTTTTTTTCTATGTATTTGTTCCATATGTAACCGCTTATTGTTATTCCCATTATGTGCTTCATATTTATACTAAATTTATAACTGCGAATTTGAGTGCATAATATAGAAGTAGATATTTTTTAATATTACTTCATTTTATTTTATATTTATTTTTCTGGTTCCTACCTGGTTCAAAGGTTATCCATCGCCATTCAGCGTGGCAATGCTGCAAGTTTGATGGGTAGGTTTACCTTTGGCCCAGGGGCAACCAATGGTGGTCTTTTTTATTAGGGTTTTATTTTTATTTTATTTTTGTATATTTGTTTTTAGTAAGTAAATCTATTTTATAGTTATTTTAATATTTTTATTTATCATAATTCAACTATTCAACTAAGATTTTTCTTCAATAAACTCATATTTGGCTTAAGTAATTGGTTTTATTTGTTCGCCTTTATATAATTTTCAACCGACTTCAAAAAAAAGAGGAGGTTCTCAATTCGACTGTTTTTTTTTTATGTTTGTTACCTCAGAACTTTTGACTGGGTGGACCGATTTGGATGATTCTTCTTTTATTTGAAAGGGCATACTTCCCATGTGGTCCCATATAAATTTGATCGAAATCGGTCGAGCGGTTTTTAAAATATCAACAATAAAATAAGTACTTTGTATAGCGTGTGCTTGTTGTTGTAAAGTTGGCGCGGGAGTTTGAAGTCGGTTGTTTAAAAAGAATTTTTTGTATTAAATTATATAATTTAAATAAATCGTTTAAATAAATCTATAAATAATTATTAAGCGATCTCTGCCAGAACAAAACTGTTATAGCCTTGAAGGAGAGCATCGTCAGGAAACCTGCATGCCCGAGAGTTCTTCATATTGTTCTCATAGGTGTGTGAAGTTTGCCAATCCGCACTTGGCCAGCGCGGTGGACTATGCCGAACCCCGCTTAGTATAAAAGGAGACTCGTGTTCAGTAACTACTGCACTGCCTGGCAATAGGAAGGAGCGATAATCAACATCTTCTGACTATGACATTAAATGAAAAAAAAGTAATTTATAAAAAACAAAAAACCCGACTGCTTCGATACCAAAAAGTATAAAACAAGACATGAATTGAAGTATTTCATTATTATCAATTTAAATCGTATAATATTAATAAAATTTATCATGGCGCAGTCGCACGTTAAGTTTAGCTTTAGGACGTGCGACTGCGCCTTGATAAATTTTATTAATATTATACGATTTAAATTGATAATAATGAAATACTTCAATTCATGTCTTGTTTTATACTTTTTGGTATCGAAGCAGTCGGGTTTTTTGTTTTTTATAAATTACTTTTTTATTTCAAATTTTTTTGTTAAGTATTTATCGGAAACAGGCGACGTTTTATCTGCCCGAAGTAGCACCTATTACCTATTCTGTGGTAGCACCAAAGGTACTAATAAGTATTTTGTATGAGAAGTAGTAATGAGCATCGGATTAATTTATTTGTAATGACGAGCGGTGATCACCATAACCATCATCAAATTTGCATATATTATAATGCTAATATTAATTTGGTAAAGTTCGTAAATCTGCTATTTTTCCTAAAAATGTGCTTATTAATTTTCGAGAGTCCTATCGCATCGACGTCACGAGACCTCGGCAATGAACGTATAGCCTATTTTACTTGTTAATAATGTAGCTTTCTATAAGTAATATAGTTTTTGAAATCGGTTGAGTGGTTTTTGAGATAATCCACCTAGTTTGATAGAAATAGATGATATGAGTAGGAACTTTAAACATTTCCTTTGAAACCTCGTAAATCCTAAATTATCATTTAAACGGAAAAATGGTTTAAGGAACCTAGGTGTGATTTTAAAAGACCTATCTAACGATACCCCACTTGCTATAGAGCCTATCGACTATTGATAGGCTAAGAGCCTATCGACTTTTATTTATTAATTGGCTTCTAGTGGACGCCATTTTGATTTTCTCAAATTCGGCCTCCGTAGTGACACTCACAAGATTAAGATAAATCTAGTGGTGCAAGTATTATCAAAATCGGTTCAGCCGTTTTGTCTGTAGTGCGACACAAAGGAATACACAAAAATGGACCTTTGAAACCTCGTAAATCCTAAATGATCATTAAAATGAGAAAATGGTCAAGGGAACCTAACTATGATTTTGCAAGACCTATTCATCGATACCCCACTTGCCATAGTCTATCGACTTTTAATTTTTTATTTTTTACATTATGGCTTCTAGAGGCCGCCATTTTGTTTTTTCTCAAATTCGGCTTCCGTTATGACACTCAGACGATTAAGATAAACCTAGTGGTGCAAGTATTATCAAAATCGGTTCAGCCGTTTTGTCTGTAGTGCGACACAAAGGAATACACTAAAAATGGACCTTTGAAACCTCGTAAATCCTAAATGATCGATAAAATGAGAAAATGATCAAGGGAACCTAACTATGATTTTACAAGACCTATTCATCGATACCCCACTTGCCATAGTCTATCGACTTTAATTTTTTAATTTGTTACATTATGGTTTCTAGAGGGCGCCATTTTGTTTTTTCTCAAATTCGGCTTCCACAGTGATACTCCACTGATATACTCGGCATAAACTGGTGCAAGAATCATCAAAATCGGTCCACGCGTTTAGGCTGTAGCTGTCCTGCAAGGAACAAAAATACATATATAGACTGATGAACACATAACCCTGTGCGTTCCGCAGTCGGGTAATAAAAATAAAATCGATACGATACAAAAAAATCTGCTATAAAAACGATGAAAAGTTGCCTCTGCGTTATCTTATCTCTTCCCTAATAAAAGCCTTTGTGAAACGCCGCTGTCACCGTATTTTTATTTTATTTATGCCACTATGACGCTTCCATCCCTCTCGCACACTAGAGGTAGCATCACTCCATCCCTGTCCCTCGTATAGCAACAGGTTGGCCCATTCCAGTGACCCAGATTTTGTGTGAAGGGCATAATCTAGCGCTCCAAAGTGCTGGCGAGCAACAAGTCAGTGTAGGGTTACCGGGCGACGGGAATTTTCCTGGCCTATTAGGAGTTTTAGGGTTCCGTACCTCAAGAAGAAAAAAGGAACCCTTATAGGATCACTTCGTTGTTCGCCTGTCTGTCTAACAACCACCTTTTTTTAGGGAACGCGTTCAGCCGTTCTGGCGTGAAAGAGTAACGAACATCCATACATCCATACATGCAAACTCTCGCGGTTATAATATTTATTTTACATATTTTGACACACGCCAGTCGCCAATGAATCAAAACCTATAGGATACTTCCCGTTGACCTAGAATCATGAAATTCGTCAAGAAGCAAGGTCTTACAGCACAAGTAAAGAAATAAATCGGAACATCGTTACTTAATTAGGATTCCGTACTCATAGGGTGTAGAATTGTACCTACGTCAGGCGCTACACGTTTAGCGCCATACGTAAGCCAATTTATTAAAACTGATAACGTGTTATCATGACATCTTTCTTGATAATTACTAAAATAATTTACATTGTGTGGTGGTACGGAACCCTTTGTGCGCGAAGTTGCCTCGCACTTATGCGGTTTTTTAACTCGATAGCGTTTAAGTTAACTACGATTTGTATGGAGTACTACCTACACTATTCACAAATAAATAAATTGAATTGAATTGAAGTTGTAATTGTCAGCTGGTGCTCGATTAATTACATACCTACGAAATAAGGTATAGTTAACTTTAATGCGAATAGGAACGTAAAAAGCTCTAACTCAAACTACGGCAGGCAGCAGAAAGGGTTGTATTTTCAAAAAATCTTTCCTAGCTTATGCCTGTCAAAGGAGGCGAGGTCGCTCACAAAGATGTGGTAATGTTTAAGTAGTTGTATGTTAGTTTATTTCATTTTGCATATTGCAGTGACATAGTCAGAATTGACAAAACCCCTTAAAAAGTATTACCTAGAATAAAAAAAAGCCTATATCATAATAGCTATCTGTATGCCAAGTTTCAGTCCCATCCGTTTGAGCTGTGCGTTGATCATGATAGATCAGTCAGGCAGTACGGAACCCTAAAAGCCTCGTAACTTGATGACCCTAAACGGGTGCCATCTCGAGAGTCACTTTCCCCTTCATTTCTCATTCGATGAAATGAGATGGAAGGTCAACCGACATAACATGAACATTAACAAAGATTAATAAACGACGGTATAAGGTTTATGACAGAGTTACTCTCTTGATTAACAATAAAAAACACATACTTACTTAAATGTTTTCTGGGTAAAAAAGTTACTGACTTTGGCAAACTTATTACCTACTTTTTTAACCCACTTTCAAAAAGAAGAAGTTAAAAACCCACGGACGCGTACGAAGCGATTTGCTTCGTTCGAACCACAGGTTCGAACCGCTAGGTCCGAGCTCAATTTACATAGACGGGTCCTGTCAAACAAAGAATGTGGACCTACTTTACTAACGCCATCTAGTTTGAACGAAGGTACTAGATGGGCCCTTTCATAGAAAAAATATATATCGATGGTTCAAACAGAACCGCTACCGAATCCGAACGCCATTCCGGCTTCCGCTTTTCCATCCGTTTATAATATTGGTATCTACAAATCAAGAGTGAATAGGCATCTTCTAGAAAAGCGCTCCACCTTAGGCTGCATCACTACTTTCAACAAGTCTGATTGCAGCTAAGCGCTAGTCTAATAAATTAATAAAAAAGTAATTTATAAAAAACAAAAACCCGACTGCTTGGATACCAAAATGTATAAAACCGGCCAAGTGCGAGTCGGACTCGCGCACCGAGGGTTCCGTACTCAAGAAGTAGGTATAATTACCTTTGTTAATGAACCGCAAAACTAACTTTGTTTGTAGAGGTTTACTGTTAATATCAAAAAATTACGTTTGTTGTATGGGAGCCCCCCTTTAATATTTACTTTATTGATATTTAATTATTTATTTTGAAAGGTAATATACAAGTTAATATTCTGTGAAAATTTGAACCGTCTACCTGTTACCGTTTTTAATATTGAGCAAAAAATACGAAAAAAACACGTTTATTGTATGGGGACCCCCCTTAATATATATATTTTTTAATTTTTAGTATTTGTTGTTATAGCGGCAACGGAAATACATCATTTGTGAAAATTTCAGCTTTCTAGCTATCACGGTCTATGAGATACAGCCTGGAGACAGACAGACAGACAGACAGACAGACAGACAGACAGACAGACAGACAGACAGACAGACAGACAGACAGACAGCGGAGTCTTAGTAATAGGGTCCCGTTTTTACCCTTTGGGTACGGAACCCTAAAAACAAGACATGAATTGAAGTATTTCATTATTATCAATTTAAATCGTAAAATATTAATAAAATATATCAAGGCGCAGTCGCACGTCCTAAAGCTAAACTTAACGTGCGACTGCGCCTTAATACATTTTATTAATATTTTACGATTTAAATTGATAATAATGAAATACTTCAATTCATGTCTTGTTTTATACATTTTGGTATCCAAGCAGTCGGGTTTTTGTTTTTTATAAATTACTTTTTTATTTCAATTTTTTTTGTTAAGTATTTATCGGAAACAGGCGACGTTTTATCTGCCCGAAGTAGCACCTATTACCTATTCTGTGGTAGCACCAAAGGTACTAATAAGTATTTTGTATGAGAAGTAGTAATGAGCATCGGATTAATTTATTCGTAATGACGAGCGGTGATCAGCATAATGTTATAATGCTAATATTAATTTGGTAAAGTTCGTAAATCTGCTACTTTTCCTAAAAATGTGCTTATTAATTTTCGAGAGTCCTATCGCATCGACGTCACGAGACCTCGGCAATGAACGTCGGCCACTTACAAAAATGCCCGTAGACAATGCAAAAAAAGTAGGTATTTTTAAGTATTTTCAAAAACACAAATTGTACGTATTTATTTATTTAGTACTAGATGATTCCCGCGACTTCGTCCGCGTGGACCAAATTTTTTCGATTCCCGCGGTAACTCTTAAATTTTCCGGGATAAAAAGTAGCCTATGTCCTTCCCCGGGATACAACCTATCCCTGTACAAAATTTCATCAAAATCGGTTGAACAGATGGACCGTGAAAGCGTAGCAGACAGACAGACAGACAGACACACTTTCGCATTTATAATATTAGTATGGATATGGATTTAGTTTATAACTAAGTGGACTCGGAACTAATATTTTAATAGACATTAAAAATGTTAGTCGGAAGTTATATTAGTCGAATATGCGCTGCATGTGGCATTAATGAATTTATTGATTGATCGATTGAAGGAGTAAAAATCATCAAGTTTTTTGAGACTTGTTATTTCGTCACATTAAGCTTAGGTATACAATGATATGTTACTATACTACTGTAATATTTATTATATTGTGAGAGTACGCCCCACCTGCACCCTTTACCTATCCGCTGTGGTCCGCGTCATTTTCTGATGAGGTTACTGTATTTCTATATCTCATAAGATATTCATCTAAATTGAATGGTGTAAAGGACAATTTTTGTCTAAATTAAATACTTGAGATGAGTAGGATATTTAAATGTGTTAAGTAATTAACGATTAAAACTATGTTGGTAAAACACCTTCGCAAGTAAAGCAGTGACCAAATTTGAAAATCATAAAAATGGTTATTGTGAGTCAACCTTAAAAGATAGTTATATGCTATTACGGACTTTTTTTTAGAACTTTTTGAGAGGAACGTTTCCACCATACATTGTTGTCGTGTAACTTTATCGATTAAGGCAGCGCACGCCACGTAAGCTCTCGGATGAGATCGTTTTTTCCGACTTAACTAACATTATTGCAATTTTCGTAAGGATCTCTAATTTTTTTGGAAATAAAATATAGCCTATTTTACTTGTTAATAATGTATCTTTCTATAAGTAACATAATTTTTAAAATCGGTTGAGTGGTTTTTGAGATAATCCACCTAGTTTGATAGACATAGATGATATGAGTAGGATTTTTAAACATTTCCTTTGAAACCTCGTAAATCCTAAATTATCATTTAAACGGAAAAATGGTTTAAGGAACCTAGGTGTGATTTTAAGACCTATCTAACGATACCCCACTTGCTATAGAGCCTATCGACTATTGATAGGCTATAGAGCCTATCGACTTTTTTTTATTAATTGGCTTCTAGTGGACGCCCTTTTGTTTTTCTCAAATTCGGCCTCCGTAGTGACACTCACAAGGTTAAGATAAATCTAGTGGTGCAAGTATTATCAAAATCGGTTCAGCCGTTTTGTCTGTAGTGCGACACAAAGGAATACACAAAAATGGACCTTTGAAACCTCGTAAATCCTAAATAATCGTAAAAATGAGAAAATGGTCAAGGGAACCTAACTATGATTTTGCAAGACCTATTATTCATCGAATCCCCACTTGGCATAGTCTATCGACTTTAATTTTTTAATTTGTTACATTATGGCTTCTAGAGGCCGCCATTTTGTTTTTTCTCAAATTCGGCTTCCGTTATGACACTCAGAAGATTAAGATAAATCTAGTGGTGCAAGTATTATCAAAATCGGTTCAGCCGTTTTGTCTGTAGTGCGACACAAAGGAATACACTAAAAATGAACCTTTGAAACCTCGTAAATCCTAAATGATCGATAAAATGAGAAAATGATCAAGGGAACCTAACTAGGATTTTGCAAGACCTATTCATCGATACTCCACTTGCCATATAGTCTATCGACTTTAATTTTTTAATTTGTTACATTATGGTTTCTAGAGGGCGCCATTTTGTTTTTTCTCAAATTCGGCTTCCACAGTGATACTCTACTGATATACTCGGCATAAACTGGTGCAAGAATCATCAAAATCGGTCCACGCGTTTAGGCTGTAGCTGTCCTGCAAGGAACAAAAATACATATATAGACTGATGAACACATAACCCTGTGCGTTCCGCAGTCGGGTAAAAAAGAGGTTCTCATTTCGGCGCGTATTTTTTATGTAAATGGCATTTACAATGTCCGGTCTGATGTAGATTATTACATCATGTAGGTAAACTTTATTTACTACTTTTCCGCTAGAATAGTATTGAAATTCGATACTCAAAACGCAGTAGAGTAATGTTTCGTAAACAAACCCACGTTTGTCGACTAATTTACTCAATAACATACCTTATTGCCTAAATAATAAAGTCGTATACCTAACACGGAGGGTAAACAGCAATATTTTGGCGCTACGCCACATTTCTCACAGGCGTGAGGAGACTATAGTTTTCACAGATCTGCAGATACTCGGTCGCATGCAGAAGACAACGATACGTCATGCATGCTAAGAGATCACCGCCACAAGGGCTTTAATTTTCATAGAGCTTATTTAGTTCGAGAAGATAAATATACCTATTTATTGTGTTAGCGCATTGAAATTATTGCGATTTTCGGAAACTTTTATTTTAAAACTTTAATTATACAACAATTTGGTATTGAATACATGCTTTTTCGGTCATTAGTCTCGATTTATTTTGATAGGTAATTTTATTGCTCGAGTCTTCGTTCGCGTAGATTCTAGTTTTAAAATTCTTATCCCGTGGAAACGCTTTGATTTTCCGAGATGAATCTTTAACTTTCCAGGATAAATGCCTAATCTAGGTCATTTCCCAGGATACACCCTATCTCTGTACCAAATCTACTCAGAATCGGTTGAAAAAATGGGCCGTGAAATATAGCAGAGAGACAGTTATACACAGACAGATGCACTTTCGAAATTATAATATTAGTTTGGATGGTTAAATATTGAAATTAAAATGTTTTTTATAGAAGCATCTCTCAGCCCGCCTACCCGCATTGCAGCAGCATGGTGGGTCTAAGCTCTAATATTCTTTCTCTCCTATGAGAGTTGAGATCTGTGCCCAACAGTGGGAAGTTAATGAGCTGTAGTGGTGGTGACGGGCCTCTCTTAGACTATACGCGGGTCATATGCGCATGGTATAAACTTTAAAATGCGCGCTGTACGCGGATCGCGGATGGGAGATAAAGTTAGTTGGTATTCTTTGAGGACATGCAGTTTATTGCGATCATGTGCCGACTGCCGGCTCAGGGGCCATACTGTAAACGCTTAAAGCCATATTGTTTCATTATTGTTGTCTTGCGTGTTTTACAATTATAATCCTTATTTTAGGAACATCAAGATACGTGACATCAAGCGTTGGCAGTATGGCCCCTGAGGTTTCTTTATCGTGGCTTACGTAATGTTCTTTGCGGGAGGAAACAGCCCAAAATCGGTGAAAATTTTCCTATCTACATCGACTCAGTCAATGGTGATTGTTAATTACTGTTCACTGAATACGTTATTTTCTACCAGACGTCTAGACAGAGCAATTTTGTGGGGGTGACAGAGACCTTACTACCGTCGCTCAAAGCAGTATTATTTCAAAATGACATCTTTATGTGAACAGTTGGAACGCGGCAATAGTTATTTGTTATACAAGAGTGAAAAGTTGTTTTTTAACCGCGTGCTCAATTTTGATGACCGAGCAAGCGAAGGATTCTATAATTAGAATCCTGAGCGTCAGCGAGGGAATCAAAAGAGCACGAGGTGAAAAATATTTTCACTCGAGTGCAACACGTAACTTTTCATCCCACCTCAGCGAGGAAATGACTAAATTTCTAAATTCAATTTAATTTATCCTCAAGAGGATAATAACGGCTTTTGCATTCAGATATCGAAGAGTAAAATGACTCTTTCCGAGATAGTGGGATGAAAAAAATATTTTTCGATGGATCATAAAAGCTTATCAAATAAATAATAAAAAAATAAAGACTCCTTCACTTTGGTTGGTTCATAATAAGGCCTACAGTGTTTTTAATTATGTTTGAGAAGACATTTTTTTTCATATTATCTAAGGCTTTATTTTTAATCAGTTTGAAACTCGGCTGCGGGATTAAGGAGGCCCACGCTACAAGCTCCACGACGGATTATGAAACTCAGATAATCTGGACATTGTCTCCAGCTTGGGTAGAATATAATAATATGCATAGCTTGCTTTTAAAAGTAATAAACATCAAACAAACGCACTAAATCTAACTTTTTGGAGCTGTGTGCTTTTTGAGGAATTAAATATGGTTTATGTTTTACTGATTACCAGATTATGATGATGGGTTTACAATGATGATATAACCTAATGTGCATGTGTTACTGATGTAATGCTAAATATCAGTTAAAGGAACTTAGCACCACTTATAATAACCACAAGTTTACCGAGTACCTAGTAATTTACTTCAATTTTGAAAAAGATTATGAAAAAAAATACAAAAATATTATATTAAAAATAAAATAAAATCATTATTAGAAGGTTTTTAAATGTTATGGTAAACAAGCTTCAAAATTTTCTGTTTTAATTAGGCATAAAGATAAGGATATCTTAATTTAGAGCAAAATAAAAAGAAAATAAAAGAAAATTTTGGTTTTGGAATAGCGATTGCGCAAGAACTACTTGATTTGGTTTTTGTACCAAAGTTCGGTCGTCAGAGTTTGATAAGATGTAATCAGATGACACAACGCGTCCTTGACACGGCAGACGACCTCTGAAGGACACCTATTGCACTGGCGCGCTGCCAACCCTGAATCCGACCACCATTCATTCACCTCGCTATCTATTCCACACTTGTAATACTGCAGCTGTATTGATAACAGAATAGACGTTCACTAGAATTTGACAAAGAGTGATCAATGATCTGGTTTGACACAAAACAACCTTAACCCGGCAGACGACCCCTGAAGGACACATGTGCCACTCGTACTGCCAACCCTGAATCTGACCACCATTCATTCCCTTCACAACACTTCGTGCGAAAGTTGAATGCAGAGTAAATGTATGTGTCACCACACATTTGCTCTGCAGTCAACTCGTGCGCGAACTATATCTATTCCACATTTGTAATACTGCAGCTGTATTGATAACATAATAGACGGTCGCTAGAATTTGACAAAGAGTGATCAATGTTCGACAAGGAATTGTTCTGATTTGACGTAATACAACCTTGACACGGCAGACGACCCCTGAAGGACACCTGTTGCACTGGCACGCTGCCAACCCTGACCCCAACCACTATAGTCATTCCCCTCGCTATCTATTCAACAATTGTACCACAGCTCTATTGATAACAGAAAAGACGGTCGATAGAGTTTGACTTGTTGAATCGGCGTTTCACAATTATTGTCGAAATTCTTAGTGACTAAGTTTTATGGAAGCAATCGACTTTGCGTCCAGTATCCCACAGGACAGCATTTAACATATTAGTGTAAATTATAACTACTTAATGTATACCATTTTGCTTATTGAAAAGAGCAACTGCTGAGTTTTCAGCTTTCCAAATCGGGGCGATGGTACTTAAGAGTCAAAACAAGACGTACGAGTACCTATCATAAGAGAAACTCTTTGAAGTTCAGTTTGATAAAATGTAAATTTAAATGTCCAGCCCCACTTCAGAGGCCCGGCGTTGCGTTGCGTAGTTATTTATTTTATTTATAAGATACCTATGCTCCGAAGATACAACGCGACCTAGACCCAGTAGACGACCGCTAAAGTGCGCGGACGGCACGTAGTGTGTTGTCACCCTTTGGAAGATTACTGAGCTCAAGCACAGACTAACTGAACCGGAAAAACGTCTGTGATTTACGAACCTTTTATTCTGGTGGTGTGTGCGTTTCCCTATAAATGTGTCACCCAGTTATTATTGCCCAGTTAAATCTACCTAAGTATACAGATATCTGTATTTTCAGTGTCAATGCGGGGGTGAACGGAAGGTAGGGTGAATGGCAGCCAAGTTCAATGACTTACGCAGTATTATTACTTTACCTGTATACCTTTAGGTCACCGTAAGATTGTAAAAACCGTTAGATTATACCTAATCTAACTCGCGAAATTGTAAACTGTCGAATTATTACAATATAACGGATTATTTTTCGGTAGATTGTAATCTGTTAGATTTATTAACCCGCAGGCCGGGCACTACTTGATTATTCATGTCGAACCCTAACCTGACCTACAAAAAAGAGACAATTAAACGTAAATACAATGAATATTTCAAAAATTGACACATAAAACATTGAACGGTTCACAATCTTTCGACTGTTCACAATATATCGAAAAAAAAAAGCGTTAAATTACAATCTTACGGTGACATATATATAGTGATGTAGCCTAGTGAATCGCGATAACCTAAAAGATATTCACTCTTAATTTTACGATACCAACATTAAAAGTGAAGGGGAAAACGGAAGTCATTTCGTATCCAAGCGGTGCTATCTATTCTTACGCGTCCGTGGAACAAAGAAAAGTGGTTCCATATAGACGTGTAACTCACTTTTTATTCATCCGACAATAGTTTTCGAACTGTACGAGTATTTTCACAGTGAATGCGGGGGTGAACGGAAGGTGGGATAGGGTGAATGGATCGGGGGTTGGCAGGTCGCCAAGCGAGCAACAAGTGACATTCAGGCTTCACGGACCATCTGCTGTCAAGTTCAAGAGTTATGTTTTATTACTGTTTTATTGCAATCGATTTTACCCACTAGCACAGTTCTGTTCTTGATTCGTACATTTTGACTCCCTGGCGCATTGGTGAGCTCTGTTCTCTTATAAGTGGGCAGGAGGTCCTGGGTTTGATCCCTGGGGGAACGGACATGAGCTTCTTTTATCCCGATAAATCAGAGATTTCTTATTAATTTTAAACAACCTAAATCCACGCGGACGAAGTCGTGAACATCCTCTATGAGCAAAATAGTCACACGCGGATTAAACTTGAGCTTTCAAGGTCGTGACACCGACTAAAGACCCTAGTTACCCCGTGTGAGACCCCAAACTAACATAAACTGTTCGAAGATTAAGTACCGACCCCAAATAGCATTACTTGAATATCAAACGCGAGGTTTGTTTGCTCTAACCATTAGCGCTACTCCGAATTCATAAATTATGGAAACTTAAACATTAAGTAACGTGAAGACGTGATAGTTTCTTCTTAGAGCTACTAAGTACTCACTAGACACAGCTGAAATCAATGACTATGTATAGCTCGAACGGTCTATTAACTTTGGGTTTTGCTACTGAACTTCAAAACCCAGTCAAAGTCTATAACAGACCAATCAATATAGTTCGAACCGCTGGCCATACTGCCAATGTTTAAAGCAATAACTAAGCATTATTACTCAAAATCTTAGTTACACCTAACTCCAATATTACTAGAACCAGGGTTCTAGTAACATTGGATTTTAAAAACAAAAAAGTGCGTGCCTTGATGTAGAATTTTAGTAGTACATTCTATTTAGATGAGTGCGTGCAAATATGAAAGCGGCGCTAGTATCTGTTAAAAAAAAAAACAGGCATTAGATATTAGTTCCAATTTTGGCCACCGGCCCATATAGTATAAGTTTGTGGGACTATACGCTGCCTTAGTGTTAGTCAGGTTATGGACTTAGGCCCACTTGCAGAAGGACTCTTAAATTGATTTCGTTAATTTTTTATAACCTAAATAAGTCTATAGTTTTATAAGTAAGTAAAAATGGTAAATATTTTTTTAATGGCGAAAAGAGATGCATCGCAAGTCGCAACCGCACGTGTTCATTGCCCATTCCGTCACGGTACGATGCCCGTAGCCATTTTTAATCTGCGGCCATTTTATAAACACGATAATCGCTGTCATGGACGAAAGTGTTACACTTGGAATCAAGTGCAAGCGATAGCGTTATTGTACATAAATATTAATATGTATACTTACATACTTACTTTGAAATTATTGTACTAGTAGGCAGGTTATGCCAGGACTTCGTTTTGAGTCCATACTAATATTATAAATGCGAAAGTGTGTCTGTCTGTCTGTCTGCTACGCTTTCACGGCTCAACCGTTCGATGAAATTTGGTACAGGGTTAGCTTGTATCCCGAGGAAGGACACAGGACTCTTTTTTTATCCCGGAGAATTCAAGAGTTCCCGCGGGAATCAAAAAACCTTAATCCAAGCGGACGAAGTCGCGGGCATCATCTAGTAGATGTATAAGAATTAATCACTACAGTTTTATAGACCCTATTTTTATGCGACTATAAATGTAATGGTAGTGGTGAGTAATGTGTGTAATAAATAAGGTTTTTTAGCGATTTTATTTAGTAAATGAAGTTACTGTATAAGTTACTTTTTATCCTGAAAATCGAGGAGTACCCACGGGATATCTTATTAACCTGAATCATGAACGACAATGGATGAAGTCGAACGAACATTACCTAGTACAAAATACGTTTCGCAAGGGCATTCAAACGTGTTGTGAATAAAATGCTCAGTATTTTGCCACAATTATCATCGTAAAGTAATGCCTGTAAAATTCTATAGATTAGAGAGCAGTAAACAGCAGTTATGCATGTTTTCCACACAAATGAGGAGGTATTAAGACATTTGTATAATATGTCTGTAAATACTTAATAATTATTTTATGACTACATTACTGTCGTGATCGTGTGTTCGACTGGCAACATTTATTTATTATTTATAGAATGGCAATACTGATTTCATATTGGTATTGCACTATTAATGAATTCAGAGTTGGTAGAGGGTAGGCGAAAAAGACATTGTGTATAAATACGGGCGTCATTCTGTAAACAAAAGGTTGAGTATCGCTCGCCATCAGAGGTGCACGCCTGTGCTGTGTACATTCTTATATATCATAATATATACAGTGTTATACTTTTGTGTATAGAGTGAGTTGAGACGTGGTGTTGGAAAGTAAAGTGTGTGCGAGATGATAGCTGAAATGCCAGTAAGTCCTTTGTTGTATCGTTCCAATTTATTATTTATTTATTATTTAATCTCTGATGCATTTTAAGAGTAATCTTTAACACATGTGTTAGTGTGCTATTTCAGGATTTCTATAAGGTACATTGTGGGTAGCGAAGTTGTTCGCTACTACCCAAAAATATGCCCGTTCTATGCCCACGTGTAGTTTTATGAACTTCCAAATAAAGATCCGTAGTTAGTCAATCGGTCTTAGGTTGTATCTAGTCATGGAATATATAGACCTTAACGGGAATTCGTGACAACTTCAGAAGTGAAAATGAACCCAAGAAAACAATATTTTTTTAACACAAGAAAAATATTGTTCACTAAGTAGTTATATTGTGACACAATTCTCTGTGTCGTACCTTCAAAACTTTTAAACAAAGAGTATTCCGTTTACTAAGTTCAAAAGAGATTGACTACTTTAATCAAAGTTAGCATGTACTTGAGATCCATTCTTGCTATGCTATAAAGATAACGTGCAGCAAAGAACTTTTGGATATTGTTAAATCTGTTTTGACACCTATTGTGTGGGTACATTGAATAACATTAGTTCTGGGTGAACTCTTAGATTTGCTATTTTGGCTATAATATTATGTTGTATTCCATTTGAGTAGAGGTTAAATCGAGTGTTTGGTAATGATCTCGTGCGATAATAATTGACATTGTATCAAGGCAATTAATATTTGAATTACATTTATATTTCGTATTTAGTTACCCACAAATTGGAAAAGAGTTTGCTGTAAGCTTTAATATTACGTCATCACGACGTTAAGATTGTGAAGTCTCATCTGAATGAATTGCCAACTCAAACCAGCTTGGCGACTGGCTTCCATCGAGGAGGATGATCCCCGAATTACGATTTTGTAAGCAGTTTACTTTAGTGTCGAAGTAATTCTGATTCTAAGGTATTTAGTTTAGATAAAACACATCGATAGAATTTTCAGTGAATTGAGTTTTGAATATAGTGTCCATAGTATTTATTTATGATAGATGATGTAAAAAATGTCATGTCCTGGACATGAGTCCAAGAAATTTTGTGTTATTTAGCTATAATCAACAAATAAAGCGTCAAGCGAGAATTTCGCCAGTATGAGAGTTGACATACTGGAATAAATTTCACTAGCACCAGCCGTCTGAGCAGCCATTTTAGATGATTAAATGCGATACCATACAGCTTGGTTATTACTACTGGTTAACCTGAGGTACTCCTAGAGATATGAAATAGGTAAATAATTATCAGTTCTAATTAACTCAAGTATTTGTGAATTATTCTCTGGACCATTACTTTGGATGAACGTTACCTAAAGTTTTATTTAGTGTAAATGTAGTAAAATGATTATTGAATTTAAAAGCAGCCTCGTGCCTTCAGACTAGTGTACTGAATGAGATTGTAGTTTTTTTTTACGCACTGTTTAAGTTTCGAATTTTGATTTTACAAGGTTTTTAATTTTTAATTTAGTTTTTAATTTGAAATTTCTATTAACCAGGCATAGATTAGATTACTGGTTATTCACGAAGAGAATTCATGGAGTGAATAATAGTAATAAAAAAAAAAAACAGAAGTGAATATGTCAAATAAGATACCTTCATGTCAATACTAGGATGCAAAGCAATTTATCGAACTCTGATTAGTTTCATGTGTGATTTATAAGAAATGCGATAAAAGTATGATTTAGTTTTAAATTCTCGATATAAAAGTATACTTACTGGTATACTTATTTTATGTGATCTAGATAGTTTAGTCTGGTAGTACTAGACTCGATCAAAACAGGTGTCTTAGGAATTTGTAGTGTTTAAAAAGTAATTTTTTTGAGTGGCAGGGCAACTATTTATATTAGTGTCGCGAGTGAACTTAAATTACATTAGTGAAGTACATTGGCCAGACATGTAATTTATGATAAGTTTATTTAAGCACTTGCTTAAAATCATTTGCCCTTTTATTAGTGATCTGTTCGATGGTAGTTGTACCTATGCTGAAAGAATAATAGTGGTTTTACTGACCAAGTCCATTTGCAACTCTTAATATGTGCTATTATCACAGCATATGTATTTTAGTACTGTATTGTATATCAGCTATTGATATCATTATCATTTGTAGTTTAAAAAAAAAGGGGAACCTCTTTCTATCGCATTACAGGTTGATTGGCATCGGGGGTTCCGCTTTCATGTACGGAAGCCTTAGTGTCTCTTGACAGATTTATCAGTGATTGAGGTTAATAATGAAGGATTTTGGAAGAATACAAGATAGAGACGTTAGAATATCTTAGATTTCAAGTTGAAATTGACGATTTTGCGTAGCTGGTATTGTGGGAGTAAGAATAAAGATATTGAATGATGGTCAGAGAGCTCGTATACGTTTTAGTCATGAGTGTGTCTACTCACTATTATAGAGTGGCCAAGTGTGTCGATATTTTAAGGTGGCCATGTGAGTCACCATTTTAGAATGACTATGTATGTCATTTGGGCCATGTGAGTCCATAGAATGTAACCAAGTGTGTTACTAGAGTGGAACAAGTGTTTCCATAAGTGGCCATGTGAGTCACCATTTTAGAATGACTATGTATGTCATTTGGGCCATGTGAGTCCATAGAATGTAACCAAGTGTGTTACTAGAGTGGAACAAGTGTTTCCATAAGTTGTGACCTAGGTGGCCATGTGAGTCACCATTTTAGAATGACCATGTGTGTCATTTGGGCCATGTGAGTCCATAGAATGTAACCAAGTGTGTTACTAGAGTGGAACAAGTGTTTCCATAAGTTGTGACCTAATGAGCCGGTAGGTTGTGAACAAGTGTGTTACTGTTTTTGACAGTATGTTATCTAACTGTTCGTGAAAGATCTAATGTATTTTATTTACTTAATTTTACGTACATATCAAACTAAAGGGATGTACATAATGAAAGCAAGTTTTCTAGTCCAGAATTATTAGCTGCTTTAGTAGATTACTGTACAAGTAACTCGTTCTATCTAGAACTACCATGGCATTTTATTCATTTTTCATAGTTCCTGTGTGCCTTTAAATGTTTTTGATCAGGGAAAGTTCTACATTTTTAAATTTTGAATGATTTTAGATAGATTTCGGTTATTTTAAACGACTAAGATCAATTTTTACAAGTAGTATAACTGTACCTAATGGTACAGCCGCAAAAATTGATTGTATTTGTATGGACTTTAAAATGGATTAATTAGTGATCCCGATGTAAGGCGACCGATCCTCGACGTGTTTCGGATGTATATAATCTGAATGCGCCGAAATACGAATGAATTATAGTTATTTCAAAAAAAAACTATGATGATCAAACGAACTTGCAAATTGAAATTAGATCGATATTATATGAGTACGCTTCATTTGAAGATATACAACAACATAGTTATTATATGTACACTATTTATAATAACGTACCAGATCGATGTCGATATGGTTTAGGAAATGATGCATTTAATAGCCTTATTTTCATTGGTTCAACTTATCAGTTGGTCACTCACCCATTCGTTATATTTGAAAAATTTGTGTTTCTCAAATATATGACTCACTTGTAGAAGTTTGTTGTTGTTAATAGATCTTTCACTCGTTTGTTTACACTATTTTATGGCTTTCAACATAATGCGGTCCGATGTTCGGAATGCGTTAAGAATTAAATACGGAAGGATATATACTTCAGCTTGTAACGGTGAAGGTTGTAGTAATTTTGAAATTCTAGATATCGCAAAAATAATAATTCCAAAAATAGTTCAAACGTGTTTCGTCAATACTAATTAGCATTCCAGTGATTCAGTTTGACCAAGTTAGTTCATTAAATGTTAAATTGAATTTAATAAAAAGATTAAAATTTTTGGAACATTTACTAATCACAAAGAAAGATAAATAAATAAATATAAGGGCTGAACATTTGAGGCTCGAAGTTAAGTAGCTTGCTAGAAACTACAGTCACGACACGAGAAGCCCGTTTAATAAAGTAATAAAATTGTAAAAATGCGCCATTCTCGAAGTCACATTGGGTTTTCTTTCTATATATTTATCTGAGTGATTTGAAATAATGAACTGGATGATAAAATTTAACAGACTATTATTTGAATTGAAAATGAAATCGCGCAATTAATTATCTTTTGCCGTCCAAAATCTCGAGAGTATAATATGATGTAAAAATTATATTTTCTAGAGAGTGACTAGTGCGTGCTTGCTTACTCTAATTTTATCTCCATATTGTTTTTCTCAAATTTATTGAATAATGTCGTGTGATGCACGGGCGTTGTCCATCCGCAAGCTCGTGACGAAGGTATACCCTCACCTAGCGGCTCCGGCCTACAACCGTCAGTTAATTTGTAAATACTTACTTTAATTATTAAAAGACGCAGAAAAGTAAAGCAAAAAGTATTAAAAAGCAGAATGAATAAAACACTCAGTATATATACTATATTATGTTACTGACGTAATATATT
Source organism: Erebia epiphron (assembly GCA_963932025.1). NCBI lineage: Eukaryota > Metazoa > Arthropoda > Insecta > Lepidoptera > Nymphalidae > Erebia > Erebia epiphron. The sequence goes on from OZ009960.1 coordinate 17,347,623, forward strand.
ATAACTTGGTGTAACGTTTTTGATTTATAATTGGTTTGATTTTTGTTCATATGTTGAGGTAATGATTCTGAAAAAAAAAGACAAAAGAGGTTTTGAGTATTAAATTCAAATTTCTGAATTTGGGGTTTTCATCTAGTTTTTTTTATTATTTAGTTTTGTATCAAGCTTTGGATTTACAGCCAAATTTGAATTTTGTATTTTAATTTGAAATTGCTATTGAGTAAAGTTAATTTAAAATAATTATATGATAGCGATTTAGTATTGTACAATAATTGCAAGCCGATTCTACTTCAATTCATACAAAAGTTTTGCATTTCAAAGAAGCCTTTGATGAAGAGTTAGATTTAGTTTTGGACTAAGGTTTAGTTTTGGACTTTTTGTTTGGTTTTCAATGATGATTGTAGTCAAAGTTCAGGTATTTGACCCAGTTCAAAGCATTGGGTAAGATTCTAAGTATTTCACAAGTTAAAGATTGTCTTGGACAACATAACCTGAACTGATTCGGTTGAATTTTGTGGTGCTGTCTCTTTTTGATGGGTTTATTCAGAGGTTAACACGGAAAGGAAAGGTTAGGAAAAGAAGGGAATAAACTAAAACAACTTGTGTTTTGAGGCGTGTTTAATAGAATTGAACTCTATTTGTTAAATTTTTTTGAATAAGCTACGAAAAATTTCATTTCATTTATTAAAAACGTTGACTGTTACATAGTTAAAGATTTTAAAATAGTAATAATTTAACATAGTGGGAACAGTCTACCGCCAACAGGTATACGATGTCAGGAATTTAGAGCAGATAATTTAACATAGACTTAATTTGATTCAAACGATTAGTAAAGATTAGTTAATGGTACAGCAGATCCAACTGAATTGAAGAATTGATAGATTAGTAATCCTGATTAATGTTTGCATTGGATGCGGTTGTAGATTTTATTGTGAACTCTGGGGTAGTGTGTGATACTTATTTCTTGTCAAGTCCTAAAATTTTAATAAAATCAGCTTTCCTTTACGTTCTGATAAATTTTTCGATTTCAATAAAGTTTTTAAAAAAAAGCAGGCATGACACGTCATGTATGACACATGATAGGTGGAGCTCAGGATGATGGACCTGTTGGTCTGTTACAGATTGTAATCAGGGTTTAGATATTTACTTAGCTTTAGATTCAGCGTCAGATGCTTGTAAGGTATAAATAACTGAAACGGTATAAGAAATAAAATAAATATTGGGTATTTTATTAAATTTGAATTCAGTTTTAGACTTTTGCTTTCGGTATATGTAACATACTGTTTAGATTATGTTTTAGACTGTAACTGTTCCAGACTTTGATTAAGTTTCAGACTAGATTTTTATTCAGCTTTAGATAATTAATCCTTTATTTGCCTAACTTTATTCTATATGACTTTTAGATTTAAATTGCGATATTTTTATTTCTGTTGTGAAATTTCGACTCAGCGATATCAATCAGTTTAATTGCACTTCACACACACTTCACAAATCTCAAGATCAAAAGCTCGATAGTTTTGGATTTCAGATCGGTTTGAGGTTTTAAGTTTGATATTACTAAATTGAAAAAATGTAGGTTTCCTTTTTGTTATCCTTTTTAATTCTCCCGAATGTCGTGATTTACTAAAACTAAATGTCATCGTGCAAGTATGAATGGATGAAGATGTTTTGTTGTACACTACAGATTGTTGCAAGGAGTGAAGCGAACTAAGCTTAGCAAAGCAAATGTTTGGTGGTTGTGCACCGGGAGGTTGCACAATGTCGGATGGCCGAATGTCGTGATCGTGTGTTCGACTGGCAACATTTATTTATTATTTATAGAATGGCAATACTGATTTCATATTGGTATTGCACTATTAATGAATTCAGAGTTGGTAGAGGGTAGGCGAAAAAGACATTGTGTATAAATACGGGCGTCATTCTGTAAACAAAAGGTTGAGTATCGCTCGCCATCAGAGGTGCACGCCTGTGCTGTGTACATTCTTATATATCATAATATATACAGTGTTATACTTTTGTGTATAGAGTGAGTTGAGACGTGGTGTTGGAAAGTAAAGTGTGTGCGAGATGATAGCTGAAATGCCAGTAAGTCCTTTGTTGTATCGTTCCAATTTATTATTTATTTATTATTTAATCTCTGATGCATTTTAAGAGTAATCTTTAACACATGTGTTAGTGTGCTATTTCAGGATTTCTATAAGGTACATTGTGGGTAGCGAAGTTGTTCGCTACTACCCAAAAATATGCCCGTTCTATGCCCACGTGTAGTTTTATGAACTTCCAAATAAAGATCCGTAGTTAGTCAATCGGTCTTAGGTTGTATCTAGTCATGGAATATATAGACCTTAACGGGAATTCGTGACATTACTATCACATTCATTGTGTGGTAACTCAAATTCAACATCAATGGTGGTAACCATTGAAATAGAATGAGTAAACTCAAATTCTACATCAATGGTGGTAACGAAGAACGCCATATTGCCAACTTAGCGGCTATATATCCTCTTATCAAAATATTTCAACGAAATTATTTGAAAAAGGAATTCTGGAACGTCCTTATAGCATCCGTGTCTCCTGAGACGAGTACCTTCAAAGTAAGAGTCAATATGAACAGCTAGATTAATAGATAAAACTTCTTATATCAAGCACCATTGACTCATCTTGTTAGCATAATACAAAAAATCCATACTTAATATTACTAGTGGTTCGCCTCGAACTGAGACCTCGCGGCGCCATCTATTGACATAATTGTGAAGTTCTGTTGTAAATACTAAGGCTCATTAAAAATTAAATAATTTCGTTTCCTTATAATATTTATCTAATTTTAGTATTTGTTGTTCAAGTACAGGATATAATTCAAATAATTAATCAAGTTTCAGGGTCAGCATTTCAGAAAATTTAGAGTTCTGAGGTCAACTTTGGACGTTAGAAAATCTCCACTTTGAAAGCCCCCCATTTGGTCAATATTAAGGGAAAAATTAAAAAAAAAATATTTTTGAACTCTAATCTTAATTATCTTTAAAATGATATACCGCAACCCTATGTTACGCAATAAAAAATATTTTCGTTCGCATTCGCTTCTATGAGAGCCCCCCTGAAATAAAGATTTTTATAACTTTTTAAGCCATATTCGGCTGGAGGCATTCGGTTTATATGTATAATATTTAAATTTGAAGTAATTAAGTTCAGTAATTCAGAAGTTATAAGGCTCTGACAGACGGACGGACGGACGGACGGACGGACAAGTGCAAATTCACTCAAGTAGACTCAGAGACCTTCGCTTCGCTCGGTCAATAAATGCGAAAGAGTTTCTGTCTGTCTGTCTATCTGTCTGTCTGCTACGCTTTCACGGCCCACCTATTCAACCGATTTTGGTGAAATTTGGTACAGTACAGTTTATATCCCGGAGAAGGCCATGGGCTACTTTTTATCCCGGAAAATTAAATTCGCGCATAAAGTCGCGGGAATCATCTAGTTATAAAAAAATAGATCGGGTATCCCTAAATCTGACCTCACAAAATCGAAAACGAGATTTTTAACTATTTCAGTTAGAAGTAAGATTAAATGTAAGAAGTCTATGCCTTTTATGTCAATGTGTGTAACTCTGTATTTATTTGTTGTTTTGGGTTTTATATGGATTTTAGTAAAAACTTATTATTATTATTTAGATATTATTAAATGTACCAACTAGTTTTTTTAAAGCATTGAGATGTTTTAGTATTGCCAGTATCAAAAAAACGAATCTCAGCTCTCATTGCATGTGAGTGACTCTACTGTGCATGATATTGACTGTCGTCAAGCGCTAACATAACTTGAACTAAAACAATACATTGAAATACATAATGATCACAAGTCATTAATTGTGTTAAATGTGACGTAGCTCGTTGCTCAGTACCTAATGAAACATTCAATGCTTGTGTACTCGTTGTTCCACGTACGTACACTGTAATTACATGAAGTAACCCGCCGGTAACACGCTGAAATTGGCCAATTACACTCAAAGCGCGAGATCACGCTTAGCCGAGCGACGAATCCAGCTATAACAATAACATTTACGATCTTTACGCATGTGTATTGTTGACATGTCACTTTGATTTAGTCTTTACAATCGACATTTATGTTCTCTTACGTTTGGCCTCATTTAATAAACAAAAGACCAAGTTAAATGTTATAGAACCTGATGTGTGATGACTCTGTTACCACCACTAAAGCCCATTAACGTCCCACCGCTGGGCAATCTCCAATCTCACAGGAGAGAGGGAATGAGGAATGACTCTGTTACATAAGAGCAAAAAAATACTAAGTAGGTTTCGTTTTTACCATTTAAAACATCTAGACCACTCCTTGTATATACCTGTCTGCAAAGTTTTCACAAACACACAAAAATTAAATAAGTGTATATTTGGGATTTGATTGTTGTAATATTAGAGACGTAATATTATAAATGAGAAAGTGTGTCTGTCTGTCTGCTACGCTTTTAAGGCCCACCTATTCAACAGTTTTTGATGAAATTTGGTACAGGGATAGGTTCTATCCCGGGAAAGGACATAGGCTACTTTTTATCCCGAAAATTTTAAGAGTTCCCGTGGGAATCAAAAAACTTTATCAACGCGGACGATGTCGCGGGCATCGTCTTAACAATAAAATAAGAAAAGAAAAAGAAAATGGAGTAACGCATGAATAATAAATTCATACCTTTATTTATTGTGTACTAGATGATTCCCGCGACTTCGTCCGCGTGGACCAAGTTTTTTCGATTCCCGCGGGAACTCTTGAATTTCGACTATGTCCTTCCCCGGGATACAACCTATCCCTGTACCAAATTTCATCAAAATCGGTAGAGTAGTTCAGCCGTGAAAGCGTAGCAGACAGACAGACAGACAGACAGACAGACGGACAGACAGACAGACAGACACACTTTCGCATTTATAATATTAGTATGGATTGCGTTAGTAATGAATAAGAAGGTAAATAATTTGATTGAAAACAGGAACATACCTAGTTTACGAGCTCAAAAATTCTAATTAAACCTGTAGTAGGTATTTAAACATTACCTTTTAATAATATGGAAATAAAAGCGCGTTAACCGTGACGCGTGACGAATGGGCACGTGCTCTTTACGTACAACTAAATCAATTCGCAGTTTACAAAGAAAAGTAATAATTATGTAGCTAGATTACGCATTTAGTTTATTACTAGCTGATGCCCGCGACTTTGTCCGCGTGACTTGAGGTTTTTTGGTTCCTGCGGGAACTCTTTAATTTTCCGGGATAAAAAGTAGCCTATGTGCTATTCCAGACTATACTCTATCTCTGTGCCTTTCATCCAGATCCGTTCAGCCATTCTGGCGTGATTGAGTAACAAGCATCCATTCATCCATCCATCCATAAATCCATCCATCCATACTTTCGCATTTATAATATTAGTATAGATTTTGGACATAGGCATAATACCTTTTGATAGTGATTATTGGCGCGTGAAAACCAGTTTCAATTTTCATAGGGAATGGTTGTCATGTTTGAAATTATCGTGAAACCTCGACAAATTAGATACCTAATTGATGTTTTTGGCTTTGTAACACAAAATACCACCCGTTGATATTTAAACGACATATTCAGCACTCGAATCACGGTAGGTGATAAATATGATGTTTTATTAGGTACATGTAATTATATTAACAATTATATTTACAAACCATGTAGGCCCTTGAAATCAAGCAATAGATTTTCCTACTGTTCACGGCCGAGACATAGATGGCGCTGTACGATATTGCGTCGCGCTACCAGTACATGGATACAAAATAAACCTTTCCATCCTAGTTCAAACCGTGTTTAACGAATAAATCTTCATAGTTCATTACCAGTTGTATACGACTGCCCAAAGAAGAGATTGTTTTGGTGTGTGCGTTTTATACAGTTAAACACTTGATCATTTTCATCATTCATTTCAATTTCAAGATCACTGGCTTTAAAAACGGTGAAGGAAAACATTGGAAAACCTGCTGTTCTCCATAATGTTCTCAAAGGTGTGTGATGTTTACCAAAGCGCATTGGGCCAGTATGCTGGACTATGGCTAAACTTTAGCGTTAGTCGCTAAACCTTTCTCGTTCTGTAAGGGACACTCGTGCTCAGCAGTGAGCCAGGGACGTGATAGTTATGTATGAGGAATGAAGATAATGTCAAATATATCTAATGTTTATCACGTCCTTAAATCTTAATATACCTATATAAATCTCGTGTCACAATGTTTGTCCTCAATGGACTCCTAAACCACTTAACCGATTATAATAAAATTCGCACACCATGTGCAGTTCGATCCAACTTGAGAGATAGGATAGTTTAAATCTTAAAAAAACATCAATTCACGCGGACGAAGTCGCGGGCATCATCTAGTTGGTCTATAAAATATGTCTTCTTACCAAATTAGTATTGTAAATTACTAATTAACTAAATACAAACTATAGAGTTCATGCTCTAAATACACTGATTAAAAGCGTAATTTTAATCGCTTAATATGTGTAAATAATTCACGCCATGCAAATTGGAATAAAATAATCGCGTTTTATAATAATTAGGTATAGGTAGTATACAGAAAGCAATTTAGGCAATCCTGTTAAGCAGGAGGAGAGATAAGCACAGGACCACTGGGTCCATAAATATATGGAGGTGTGTGAATTTTTATTGATTGGTCTTTTTCTTTCTTCCTCCTGGGCAGGTTTTCGCACTTAATCATCCCGTTGGACGTCTGTTCATAGCAAAAGACTTCTTCCTTGTGTATAACTTGGTCGACCTCACGATACTTTATACTAGTGCATCAATTAAATTACTGGCAACTATTGACCCAGACAACGCTACATGTAAATCGAATGGGGCAAGGACAACGCTAAAATACTAAAACCCACTTGGTTTAGGTAGGTCGCCGCTGTGAACGATGATTTAATTCGCTGAGGGGAGTGATGGAGAGGGACTTCTTTACGTAGTAAATGTTAGTATTCGACTGACTAGGACCGGAAAGGACAAATCTTCGGCGCAACTCGTAACCGTCTGACGGGAAAAGCATTCTGTACAGTCGCGCTGTTTTTTCGTCTGCCAGACCATTTTTACTCCTACTGTGTTTGAGGTCTTTGAGGTATTTCTACCTTTACCAACTCCTAAACGTGTTGCTTGTTTAGTAATGTTACAATGTATGTATCGAAATATTTCAATTATCACAGTCACCGCCGCTGGGCAGCCTTGGCATTTTTAGTGAACTTTTAAGCCTAGGCGTTAACTATAATACCTACTTTTGATATACCTAGCAAACGTTTAAAAAAATATGCAAACCATTTAACATGAGTACTTAACACACATGCGGTTGAGGTAGACTAGAATTGCTAGCATTAATACAATGCCAATTTGACGACGCGACTTCGTCAGTGTTTTTTTTAAATTCCCACAGGAACTCCTTAATTTTCCAAGATATAAAGTATCCCATGTCACTCTCCAGGTCCTCAACTATATCCACGCATAAAAACACGCTAATCTGTTGGTATTTTGCGGCATGATTGAGGGAATAACCAACAAACAAACACACTTTTGCATAGTATTCACGATAGTTTGAACGCTAAAATAGTCTTCCAACAAATTTAAAGAGCCCCCTAATACGAGTTTGCATTTCGAAAACTTTAATGTTTTTCAATGTTCCTGAACTAAATTAAATCTAAATTAAAAACTACAAACTAAACATTAAAAATATCATCTATCCCGCTGCAATGAGGCAGTGTGCCCAGAACGCTGGCTGCGTTACCCCGCTGAATAGCCAAACTTATATGTTGGCCGAGATAACTGCCAGCCCTCCGGTCACCTGTGGACTCTGTGAGACGAGAAGATGGATCCTTATAAGAGGATCTAGCATCTTCGCCCCACGACCCCAGGGTCTCAACACCAAAAGGCACAAAAATGTAATTATTTTCAATAATTTCAAACTTGCGCCTCTTGGCTCTTTCTGCATTAGTGGCCGCCGCCCCCGCTGACATGGAGGACGCCTGCAAGTGGGATAACGCTAGCGTATCCACGCATGTGGCATCCCAAACAAGCGACCTTCCTTGCTTCCACGGAATAAGAGTCATCCCGTCAGGTCTCTTACCATCACTGCGCGCCAAGCCATTAGGCTCTAACACTGCAGGCACTTTAGCGGTGGCAAGAGACCTACGAATGATGTCGTTCAGGGAAGCATGTCGCGAAAGACGACCGGCACTTTAAATACAAGAAAGCCCGTGATGGCCATATGCGTCCACTGCCCCACCACAGACGGGAGAGCATGAAGCCAGTAACTTGATTCCCTCGTAGACACCGCAAGAAGGCAAGCACGGTCGCTTGCAGTAGGTGATGAATTAATAAGCTCCTGCAAAACATCTGAACACAGTGCGTCGTCCCATTGTCTTTGAGAAAACAAAGATACCGGTTCCTTAATAGGACATGCCATATTGAAAGCAACTCTAGCTTCAGCCAAATACGACGGCTCAATGGAACCTAATGATTGGTTTACAATATTGCCAAAGAGCCTAAACGTACTATAAGCAGAAGATAGAAATGCTGGTAATGATACACTGCTAATTTTACGAATGCCTAAACCACCGTACCGAACTGGGAGAGACGCTTGTGTCCAAGTCATGCCATCTAAAGGACAATTTAGAATTTTGGATAGAGTGTTTTTAATTTTCTTCTCCAAATCGTTCAATAAGGGAAGGAACTTCCATAGTGGTGAGCATCGAAGAAAACATTTTGGAACGAAAAGACAATATTTAATAATAAAAAGGGCCATATGTGAATTAATTTGGAAGAGGCGTTCCGAACATTGATCAAATTTAGTAATTTGGTCATTGATAAAAAGTGGAATAGAATCAACTAAGACGGGAGCCCCAAGAAGGCGAAGCGAGCCTTCCCTTAAAATTTTGATTCCTGGTGCCAAATGATTAAACTGTTCAGTAATGATGTGTCTATTTTGGTCTTCCATTGAATTAGGAATATAGAACTTGTTTAATTATTATTATTACTGTAATATTAAAGTTTCACTATGATATTTGTTTGGAAAATGCACGTAGGTATTAAACGCATATTATGATGTTCCACTTGACATTTGACACCTCTTTGCAAGAACTACAGAAATCCATAAGGGCGGATTTCCGTTGAAGTCTATTTTCGAAAGGAACTAGTGCACTATAAGTGTATTTAATAAGTACAAAATAAATTTGGCTAAAGGAACATGTGACCGACTTGTTTCAATGACTATTGCACCGTTATATTTTAAGATCAACGAGATATCGAATGAAAAACGACAAAAATGCGACTCTCGATTCGCATATGCGCAAAGAGTGCTCTCATACATTTCAAGCCCTTAGAAACAAAATGTAGGTCTAACTGTCTCAAGGTAGACTAGTTCAAAGCACTAAAATCGACAAACAAACTAACATATGCTTTAAAGTGATAAAAATAAGGTTCGAAATGTCATTGTAACTAATATTACTAAAGGTAAAACTAGATTTTGTATTGCAATCATTAGTGTATCAATGATTGCGATCGAAATAGATCTCGATGTAGTTTTTGTGGTCGCTTTTGGAAGTGGCTTTCCTTGTCTGACGCATTTAATTTATCGGTCAGTTACAGAATACGCGATCTAATATCGACTAGAGAATGTACTAAGCTACCTATATCTACACTAGAATATATAATACTAGATGATGCCCGCGACTTCGTCCGCGTGGATTAAGTTTTTCGATTCCCGAGGGAACTCCTTAATTTTCTGGGCTAAAATGCCTATGTCCTGCCCCGGGATATAATCAACCCCTATACAAAATTTCATCAAAATCGTTGATAAGATGCCGTTAAAGCGTAGCAGACAAACAGACATGCACACTTTCGCATTTATAATATTAGTATGGATATTATAAATGCGAAAGTGTTTATTCGTTTTGACTTTCAATCACGCCGCAATAGAGCAATGATTTTTAGACAATCGCCCTCCTGGGCTTAATTAAGTCAAAATGATTGCTACAGTATAAGGATCGCAATCACCTGTGATTGATTAACACTCTTTTGTTATTGGTTAAAATTCGTAGCAGCAAGAAAATAAATTCAGCCAATCACAACAATTTGACGACCTCCCTGGCGCAGTGGTAAGCGCTGTGGTCTTTTTGAGGGAGGTGTTCGATTTCCGGTGGGGTCAATTTGGTAAATATATAATTTCTGAATTATCTCAGGTCTGGTCTGGTGGGAGGCTTCAACTGTGGTTGCCATCCTAACGGCAAAGACGTACTGCCAAGCGATTTAGCGTTCCGGTAAGATGCAAACCGACTTGAGGTATACTGCCGTACCCCTAACAGGCTAGCCCGCTACTATTTAAGACTGTATCATCACTTACCATCAGGTGAGATAGTAGTCTTAAGTGCTAACTTGTAGTGGAATTTAAAAAAAATGAGATTAACATCCAAGCTGACAATGTTACTTATAGAACCTTCTGGTTTAAAATAATTGTCTAAAGATTTAGCCCGCACGTAAATTAAGTTAGCAAAGTAGATCATAATCTCATTACTCAACTTCACAAGTTATTTTAATTTGTAACTCAATGTTTTTTTTAAATAATTATTTGCTAAGAGCACTTGCTCAAGTGCTCGTCGGGATAAGCAGAGCAGAAAGTATTAGTATGCGAGACCCGTCTGTGGGAGGCTGCAACGCATGTTAAAACGGGTCTTCAGGCGTAGACTTAAGCCAATTTATAAAGATTTGTTGACGATATTTTTAAGATTATCCTACTTTATTCTTGGATGATTTTTAATGTAGGTCAAAGTTAATCTATCTATATCTGCATAATATAATTAAATTGTAAGTGGACGATTTCTTAACATTGATTATTATTAGACGATGCCCGCGACTTTGTCTGCGATTTTTAATGCCTTATGTCCTTCCCTATATCTATATCAAATTTCATCAAAATCGGCAGAAAAGATGGGCCGTTAAAGAGTAGTAGACAGACAGATAGATAGAAATACAGATAGACCCTCTTTCACATTTATAATATTAGAACCTACTTATTTTTTGAAAATTTTAATTAGAAGAAGCGATTATTATTTTTTTATCGATGAAAACCCCAAAACAATTTGTTTTAGAATTTTTCTTTGTCTGTATGTCTATGTGCAACGGCATTTGGATGCAACTTGACATACTTTAGCAAGTAACGATAATTTCATCTGTATTTCAGCTTTATATTTATATATTTATATATTTATTTATTTTCTTCGCATAGACTTATATAAAGCGCTTAAGAAAGTCAGTTTATCGATATAGTACAATACCACAATATTAATACAAATTCACATTGATATGTCATAAAAATTAATAAGCTTTAAATATGCCAAGTTGCATTCAAATCCGTTTACTTACTCGTAACTATTCTATACGCTCATGAAAACTATACTCTTAAGGTACCCCTTTGTGTAGGTAAAACCAAGCCCACTAAGCCTCAAATACGAATGTCCATATATTTACATCTTCGCATTTAAACATACGCGATCACATCGAATAGAAGCGTCCTTTGAGCGCTATAATCGGCTATTCGTAACAGCGGACTGTACCTATAATATCTCGTAACCACAGAATAGGTAATAATAACTACGTTTAGTCTCAGTTTTAACAGTGCAAATTCGGTAAATCGTAATTGACGTTCGATCAAAAACTCTTAAAATGGACCCAAAACCTCTTGATTTAAAGTCACAAATTTAGTACAACCGATTTTAATTTCAAAACGTTTCCGTTTGGAGCGCCGGCCATACACGAAATGGAGATCTAAATCACTGTATGGTATTCACTGTATTCAGGTTCATTTTACGTTGACGCTGATGTGATCGAATGCTCGATTAAGATCTATCGAATTTGCAATGTTAAAACTTAGACTAAGGGTACTGGTGCTCAATATAAACAAAGTTCTGAAGGCTTGTATAGACGACAACATAGACCATCGGGCAGTTGCCTTATGTGTGACACTGCTTTGTGTTGGGACATGTACTGCCTCGTTTGTCTAGTCTAGTGGTTAGCATGTTCGACTGCGGTCAACGAGGTCCCGGGTTCGAGTCCCGGGTCGGCCCGTAATTAAGTGTTGGGTTTTTCTGACTATAAATTCTCAGGACTAGCCCGGAGTTAGGAAGTGGCGGTGTTCCACCCCCGTGCCTCGGAGAGCACGTTAAGCCGTCGGTCCCGGTTATTATCACTGATATAATAATAGCCGTTTTAAAGCCCGCTAACCCGCATTGGAGCATCGTGGTGGGTCTAAGCTCTAATTCCCGCTTTCCTATGAGAGTGGAGGCCTGTGTCCAGTTGTGGGACGCTAATGGGCCGTATTGGATATTGGCACTCTTCAAAAAATTTGTACGAAATACGAATGCGTAAAGTTAGGTACAAAACCTGGCCTCGTTTTTTATCAGCTCAAGTTTTAATCCTACAGATAGCTCGATCGATTATTCTAGATAGGTTTTAGGGTAACACTGCAAAAACCTACGCACGTATAGATAGGTTATCTGCTATAACAGTAACTACTTACTATTTTAGATGTATTCTATAATTAACTGATTCTTCTATGCTATTGAGTATTGATCATCGCGAACACAGATCGCGAATTCATCCACGTCATACTATAAGGTATAATAAATGCGAAAGTGTGTCTGCCTCTTGTCTGTCTAGAATGTTCTAGTCTAGTATCTACTTATATATTCTATGGAATTAACTATGTTGAGAATTAGAGAAGTTTCTATGGCCACCTCCCAGCTCCTTAATGAGACCCAAATGCAAAAATGATCTTTATTAAATTACCTGTCTACAAAACACTGTTTAGTTCATTGAGATAGGATTAATAATTTCGGAAATATGTACCTATACCTAGGTATATTAAAATTTTGCCAACACTTTTGCCAAAATTTATCTTTACATTTGGAGGTTTCCATACAAAGCTGGCATACCTAAATAGCCTGAGCTACACTAACCACTATTATATGTAGTGTGAAACTGTGAACCATGGACTGGTAGGTAGGTTACCTTTTCTATTAAATCAATTTAAATAGGCGTGGCAATAAATTCATTTCCTGCATAACTACCTATTGGCGATTTTTTTTATTGGTTAGGATACTAGAAAAACTCACGGCCTTGGCATTCCGGCCATATTGACTTTATCACCCAGACCATTCCAACTAGGTACACGATATGTATGGGCATACCTACGAACATTAGGTAATAATGTATTGTTCGCTATTTTATCAATTCTATGCAACAAGGTAATTAAGTACAGTTTAGGTACTGTATAAAAAGCATAATGAAAGAACTAGGGGTTTAATTCTGTAAAATATGCGACAATAGGCAAATCTATGTGGTGCAGCGAGTATCCTGCATTTATATTATGTAGGTACTATTACCTATTCTATGCTTGGGTATAGCCCGCGATATTCACCACACCACACAAATCTTTATCTTCCAAACTACACTCAACGTAAGTTTCACTCTGATACCGGAGCATATTCATTGTAAACAATCGAGCATTGTCGAGTCAACATAGTTGCAGCCGTAGTAGGTATTTAGGAGCTGATAAATTCTTGGACACTCGACATATTCAAACAAATTGTACTGAGAACGAAGTGTGGTTTTCAGTACACAAAGCTAGGCTCACCATGAGTTTGGTTGTTTTGGACAAATCCCTAGCAAACATTTTTTATTTAGAACTGTCGTAAGTATAGGTAAACTAGTAGAAGTAATCTCCGTTAAAAGTTAAATCGAATCTTAAAAATACATAAAAAGAAAATTCCTGACTAACTCACTCACTGACTCACACTGACTGACTCATGAACGCCCAGCCCAAGCCCTAGGACCTAGCTAGAAAGTAGATAGCTGTGCAGTGTGCACAAAGGATCCCTTTATATTTGGGGCCTTTATTAATAAACCGACATCAACTAAGAAGTAAGAACACGTTCTCAAGTATCGGTCAATCTAAAAGGAGTTTTAACCCATAGCTTCCTTTTTTTTTTATTCAAAAAAGAAATGGTTACCCGAGTGGTGGGTCCCAAGAGTGAATCGATTGATTGGGATAGGTCAGACAGAAGTAATGAAAAATAAATGAAGGTATTAGGTTAAATCTAGACTTCTTTGTTATAACTGGAACTAATTACTATGGCCAGTCAATATAAATTGTTTGTAACTCCTACGTAATATGATTTAGGTCTCGTAATCTTGCTGTCAATATTGATTTGACGTGCTAAGCATGTTTAACAAAGACTTGATTTATAGTGCTAAATTGTTATGATATAAACTAGACTAGCTAATGCCCGCGACTTCGTCACCTGGATTGATTTTTTTTGGCCATCATGGGATTTTTTAATTTTCCAGGATAAAAAGTAGCCTTAGATGTGTTACTCCAGACTATAATCTATCTCTGTGCCAAATTTCGTCCAGATGGAAGTTGATTGAATAACAAACATCCATCAACGACATCAATAAGTATAGTTGCCTGGTGGGAGGCTTCGGCCCCTAACAGGTTAGCCCGCTACCATCTTAGACTGCATCATCACTTACCATCAGGTGAGATCGCAGTCAAGGGCTAACTTGTAGTGGATAAAAAAAAAAAAAAGATTACGCACTGCACCAGTTTTTTAGGATTCCGTACCTCAAATGGAAAAAACGGAACCCTTATAGGATCACTTCGTTGTCCGTCCGTCCGTCTGTCAAGACCCTTCCTCTCAGGAACGCATGGAGGTATCAAGCTGAAATTCATATCAAATACTCAGGTCTACTACTGTCCGGTGTCCCTTGGAGCTGTGAAAAAATCAAACTTCTAAGCCAACGCAATCCAAAGATACAGCCGTTTGTGCTGCAAATTTTCGACACTCTCAAGGGCATCAAAACCTATAGGGCAGTGGGCACTTCCCGTGAACTCAGAATCTTGAAATTTGGTACGAAGCAACGTCTTATAGCACAGATAAAGGAAAAAATGCAAAAAGCATAAATTTCATACATCATTTAATAAAAATATTTTTACTAATTTTAAACTTAGGTACTACAGGTTGTACGGAGTCTTCAAATCGCATTTTCACTCGCTAACAAGTAGCAACCCGAGAAAAATAGTTTGACATTGTCGCGCTGCGCGCAGCAAACTACACTAGGCGCGACCAATCCGTAATCGATTCAACATTAAAAAAATTATAAATGAAACGAAAACATACTAAAATCTTAATATTAAACTAACTATAAAATACATTAAAATCTGAATTAAAACTAAATTAAAAACTAAACATTAAAAATATGTTGGCCGAGGTAACTGCCAGCCCTCCGGTCACCTGTGGACTCTGTGAGACGAGAAGATATATCCAAAATTTCCTCACATACTTTTTTCGTGTTTGAGCTCTAACATCACATAATAACTAATAAGTTGACTTCCTCGAAATCTCGTTCTAGTCAAAGCCTTTAGTACTAAAAGATCGGCGAGCCCACCGCAAGTTTATCCCAAGAAAACTACCATTCTATAGTAACAATAAGGTCACGACTTCTAGTGCTTTAAGTCCAACAAGTGACAACCCTACTCGCATGTGACCCTAATAACAAGTTCATCAAATATCACACCTGAGTTGCAACGCAGTAGCTGATATTACTTAGCACGTACACTCCAGATTATCTTCGTAAATCGATGCGCGATACCATTAACTGCCACAGAATTATGAAAAACGACAGAAGTAGTAAAGCAGTAATGGTGCAATTCGCAACGCAAAAATTTAGCGCAACACTCCGCGTCGCGTCGTCTTTCGTTTATCATTCAATTATCCATTTCACTATATATATAAAACTAGCGGTCCGCCCCGGCTTCGCACGGGTAGCACTTGATCAAAATAGTCCATACCCAATAATGGTCAGGCGGCACTGAGACGAACAACTCCACCACACGTTCTCAAATTTTGTTCACCAAACCACTGTGAACGCTTGGCACTTGAGTCTCCAATACGACGTATTTTCGCTGCGATCGCCTGGGAACAATGTTTAGAACTAACAACTAAGTTGAGACCTTGATCTTTGAGGCTTTTCGCAGTCTGTCTAGAGCAGTTAGATATTAAAATGTAAAAAAAAAGTTGGTAAGTTTTCTTGTATTTATTATGTTTGTCTTGACAAATATGACATAAAAGACAGTCTGAATCAATAGACGTATAGAGATTTAACGTAAAAAGTTAAATTAGGTGAATTTTTCCGACTTAATTCACATTATTGCAATTTTCGAAGGGATCTCTAATTTATTTTAAAATAAAATATGCCTATGTTACTCACTGATAAAGTAGCTTTCTATAGGTGAAAGAATTTTTAAATCGGTTGAGTAGTTTTTGAGTTTATCCATTACAAACAAACAAACAAATCTTTCCTCTTTATAATATTAGTTTAGACTTTAGATGAAAAGGTGACGACTGTGTGAATGACGTAAGTCCGCTAAGTTCAAAACCTAAGTGGGTAAAATAGGGCATCGAAATTTGTATGATAATCGAGCGTGACGTGAGTGAAGCCGCTGGAAAAAGCTAGTTAAGTACGTAAATATATATTTAGAATATTTTAAATTATAAATTAAAGAAATAAATTTATTAAGTAATATTTCTAAAAGCTTGAATATAACGTAGCTACTGCTTAGCGTTACAGTTTAATTCTTTTCGATGTTTGAGGTAAATAATTTATTATTATGTTCATTGGCATTAGTCAATCACTACAATTGAGATCATAATTTGTAACACTGATGCATGCAGTTTTTTTAGTATAGGGCTTCTAGTATTAAAGACATAAAATACCATTTCTATTTCTAGGATTCGGAGGCTAGCCCACTCCCACGGAAGCATCGGTGAATACGAAACGCTTGTGTAACAACTAGGGCTGCCAACAAAATGTTTACTTTATGTAACAAAGAAAGAAAACTTTAGCAGAAATTCTTTCTTTCTTTCTTTCTTTCTTCCTTTTACTTTATGTAAGGGCGTTTTTGTTTTAATACACTTTAATTCACCCGTCATCCATCCATCAGCCTGTATGTATTCACTGCTGGACATAGGCCTTTTGGAGAGCGCGCCACCAAACACCATAGTACTATAACTCCTCTTTGCTAGGATAAATGTCCTCAAATTGATCAAATTCTTAATACTGCATTACAAATTATAATTCAATATCAGCAGCCGAGATCAAATTAATTTGTGTACAAATTATTAACTATTGTAAATATAAATACGTTCACTGAAAATAAAATAAGTAATTTAGGGAATTTCAAGCTAATATGGCTGGTAACGCATTGTGATGATTCCGATTTTATCTATATATATAAAATGCAAAGTCCTGACTGACTGACTGACTGACTGACTGACTGACTGACTGACTGACTGACTGATTGACTTATATATCAACGTACAGCCTAAACCGCTAGGGTTAGAGACTTGAAATTTTGAAAATAGCTTCCTTTTGAGACGTAGGCGCTCACTAAGGAAGGATTTTTCAAAATTCCACCCCTAAAGGGGTAAAATAGGGGCTGATAGTTTGTATAAAAGTCCTTCATTTCTCAATTTGTAGCCATGAAACTTAGCGTTTGGGTTTTCAGTTACATATGCAGAAGTACGAGTCTCACTTATTTGAAAATTTAACCCCCAAAGGGGTGAAACAGGGGATGAAAGTTTATATTAAAGTCCTTCATTTCTCAAGTTATATCAACGAAACTTGGTATTTTGGCTGTCGTTAAAAAATAAAGAAGTATGTGTGGCACAGTTTTTCAAAATTCCACCTCCAAAGGGGTAAAATAGGGGTTGAAATTTAGTAAGAAAGTCGTTCATTTCTCAATTTATAGCCATGAAACTTAGCGTTTGGGCTTTCAGTTAGTTATGCAGAAGTACCAGTTTTACCTTTTTGAAAATTCGACCCCCAAAGGGGTGAAATAGGGGAGGAATGTCCTTCATTTATCAAGATATTTTTCAAGTTATAACAACAAAACTAGGTATTTTGGCTTTCGGTATAATATAAAGAAGTACGTGTGTAACAGTTTTTCAAAATTCTACCCCAAACGGGTAGTTATGGGTTGTAAGTTGGTGTAAAAGGCTGGTGTTTTTCAAGTTATTGCCATGAAACTTGATATTTGGGCTACTGGTCTAAATCATGAAATACATTATTCACAATTTCACAATCCCGGGAAATTAAGGAATGCCTATTGAAATTAAAAAACTTATGCCACGCGAACGAAGTCGCGGGCGTCCGCTAGTCTATATATATAAAATTCAAAGTCCTGACTGACTGACTTATATATCAACGCACAGCCTAAGCCGCTGGTCCTAGAGACATGAAATTTGCAGAGTGTGTTCTTTGTGAAGACTAGGTATCCACTAAGAAAGCGTTTTTCGAAATTCTACCCCCAACGGGGTAAAATAGGGGTTGAAAGTTTGTATGAAAGTCCGTCGTTTTCAAGTTATAGCCATGAAACTTGGTATATGAGCTGCGAGTTGAAAATGAAGAATACATAGGGGATGAAAGTTGGTATGAAAGGCCTTCTTTTCTAAAGATATTTTTCAAGTTATATCAACGAAACATGGTATTTTGGCTTTCGATAAAAAATAAAGAAATACGTGTGTCATAGTTTTTGAAAACTTTTACCCTCAAGGACGTTAAATAGAGAGTTTGTCCTTCAATCACGCCGCAACAGAGCAACAGTTCGACGTGATTTTTTGCATGGGTATAGATGAGGTCCTGGAGAGTGACATATTTATTTAATCCCGGAAAATTAAGGAGTGCCTGTGGGAATTAGAAAACTGAAGCCACGCGAACGAAGTCGTAGGCGTCCGATAGTTCAATAACATAACTTCTACGTTGCGGAATCTCCATATTTCGTACATGCAAATTATCTAGATTTCTATTAAATTTTATTATTAATTATTTATCGGAATAAAATGGGGGGACAGTTAGTTGCAGATAAGAAGTTGTTTACAACAAAAAATCCAGGGGAATTCCGGCTAAGACAAGATAGCTTGTAACCCTTACCCAAATAATTAAAATCTTATCAGTTTTATTGCATTTCATTACCGATTTAATTCCTTATCAAGCCATTCCATCTGTATACTTAATTAATTGTCAATGGTTTACACACCCTTCACAATAATACATTCTTAGGAAAAGGGTTTAAGATTACATTCTTAGATTAAACTAGCTGATGCCTGCGACTTCGTACGCGTGGATCGAAGTTTTGTGTTTCCCGCGGGATTAAAAGTAGCCTATGTGCTTCCAGGCTATTATCTATCTCTGTGCCAATCTAAGCTCTGTGCCAAATTTCAGCCGCTGTTGGGACGTGATTGAGTAACAAACATCCATACATCCATCCATACATCTAACCAAACTTTCGCATTTATAATATTAGTAAGATTATTTTTGATGGTACGTACGTAATTTCTATATGTAATTCAGTTAGAACCTTCGAGTTCGTCGTTATATGCAAACTCCTATTTAGGGAAATGGAAATAGATGATGCCCGCGACTTCGTCTGCATGGATTAAGGATTTTGATTTTCCGGTATAAAAAGTAGCCTATGTGTTATAAACTCCGGGGATTTCCGGCTAAGCCCGAACCGCTGGTAACCCTATCACCCAAATTAATTAAACCTACCTAATCAGTGGTATTTTGTCCGCTTTAATAGAAATAACACAAGGTCACTTGGACTAAAAGTTTATAGCGCAACGATTGATCCTAAACAAAGCTGCCCGGTTTTTTCATTACAGAGAACTATAGTCTTTTCCTGTTTACAATAGGTACCTACCTAATAACTTTTTCACGTAAATAATATATAGGTAGGTATATTATACTTACGTCAAAACCTTTTATTTGTAGTTGGTACCTACCTAATGCCTACCTTTTATCCTTAGATGGCAATTTTATATTTCTAACCTATTTTAAATTTTTAGGGTTCCGTTACTCGAGAGGAAAAAGGGAACCCTTATAGGATCACTTCGTAGTCCGTCTGTCAGTCTGTTTGTCTATCCGTGAACCACCTTTTTCCGGGGAACGCGTAGAGGTATCAAGTTGAACTTAATATCAAAATATTTAGGTCTTCGGTCCCTTGGAGCTGTAAAAAAAAACAAACTTCTAAATCAACGCAATCAAAAGATACGGCCGTTTATATCGCATAGGTATTTTGCATATTTTGACACATATTTTATCAAAAACCTATAGGGTACATCCCGTTGACCTAGAATAATAAAATTTGGCAAGAAACAAAATCTCGCAGCACAAGTATAGGAAAAAAAACGAAAATCGTTAATTAGGGTACTCACAGGGTTTTGAATAATAATTGTTTGTCAGGCGTTACCAGTTTAGCGCCATATCTAAGCCAGTCATTTCACAGCTGGCTGCGTGTTGTTATGATATTTACTAATAGAATTTATATTGTTTTGTGGTACGGAACTCTTTCTGAGTCTGACTCGCACTTGACCGGTTTTATTATAATTCGTCCTAGTGAAAAGATTTTCAGTTTCACGGCTTTAATATATCAAATTAAAAAAAATATTAAGTTACCGTGTATCTCCTTATTTCAATTACTGCAACCTTGTCAGCTCTAAGAATATCGGATGTCAATTTTACCTTTCAGATTTCTCATGTTTCACATTGAAAATAACAATAGAACATAATTAGAACCTCTATAAAAGATAGAGATATTGTTGTTTTGATATTTTATTTCAATTTGCGATATTGTTAAACTAAGCAATCAGTTTCATTTTACGAATTTCAATTTTTTTCCTACCTAACTTATTGTTTATTTAGTTTTAAATTTTATGATATTATAATTTGCAGAAAAATAAAACAATTTGATGAGAATTTTTTATCACTAGATTAATGTTCTTTAAGTTACTAAAATTCTATATCAATGGTTCTTTATGTTTTTCTGCAATAACCACTGCAATATTTTAAATCTGAAGGATTGATCCACTTTAGATGTCTAAACCAATCGGTGCTCATTGTATCCGAATTGCATCATCATCATCATCATCACTACAGCCTATTAACGTCCCACTGCTGGGCACAGGCCTCCACTCTCATAGGAGGGCGGGAATTAGACCCACCACGCTGCTCCAATGCGGGTTGGTGGGCTTTAACGATTATTAGTGATAATAACCGGGACCGACGGCTTAACGTGCTCTCCGAGGCACGGGGGTGAAACACCGCCAACTTCCAACTCCGGGCTGGCACTGAGAATTTCTTAATCGAAAAACCCATTACCTTACTTTTATGCCCGACCGGGAATCGAACCCAGGACCTCGTGATCCGCAGTCGACTATGCTAACCACTAGACCAACGAGGCAGTTGCATCTTAACGAATACGAATTCGATTCTTACCTATCTAGAAAAAAAAATATTATTTCGCTAACTTTTGTGGCTAGTTGGAAAACAATCTCTAAATTAAACCAAAATAACAGGACTAATTCTATTGAAATCAGTTTCACAGGTTATTAGGCTAAAAAGATGAAACCGATTATGGGTTTATTATAACTACGACACCCCTTACAGGTTTGACTGCATCATCACTTACCACCAAGTGAGTTCGCAGTCAAGGGCTAACGTATCCGCTATCTATACTTACAATACTAATAAGTAATATTATAAACTAGATGATTCCCGCGACTTCGTCCGCGTGGACCAAGTTTTGTCGATTCCCGTGGGAACTCTTGAATTGTTCGGGATAAAAAGTAGCCTATGTCCTTCCCCGGGATACCACCTACCCCTGTATCAAATTTCATTAAAATCGGTTGAACAGATCAATCTTTTGATTCCCGCGGGAACGTATAACCTATACCTCTATTCTATACCAAATTTCAGCAAAATCGGTTGAAAAGATGGGCCGGGAAAGCGTAGCAGACAGACAGACAGACACACTTTCGCATTTAAAATATTAGTATGGATGTAAAAGTGGACTTGTTTGTTGGTCGTCCAATCACATCGCAACAGAACTACGAATCGACGTGATTCAACGCATGGGTATAGTTGAGGACCTGGAGAGTGACATAGGCTACTTTTTATCCCTGAAAATCAAGGGTTCGCACTGGTTCGCACAAGTCCACGCGAATGAACGCAGGCCTCAATTAGTGGTGAAATTTAAAAAAATGGCAGCAAGTCCGTCCTATTCTTAGCTTGAACGCATTATACGAACGGTTACGCGGCCTGCAGTCGGACATCCCCTCTCGAGCTCATCTGATGCAACTCTCGTTTGTCTCGGATCACTAGGAGGTACTAGTTGTTACTTTACTAGATGTAACTTGCGATAGTTGTTTCCATTAGAAAGTGGACTTTATAATGTACGAGGCAACACAAATCTGTTCGTAGCACGATGAGGTGTGCACAGGAGAACGATAAATATTATAATGTCCTCCCGACCGAATTTCGGCCACGGCGGCCTATCTCCAGAGAGATACAAATCTGCGCGGGAGATATTATAGCGCACAAGTGTGTGCGCAAACACAGATGCACTCTCTGTTCCTTGACTCTCATAGCCCGATGCGACGGAAAATCCGACATGACCGGAGAGAGATGAGGCGCAGGACCGACGACTTCACCCAAGCCGGACCATCCCAATGGACCAGACCAAATGCGCTGAAGTGCCTTCAATCTACGGCAAAACCTGTATCAAAAAGTTGTGTACTTACAATATCATTTTGACAGATTTATTTGAAAAATTGCTCAGAACTTATGCCCTATAGGTAGGTGCATAAGGGTTATTCTTGCGCATAAATATCACTTACATATATCTAGGAATAATGCCTAGGCTTATCCAAAACATAATATAGGAGCTAGATCCTTTTATCTTTACGGGAGTCCATAGCAACATCGACTACTCATAAAAAGGATCACAATGACCAGTATTTCAAGCTTATCAGAAACAGAACATAAAATACCTACTAGATTCTTAGAGCAAATTGTCTTGAAAAGTTCTTAAAAAGTAGTTAAACTGGCTTATTTAAACACAGAAGAACTACTAGGTCTCAAGTAGTTGGTATAAAAGAGCACTTGTTTGATAAGAGCTAGGACTTGGGAGTTCATTCCAGCAGTTTTGTATAGAACACATGGATAGCATAACTATTGAGGCTAACATATTTAGGATCTTACTTGATTTTGATAGTTTTGTTTAGATCAGTATGGAAGATCTGTCTTGTCTCGAAGATTCGTTGAGAGTCAAGAATAGAACTGATAAATATTAATGTTATGACATTTAAAAACTGAAAACATAACTATGAAATAAGTAAATATAATAAAAATTTGGTAATAGTAACTTAATAAGATCAAGGGCTACCAGGAAACGATGATGACTTTAACAAAGCATTTGAATAAAATGAGTTCAGAGATAAATAAACATTTAACGTGTATCATTATTTTAATGACATAGTAAAAACGGTGAATGCGTTTGAATTTCCCATAACTGTAGCAACTGGAGATAAAATATCATGGGAAAATTATTATATCGATTCCTAAATCGTGCAGTGGCAGGTAATACTGGCGGACATTACGAAATAATAAAACAACTCCAAACTCGATTAAACACCAAACCAAATAAGGAAAAAACCAGCAAATGGCGTTGTTTTATTAAAACTGCTACGGCTATAAATAATGATTATCTGAAGAGCAAAAAACATCGATGATATAACTCCTCCACATCCTCCAAACCTGAATCGAGAGCCCCAGGCTTGATGAACTACCAATGATGAATCCAACAGTTTTTAATATTACTTATGTATCCCAATTTCCATCCTTATGTAAAAGGTTATAAGGATTCGAGTTGCGTAAACTATATTGCACTGCATTCTCACAAATCGCATTAAATTTCAAAAGAGCCTACTTAATGACAAAAATATTTATTTTCTTCAGCTTGAAATACTAAACAAAAAAATACATTAGAATTAACTTGAGAAGTTATGTTGAAAGGTTTTGAAGAGATCTCAAAGCTATTTTCGTTCCTTTCTTTCTTGAAGATTGCAGAAGGCATTGAAGATATTTATGTAGCCACTTTGTTAAGATAAATAATGACTGAACTCCTTTTTTGAAACATTTCGGTTCAATGATTGAAGTTCAAATATTTCAAAAAAATCGTTATCTCGAGTTCCAAAGGACCATAACTTTTTTTTTGCGATTCTAGAAAGCTATTAAGTAATTCAATCAAGTGCTTTTTGGGTCTTTAAATCTAAATTCACTGTAACAGAAACTCGATTGACTCGATAAGAATATTTTCCAAAGATTGTTCCAGAATTTCCAGCCTACTTGATTTTTTATGTCGAACCCTAACCTAACCTACAAGAAAAAGACAAGAAAACGTAAATACAACATATATTTCAAAAATTGACACTTAAAACATTGAACGGTTCACAATCTTTCGACTGTTCACAATCTATCGGAAAAAAAAGCGTTAGATTACAATCTTACGGTTTTTACAATCTTACGGTGACATATATAAAATTCAAAGTCCTGACTGACTGGCTTATATATCAACGCACAGCCAAAACCGCTAAGGTTGGAGACTTGAAATTTTGACAGTAGCTTCCTTTTTCACCCCTAAATGGGTGAAACAGGGGTCGCAAGTTTGTATGAAAGTCATTCATTTCTCAAGATACCTATATCCATGAAACAAATAATGAAATACGTGTTTCACAATTTTTGAAAATTCGACCCCCAAATGGGTGATATAGGGGATGAATGTCCTATATTATACAAATGTGGGATTTAATAAACTTATGCCACGCGTACGAAGTCGCGGGCGTCCGCTGGTATATTTATATTTTTTTAAAGTTGTATACGGGTTTCTGGTACACTACAGATAATTGATGTATCCTTCTCACGCTCTCGTATAGTTTTGGGCTCTACCAGTTAAGGAGAATCTTTATAAAGTAGACTCTTTTAGATTTCTTTAAATAAATAGACTAATTTAAAATTAAAGTTTACAATCCCAACATAAAGAGCTTTTCATTAGAAATGCCGTCGGAAAAGTACATTAATTTGCTATGTACTCAGTCTTAGATAGAGGCAGTAAAGCCTTCTTGTGATTGAGACGACAAATTGGACAAAAGATAGATATTTGGGCGGCAATAATTAAGCGAGACGGTTAACGAGAAAACTCTCCCAAATTATTTATCGTGGAAACTAGACAAAAGGTAGAGAAAATATATCGAATCTGTGTAAATACAGACACCAATCTTTTTGAACTAAAGAAGAAATGGGAAGACATTTTAAAGAGAATAATCATGAATACCGATTAACCAATTAATAATTATGTACGAAATAAGCAGAACAATTTTAAAAATTGGAGTGGTTATCTCTAGAAAATATTTTACAGGTTTGTACAACTGTTTTAGAACGTAGTTATTTAGTTGCTTTGATTTACCTCTGTAAATCATAAAATAGAGAAAAACTTAACAAGCATTCTAATGCATAAGCACGGTAACAGAATGGGAATGAAAGAAAAATAAACAGAACGGGACATCAATTAAAAATACAAGAATCAAATCATTCATCGTAAAAAAAATATCTTAAACTCTTGACTTCTGATTAAACAAAAAGTGTTTATTTCAGAAATACTATTTTATTTATTAAATTAAAGTGGATATGCATAAATTCTTTAGTATACTTAATTTCTTTTACGATAAAAGTGATAGTAAAACTAATGAACTAACTAAACAAACAGATATGAATTCAAAATAAAAATTCTTTAAAAAAACAGATATAGAGTTTGTAGAATTCGAATGTTTAACCATTTAGGAAAAACAATGTTATCTGGAATTCAAGAAACAAGGAAACCCGGAACATCGTAAATAAACAGTTATAATTAATTAATTGTTTATACATCTCATTAATCTACATAATTCAACGATAATTGTTAAAATTCTTATTTCTTATAGATATTGCAGTGATGTCACCATTATGTTATATAATAATTATAAGTATTAAGTAGTCGTTCGGAATTCTCAAGTTAAAAAATGTGAGTTCGAAACTCATTCGAACACATCATGATATTAATCCAAAATTAAACTTTATTTAAACTGAAGTTAATCAGGACTTGCAAAATCTTACATTTAAAAAGCAAAATGATATGTAACATCTTTAAACAGTTATTATTACTATCTTAAATTATTAAGATAACTTATTAAGAATTAAATAAATGCAAAGTTTCAATGCTTGTAATCTATATATATAAAATTCAAAGTCCTGACTGACTGACTTATATATCAACGCACAGCCTAAACCGCTGGTCCTAGAGACATGAAATTTGGAGGGTGTGTTTTTTGTAAAGAGTAGGTATCCACTAAGAAAGGATTTTTCGAAATTCCACCCCCAAAGGGGTAAAATAGGGGTTGAAAGTTTGTATGAAAGTCCGTCATTTTTCAAGTTATATCCATGAGATTTGATATTTGAGCTACCGGTTCAAAATGAAGAAATACGTGTTTCGCCATTTTTGAAAATTCTACCCCCAAAGGGCTGAAATAGGGGGTGAAAGTTTGTATGGAAGTCTTTTATTTTACAAGTTATTTTTCTAGTTATACGTGGCATACGTACTACGAAACTTGGTATTTTGGTTTTCGGTAAAAAAATAAGAAGGACGAGTGTAACAATTTTTGAAAATTCCACCCCCAAAGGGATTAAATAGGGGTTGAAAGTTTTATGAAATTCCGTCGTTTTTCAAGCTATAGCCATGAAACTTGGTATTTGGGCTTCCGGTTAAAAAGGATGAAATACGGATTTCACAATTCATAAAATTTCTATCCCCAAGAAAGTTAAATAGGGAGTTTGTCCTTCAATCACACCGCAACAGAGCAACGGATCGGCGTGATTTTTTGCATGGGTATTGGGTATAGTTGAATAGCTGGAGAGTGACATAGGCTTCTTTTTATACCGGAAAAGTAAGGAGTGCCTCTGGGAATTAAAAAACTTATGTCACGCGGACGAAGTCGCGGGCTTCAGCTAGTCATTAATAGAATTTTTTTTTTAAATATAATCGTCAGAAAGTACCTACTCAACGCATTATTGTTGATATCGCTAATCACATTGAGATAACGTGTTTTAAATACCTAATGTATTGATTTGTCGTTTCTTTCACTTTTTGCCTTGCTTCTACAATCTGCATCACCCAATATTGGTGTCAAGCGAAGAATTTTTTGGATGACACATAAGCTTGACTTTTCTCTTGATCTCACTTGGTACACGATGATGCAGTCTCAGTTGGAAGCTGGAATGGGTATTGCAGTTTCACTAAAATAATTGGAGATAATCCTGTTAAATTACATTCCTTGAAAGCATTGGCTTTGCTGGTATTTAATGGTAACTTTTGTAGCCTCAAAACACCAGATCTAAGATCGAAGGCGATTTAGAAATTCCTAAATCGTCCTTGTAGTGAATTAAACCCGGTACCACCAATTCATTAGACCACAAATCTAACCACTTTGCCATGAGCTTCGTCACAAACAAATCAACTAGCAATCTTATAAAATAGGATGTTATGCAAAAGCTAAACTCATTATTACATGCTCCTCTGATATTACGCAAAAAATTTATCTCATCATTAGATAATAATAATTAATTATTACTCAATACTTCAAATAATGAAAGTCAAATATTTTGTGTAAACCAAGGCCGAAGCAGCGCAGTTTTTAACGATCTTGATTAAATCTAGATAACTGTTGAGTGATTTGAAACAGATTCAATTGTAGAGCAGAACAAATATTGTTCTTAATCCAAAAAAGTTAAAGATAATATAATATTACTTAAATAGGATGGAAGATGACCTTAAAGAAACAAGTGTGATGAAGAAAAAGTTCAAAATCACCTAATCGCCATCCGATAGCCTTGCATAGGCCTATTGTCAAAATGCGAGACAGACAGAAATTGGCAGAGGAAATGCGGTAATCTATCCTTCGGATAACAACAAGACTTGATTTTAACAAAAGTAGAACCTTCAGTTCCACCGCATTATTATCCCAAGAAAAATCCCACCACTATGTAATTTATGGCTGTTTTGATTTATGAATACGAGTTAACGAGGAGAGAGGGGTCTTTTGACAAAGAAAAAGAAAACTCAGGCAATTTACAAGGGAAATCCAATGTAAAAATCATAATATATTTTTAGCAATTAAAGAGGTGTTTGCTATTTTTGTAATCGATTTAAATAAAATTATGAAGACTGTCTTAAATTAAATAACTACAAATAATTTGCAACACCCGCATTGAAGACATCTACTTATAGGCATCATGATGTTGAACTATTAGGAGATGTAGAATCCAACAATGCGAATGTTCTCGCTAACATACTCGTAGTTAAGATAAATGATGTCACGTCCAACTAATTTATATGTCAATAAGGTTCCAATAGTAATTGATTACCCAGAGTTAATATGCTAAACTTTGCTGAAGAATGGTCGGAGAGAGTGTGTTTCGAGGAATTGCAACATGCCAGTCTCACGTATCATATTTTTGCGTTTTCTTTTTCTTGGCTTCGCGTTGGGAACTCTTTGGAAAAGCTTGGATTTCATTGGAACGTTATCGTTAACCTTAAGAATTGGGTGTCTCGTCAGATCTATCTACAAGGCTTTTGTCTTTAAATTAAAAGTCATCGTTCAATCCACGATTATTTTTTGAATTAATTCATTTATATACACTCCTTTGACAGCAGAAGCAGACGTAGCAAAAATATTTAAGTAGTTCATAGACGATTTGAAATTCAGCGATGTGTTCGCAACTTTACATTTATCAGCATTTCCTAATAACAGTGAAACACAATTGACGAAAACTGCTTACTAATTGCACAATTTACTGATTACTGCAATGGGTGCATTGTACAATTGCAATTACTAATTTAGTTGTACTAGATGTTGGATTGTGATACCAGATTTTATTACATGTTAAAGTTAAGGTTGGTAATATAAACGCGAGAGGGAATGAGATTGAATCAACAAGTGTTGCTGCAAGATGCCAGCGTATGTCGATCCGCTGGCGGCTCCATCGGTATCTAATTCCTATACATCCAATCCAAGTTCCAACAAACAAAGCAACCAGTGGAATTCTAAGACGGAGGCAACGATCGTGAAAACTGGGCCGGACATGTGAGCCGCGGCCGTGACCACATTACAATCACTTTTCAATTAATAAAGAACTAGGCACCTGCAATGCAACTATCGCTCGGTGCTGCGTCCGAGGTCCTGGCACCTCTGGTGGAATCTCCGAACTCACTTTGCAGCACTTGTCGCGACGGGTTCGTTTGTTTA
The DNA here is from genome assembly GCA_963932025.1 of Erebia epiphron. Classification (NCBI taxonomy): domain Eukaryota; kingdom Metazoa; phylum Arthropoda; class Insecta; order Lepidoptera; family Nymphalidae; genus Erebia; species Erebia epiphron. The sequence goes on from OZ009960.1 coordinate 17,376,908, forward strand.
CGTGTTCGGAGAGTTATAAACACACACAGGTGCACGGGCGCGGAGACCAGGGCGTCGCGAAGGACGTTCGTTCCGCGCGGCGGTCGGCGCGGCACTGTCTTGTTGCGACTCCGTGCCGAACCCTCGACTCCCGCTGGCGCCGCTACCCGCGACGTAGGCAGGCGAGCGGACAATCGCAAATCGCAATTCGCAACTTACCTACGTAACGTAACTTAACTCCACAATATTTTATAGTTTCGTAACCGTATTACTAGATTACCGAGCGCCGTTCGCGTCTAATAGATGTCACGATTCGGGTGCGGTCCTGAGGATAGGTTTTGACTGTTCCTGAGATTCGAAATTGGCTATCGAATGTACCAATTAGTGACTTCTTGCGACGGTGCTTAACCAACAAACAACGCAATCGTGATATTATACAGTCGCAACGGCTACGTACTTTCGTTAATGTATGCTTAGACAAGCCTTCTTGAGTAGTCTGTGGTTATTCCAAATTTACCGATAGTATGGTCAACCATTTGCAACCGAAGTCGCTGATTAACCAAGATAATATCCTAAGTGGTAATAATATACCTACTTCTTAAGCCAATAAGATTAGACCTAGAGATAAGACCTTTATGTAAGTTTTTTATTTGAGCCAGTATTAAAATGAATACAATAAGTCTCTATGCAGAGTGGTCAACTATTCCAGAAATATGAAATCCCACTTCTGATTTTCATCAGAAAAAACTAGTTTAGTTAGTTTGATCATTTTATACCGTTGAGACATCCCCTAATTTTACTGAAATTGGACAGTATGATCTATCGTACGTAGTACCTACGTACCTAGTTACCTACTGTATGAACTTTTTGGATACAAATGAAGATAGATGTGTATTTATAAACGTGTTTCACGAAATCACATCCCAAGGGAAAACAGCGAATGAAAGTTTGTATGATAGTCCGCGATTTTACAACTTATATCCATGAAAGTGGCAGATACTATTAGGTAGATACTAGGTAGTGGGATTTAGTTTAAAAATGAAGAATAATCTAACGTAGTCAGTGATAGCTTAGTCGGTTATTATTTCGGCTTCGTAGTCTGGAGTCCGGAGGCGCAGATTTGAATCCCGGGCACGCACCTCGAACTTTTCTAAGCATTATGAAATTAAATAGGTCTCACTTGCTTTAACTGTGAAGGAAAGCATTGTGAGGAAACCTGCATGGCCGGGAGTTTTCCATAAATTCTCAAGGTGTGTGAAATCTATCAATCCGCACTTGACCAGAGTGGTGGACTATGGCCTTACCCTTTTCATTCTGAGAGAAGACTCCGATCCATGAAAATTGACAATCCAAAGGCATGTTTGCCATACCCTTTGTTTCCCTCTCTGTGGCATATTCAAAAATTTTCGAACGTCAAATTTAAAATTTGACGAAGTCGCGGGCATAAGCCAGTTGTAGCATAATTTTCTAAACAAGCCAGATTCAATTTGATAGACATACCTATTCATAAATTGCAATCTGCCTTCTGATTTCTCGTCATAAGGATTCTTCTAAGAAGCGATCGCCTTACAATCGATTATTATTAAAGTAATATTTATGACGATTCAATAGAACTTGTAAAATCGTAATTGCACTTGAATCAAGTAGGTACATCTAGGTACATTCAATTCAATTAGATTTTATCTTCAAGTGGGCAGATAGCAGGATTTTTATAAAATTGTTGAGTGTTATTACTTGATTCTGCAGATCGTTGCAAATGTTGTTATAAATGTTGCATAGTAATATTTCTCTAACTCTAAACTTACTTAAATACAACTAGCAGATGCCCGCGGCTTCGTTCGCGTGGTTAAGTTATTTTGATTCCTGCGGGAACTCCTTTATTTTCTGGGATAAAAAGTAGCCTATGTCACTTTCTGAGTCCTCAACTATACCCATGCCAAAAATCACGTCGATCCGTTGCTCCGTTGCGGATTGAAGGACAAACCAACAAAGCAATAAACCAACAAACAAACACACTTTCGCATTTATAATATTAGTATGATATTGCGGAACTGGCAGGATTTGAACCTGCGTCTCTCTGGGAATCGCGCCCGGAACGCCTTTGACCGCTAGGGAACGGTAAGTTAAAGGTAAGGCTTTTTTTAGTAGGTACATATTTATTGTACTTCTGTTTGGGTTGCCAAATAAATAAAATTAAATTAAATAATTCCTTAAATTTCCGGCACAAAAAAGAGCAGCCTATGTCACTCTCCAGGTCCTTGACTGTATATCCATACAAAAAATCACGTCATCCGTTTTTCTGTTGCGGCGTGATTGAAGAATAAACCAACACACTTTCGTATATTGTAAATCAAATAAATATTATAAATGCGAAAGTTTGGATGGATGGATGTATGGATGGATGTTTGTTACTCAATCACGCCCCAACGGCTGAACGGATCTGGATGAAATTTGGCACAGAGATAGATTGTAGTCTGGAATAGCACATATAGGCTACTTTTTATCCCGGAAAATGAAAGAGTTCCCGCGGGAACCAAAAAACCTCAATCCACGCGTACGAAGTCGCGGGCATCAGCGTAAACCTACGTAAGGTTTATTATTATTATACTCCCATTCGTAGTTGGGTAAAGTTTAACGAAGTACAAACAAAGAGTAGGTAGGTATTAGAAGTCGGCACACAATTTAGGGCATCTAACAGCGTCGCCCCATGAATATTCAGTACGGAGATAATTAAAAAGGCGTTCCATATTTTCGAGTGTTGCTATCGCCTGACGGAAACGACAGAACAGGATAAACCGGAGGGACGTTTTGTGTTGTCCAGTTAGTGTGTGCGGCTTCGATTTTTTTGTTCTGAGTGTATGTACGCTTAAATCATTATCTTGATGGTAAATATTTGAGTTACATTGGGGCTTATTCTGTTACACCGAATCTCTAAACTAAATTAAAATCACAGCATTAAAAATATTGCTAACCCTTTCATAATATTCACTGCGGAAAGGGACAAAACTAGGTTTAAAGCTGTCATTTTAGTTTAGTTTCGGAATTGTGTTATACAGAATTGGCCTCGTTGCCATGCATTTGACTTATTCGCCACCAGTCACCACATACCTTGGTTCAATACAAAACTGTCCCACGCTCACACCTCTATATCTTTTTCTCCAAAGGTAGTATGTAAGAGATAGCCATTACCAATAAGATCGTTTTCCGGGATAAAGTAGCCTATGTCCTTCCCCGGGATGCAAACTATCTCTATACCATATTTCATCATCAGATAAACACACTTTTGCATTTATAATTAGTATGGATATCATTAGCATGGATACGGCTTTCTGTAACAATTAATAAAGTGTTTATACTTACCAATATTTTAGGTCGACATGGGACTCGAACCTCATGATGCGCAGACGAGTAATCTAGCCACTGCACCAACGGGGCAGAGTGTTTACACCCAATGATGTTATTAGAAGCTGCGGCACAAATTAGGGCCGACGCATACATGCGGTACATGAGTGGCCTTTTTGATAAATATGCTAACGCTTTTATCGCTTAGTGACAGTAGGTAGGTACGCTTCTCCGATAGAATGGTCACTAGCCACTGCAGCCTCCCACGGGATCGGACAGTGCTATAAGGATTTTAAAAAACGAAATTTTATTTTAACATTTTCTAAATTTCTCCTGTCGGGAATCGTACAAGGCTTCGTTTTACGATCACATGGTAAATAGGGCTATCTACTGCACTAGAGAGGTTCTAAAAACCTTACATTAAAACCTATTATTATCTACTAACTGATGTCCGCGTGGATTGAGGTTTTTTAGTTCCCGCGGGAACTTCGTAGTTTTCAGGGATAAAAAGTAGCCCAGACTATAGTCTATCTCTGTGCCAAATGTCATCCAGATTCGTTCAGCCGTTGGGGCGTGATTGAGTAACAAACATCCATCGATACATCCATAAATCCAAACTTTCGCATTTATAATAATACTTAATTGATTGATAATAATTGATTATTTTATCAGTTCTACTAGTTACGAGCTAGTTACTAGTTACTACCAGTAACTAGGACCGAACACAGGTATTTTTTGACCATGTTACTCACAGACTAGACTCGGTGGTGTTACTAGTGTCAGATTTGCTTTTAATTGAATTTTTAGAAAAGATAAAAGATTGTTAATTTATTTGTTGATGAATGTATTAATTAAGCAGATTAGACTTATTCGATGTATTTCACTCGGTTCGTTCTTTGGCGGGGATACGCCATATTGGAATAATTTGCATAAATACGAGTATTTTGACTTTGGTAAAGCAGTCTCCTACCGGCAGACTCAGCGATTATTGAATACTTTTGTGTTTAGATCGCAATTTGATTGAGAGCTTAGCAGTAGCAACTGCAGCCTGATCAAATGATTAATTTATTGTTGTTGTGATGCTTTGGCCAAGTTTTTTAATTAACTGTTTACATTTAAATCTCTCGTGAAACCGCTACACGTTGTGACCATTCGCTCGTGGAAGTTTTAAAGAGAGTACAAACATATTTTAAAAGTAATTTTAATTATTTGCCCACTTCTGGAATTATGCTTACACTAGTAACTGCTTCCAATTCCAATTTTGCTTAAATTTTTATCAGAAAGTACATCGTATCTCGTCTCCACCGGTGTGTGTTGTGCTTCAGGTGTCGGCTAACATCGTCGCCTCATGAATATTCATCCCTGCTATAATTAAAAACTCGTCCCATATATTTACTGGCTGTGTATCCGAGCTTGATGGACTATATGGCGCGATCGATAGCCTAGTGCGGTGATAGCCTAGTGGCAGTGGCGTGCACCACATAGAGGCATAAAAGCATTTCTTACCCTAATAAAAAAACTCAATACTTATTTTTCATCACGCCCTGCTTGAAAATAAGTATCTACCTAATCAATGCGTACCCTGGCTCCGAATACTGTGCACGCCTCTGCCTAGTGGCTTAGTCGCCCTACCTAATTCAGGTGATTGGGGTTCGATCCCCGGGCACGCTACACGCTCGACATTGACGATCTCCCTGGTGCAGTGTTGAGCGCTGTTGTCTTAACGTAGGAGGTCCCGAGTTCGATTCCCGACAGGATCAATTTGGGAATTTATAATTTCGGAATTTTCTCTCTGGTCTGACTTTTTTTTTAATATATAGGCTAGCACTTGGCTGCAATCGGACCAGCTTGCAAGTGGTGATGCAGCCTAAGGTGGAGCGCGCTTGCCTAGAAGATGCCTATTCACTCTTGATTTGAAGGTACCTATATTGAAAGAGGAGGGGAAAATGAAAGCCGAAAGGGCATTCCATATCCTAGCTGTTCGAATAAGAAACGAGGAAGCAAATCGCTTCGTACGAGCTCGTGGAATTTCGGCTGCGTAAGGGTGCAGACCTTGTCGATCTCACCTGATGGTAAGTGATGATGCAGTAGCGGGCTAACCTGTTACGGGAATGACAGTTATAATTAACCCATACCCTTAATTGGTTTCTACACAACATCGTACCGGAACGCTAAATAGCGTGGCGGCAAGTCTTTACCGGTAGGATGGTAACTAGCCACAGCCGCAGCCTCCCACCACACCAGACAAAATTATTAATTCCCAAATTAACCCAGCCCGGAATCGAACCCAGGACCTCCCACGTTAAAGCAATAACGCTCAAAACTGCGCCAGAGAAGTCGTCAAAATGTATAGTCATGTGATAGTTTGGTAACTTATCATCCCGAAACTACGTAAAATTGGTGTTAAACAATTAACACAAATAACTACCAGTTTGTGTTATCAGCCGCTATAGTAGGCAGCCAAAAGGAAAAAGATAACAATACAAGATAACTGCTTTGCAATTTCAGGACTGAAATATTCAGTTTGTAATTTTCACTTTAGTTGAAAAAAGTTTCGCGTGTCAAGGTGTAAGGGCGAAAACGCATTACGGACAAGAGAGGACTAAGGCCTGTATTAATAAGCTATCTTAATAAATAAATAAATAATTTTTATTTCAGGCAATTTTACAAACCCATAGTTAGCAAATACAGAAATAGTATGACATTTAATAAAAAGTACATTATTAATATAAAAGCCAAATTTAAGTGTTAAAATAATAATAATAATAATAATTCACAAATAAAAGTAGCGTGAAAGTGAAAAATATAAAAAATTCGTCAGGGAACCAGATACCTAACTTAAATCTATAGGTATGTCTATGTTAAAATCTAAATGAGTGCGTTGTTCTCGCACCGATGCACCGATGAAATTGGAATCCTATTACTTTAATATGCCAGGGATTACTTTAATTTTTTAATTTAAACTTGCACTTATATTCAAGCGTCTGCTAAAATAATTACAAAACCACAGCGTGCTGCCATCTTGGATTACTCGTTGAAGTCTAATGCTCAGAGCAATAAATAACACCCTTTAATCATTTTACGCCTCAATGACTCCGCTAGTAGGTACTTAAATGAATTAGCGGCTATTTCTTAGCATATTGTATCTTGATTTAAACATGATATAATAAGCTAGGCACTTAACTACTATGCCTTATTATTCTTTCCTCAAAGCCGTTCGACGCAGGCCAATCTGTACCAAATCTCAAAATCAGATGAACAGATAGGTCGTGAAACTTCGTAATAGACTGACACACTTTCACGTATTAAACCCTAATATTAATTTAATAGGCCTTATAAAGTAGGCCTACCTATGCCCAAAAATGGGCATTCCAAATTCCAATTACGAAACATAACAAACATTAAACATTTACCTACATAATAGATTTTGAGATTTGACATAAGTACCTACATTAAAAAGTCAGAACTTTATTAATTAATAAAATTGACATTTTGAATCTTTACAATTAAACTTTTTTAAATTATTTATTATATTAATTTCATCATCATCATCATTATCAGCCGACAGACGTCCACTGCTGGACATAGGCCTCTTGCAAGGATTTCCACATGCCGCGGTCTTGCGCCGCCTGGATCCAGCGACTCCCTGCGACTCGCCTGATGTCGTCCGTCCACCGAGTAGGGGGTCTGCTAACGGTGCGCTTCCCAGTGCGCGGTCGCCATTCTAGCACTTTGGGACCCCAACGTGTGTCGGTTCTTCTAACTATGTGCCCCGCCCATTGCCACTTCAGCTTCGCAACGCATCGAGCAATGTCGGTTACTTTCGTTCTTTTGCGAATCTCCTCATTCCTGATTTGATCGCGCAAAGAAACCCCGAGCATTGCTCTCTCCATCGCCCGCTGAGAGACCCTGAGCTTTCTTATGAGGCCCATAGTTAGCGACCAAGTCTCGCATCCATAGGTCATCACTGGCAACACGCACTGTTCGAAGACTTTGGTCTTCAGGCACTGAGGAATCTTGGACGAGAAGACATCTCGAAGCTTCCCGAACGCTGCCCAGCCGAGTTGGATTCGGCGGCCCACCTCTTTCTCGAAATTGGACCTCCTAGGTATATATACTCGTCTACAATTTCGAGTGAAGAGCTCTCAACAATTACTGGGTGGAGCGGAACATGAGCATTAGACATGATTTTCGTCTTACTCATGTTCATTTTAAGGCCCACCTGTTGTGAAACTCTACTGAGGTCATTGAGCATTGTATTAAGGTCTCCCAGAGTCTCGGCCATGATGACTATATCATCGGCAAACCGAAGGTGAGTGATGTACTCGCCATTGACGTTGATGCCAAATCCGTTCCAATCCAGAAGCTTAAAGACGTCTTCCAACGCAGCGGTGAAGAGTTTCGGGGAGATTACATCCCCCTGTCGCACTCCACGCCGCAGTTGGATTGGCCTCGTAGTCTGGTCCTGTATACGAACTGACATTGTAGCGTTTTCGTACAAACACTTCAGTACTTGGATATACCGGTAGTCTATCCGGCATCGCTGCAGCGACCTTAATACAGCCCAAGTTTCCACCGAATCGAAGGCTTTCTCATAGTCCACAAACGCTAAGCATAGTGGCCGGTTATACTCTTCCGTCTTCTGTATAATCTGCCGCAGCGTGTGAATGTGGTCTATGGTACTAAAGCCTTTTCGGAATCCGGCTTGTTCGGGAGGCTGGAAGTCGTCAAACCTTCGCGCGAGACGATTCGTAATGACTCTCGAGAACAACTTATAGACATGGCTCAGCAGCGAGATGGGTCTATAATTCTTCAGCAAGGTGTTGTCACCCTTTTTGAAGAACAGAACCACCACGCCCTTGTGCCATGCCTGTGGCGTTATGCCCTCGTGAATGACGGAATTGAACAATCGCTGAAGGACCTTAAGTATCGGTTTTCCACCCGCTTTCAGGAGTTCTGCTGTGATTCCGTCCTCACCTGGTGCCTTGTTGTTCTTAAGTTGCTTGAGAGCCATACTAATCTCGTAAAGGCTGACGTCCGGGATATCTTCGGTATAGTGCCGGGTCAATTTGGCTCTGGGATCTCTAGCCAAATCGACAACAGGCTTTTGCGTTGTGGTGTATAACTGTCCATAGAACTTCTCCACCTCTCCCAAGATCTCGGGTTTGGAAGAAATGAGACTACCATCATCATTTTTAAGTCACGTCAGCTGGCTCTGTCCGATAGACAGATCTCTTGCGAATACTTTGGAGCCCTTGTTACGCTCGATGGTACTTTTGATGTACTCGGTGTTAAAATTTCGCAAGTCACGCGTTTGCGCTTTAGAAATCTGCCTATTAATCTGCCGGTAGGCCGACGCGTCCGTTGAAGACTGTAGTCCCATCTCTGCTCTCTCATCCATGAGCTTGAGAGTGTGGTCTGAAAACCTTTTGGTTCTTTTCGGACGGTGGGTCTTAAAGAACTTGGACCCTACCATCTGGACAGTTTCCACCAGCCTGTTGTTCAAATCGTCCACAGACTCGCAATCTGCTAGGCAATCGAACCGGTTCTGCAGTTCCAGTTGAAAGCTCTCGGGGTTTTGAATATGAGCACGAGAAGGTCGGAGAGTAGACTTCACCAGTCTGGCCCTTTCCAGCTTGATGTTAAGATTCAATGTGCCTCTTACCATGCTGTGATCACTTCCGGTTTTCACCCTGTTGATCACAGAGACATCATTGAATATTTGCCGCTTGGTTGACATGATAAAGTCAATCTCATTTCTCGTGGAACCATCAGGGCTCATCCAGGTCCATTTTCTATGTGGCCGCTTCCTGAAGAAGGAGTTCATCATAAAAAGGCCTTCCTTCTCCATGAAGTCGGCCAGCATTTGGCCCCTGTGGTTCCTCCGCCCATATCCAAATTGCCCCACTCTCACCTCTGCACCGCTCCGTTCACCCAGCCTTGCGTTGAAATCCCCCATCACAACATTGTAGTAGGATCTAGAGATATGTATGGCTCTTGAAATATCCTCATACAGTACCTCTACCTCCTCGTCGGGTTGTGCCGATGTCGGTGCGTAGACCTGTATAACCTTCAGCGAATACCGTTTGGTAATTCTGAGTACAAGGTACGCTACCCTGCTCGACACACTCTCGACTTGAACAACATTGTTAACGAGGGACTTGTGGACGATGAATCTGACAACACCCTGGGACTGCTGGTCGCCCTCCCGGTAGTAAAACAAGTTGCCGGATTTGACGATTATCGAGTCCTCCCCCTCTCTTCGGACTTCAGATAATCCAATAATATCCCAACGCAACTTGCTCACTGCTTCTTCCAGTTCGATGATCTTCTCGTCGGTCCTCAAAATGCGTGCGTTGTATGTTGCCAGGTCTAGTCGTCGGGGTTGGCAGCGGAATCTCTTCCGGAGATTCTTCGCACCCCCTGCCCCGCCGTTACCATGGCCGCTGCCAGAGCCAGGAATAGCGGGGCCGCCGGGGACTAGGGGCCTTGGCCTTGTGTACATATCCATTGCAATGTTTTGCCCATAATGGCCGCGCTGGGCAGACGTGTTGGCCATCGCAGGGCTAAACTGATCGCACCGATGTCGCTGCTGCCCGACACCAGCCTGAGTCATTTAAACAGTCTAGCGAGTTTTGAATGGTTATACCGCCATTTGTCGGTCGCCAGAGCCTCGTTTGTAGACCAGCAGGTGAGGTTGGCTGTTGGAGCGCTAGATGGTGGTGCACTCCCTTACCCCCCTGTATATTAATTTAATAATATTATAATTAGCGACATAAAAGTACCATCAAAGTCGCAAAAATTTTGTGTACCTGTAACCTACACACTTTATAGGTATCTACTTACTACTACTTAGTACTAATTGTCTAGTACGAAGTCAGACACACTCACAGTCACTTAGGTAGATAATTAAATAAAACACCCTTCACGTCTCAATGACTTTGCTAATAAAACTGAATTTGCGGTTTTAGCGAACTGACGACAAAGTTAGAAAACTATTTCAGAGAATTACCTACGTCTCGCGTAGTTGTTTATTTAACGTTAATAGAAATGGAAGAATAATTAACAAAAATGTTTAAACAAACAGCCAGTTAGTAAATAAATAAATAAAATGTTTATTGATCAAAGAAACATAAAAACAAATATCTTCTGCATTTTACAATCTTACATAATATTATTCTTAAATATAGTAGTTACATAACAGAATAGATAAGTACATACAGAAAACCGACTGTCCCTAAGCCCTAAGGTAGGTATAAACCTGTGTTTTAGGCGACAGTGCTCTCCTTATCTGGGGACACGGGAGTGTCCCCGCCAAAGACGAGCCAAAGGAAACGGGGCACTACCTACCTTTTCTCGAAGCGTTTCGTCGAATTTTCGAACCGTCATAGCTTCGGTCCGAATGACGCTAGAAAGCTGAAATTTTCAGGATAAGATGTTGTTGGGGGACTTACCGAATATACCAAGTTTCAATTTTTTAGCATTTATAGTTTCAGTTTATTGATTACCTAAAATACGTCGATTTCGTACTCACTCACTGATGATCATCAACTGAAAAAAGGTACTTCCTGAAGTGCTAGAAGACTGAAATTTGGTATGTAGGCTAGAATTTGCATATAAACAACAGGAAACTTAAGAAATCTGAATCTTTTCATCTCCAACCCCTCGTATAGGGGGTGCAAATCTGACAGCATTTCCTTGTATTTTAGAACAGTCATAACTTCGGTACGGAACATGGTAGAAAGCTGTAATTTTCAGGATAACATGTCGTTGACAGATTTATTAAACTTACCAAGTATCAATCATCTAGCATTTATGGTTTCAGATTTATTGGTACTTGAAATACGTAGTTTAGGTTTTTTTTTTCACTTTTACGAAAAAAATCAAAATCTCTAGGACTCTAGGGTGGGCCATGAAAAAAGGATTAGCTGAAGTACAGGAAAATCAGCTAAAAAAATCAAAAAATCTAGGGCGCCTGCCAAAAATAAATGAAATCCCACCAAAAACATTTCATGTAAAATTGGTTGCCAAAGACTCACAAGTGCATAATGCTTTCACTGTTAAAAAGTTATGAGATCTCTAATTAGAGCCAAGCCCGAAGGTGAGCTCCTCTTTGTGCTGCGCATCATAACCCACGGAGTCTGTCTCAAGTTCAAAGTACATAGTTCTAAATGCTCTTTACTGTGTACCAAACTAATAATATTAAATAACATGTAAGTCTATATATAAAACTTGTCCCTAGAACCTCTACATTTTGGTAAAAAGGTACGGCTTGGCCGTTTCGTATATGTCGCCCTAACTATTCCTTAATGACTTAAATGTTATGTCAGGAAATGTTCGACGAATATTAAACGGCCAAGCCATACCTTTTTACCAAGATGTAGAGGTTCTAGGGACAAGTTTTATAAATAGACTTACATGTTATTTAATATTATTAGTTTGGTACACAGTAAAGAGCATTTAGAACTATGTACTTTGAACTTGAGACAGACTCCGTGGGTTATGATGCGCAGCACAAAGAGGAGCTCACCTTCGGGCTTGGCTCTAATTAGAGATCTCATAACTTTTTAACAGTGAAAGCATTATGCACTTGTGAGTCTTTGGCAACCAATTTTACATGAAATGTTTTTGGTGGGATATAAATTACTCAATATATTATTACATGCTATCTGCATGCAAAAGTACAAGTCGATACATTAGTTTTTTTTTGTTTTCTTTACGTATTGGGTTAATATAGAAATACTGTAATAATTTCTCAAAGGCAACTTATCCACTTAATACTGAAAAGTATACTAAACTAAAATCATACTAATATTATAAATGCGAAAGTCAGTTTGTTTGTTGATTTGTTGGTTTGTCCTTCAATCACGCTGCAACAGAGCAACGGATCGACTATACCCATGCCAAAAATCAGGACCTGGAGAGTGGCTTTTTTTTACTTTTTATCCCGGAAAATTGAGGATTTCCCGCGGGAATCCAAAAAAAACTTATTCCACGCGTACGAAGTCGCGGGCATCAGCTAGTTAAACTAATATTATAAAGAGAAAATATTTGATTGTTTGTAATGGATAAACTCAAAAACTACCTACTCAACCGATTTTAAAGCATCTTTCACTTAAAGAAAGGTACATTATCATGCGCACACACTTGTGCACATAAATATCTCCCGCGCAGATCGCTTAGTCTCTCTGGAGATAGGCCGCCGTGGCCGAAATTCGGTCGGTAGGACATTATTGTAACTCAAATTACTTGATCATGGCAAAAGATATTTTGCAGCATGTGAGTACGTACGAGGCTCAAGCAGGGATTCCCATGGGGCCGTGTTTATTGAAAAAGCATGTCTGCTCCTCGGGGGCGACATGATATATGCAAATACCCGCCCGCAGAGACTGACGCCGGCTTAATGTGTCTTTTGACACGGCTGAAACAAACCACAGATTATATTATAGTCAGTTCCAATAGAGATGAGCTATTCTTTCAAATTCTCTAACGTCTAATCAGGGCATCATAACATATCATACTAATAAAAGCAGCAGAAGCAAAGCAGAAATCCTTTGTGGGGTCGAGTATTACCTGTTATAATATGGTTCCGAAGGAACTTTTGGATTTGCCATTGCACAAATTTAAAAAAACCGTAAAAGAACACTTGTTGAGTCGGGGCTATTATACCTACAATTGACGAATTTCTTAATGACAAAGTTGTATGGAAGCAACCGACTTTGGGTCCAGCTCCCCACAGGATATAGTATAATAACTTACACTATTGTATTTTATTTTATTTATATACTAGCGGACGCCCGCGACTTCGTTCGCGTGGCATACGTTTTATAACTCCCACAGGCATTCCTTAATTTTCCGGGATAAAAAGAACCTGTGCACAAAACATCCGTTGCTCTGTTGCAGCATGATTGAAGGACTATTGAACGTCCTTTGGGAAAGAATTTTCAATAACTGTGAATTACCTATGTATTTCATAATTTAAACCCGTTGCCCAAACGTCAAGTTTCATGGCTATAACTTGAAAAACGGCGGCCTTTTACACCAACTTAAAACCCCTGTTTTACCCGTTAGGGGGTGGAATTTTTAAAAACTGTCACACACGTAATTCTTTATTTTTTACCGTTAGCCAAAACACCAAGTTTCGTTGATATAACTTGTAAAATACCTTGAGGAATGAAGGCCTTTTATACCAACTTTCATCCCCTATTTCACCCCTTTGGGGGTTGAATTTTCAAAAACTGTGAAATACGTATTTCTTATATTTCAACTCGCAGCTCATATACCAAGTTTCATGGCTATAGCTTTCATGAAAATTTTCAACCCCTATTTTACCACTTTAGGGGTTGAATTTTGAAAAACTGTGACACGTAATTCTTTATTTTTTACCGTTAGCCAAAATACCAAGTTTCGTTTATATAACTCGAGAATATCTTGAGAAATGAAGGACTTTCATGCAAACTCTCATCCCCTATTTCACCCCTTCGGGGGTTGAATTTTTAAAAACTATGAAACACCTATTTCTTTATTTTCAACCAGTAGCTCGTATACCAAGTTTTATCAATATAACTTGAGAAATGACGGACTTTCATACAAACTTTCACCCCCTATTTCACCCCCTTAGGGGTGGAATTTTGAAAAATCCTTTCTTAGTGAGCGCCTAAGTCACAAAGGGAACCTACTGTCAAAATTTCAAGTTTCTAACCCCAGCGGTTTAGGCTGTGCGTTTATCCCTTAACGATTTTATATATATATTAGACTAGCGGACGCCCGCGACTTCGTTCGCGTGGCATACGTTTTATAACTCCCACAGGCATTCCTTAATTTTCCGGGATAAAAAGAACCTGTGCACAAAACATCCGTTGCTCTGTTGCAGCATGATTGAAGGACTATTGAACGTCCTTTGGGAAAGAATTTTCAATAACTGTGAATTACCTATGTATTTCATAATTTAAACCCGTTGCCCAAACGTCAAGTTTCATGGCTATAACTTGAAAAACGGCGGCCTTTTACACCAACTTAAAACCCCTGTTTTACCCGTTTGGGGGTGGAATTTTTAAAAACTGTGATACACGTTATTCTTTATTTTTTACCTATAGCCAAAATACCAAGTTTCGTTGATATAACTTGTCAAATACCTTGAGAAATGAAGACCTTTGATACCAACTTTCATCCGCCATTTCACCCCTTTGGGGGTTGAATTTTCAAAAACTGTGAAATATGTATTTATTAATTTTCAACTCGCAGCTCATATACTAAGTTTCATGGCTATAGCTTGAGAAATGAAGGACTTTCATACAAACTTTAAACCCCTATTTTACCCCTTTGGGGGTGGAATTTTGAAAAATTGTGAAACACGTATTTTTTTATTTTTAACCAGTAGCTCACGTACCAAGTTTCTTGGCTATAACTTGAGAAATGAAGGACTTTCATACAAATTTCCAACCCCTATTTTACCCCTTTAGAAGTGAAATTTTGAAAAACTGTGACAAATGTACTTCTTTATTTTTTACCGAAAGCTAAAATACAAGGTAACGTTGAAATAACTTGTAAAATATCTTGAGAAATTAAGGCCTTTTATACCAAATTTCATCCCCTATTTCACCCCTTTGGGGTTCGAATTTTCAAAAACTGTGAAACATATGTTTCTTCATTTTCAACCCGCAGCTCATATACCAAGTTTCATGGCCATAACTTGAGAAATGAAGAACTTTCATACAAACTTTCAACCCCTATTTTACCCCTTTGGGGGTAGAATTTTGAAAACCTGTGAAACCCATACTTCTTATTTTTTAACCGATAGCTCACATACCAAGTTTCTTGGCTATAACTTGAGAAATGAAGGACTTTCATACAAACTACCAACCCCTATTTTACCACTTTAGGGGTGGAATTTTGAAAAACTGTGACACACAATTGTTTATTTTTTACCTTTAGCCAAAATTTCATGTTTCATTGATATAACTTGTAAAATACCTTGAGAAATGAAGGCCTTTGATACCAACTTTCATCCGCCATTTCACCCCTTTGGGGGTTGAATTTTCAAAAACTGTGAAATATGTATTTCTTAATTTTCAACTCGCAGCTCATATACTAAGTTTCATGGCTATAGCTTGAGAAATGAAGGACTTTCATACAAACTTTAACCCCCTATTTTACCCCTTTGGAGGTGGAATTTTGAAAAATTGTGAAACACTTATTTTTTTATTTTTAACCAGCAGCTAACGTACCAAGTTTCTTGGCTATAACTTGAGAAATGAAGGACTTTCATACAAATTTCCAACCCCTATTTTACCCCTTTAGAGGTGAAATTTTGAAAAACTGTGACACATGTACTTCTTTATTTTTTACCGAAAGCCAAAATACAAGGTAACGTTGAAATAACTTGTAAAATATCTTGAGAAATTAAGGCCTTTTATACCAAATTTCATCCCCTATTTCACCCCTTTGGGGTTCGAATTTTCAAAAACTGTGAAACATATGTTTCTTTATTTTCAACCCGCAGCTCATATACCAAGTTTCATGGCCATAACTTGAGAAATGAAGAACTTTCACACAAACTTTCAACCCCTATTTTACCCCTTAGGGGGTAGAATTTTTAAAAACTATGAAACACCTATTTCTTTATTTTCAACCAGTAGCTCGTATACCAAGTTTTATCAATATAACTTGAGAAATGACGGACTTTCATACAAACTTTCACCCCCTATTTCACCCCCTTAGGGGTGGAATTTTGAAAAATCCTTTCTTAGTGAGCGCCTACGTCACAAAAGGAACCTACTGTCAAAATTTCAAGTTTCTAACCCCAGCGGTTTAGGCTGTGCGTTTATCCCTTAACGATTTTATATATATATTAGATTAGATTAGATTAGATTAGATTAGATTTACGAGTTCCTAAGTATTGTTATATGTTTAAAAAAAAAAAAGCAACTGTTGAGTTTCTTGCCGGCTCTTCTTGGCAGAATCTCCTTTCCGAACCGGTGGTAGAGTCAAAACATGACGTAGCATAAAAGACACCTGTATGTCCTACATGTTAATTGAATTGAATATTATAAATGCGAAAGTGTGTTTTTTTGTTGGTTTCTCCTTCAATCACGCCGCAACGAATTACTTTTGGTATGGGTATAGTTGAGGATCTAGAGAGCGACTTTTATCCCGGAAAATTAAGAAATTCCCGCGGGAATCAAAAAAAACTTAAACCACGCGGATGAAGTCGCGGGCATCAGCTATAGTCTACTATAACGATTAAATGAAATGTCAAAAACCTAGCTCGAGAACGTCTAAAGCGCCGGACAAAGAACGTCGCTTACGCGTTTCACTAAAAATGTCTTCTTGCGTTCTTCATCTTAGAAAAACTAGACTAAGTATAGATAGTCATAGAACTAACTTGTAAATGCTATTATAGGTCATTATCCGACCTCCTTCAGGCCAGTAAATGCGTGCGTCTGTTACATTACGCGGCGCGGGCATGAGGCAGGTAGGATCATTGGGCCCACTTTTACTTTCAGTCACGACGCTCGGCCGATGACTTCTAGAGTTCTAGCCACATTGTAGCTGCAAATGTAGATACTGTATCTTAATATTATGTTACTAACTGCCTAGTGGTCTAGAAACCAGGCTTCCAATTCAGGGTGGTCGAAAGTTCAATCAATCCACGCACCTCAAACTTTTAGGAGTTACTTAAATGTGTAAATTAAATATCAAAAACATCCTGAGGCATGTTCTAGAGTTCATAATGTTCTCAAAGGTGTTAAACTTGGCCAGCGTGGTGGTCTATGGGCAAATCCTTTAGAACTGTGTTCGATGATATAGCGATGCCCGATGGGTTGAAACTTGAACATATAATAGGTACTTACATATGATATCTGTTAAAGTATCTACGAGGCCCGGATTATTTTAGATATTGAAAACGTTTCTTTTATTGTATATTATTTATTTAAATCAATAATTGAGATACATTTTTTTATTGAGATGACATAAAGTGACAAGATAATAAATTACCTAGTTTTCTTTTTCTACTGTTGACAAGATAGATACTAAACGAACCTTCATAGAATACATTATTATCGAACCTTATTTCAACAATAACCTTGCTCTATTTTTTATAGATTTTAAAATATTATTAATGTAAATAAAATAAATAATAAATAAATGGAAATATAAATTTAAAAAGGTAAAATTCTATATTTCTGCGTAAATTGGAACGAATTTAAACAAATGTCAATACTGCCGATTTGACATTGACGTTAGGAGCAAAACAAAGTTTTGTTTTGTTCTTTTTTTTCTGGTCGGTGGTTTTGTTTTCGTTTGACTTTGACCTTTGTTGATTTCGCCTGTTTTACTTAAATCATAATTTCCCCAATAAAAACACTAAATATATGATAAAATAGATAAAGTTCCACAATAAACGAACTCAAGTGTTGAAACTTTAAGTCTATTGCATGTCGTTCGTTAAAAAAAATACAAACAAGCTGTCGTCAAAACACTGCGCGTCATGCTTTATCAGTGTTTATCAAATTCACTAATTACAATTGTAGATAAGGCGGGTTACTATTATTTAATTTATTCATCTCACCCGCACTCAGTGGGAATAACTTAGCCATGGCGACATTAATGAAAAAGGTTACAGTACTCGGAAACTTGGTGAAAAATGTGAATAATTGCATTAAAAGACTGTCGTCGCATTTTGTTTATCACCCCGACGATGAAGCGCCGGTGGAAGGTATCTTTTTAGTATGCTTTTATTTTTCATTTGTTTTTTTTTTCCAATATTAAGTAGAGGTTATGATAGTTATGCTAAGTACTTAATTGGTTGAAATACCTAAATTGTTTCTTTTCTTTTGAACATTACACTTATTTAAGTTATCTTAGTTATATTTTAAATAGTTGTGGTTATTCATTTTCTTAAGTTTTGTGTTGATTTACACATAACTGATTCTTTGTTGTATCAGAAATTAGCTGATGCCCATGACTCGTCCGCATGATTTAAGGTTTAATTCCTTATGTGCCAGGATATCCTTAATATACCAGCATAAAAAGGAGCCTATGTCACGCTCCAGCCTCTCAATTATACCTATGCAAAAAATCATGTTGATCCGTTGCTTTGTTGCAGAATAATAGAAGAACAAGCAAATAAATTTTCGTATTTATAATATTAAGGAGTGTGATAGCTGTAACAATTTAGATGATAATATTCTGGCCCTAACAGAATAACAGCGTTGTGATTACATTTTGTACCCACAACATTCAGCTGAGTTCGGGCCCTTTCGTTGGCACAACACATTTTAGATGTATTATTATTTAGATAATTATTTAGGAATAGTTGTCTGACTGTTATCTGACTGTTATTATTTCAGTCCACTCCCTTACATAGCCAAACTTTTTCTCGCTTCCCACCCATCTTGCATGCATTGTTCCCCGTCATTATAGTTTGTAGCAGGCAGTACCTATCGTTTTGTAAATTAATGTAAGCATCATCAGTTGTATTTATTTTATTAAATTAAGATCTGTTTAAATATCAATTTACAGGAGAGAGGGCTAAAATGAACATGATGCAAGCCATCAACAATGCTATGGACATCACCCTCAAGAATGACCCCAGTGCTGTGCTGTTTGGTGAAGATGTGGGCTTTGGAGGGGTCTTCAGGTGTGCTTTAGGGTTACAGGTATATTTATATAATATTTTTAATTTTTTATTATAGAAAAGGCTACAATTAGGCTTTGCATTGATGAGGTCTAGCTAAGAGGGCGCTTGCCTAGAAATATTGTCCTCTCAACAGAATTTTGGCCACGGCGGACAATCTCCACAGATATTAGCCATCTGTGTGGGAGATATTATAGTGCACAAGAGTGTGTACAAGAGTGTGCACAGTTGCACCCTCAATTCCCTTACTCTCATGGGGCAGAAAATACGACATGATTGGAGAAAGATCATGCAGGATAGCTTTACGTGCTCTCTGAGGTATTGGGCTTAAATACTGTTAATTTCCAAACTCCAAGCTAGTACTGAGAATTTTTTATCAAAAACTACCTTAAATATGGCATCATTATTTAAAAATTTGACATTAGCTGATGTCAAAACGTGTTGTTGAATTGAAAATTTGAGTAAGGTAAAAATTTACACGATCCTTTTCATTTTAACTAATAACTAACTTCCGGATAAAGTCACGTGTTATGTCGAAAAATGCCCGACTAGTATCGAACCCGTTCTGGGCCCTTATTCATGAGCCTGTTCGCTCGACGCGGTGGTTGATTGACTGCGGGCCGCATACCGTACAGCTCTGTTGAGGTGGAGGGGGAGGTGGTAATACGTCCTCTCCGGCCGACTCCTGCTGATCTTCTTCACTGGCGTCATTGTGATGCAAACATGCCTTGATCCTTTTCGTCATGTATTCCAGGAGAAGTATGGCAAAGAGCGCGTGTTCAACACTCCGCTGTGCGAGCAAGGTATAGCGGGGTTCGGCATCGGCCTGGCCACTGCGGGCGCCACCGCCATCGCTGAGATTCAGTTCGCTGACTACATCTTCCCAGCGTTTGACCAGGTATGCCCTCATTTTTGGAGCTTACCTCCTTAAGAATCGATTTTCATATGTATCCCGGGTTATGAAAGTTTATGGGGAGTAAAATCAATCTTTCTCTGTTGTGTTATTTACTTTATGTTTCCATGGTAACACTTGTTTATGTTTCCATGGTAATAACACTTTTCGTTCGTAAGGAGTAAACTCCAGTCATGCGCATAGACTATAATATGTATATACTAGGGAATGCGTCGGAGCAGACACACACAATAATTTTTTTTAGACCCGAGTTTAGCTGCAATCAGAATGGCTGGCAAGTGATGATACCACATATCAGCCTGGTGGTAATTGATGATGTAGTCTAAGATGGTAGTGTGGCCTAGTTGTGACAACGCATATCAGTTGATTGCGAATATTAAGCATGGTTCAAAAATTAGAATCCTGAGCGTCAGCGAGGGAATCAAAAGAGCACGAGGTGAAAAATCTTTTCACTCGAGTGCAACACGTAACTTTTCATCCCACCACAGCGAGGAAATGACATGACGTGAATGAAAATGGTGCGCGCAAAGCAAATTAAAAAAGTACACCAAGAAGGTTACGAGTGTCAGTTTTTAACAAATTAAAAACAGTTGTATGGAAATTCGGCACCATAGAGGTAGAAGTAAATAGGTTTTGATGATGTTTTGAATTCACAAACTTCATAGACGAGTGACATTTCTTAACGTGCACACGATGTTCTAAATTCAATTTACTTTATCCTCTAGAGGATAATAACGGCTTTTGCATTCAGATATCGAAGATAAAAAATACTCTTTCCGATGGTGGGATGAAAAAGTCATTTTTTTTGTAAGCAGAGAAGTATTTTTAGATTTTGGTGAATGAGATGTTAATCGATTCGTTATTACGGTCCGGGTGACATAGTCTACATTTTACATATTAGGCATATACCTATAAAATTAATATTTCGCAAGTATAGTAAAATCCCGATTATCCGAATCAAATAAAAGGAGTATTCCGTAAAATCGAAAATCCGGATATCCGATTTTAAAGTCAAATCAAACAATAATTTTATAATAAATAACTTTTTTTATTAAAGAAAGAGTTTTACATACATCATTTAGACAAATCATTACGTCAAATCATTTCTAAGTCGGTAATTAGAGCCGTGAAGAATGAGTCCGGATAATCGGATATTCGGATAATCGAGATTCTACTGTAACATCCAAAGAATACTTGTTTTCCAGTTGGTAAACGAAGCGGCCAAGGTGCGGTACCGCTCGGGGGGCCAGTTCTCGTGCGGGGGCCTCACGGTGCGCGCGCCGAGCGGGGCCGTGGGCCACGGGGGCCTCTACCACTCGCAGAGCCCGGAGGCCTTCTTTGCGCACGCGGCCGGACTCAAGGTAACTCAAAGCATCTTTATTCAAAATAGGTACCTACAAAGTACACCTTCTGAAGGTCATGTTTACAAGGAATAAGACTCGATTGTGATAAGGTAGGCTTACTACCTCCCTGGCGCAGTGGTGAGCTTTGTGGTCTTGTAGTGGTAGGTCGAGTTCGATTTCCGGCGGGTCAATTTTCCCAAATTGGATTGAAATTTCTGAATTTTCTCTTGTCTGTTCTAATGGAAGGCTTCGGCCCTGACTAGTTATCACCCTATCGGTAAAGACGTACAAAGTGATTTAGCGTTTCGGTACGATGCCGTGTAGAAACCGACCAGGGGTGTGAGTTTAATATAACTGCCATACCCCTAACAGGTTAGCCCGCTACCATCTAAGATTGCATCATCACTTACCATCAGATAAGATCGCAATCAAGGGCTATCTAATAGTGGAATCCATATATATGCGGAATATTATAAATGCGAAAGTGTTTCTGTCTGTCTGCTGCACATGTCTGTTACGCTTTAACGGTCCATCTTTTTAACCGATTTTGATGAAATTAGGTATAGTGATTGGTTGCATACCACGGAGGAGTTCAGACGGAAATAAAAAAAAACTTAATCATGCTCAGGCTCAGGTGGAACGTGACACATTTTCGTGCAGCCGGTGTTCATAGATTTATAAGACGTTAGTGAATAATTTAAAAAAAAAAAAAAAAACAAATCTCTAGGCACTTGACTAAAATAACTATTGGACATCAGTTGAATTTTATACGCTTAGTTATCCATCGTTTTACTGCCTTTTCTAGGTGGTGGTCCCTAGGGGTCCAATAGCGGCCAAAGGTCTGCTGCTGTCGTGCATACAAGACCGGGACCCCTGCATATTCTTGGAGCCCAAGATCCTGTACCGCTCAGCCACTGAAGACGTCCCCGTAGATAGCTACACACTGCCGCTCGGGAAGGCGCAGGTTTTGAGGGAAGGTATGTTGAAGTTTTAGGTATTTTTACTAACACTTCAGGCGTAGTGTAAACTGGCATCGTGGTCTGAAATGCCTTGTTGGTCTAGTGTTTTTTTTTTAATTCTTTATTGCAGGGGGATGATGTCGCTCGCGTCCGTAGGACTTTACCACCTTTTCCTCGAACAAGGCCCACCCTACACGTGTCGGGTGGTGCTAAACGAGCGACAACGCCGAGCAACAGGCGGCGGTTGAATAACCTGTCCTTGGCTACCACTACCCCTGAGGCACTAAATACCCTCAAAAAGTGTGGCAGTGGGGGGGTTTCCCCCCCAATCCTTATGAAATGTCAGTTATACGAGAGAATGTTATGTCATGCGATCCGGCTAACCCCCGGCGCTCTCCGGTACCCGGGCTGGAGAGTGTGAAATCTGTTACCGAAGACACCACTGGAGTGAGTAACCAGGCTTCAGTGACTGTAAATGTTACTGGAAAAAGCAAAGAAGCAGTTTTGGAACCAGAAGAAGAAAGAAGAAACCAACACACACAAAACCACCAGAAAAATATTCCAGGCAAAAATAAAGACAATAGTAAGGAAATTAGACACCAAAGCAAACTAGTGCAACAAACTTTTCATAGAAGTATGTTTTACAATACTAAAAATCCCTTAACTAATGAGCTATCTGATTTAGAGAAGGCTTCCCCAGCACCAAACAGTGACAAGAATGAAGATACAGGAGGGAAATCAGTTGACTGGCAAAGAATTCCAGTCCCAAGACAGCAAAAACGGCGCAGAACTTCTACTACTCCATCTCCACCTAAAGGTATAGTGACTGAGACAAACAAATATAGCTCACTTGACATTGATGTTGATGATGCTGAGACACTACGATCTGATACAGATAGCAGACAACACAAAAACAAACCCCCACCTATCATGCTGTATGGCATTGATGATATAACTAAACTGGCTGAACTAATAAAAACAGTATTAGATGTGGAGGAGTTCACCATTAAAATAACCACCCGAAACCAGCTTAGAATTAGTTGTTCTACAATAGACGCGTACAAACGGCTTATGAATATAGTAAGAGACAACAACTTGATTGGCCACACTTTCTCTAGAAAAGATACAAGACCTTACCGAATAGTCATCAAAAACCTTCACCATAGCACACCTGTTGAAGCAATAAAAGAGGCTATAGAGCAGTCTGGGGACAAAATCTGTGGCGAAATAGTCAATGCCCGTTATGGACCGGATAAAATACCTCTTTCAACGTTCTTTGTCAACCTGGAGGCTCATCCTAACAACCCTGAGGCTAAGAAAATCTCATATATATAATATAACACTCGGGTAGTCATTGAAGACCCCAGAAAAACAACAAACGTGCCCCAATGTAAGATGCCAGCAATACGGGCACACTAAAAATAACTGCCTTAGACCTTACAGGTGTGTTAAGTGTGCAGAAAATCACAATACAGCAGACTGCCCTAAAAAGGACCGTAATACGCCAGCCAAATGCTGCCTGTGCCTAGGAAATCATCCAGCAAACTACAAGGGTTGCCAGGTGTTCATGGAAATAAACAAAAGAAAGAAAAATCCCAGAAACAGAGAACACACAAATCCAAGAACAGAGTCAAGATATAGTGGAAGGCACGAAGCCCAGCCCCAAGAAAACACAAGGAAAAATGATACACAGAGAGAATCTGAGAAATGCAAAACGTCAGAAGCACAGAAAAATGACCACAGACGCACAGGAGAATCCTCTTCTAATGAATACCGGACATACGCTGATGCAACAAAAAATCTAAGGACAGACAATATTACAACTGAATGCAGATTGGAAAAATTACTCACAAAACAAGCTGAAAAGCTGGACAAATTAATAGACCAGATGTCTATAATTATGAACTTATTGACATCAGTAATACAAAAGCTTGTCTGATTCAATGGCTACCTTAAGAGTTGCAACTTGGAACGTTAATGGTTTACATAGACATAAGAGGGAAGTAGAAATTATCTTACAACTCCACAAAATAGATGTGTTATTAGTATCAGAATCTCACCTTATTGCAAATCATAACTTTTCTATTAAAGACTATGTTACATACTCTACACCCCATCCAGATGGTACCGCACATGCCGGCACAGCTATAATTATAAAAAGGAACCTTAAACATGATATTTTGGAAGAATATAAAACATCCCCATTACAAGCTACAACCATTTTAGTTAATGATAATCATGGGTCACTTACCCTATCAGCGATCTACTGTCCACCCAAACACAATATAAAGGAAGCTCAATTCACAGACTACTTTAAAACCCTTGGAAATAGATTTATCGTTGGTGGAGATTGGAATGCCAAAAATGTACAATGGGGATCCCGTCTTACGCTACCCCGAGGTAGAGAACTTAACCTAAGCATACTTAAAAACAACTTACAAATCTTAAGCACAGGAGAACCTACATACTGGCCTACTGACCCCAATAAAGTGCCAGACCTTATCGATTTCTTTGTATACAAAGGGTTATCAAATATGTACCTCGGTGTCGAAAGTTGTTTGGATGGTGACTCTGATCATACGCCGCTGATAGGAACCATAAGTACTACGATAATCGAAAGGCCAACAAAAGAGACCTTGTATAGTAAACATACTGACTGGGATGCCTTCAGAGACTACATTGAATCTCACCTATCACTGAAAATCCCACTAAAAACAAATGAGGACATTGAAGAAGCAGCCATCGCTATAACTAACCTTATTCAAACTGCAGCGTGGATCTCTACACCCGAGAAATGTCATACTCCGGTTATAAATTCAAAATACTTTTTTTTCACAGAAAGAGCAAAAATACTTTTGCCACTGAGTTTAAGCAGTAAAGGCGCCCTTTTTTAGCTAATAAGTTGAACAATTATAATTTCTTTGAGTGAAAGCTTAGATTCAGTATTTTAAGAGTGTACTACACTTATTGACGTCCAGTTATTTTTAAAATATAATGGTGATAATCAGTAACGGTATCTTAAAACTAAAGCTACGAGGGTTCCAAACGCGCCCTGGTCTGAGAAGAGCCCACAACAAACTTAACCGGTTTTTAGGGTTCCGTACCAAAATGGTAAAATGGAACCCTTATGGTGCGACTTTCTCCGTCTGTCTGTCCGTCCGTCACACTCGATTATTTTTCATTATCACCATTTCACAAAGGAACTATCGGAGTCATTAGATCAAATCATTGCCAAGCTTCCTTGTATTGCTATTTATATTGTACTTCTATGTATAGTATTCTATAGTTGTACTTGTATGTCCAGGCGACGCGGCGACGCTGGTGGCGTGGGGGACGCAGGTTCACGTCCTGCTCGAGGTAGCCGCACTGGCGGAGCGGCAGCTGGGTGTGAAGTGTGACGTCATCGACCTCATGTCCATACTGCCGTGGGATCAGGAAACCGTGTGCAGTGTGAGTGTGACACTGCCTTAATCGCACTATAGCCATATATTATGTGACCGGTTCTTAACTCCCGTGTTTTGTCGGAATATGTCCGACTAGTTTCGTTTAATATAGATAACTGGCTGATGCCCGCGACTTCGATGCTTCGCGAAAAAATATGTTTTTTTGATACCCACGCGAACTCCTTAATTTTCCGGGATTAAAAGAAGCCTATGTCACTCTCCAGGTCCTCAACTATACCCATGCCAAAAATCACGCCGATCCGTTTCTCCGTTGCAGCGTGATTGAAGGACAAACCAACAAACAAACACTTTCGCATTTATAATATTAGTATGATTAACAGCTAAGCTATTTGTTATTTCATTTTCATCGAATCAACTCGGGATACATAAAAAACTTGATCCAAATATAGAATCGCCAATCGGGTTCTAAAGACAATTAAATTAAAAAAAATAATTTAATATAAAAAATTCTTTTTAAACAACCGACTTCAAACTCCCGCGCCAACTTTACAACAACAAGCACACGCTATACAAAGTACTTATTTTATTGTTGATATTTTAAAAACCGCTCGACCGATTTCGATAAAATTTATATGGGACCACTTGGGAAATATGCCCTTTCAAATAAAAAAGAATCATCCAAATCGGTCCACCCAGTCAGAAGTTCTGAGGTAACAAACTAAAAAAAAAAAATACAGTCGAATTGAGAACCTCCTCCTTTTTTGAAGTCGGTTGATAAATAAGGTTCTTGAAAATAAATATATTTTTTCAGTCGGTGAAGAAAACCGGGCGCTGCCTGATAGCGCACGAGGCGCCTCTTACCTCGGGCTTCGGCGCTGAGCTGGCGGCCACTATACAGGTCTGTGCCACTTGTTGTAAAATGGCACCGGAAAATTGCAAAAACCGTCAGATTGCAATCTAACGCTTTTTATCTCGAGATAGATTGTAAACTTTTTTTTTATCCACTACAAGTTAGCCCTTGACTGCGATTTCACCTGATGGTAAGTGATGATGCAGTCTAAGATGGTAGCGGGCTAACCTGTTAGGGGCATGGCAGTTATATTAAACCCATACCCCTATTCGGTTTCTAATGGGCATCGTACCGGAACGCTAAATCGCTTGGCGGCACGTCTTTGCCGGTAGGGTGGTAATTAGCCACGGCAGAAGCCTCCCACCAGGCCAGACCAGGGAAAATTCAGAATTCATAAATTTCCAAATTGACCCTGCCGGGGATCGAACCCGGGACCTCCGCACGTTAAGACAACAGCGTTACACACTGCGCCCCGGAGGTCGTCAAACTGTCGACAGATTGTGAACCGTTCAATGTTCTGAGTGTCAATTTTTGAAATATTCATTGTATTTACGTTTTCTTGTCCCTTTCTTGTAGGTTAGGTTAGGGTTCGACATAAATAATTCGGTAGTGTTAGTACTTCAATTAGGTTCTATAGGGTTAATATACCTAACTGATTACAATCTACCGAAAAATAATGCGTTAAATTGTAATCTTTCGACAGTTTACAATCTCGCTAGATATATTACAATCTAACGGTTTTGCACAATCTTACGGTGACATATACAAATCTAGTTTTGATTGTGTTATTTTCATGGTAAGAGATTAAATAGTTACTTAGTACCTAATATATTTAATAGCATAGAGCGGTTAAGAGTACTTAGAAAAGTCAGTGAAGGGGTCCTTAAGAGAAAATTAAAGTAAGTTTTCATTAACGACTCCTTCACTGATTAATCTCCGTCCAATCATTTATTTTACTTTTGGCAGATGGAGTCAATAATGTTCTAACGCGTTACTGATCCAATTTTTGATAACAATCGACTTACTTTATTAAGAAGTTTTAATCGAATTGACACATTGATATTTACCTTTGCTCAACATTTTTTTATTGTTTTATAAACCAACCAACCAAGCGTTCAAATGAGTAAGTATATTAAAGTACGTATTAAAACAAATCATTTGTTTATATATGTTTGTGAATAAGTAAATACAGTCCACTGAACCGACCGAGGAAATTTAGTTTGAATCCCTCCCCAACATCTTTGGTCCTTCGAGCCGGATCAAGAAGCCTGAAGAACCAAAGCTTCAAGAACCGAAGTGTTAAGACCTGAAGCCCTCAGATCAAGATGGTGCGGACTAGAAGTCAGAACTCGCAACTTGGTGATGAACATGCTATCACGCCACAAGAACCCACACCTCTTTACCAAGCACAGGTCCGTTTCACGGGTCAGTCTCCGTCAACAAGCGCCGGTCAAACTCGGCAAGAACCTTCTCTGCGCGCTCGTCTGCCTTCACCTACGCGATCAACCCAATCGCAACGATCCACAGCGAGCAAGAATGCTCGCATGAAACAAGCTGAATATGAAGCAGCAGAACGACTCGCCACTATCAAAATGCGTCAGCTCGAACAGCGGATGCAAATTGAAGCAGACCTGGTACAGAAAAAGTTAGAAGCTGATCTAGCTACTATAAAAAACGACGACAGAATGAGCACGCAAGGGCCTGAGGAAGCGATCCATACGAAGCAACGTATGGGTGATTGGTTATGTCATGCCGAACATACACGAGGAGAGCCACCCTCCGACAATCTACCTGCGCGAGAGACCCGAACCCTTCACGCCGCGGAGACCACCGTGAGGCATGACACGAACATTACCGAACCCCGACCCGAACGTAATAACGAAGATCGCCGACCCCCACCACGCTATTCAACGGAATTTCCTACTTTCAGTGAGTCCGAAAATGAGTGGATGCCATTCAAAGCATCGTCCACGCGCCTTCACAAGTTTTCACCAATTGAAAACATACAACGCCTGCGCAACTCGCTTCATTATCGCTCGTATCATTGCCTGCATACATTCACATCACTTTTTGTTGCATCAGCGAAGCCCTGAGAACTCCGATGAATCACTCCACTTCGTCTACAACTCCCGAACTGTGAAGACCAAATAACAAGAACCCTGCGAGCTATTGTGAACCTTGTAAATAGAACATAGAACATTAAGAACATTGTGAACAAGAAAATACAGTCCACTGTACCGACCGAGGGATTTTAGTTTGAATCCCTCCCCAACAATAATTATAAAATGATAATAAAAAATTAATGAGATTAAATATAACGCCCACCATAAATTACTTTATGACAATTATTCTGAGGAATCCATCAATATAGGCACCAATAGTACGTTTGTATCGGTGGACCATGTCCTTTCACTCAATCAAATTTTTTATTTTTGTCCTGTATTTTTATTTATAATATGGTCATTTGGTAGTTTTACCTGGAAAGTTTCTCGGGAGTTTTGAAAATTGGTGTATTTTATAGATTTTGACGTGCTCTTTCCGAATTTTCACTTTGCCACCTCGTATCTTTGCCACTCGCGCCGCCATGTTGGAAAAATGCCGCCCAAAAACTGTTTTTGGGTGCTTATACACCAATTTTCAAAACTTTCCAGGTAACCTTCTTCTGTGTTCCCGAATGATTATAATATAGGGCTCTTCAAAGGGCGGATAAACAAATATCTCAAAAGCCAGCAACGCATTGGCGGTTCCTCTGGTGCTGCAAATGTTCAGACCCGCCTGCTCGTTTGCTCGCTATACATATAAAAAAAACCCTTTTTGAGCACCAATTTACTGGGCTATTATTTTAAGTAATAATAATAAATTGTTGTGTTCCAGGAGGAATGTTTCCTACACCTGGAGGCGCCCGTATCCCGGGTGGCGGGCTGGGACGCGCCGTTCCCGCACGTGTTCGAGCCTTTCTACCTGCCCGACAGGTGGCGCTGCCTCGAAGCGCTCACACAACTCGTTAAATACTAACTCGCACTATCACAATTGGGTATTTGACTACTATTCAAATAAATTATTTTGACGTGATAACGTCTTCTAAATCGATGAACACCGGCTGCACGCACGAAAAAGTGTCACGTTCCGCCCGAGCCTGAGCGTGCGAGTGAGAGCGCGGAACAAGCGATAGAGAGGCACGATCGCGTGACGTCAGAGCTGGCAGTTGGAATAGTTCTGCTACTGGAACGCCGCCACGCGAGCGCGCGATAGAACTTCTAGTTATCACGTAAAACTATCGTCCGTAAACCGACTTTACAGACAACCGTATTTTTTTTAGTGATTATTGAATAGAGGATCTCCCAAAAGTAAAAAAGTGCGTCGAACTTTAATGACGTCACATTTCAGAATCCATACTAATAATGTTAATGCGAAAGCGTGTCTGCTACGCTTTCACGGCCTAACTAATCAACCTATTTTGATGAAATTTGGTACAGAGATAGTTTATATCCCGGGGAAGGACATAGGCTTTTTATTCCAGAAAATTCGAGTTCCCGCGGTAATTAAAAGCATCAATCCACGCGGACGAAGTCGCGGGTATCATCTAGTTTCATATAAATACCATACTTAGGACGCGTTTTGACGTTTGGTAAAAGATTGACTATTTGTCAAATACCCAATTACATATTATTTACTGTAGAACAATGACAATAAAATTATATTATACAATAATAGTCGCTACTTCTTTTATTTCCCTGTTCGCATAACATTACGGTATGATACGGAACATGAAAAGGTGGGTTGAGAATGAAACACAGTTGTTTTACCTAAATTATTTATTGAAAGTGAAAATCATTCTATAAAAATTAATTCTAGAAAATAAATCAGTTAGTTTAAAGTACCTACGAAAGAATTACTTAAAATAAATGTCAAGAAAATTAACACTCAACTGAAATTTAAATTGTACCATTTTAATTAATAATGTGTCAACACTATTTCTTTTCCCTTTATGAATACAGGCGAAAGAAAAGGATAGAATGCTAACTGTCAATAACTGTAGTCTGGATATACTTGATACTGTAATAGTACTTGATCTGAGGCACCACAAAAAAAAAAATTAGAATATTTTTAAATCCTCAAATTGACCCTGCCAGGAATCGAACCCGGGACCTCCCACTATAAGACTACAGCGCGTACTTATGCGCCACGGAGTTCGTCAAACAGACCTACTAGTTATTTGTATGGTAACATAAATAAAAGTGATTCTGATAGGTTGCACCTGACAGAATCACTGTTATAAAAATAACTAGTATTTAATCTGTAGCCATACTAACTATTCGACACAATCACTTTTTATGCCGCTACAATTCGTAATTATAAGGGTTGACACATTATCACCTAACTTACTCAGTTGTGCCATTCTTTATACAAATGGTAGAGAAAAAATACAAGGCTCCATTAGAATATTAACCTACTCTTAATTAAAACTAACGTTATAACAAATTTGTTCCAATAATAAAAGTTATAAGTACTATGCGTTTTAACTAAGAAGACCATTGGCATACCTATCAAACTTGTACCTACAAGCAATTATTTTAATAATCGGTTACATATATTTTATTGCTTTATTTTTCTAAAAACAACTACGAAAAAATAAGTACAAGAAACTCAAATCAACTTACAAGTTTGATATCACAATAGAAACATTGCAAAGGTCTTCTTAGTTGTAATGTATAGTAGTTATTTACAATAATGGATTTAAAAACTAAACATAGAAAATTACATACCTATTTCATTTTGTGATGTCAAATATTTACAAGTCCTATTTTTGTTTAGTCTAGTACAATCGGCGAGAGAAGAACATAAGTCAAACAATGTTTGCTTGCATTGAGATAGCGTCCATTATAATCTAGTTTGCAAACCAAACAAAGACCCTGCAGGGTGTATTATGCAAATAATTATATCGTGTTCTATTACAATATTAAACTTACAAAACATTGCTCATTTACTCTTAACAGTGAGCATTTTTCCAAAATCCTCAACATGGGTGCCTTTGCACATGACGATATTTTGTCAGCCTTCAAACGCACGTAAATATTATGTCGTCGTGTGCACAGGTTCCAAATAAACAAATTTCTTACAACTATTTTTTAAAGATTTTTTTCATTATAACAGTAAGGTCCGGTCGCATTGAACTCTGTCAAATCAATAAAAGCAAAATGAGTTGCACAAATCATGTTTGAAATGAATCCACTCAACCCAACTGTGCAACCCAATTTTATTCTTTATCGGTGTTTAAAGTTTATCGGTAACAACCTGTCATACAATCGGACCTAAGAAATAAAGAACACAAACAGTAGTTTAACTAGTTACAAACTATAGGCATAACATAAATTTTTGTATGCAGCAATATAAAAATCGCAATAAATATCGAGAGAATCAGTATCAAAAATTCTGAAAGTTCTTAACAACACTTATTTTTTCATGTAATTTTACTCGTCAAAGGACCGTTGCGCCCGGGATGGTTTCAGATATGGTCCAGAAGATGGGGAGTATGGGAACCTTTGCATGTATCGCTCTAGACGCAGGTATTTGACTGTTATCAGGCGGCCTTCGTACCACCAGCCGTGCAAACTCTTATAGACGATGCCAGCGTCAGTCGGAGTTGCACATTTGACGTACACGCAACAAGATGTCCTCTCTACATCAATGTGGAGGATATTGCAGCTCTCACATTTCTCCAGAATCACATCTTGGATCACCGTCCTTAAATTCGGGTTAGCATCATTCTTTTCGAACATGTGGCGGATCTTCAAGCATGGCGTTGGTGATACTGTGAGGTTATTGACTGAGCCCTCCTGTGTCTCGAACGCCTGTCCCTGCCAGGAAGTGCTGCGTTTGGGGCTGCTGCTCGCTATCCACCTCCACACCCTGCAATCCTCTCCGTCCACAGACTGAACTTCCATCCGCACCCTACTCTCATTTCTCTGAATAAACTTAACAGCAGCATCCCAGGTTGAAGCTAACTTTTCCCTGTTCTGAGGAGATATCAATGTGTCCCTGACGTGATCCACAGATATGTACGGCTCCCCGCTGTCTTCTGTCTCCTGGGAAATGACATCAATAATTTGCTCCACCATTGAGTAAATTTCTTCATTCTTCTTTTTCTTATAGCTTTCATAAAATTTGTAAGCTCTTTGCAAACCTAGTGCTAGGGCTGCTAACATGCCAACAATAACGAATGTTGAACCTGCAGAGTATAAGGTGTTGACAAATAAACATGAAATGGGCGTAGAGGGGTCAGAGAGGGCTAAAGCAACACTGCCTTTGTTGCGTTGTTGGACTACTACATCAGTGGACGTCAAGGTAGAGTATTCTACATCTTTTGTGTACAAGTTTTTGAGCTGAACAACATTCACACCCCACTGGGGATTGTGAACTAATAAGACTTGTAAATTATTGAGATCAGTTCTACATTGACTGACATCTATAACCTCCGCCCGAGCACTGGCCATTTCGATTATTTCTTTCTCCGTCAGATAGGGCATAGCTCCAGGCTTGCCACATTTATAATTCACTGCACGGGAAGTGAGCTCCGGATGTATAACTTTAAACAGATCTTTCGCATAGCCAACTTGTCCTTTGGGCACACAGTTTATGCCCGGCCTATTCCCTGGTATGTGAACTTGACAGATCGGTATGACACTACTCTGGTCGTCCACAACGGAAGTGATATCATTTTTCTTAACTATGTACATAAAGAAAACGCAAAAAAAAAAAAGTGCAACAAGACCAACTAGAGCGAGTGAAACCATGTTACTTTTCAAGAATTTCTTGTCATTGCTCGACTTGTAGTCAACAATATCAGATCTGGCAATTCCACTGATGTAGGTCCTCCGAGGGGTTAATGTACTGCCATTGTTAGTGTCTCTGTCTAAGAATGAAGTTGGCTTGGAAGGCTCCGCTTTAAGGCCCGACAAGCGTCGAGTGAAATTGCTTAAATAAGGAGATTCAACTTCATCAATAGTGGATGTGGAGGGTTGGTACGTATTGGTGCTGTAGTTAGATGTATAGTTTGACGAATAGTTACTGCCTGAGGGGCGGTCTGCTAGAGAGGAGGTCAAACCGAGGCGTGACCTAATAGAGTTCAAGTGATCGGAAGATGACAAACTGGAACCAAAGTTAGAAGTGCGAGATACAGAGGGACGGGAGAAAATTGAAGGCTTGGGGGGACTAGTTGAGACATCATGAGTCGGCAGCGTGCTGGATATGTAATCACTTGATCGGGAATTGCTTCTGAAGGAGGTGGAAGTCTTTTTATCGCCGTCCACGTCACTATCCGAGCCAGTTTCATAATCGTCCTGATCGTTAGCGTATGTGCGAGTCACACGGCGGGTGGTGACCGTTTCTACTTCCTCACGGGTGCGGACGGGCGACTTTTCCTCGTCAGACTCTGAACCCTTGTCGGAATCGCGTTTTACTGGAGAGTCCTTTTTCACTGGTGTACGCCGGGTTTTAGTGACCGGAGGCAGCATAGCAGCGCCAGTGGTGGCGCGACGGCCTCGTTTTTCCTTCACATTGTTAGTGTCTATGTCAGATTCCTCGCCGCTGGAATACCGCGCGAGAGACCGTCTACTCTCGACCTTGCCGTCGACGCTATTTCGAGGCTTGCTCTTGTTGTCGAGTACCATTTTCAACTTTTTCACGAGCAATTTTCTCGTGGACGCCGTTATAGGCATCACGGGGAACCCATGCTCTGCTAGTTTTGTACGGAGCTCCGCGTCTGACATTGAATCGACTTGATCGGCCATTGTGAAATCTGCAAGGCACACAAACAGTTTTAACACACTACCACTTGATTAGCAATCAAATACACAGTTTAAAATGTAAATGGCGTTGTGATTTACCGTATTCTAATATGTGCACAAAAAGCAATTTATTACGTCAATTACTAAAATACAAAATTCACCGGCGCGTCATCCCGCACGCGCTATTTCGTTAACCACAGACAATTTTTAAAAAAATCTAGAGAAAAATGATAGTCTTCAGAATTTTGAATTCACTTCAGTGTTACCACCGCAAAATTAAAGAACCTACCATATACTCATACCAACATTAAATTAAAATCTACCGAAATCTGCCACACCTTTAATGAAATGCTTTATATATATATATATGTCAACGTAAGATTGCAATTTCGCTAGTTAGATTACAATCTAACGGTTTTTGCAATCTTACGGTGACACATACAAGTTTGAAGAACAATGGAGAAGTTTCATGATGTTGTTAATATTATATTCAACGTAATAGTATTAACATATATTTAGATCAAAACTAATCAATCACTATAGTGTCGATAAACAACATACTCTTAATATTCTTTCATCCTCCTCAACTCCAGACTTTTTACCGTTTTCTTTTGAGTCTTTCACTGAATGTGATGTTAAGAAGAACATTCGAACTCGATTATGCTGACGCGAGCTATATTAATTTGACTGAGAACCAACTTAACAAGCTTGAGCGACTCCAAAATCTTGCGATTCGGTTCATATTCGGCTTACGCAAATACGACCACGTATCCGAATTTCGTCAAAAGCTCAAGTGGCTCCCTATACGCTGTCGCCGGGATCTGCATGTACTTTCTCTTCTGTGCTGTGTGCTATTTCATTTAAAAACGCCCTCCTACCTTAAGGAGAAATTCAGTTTTTTTGGTGTGCAATCCGATATAAGACCATGCCAAACCTTAACGCTGAAAACCCCAACTCATAAAACGAATATCTATAACAATTCGTTCAGTGTTTGAGCTGTTCAGCTATGGAATGCACTTCCACTTTTTTTTAGGTCCAATTAAATCGCGCTTCATTAGTTTGCACCACTTTCCTTGTTTTTATATTAATTGGCACACCAAAAAAATATTTATTGGGATTTTTAACTGTTGTGCTTTGACGCATAGGTACAATACAATATTTGTAGGCATTTTTTTAACTTCCGCCATTAGTAATAAACAAAATACGTACCGAACGGCGCAAGCGATAATGTTCTTGTACATGAGTTAATGGAAATTAAGGATTTAGGAGTAACTATTGACAGTAAGTTAACCTTCAAATCGTATATAAGCAATGTTGTAAATAAAGCCGCGCAACTTTTAGGATTTATTAAACGCAATACAAAGGCTTTTTCGTCAAGGACTAAAATTATCTTATTCAATGCATTGGTAAGAAGCCACCTTGAGTTCGCCAGTGTTATCTGGAATCCATCCTTTAGTGTGCACTCCCAGCGCATTGGAAGTGTACAACGAGCTTTTACTCGACACCTTGCCTTTCATGCTAGCGGTATATCACACAGGCAACCCTATAGTCAGCGACTGACTCATTTTAAATTGATATCTCTTCGAAATAGGTGAGAAATTCTCGATCAGTGCTATCTTCATAAAATTGTACACAATAAAGTAAAGTGCAGCAATATTCTTAATCGCATATCGTTATCTGTCCCACGTAGATATCCCCGTTGTTGCATCTCGAAAACGTTTCATATTCCTTTCGCGAAAACACATCTCGGTCGTCAAGCTCCCATTGCGCGTATTTGTGGCAAATATAACGAATTGTCTAAAACTTTACCAGGCATCGACATATTTCATGACTCATATACTACTTTTAAGAAAATACTCACTGATCATGTATCAGCGAATTTCACTTTGAGGTAATATTGTTTTTTTATTATTATTCTTCTTTTTTTGTTTTTTGTTCCCTAAATTATTATTATGAATTAAGTATGTAAGTAAGTTTGTAAGTTTTGAATACCTAGTTTGTAAGTTTTTATACCTCAATTGCCAAAATTTAGTTTACATGACATAATATAACCTTTCAATGTTATGTGCACTTGTAATCGATTTACGTATAAGAAATAATAATAATGTGAACGTTCTTGTGTTTGTCATATATGTAAATTGTTAGTGTACTAAATAAATAAAATAAAATAAATAAAAGCGACTACACAACAATAAATTTGTACGTACTTGGTGAATACGTGCTGCGTCGTCTACTTCTCCATTCAAATTATAAAGAATAATCTTCTTCCCAAATAGCAGAAATCTGCCTGAGATGGTCACACTTTTTCAATTTGTTGATGGTTGTTACTTACCATAGACTTTAATTATTTACATAATAATATTATACCACAGTATTATATCATTGGTTGTTACTTTATTGTCTATGCTCAAAATATAGACAGAAAGATGCTTTGGGTTCTTGCAATGTTGGTAAGCGCAGCCGGACACCTAACCGGCTTGATAATATCTCTGGTGGCATTTTGCAAACCTACTCAGAACTAATGACTTCCAGAGCCGTCAAGCCAGTTAATATTTTTAAAAAAATCGCGACATTTGTCCCCGCGGAATGAGGATCTTTGGTTCCTGAATCCCGCGGGACTTCCATAATTTTCCGGGATAAAAAGTAGCGTGCTAATCCAGATTCCAGACTATAATCTATCTCTGCCAAATTTCATGCAGATCCGTTCAGCCGTGATTCAGTAAGAAACACCCATATACATTTGTAATATTAGTATAGATTTATTTTGGTAGGCACAGAATTACTGGGGGTGTGGCCTTACATTTTATACTATGATACTAGCAATTAAATGGCTGTACGTCGCGTCGCAACTTGAGTCAAATGACTTGTCGTCAATGGACAAGTTCTACGCGCAAACTAACAGAGCAAACTTGAATGGAACCACAATGTTAAGAATTTATGCCATTGCAGTGCGTCGTTTTATTATTATTCTACACTGTGGCCATTCGCAACAGGTAACAGACGTTGGAGTGTGATAGCTGTTACCTTGCTCTCAAAATGAAATTTCGGCTGGAGTAGCACAGGGTGCGCCTCCAGTTACTCGGAGCATTACATAAAAGTAATATGGGCGGCATGGGTGCGGTGCGGTGAACATTCAACATTGATTAATATTATGTAACATGGGGGTGAATTAAAAAAGTGGAAGCGAAGGCCCGAATGCCCAATTTCACAAGGCCGTTACTAAATGTGTTTACTTAGATGAATAAAACGAATTTCATTTTTAATATTTTATTTTGAAAGAGTACATACGTTCATTACAAATACATTAAAAAAAGTGAAGTTTTGTCACAGCACATTCAGATCGAAGAATATCTTAGAGAATATCAGTTTCATTGCACAGGGTTATTTTAAAATACCAGCATAAATTTACCAATTAGTCAATGAATACCAGTATGCTTTTAAAACTTGTAAGTTTTACTCACTTTTACGTAAGTCGCTTACTTACTTACGACGAACAGTCTTGATAGTCACTTATCGTTTGCAAATTAAGTGTAAACTACTTACGAGTACATAAAACATTTTAGGTGTAATTGCGGCCTTATACCGACTTTATATTTTCTAGTGAATTCTGTTGAATTATAAATATACATAAAACCGGACACACTCACGTTTTCAGCGTGACGAGTCCGCGCGAACAGGCTCATGAATAAGGGCCCCGAACGGGTTCGAAACTCGTCGGGCACTTTTCCGACATAAAAAGTGAGTGTATCCGGTGTATATATTTATAATGAATATCTCTCACGATAGTTTAAACGTTAAAATTCTGTTGAACAAATTCTCAGTAATTTAGTGTAGTCTTGGGATCGTGTAAAGAATTACCAACGATTGAGTTACATAAAGAAGATTTTAGTTTGGCAAAATATAATTATAGTGTTAGCTTTATTGCTGTTTGTCATTAAATCTCATGACACAGGAAGTATAATATCTGTCAATTTGACTAGTTTCATGTCATTCGATTTAATCTGCGGAAACGAACGCCATATTGAAAATAGTTTGCATAAATACGAGTATTTGAACGATGATCTGGGGACACGGGAGTGTCCCCGCCAAAGACGAGCCAAAGGAAACGGGGCACTACCTACCTTTTCTCGAAGCGTTTCGTCGAATTTTCGAACCGTCATAGCTTCGGTCCGAATGACGCTAGAAAGCTGAAATTTTCAGGATAAGATGTTGTTGGGGGACTTACCGAATATACCAAGTTTCAATTTTTTAGCATTTATAGTTTCAGTTTATTGATTACCTAAAATACGTCGATTTCGTACTCACTCACTGATGATCATCAACTGAAAAAAGGTACTTCCTGAAGTGCTAGAAGACTGAAATTTGGTATGTAGGCTAGAATTTGCATATAAACAACAGGAAAATTAAGAAATCTGAATCTTTTCATCTCCAACCCCTCGTATAGGGGGTGCAAATCTGACAGCATTTCCTTGTATTTTAGAACAGTCATAACTTCGGTACGGAACATGGTAGAAAGCTGTAATTTTCAGGATAACATGTCGTTGACAGATTTATTAAACTTACCAAGTATCAATCATCTAGCATTTATGGTTTCAGATTTATTGGTACTTGAAATACGTAGTTTAGGTTTTTTTTTTCACTTTTACGAAAAAAATCAAAATCTCTAGGACTCTAGGGTGGGCCATGAAAAAAGGATTAGCTGAAGTACAGGAAAATCAGCTAAAAAAAATCAAAAAATCTAGGGCGCCTGCCAAAAATAAATGAAATCCCACCAAAAACATTTCATGTAAAATTGGTTGCCAAAGACTCACAAGTGCATAATGCTTTCACTGTTAAAAAGTTATGAGATCTCTAATTAGAGCCAAGCCCGAAGGTGAGCTCCTCTTTGTGCTGCGCATCATAACCCACGGAGTCTGTCTCAAGTTCAAAGTACATAGTTCTAAATGCTCTTTACTGTGTACCAAACTAATAATATTAAATAACATGTAAGTCTATATATAAAACTTGTCCCTAGAACCTCTACATTTTGGTAAAAAGGTACGGCTTGGCCGTTTCGTATATGTCGCCCTAACTATTCCTTAATGACTTAAATGTTATGTCAGGAAATGTTCGACGAATATTAAACGGCCAAGCCATACCTTTTTACCAAGATGTAGAGGTTCTAGGGACAAGTTTTATAAATAGACTTACATGTTATTTAATATTATTAGTTTGGTACACAGTAAAGAGCATTTAGAACTATGTACTTTGAACTTGAGACAGACTCCGTGGGTTATGATGCGCAGCACAAAGAGGAGCTCACCTTCGGGCTTGGCTCTAATTAGAGATCTCATAACTTTTTAACAGTGAAAGCATTATGCACTTGTGAGTCTTTGGCAACCAATTTTACATGAAATGTTTTTGGTGTAATTATTAATTCAGTCTCCTGCCATGCTCCCATGCTATGTCGTCTTCGAACAAACATATTGGCCCCAAAAAAACTAGCGCCATCTAGTGGACGTAGTTAACTTGACTAAGTAAAATTACACAGTGTTGCTAAAACTAAAAAACTTGTTCAAATTTTATTTAGAGTTGCCACAATTTAATGGTGTGCCGATTCGATTATGCGAATAAAGGTTATCGATTTGGTTCGATAATTAATTCGAAATTAGAATACAAATTGTCTAAGATAAACGTATAAGCAAATTGTCTCAAGAAATAAGTTACAAAGTGTCTGTATGAAATTAGTTACAAATTGTCTTATGTACAGATTGTACAGATTATAAAAGTGAAGTATTAAAAAAATTATTAATTTACACTTCAAACAGTCATCAATTTCCAATCAGTGTCCAGTTAGCATTTAAAAAATTATTTAATCGAAATGGTTTGGCAGTTGTCCTTCCTTAAAGACAACTGACCTGCTTTGGGGAAAATTCTCTTAGAAGGAACGGAGGTGGATGGGATGCACGAATATTTAATGAATGAACCTAACTAAATAAAATTGTAAAAAAGTGAAACTTC
This sequence comes from Erebia epiphron, assembly GCA_963932025.1. Classification (NCBI taxonomy): domain Eukaryota; kingdom Metazoa; phylum Arthropoda; class Insecta; order Lepidoptera; family Nymphalidae; genus Erebia; species Erebia epiphron. The sequence continues at coordinate 17,417,125 of OZ009960.1, forward strand.
TTTAGAATCGTTGTGATTTGAAAATTCGATGAAACGAATGTTGTCGTCGCGGTACAAGTGGCGCCACCGGACGAACGTGTATACAAACCGTTACATTTTTTGTAAATTTCTGTTTGATTGTTCTGTTTGGTTGTTGTTGTATTGTAGCACTAGAAAGTCTGATTTGTTAATTAATTTTTGTTTTATTTTTAATCCACCTTTGGTTGATAAAACGAAAACGAAACGAAAAAGAGACAAACATATTCTTACTCGGCCTGCGAGAGAATGAGGTTTTTATATTTATCTCATTATCTCGTAGGCTACTTTTCTGATGTTTCACTTCTGCCGTGTATGAATTGCGAATACACACTTTTTTTCCTAGTAACGGTGATTCTTTTTGTAAGTCCTCAACATGATTTTCTCCCAACAATCGATGATCTTAATGATAATCTATACCAAACGATCATCTTTATAATCGATTAATCGATTATTTTCAATCGATTACGCACAGGATTATGCCACATCCCGCAGAAAAATAAAGAATATGGCCGTCGCAATGGACGAATAATTAAAACATTTTCTTTTTGGTGTAATTCTCGCGTTAAGTTTAACTCTCCTCCGCCCCGCCTGTTACAAAAGTTTTCAGTGCTGAGATGTGATGTGTGATTTTGGACTCTTATTGAAGAATAGAACGAATACTACATCTACAAGTTATTTTTGTTACGTACCTACATAAATAAATCATACTAATATTATAAATGCGAAAGTCACTTTGTTTGTTGGTTTGTTGGTTTGTTGGTTTGTTGGTTTGTTGGTTTGTCCTTCAATCACGCCGCAACGGAGCAACGGATTGACGTGATTTTTGGCATGGGTACAGTTGAGGACCTGGAGAGTGACATAGGCTTATAAATATCATCTACTGTTTTTATTAATGTCCTCGATCCACAATTTCAGTATTATTATTGTACTAAATACATCCTAAGTATTTAGTACAATATTAATACTGAAATAATTGAGTGTTGATTGGACGAATATATAGGTATATATATAACATATAGGTAATATAGGTATAAATATAACTACTATATGGTTTGCCGAGTTTCAACTACGACCACTAGACGGCGCTGATTTCTAGGTGCCAAAAATTTGACGTGAGTTGGGCATCTATTTCAGGTTGTACATATTTATAATATATTCATGCTCCTGCCGGCAGACTCAGCGATTATTGAATACTTTTGTGTTTAGATCGCATTTTGATTTAGAGCTTAACGATAGCAATCGTGGCCGGATCAAATGAATATTATCTGTAAGTTTAGCTAGCTTTTATCTTACATTAAATCTCTCGTGGAACCTCTACACGTTTAACACTCTACTCGTGCAAGTTCCAAATGAGAGTACAAATATATTAAAAGTGTTACATTAATACCTACTTCTGGATTGTCTCTTACACTTGTATGTAAAGAACATCTTCATCAATCTTATAAAGTATTTAGTCTTACATGAATGAAAAATAAGAAATTACCGGTATTTTAAAATAACTTACACATACATAAATAATTCTTTTCAGGGTAAAGGGTCAGAAAATAATTTTACACTAGGTACTAATAAAGGACTATAAAATAAGAATATTTACAAGGGTATAGGATTTATCTTTAAAATAATACATCGATTTTTGTAAAAAAGTAAATAGCCTATAATTATATAATAAATAGATAAGATATCTCCCTAGCGAAAACTACTTCGTCTTCTCGCTAGTAAGAAGTCCTGAGTTCAATTCCTGATTTAAGAAATCACTTTTTATAAATAAAATTATTTTTATTACTACTTTGAGGCTTGAGCCCTAATTATTCATTAATTAATAGATGCCCGCGACTACGTCCGCAGTACAAGATTTTTTGATTCCCACCGGAACTTTAATTTTTGGGATAAAGAGTATCCTATGCCCTGCCCTGAGATAGGATTTATCCCTGCATCAAATTTCGTCAAAATCAGTTAAACAGATGCGCCGTGAAAGCGTAGCAGACAGGCAGACAGACAGACAGACAGAGAAACACACTTTCGTATTTATAATATTAGTATGGATTCTGTCACGGACACAACATTTAACCTTCCATTTACAATACTTTTGATAATGAATCATTATTCGGTGACATACACTTAATAATAAACATTATATAGCCATCAATTCTTAAAAAATAGTTTAGTGTTCAGACTATGGGATTCCATCCTCCGAAGCCCTCTTCAAGCTGTTTCGCAACCGCCAGGCATAGTCTGTCTTGATATGGTGCAGCGATTACCTGGAACAGGAGCAATAAGGTAATAATCGGGTACAAGTGGTAATCATAGATAGATATGGTACTCCTTAGTAATCTAATACATCATACCAATATTATAAATGCGAAAGTGTGCGTTTGTTAGTTTATCCTTCAATCACGCCGTAAAAAAGTAACGGATCGATGTGATTTATTGCACGGGTATAGCTGAGAACCTGGAGTGTGACACTGGATACTTTTCATCCCGGTAAACTACGGAGTTCTCGCGGGAATTTAAAAACTTATTTCAAGTGGACGAAGTCGCGGGCATCATCTATTACATAATATGGTAATAGCATGCCTAATAGTAATAGCCTTTTATTACCATGTGTACCCACACATGATAATAAAAGGGTAAAAATGGGAATCGCTCACAGGGTACACTCGGTACACTGGGATACATTAAGGGTACAAACGGTAATCAGTACTTGTATCGCTACGGGCAGCCCCTGGTGCATCCCCATGGGCACCGCCGTGGCCGGGAAGCCCAGGATGTTGAACAGCATAGAGTACATCACTCCCGAGGCTCGCAGGAACACCTGGTGGTGGTAGTGCGCCAGGGAATTGTGCACTGGGTACAGGAATACCCCGTCGGTACCCAGTTTTTCCTGTAACAAGCGGAAAGTATCGGGTTGAGATGGTGATGATAAAAAACCGCGGCTGACTCTGTTGTGGGCTCTTCTCAGACCAGGGCGCGTTTGGAACCCTCGCTTTCAGACACCGTAGTTTATTATCACTATCGCGTCCTATACTTTGTTATCATGACGTTCAATAAATATGTTCTGAGCTTAGTTTCGAGTGAGTGACAGAATGGTAAATTGAAGTAAAATTTTAGATATATTAAAATTGTTATTATACTTAAAATATGTATTCTTTTAGGGTTCCGTACCAAAATGGTAAAATGGAACCCTCATGGTGCGACTTTCTCCGTCTGTCTGTCCGTCTGTCCGTCTGTCCGTCCGTCATACTCGATTATTTCAGTAACTACCGAAGCTATCGACATGAAATTTGGAATAGTTGTGTATATTAGTAGCCCAAAGACACTGGTAAAAAAAATTGGAAATAATTTTTGTTCTTATTTAAAAAGGGGGGAAAATCGGAGGGTTGAAATTTAAAGGTGAGATAACTGTACTGTGTGGGGTATCATATGAAAGGGTTTACTTTGAACATTCTAAAACAGATTTTTAATTATTTTTAGTCATGATAGTTTTTGATTTATCGGGGAAAAAGTCTAAAAAAATACCGTTCCCCCCCCCCCCTTATCTCCGGAGTTTACCAATCGAAAAATCTGAAATAATTATGGTCAATAGAAATTTATGTATATTTTACAGGAAAACTATAGCCAATGCTCTAACTAGCATAGTTTTTTTGATATTAACAGTAAACCTCTACAAACAAAGTAAGTTTTGCGGTTCATTAACAAAGGTAATTATTACCGTCAAAGATAGGGTTAAACGCAAGTTCTTCTAAGTACTCGTCGTCAAATAAACATATTGGTTTTTGCCTGATTGTTTTGCTTCAGTACCTACTTCTTGAGTACGGAACCCTCGGTGCGCGAGTCCGACTCGCACTTGGCCGGTTTTTTTTATTAAATCCATGCTAATATTATAAATGCGAAAGTGTGTCCATCTATCTGCTGTGCTTTCACAGCCCATTTGTTAAAACCGATTTTTATGAAATAAGGCCCAGGGGTAGGTTGTATCCCGGGGACATATGCTATAAGACATAGGCTACTTTTTATCCCGGAAAATTTAAGAGTTCGCGGGGGAATCAAAAATTTTAATCCACGCGGACGAAGTCGCGGGCATCATCTAGTACATTTTTATAAAATATTCATTTTCAATTAGGCGTCATGTCACTCATGACCATCAGTGCGAAATATGTGGGCCATGGCTGATGCTGTACGTAGGCCAATGTTTTGGCGTTAGTCATTTGACTTAGGAAAAGTAACTTATAATCAATGATGAGCTGATCAAAATTGGTGGAAAATATGGGCCCAATAGTAGTTAATCTATGGACGTTAAAGTTAAAGCGTAGCAGACAGACAAACGTACACACTGTTCGGTCTAAGACCGTTAAATGTTGATGTATTAATAATTATTTATTTATTACTAGCGAATGCCCGCGACTTCGTCCGCGTGGTTTGAGGTTTTTTGGTTCCCGCGGGAACTCCTTAATTTTCCGGGATAAAAAGTAGCCTTCGTCCTTCCCCGGGATACAACCTATCTCTGTACCAAATTTTACCAAAATCAGTTGAACAGATACATTTGTTTGATTCCCGCGGGAACTCTTCAATTTTCCGGGATAAAAAGTAGCCTATGTGCTATTCCAGACTAAAATCTATCTCTGTGCCAAATTTCACCCAGATCCGTTCAGCCGTTTTGGCGTGATTGAGTAACAAACATCCATTTGAGGTTTTTTGGTTCCCGCGGGAACTCTTTAATTTTCCGGGATAAAAAGTAGCCTATGTGCTATTCCAGACTATAATCTATCCCTATGCCAAATTTCAGCCAGATCCGTTCAGTCGTTGGGGCGTGATTGAGTAACAAACATCCATACATCCATACATCCATCCAGACATCCATCCAAACTTTCGCATTTATAATATTTATTTGATTGATGATTATTTGACTAAGTTAGAATTATAATTATTACAATAATTATAATTAAATGATAAATACTAATTATATAAAAGATAAAGAGCACGCCTGATGGTCACGATGATGATTTGCGCACTGATTTATTGTAAGATTAAACGTATAATGAAAAGAAGGTTAATGCTTTTGGAGCAAATTGTACGGTTGGACTGTGGATACACACACTTTCGCATTTATGATATGAGTATGGATTAGGCTTCTTGTTCCTTCATTACGACTAGAGGTGGTTAATATAACACGTAGCTCAGTATCATAGCGCGCTATTGTTCCTTAGCGCGGATAACGTGTTATGTAAGGAGCCGCCATGACGCTACGGCGTTATGAATATCACGCGATCGCGCGCGGCGCCTCGTAGCACTTGTAGCGGCGCCCGCCTGCCGGTAGCGCGCTGCCGCTGGCCGATGGTTAGTCTCGCGTAACGCGCTGTTGTGAGTGAATGTCATATTTGCGCGTTACGAAATTTAGCGCGCTACGAAATTAAGCGTGCTGCAAGACATATCGCGCCTGCCCGCCGCCCACACGATTTCTTTTAACAAGCACGTTATAACATAGCGTATTTAAAAGCGTGCCAATAATGTATAGTTTATATTCCGTGGCATGCTCTAAAAATTTATAGTTTATAGTCCGTAGCGTGATATGGATTTATAACAGTTTTGAACAACTCTAATTAAGAGTAACAGCAATATTTACCGTCAGGATAGCCTTGAGTCGGCTGGCCCGCTCGCGATGGTGCTCGCGCCGGTGCTCGGGTATGAACAGTTGCTTCTCTCGCAGCAGCGCAAAGCCCAGCGCTTGCAGCGACCGAGCCCCGGTGCCGTTGAAGTATTTTATTATTTCCATTAGCAGGTTCTTATCGTGCTACAAGTGAAAAATAAATAAAATGAAAAGATATTTAAAATTAGCAGATCCCCGCGACTTCGTCTACGTGAAATAAGTTTTTTGAATTCCCACGGGAACTACCTAATTTTTCGGGTTACTGTATAGCCTATGACGCTCACAAATAATGTGGCTTTCTATTGGTAGCAGAACTTTCAAAATCGGTTCAGTAGATCCAGAGATTATACCCCCTTCAACCTCACAAACTTTATCTACCTCTTTATAATACTAGTGGTTCGCCTCGAACTGAGACCTCGCGGTATCCATAAGATAGTTTTTGTAATAGTTAACTTTTAACATTAGATGCAAAAGAGCTAAAGAGTTATTGGAGAAGGTTGAATTATTGGGTACTCCTACTCAATTGTACATCTACTCCTATGGGCATGTCTAGATGCGCGCTCATCTTTACGTTCATAGACATCAGTAGGTTCTATCAGCAGACAATTTTTTTATTCCACGTAAGATGGTGCTAACGTCTATTATTTGTAAGCACAAACGAATAAACTTTTACAGAGCGCCATCTATTGACGTCATTGTGAAGTTCTGTTAAAAATACTGAAGCTCATTAATAAAAATTAAATAATTTCGATTCCTTATATTAAATATTAAATTATCAAATAAAAATTTAATAATTTCGATTCCTTATTTTAGTATTTTTTGTTCAAGTACAGGATATAATTCAAATAATTGATCAAGTTTCAGGCTCAGCCATTCAGTAAATTGAGAGTTCTGAGGTCAACTTTGGACGTTGGAAAAAACTCCACTTTGAAAGCCCCCATTTGGTAAATTTTAGGGGAAAAATTAAAAAATATATATTTTTGGACTCTATTCCTAATTATCTTTAAAATGATATACCGCAACCCTATGTAACGCTATAAAAAATATTTTACTTTGCATTCGCTTCTATGAGAGCCCCCCTGAATTAAAGATTTTTTAACTTTTTAAGCCATATTCATATATGTATTTAAATTTTATTATTACATAATATTATTATATTTAAATTTGAAGTAATTACGTTCGGTAATTCAGAAGTTATAAGGCTCTGACAGACGGACGGACGGACGGACGGACGGACAAGTGCAAATTCACTCAAGTAGACTTAGAGACCTATCAATTAGTATAGATTTAAAGGCGACTGAGTGACTAATTAATTATCAACACACAGCTCAATCCTAAAAACGGATGTAGACATCCGCTAAGAAAGGATTTTTGAAAATTCCACGCGATTTCAAATTTGTGAAGTCCACGCGGACAAAGCCAGTATTCTTATAATAAAGGTTATAAGTCAAATTTTGGTAAAAAATAGAAGTACCTTGACTTTTGCAACCCAAAGTGGTGTCATTAACGTGTTCATAAACGTCCATAAATTTAAAATTATTTAATTTTTCGATGCACTCGCTCAGTCTAGAGTTCAATGCCGTTAGTCTAAGGTACAAATTGATCAATCGATCGATTAATTATTATCGAGCGATCAATCCCATTAGCGTTAAATGAATTTTAAAAACCTTGATTTAGAGCTCAATTTCGTTTATGCATTCACACCCAGCGCTCCAAACGGAAACGTTTCGAAATTAAAATCAGTTGGTACTGAATTTGTGACTTTAAATCAAGAGCTTTAAGGACAATTTTATTTTGACGCCAATGTGATCGATCGCTTGACTACACTATTAGAAGATCTATTAGAAGACTAGAAGACTATTAAGACTTAAGGTTAGAGCAAAATTGATTGCAACTAATCTTTGATTGCCAAATAGATAAAAATAAATCGATTTGCAATAACGTTAAGACAGAATATACGTATAGAGCCTGCAGTCTCTATCTTCGATTCATGCAAATCGATTTGATGGAACTGATTTAATTTGATTAAAATTGATTGATGGGTCATCAAGGATCATTCTGATGCTAAATTATTGCAGGGCGACCTGGATAGATTAACTACTTGGTGTAATATTAATAATATGATATTGAATCATGCTAAATGTTCTGCCATTTCATTTCATAGAAAAGTACACCCAGTTTTATTTGTATATAACATTAATGGAAATAATGTCAATAAACTTAACTCAATCAGAGATCTAGGTGTAGTTGTCGATCAGAAACTAAGCTTCATTCCACACATTGATACAATTTGTATAAAAGCCTATAAGATCACTGGATTTATTAAACGTAATTCAAAAGATTTCCGTAAAGCATATACTAAAATTCAATTGTTTAATGCCCTAACAAGAAGTCTTTTAGAATATTGCTCTGTTGCATGGAACCCCTATTATAACGTGCACGTAGGGAGGATTGAGCGTATCCAAAAACGCTTTACGTATCACCTGATCCTTTGTGATAAGTTGGACAAAAAAAGGTATGCTAGTTATCCTTCTAGATTACTGCATTATAAAATGTTAAATTTATTCGATCGTAGAAAGCTATTGGATCTATGTTTCTTGCATAAATTAGTTAATAATGCTGTGGATGCGTCTCACTTGTTACAAAAAATTACTTTACGAGTTCCAAGATCAGCAAGTAGGCTATCGAATTTCGTACCATTCAGAGTCAGTCTCATTAAAACCAACTTAGGAGCCTCGGCTCCTCTAAATAGGATTATAAAAACATATAATGATATCGCCAAAAAACTTGATATTGACATTTGGAGAGACTCGCTCATCACATTTAAGAGTAAGCTCAAAAAACACTTTTTTGAACAATACCGCTAACATTTTTAACATTTTTAATTTTTAAATTTTAATGTTTAAATGATAATTTTTAATTTTTAATTCTGACGTACTTACTTAGTATTTTTTATTTTGTTCTTTGTTTTTCGTTTAGTATTTATATGTTTGTTTGTATGTAGTTTATTTATATTTATGTACTTGTGTCTATATAGTTTTTCATTCAATATCATTTGCATATTGTAAAATTTAAGATAATTAATGTAATTAAGTCAACCGCTGTAACTGCTTTATCTCATGAGTTTATTTTGTGATACAGAATTTAAGTCGCATGTTGTGGCTACCTATAAGTGGTTTTTATAGCATACTTAAGAACTGTATTTGCATTTAATATGACTGTATATTTTTATTGCTGTAAAACTGTTGGTGCCCTTAAATAAATAAATAAAAATAAATAAAAATTATTCCTTTTTTTTTAATAGGAATTGGCTACACTACGCTTACCTTAGGGTCGAGCGGATCTTGCAGCATATTAGGGATGTCTTTCATCGCGAAAAATACTGATACCGACATTTCCACAGACTCTTCCAATTCCTTGAATTTCTCCTGGAATTGAATAATAAGAATATTCTTCATAAAATGTATTTAAAACATCGCAGCGATGGAAACGGTGCAGTTGGAATTGGAGATCTATACTAATATTATAAATGCGAAAGTTTGGATGGATGGATGTCAGTTACTCAATAACGCCAGAATGGCTCAACGGATCTGGATGAAATTTGGCACAGAGATAGTCTGGTATAACACATAGGCTACTTCTTATCCCGGAAAATTAATGAGTTCCCGCGGAAACCAAAAACCCCAGTCAACAGACGAAGTTAAGGGCATCAGCGTGTAATAACCTACAATCTGGAAATCAATGATTATTGATTATAGTGGATCTAAAACTGCCTCGTTGATCTAGTGTCCCGGGTTCGAGTCCCGGGTCGGGCCATAATTAAGTATTGGGTCTGACTAGCAATTCTCAGTACTAGATCGGAGTTGGGAAGTTGGCGGTGTTACACCCCCGTGCCTCGGAGAGCACGTTAAGCCGTCGGTCCCGGCTATTCGGCCGGTTTCTGAATTGAGAATTTCATGTTGAGTCTGTCTCAAAGACTACTTAGGTAAGGACTAATCAAGCAAATTTTTGTTTCTGAATTTACATTGGGCTGGTTTCTGAAATAGGCATTCAATGTCAATTCAGAAACAAAAATTGGCTTAATTAGTCCTTAAGTAGTCTTTGAGACAGACTCAACATGAAATTCTCAATTCAGAAACCGGCCGTATATCACTAACATGATAATAGTCGTTAAAGCCCACCAACCCGCATTGGAGTGGTGGGTCTAAGCTCTAATTCCCTCTCTCCTATGAGAGTGGAGGCCTGTGCCCAGTGGGTTCTCAATGGGTTGTAGTGGGTGTAGTGGTGGATATGTCACCGTAAGATTATAAAAACCGTTAGATTATAATCTAACTCGCGAAATTGTAAACTGTCGAATGATTACAATATAACGGATTATTTTTCGGTAGATTGTAATCTGTTAGGTTTATTAACCCGACAGAACCTAAGTGCACTACTTGATTAATTATGACGAACCCTGACCTAACCTACAAGAAAGAGACAAGAAAACGTAAATACAATGAATATTTCTAAAATTGACACTTAAAACATTGAACGGTTCACAATCTTTCGACTGTTTATAATCTATCGAAAAAAAAGCGTTAGATTACAATCTTACGGTTTTTACAATCTTACGGTGACAGATATAAAGGTGGTCTCACATCGCAGAGCGCGGCGCCGCACTTCCTGTGCAGATAGTCTGTGGCGCGGCGCACGGCGGTTCCTATGGCGGGGTGCGCGGGGAGCAACGCGAGCGAGTCCGAGGCTGAAGTCATGTGGAATACCTGCCACAAACAACACCACGTGAGTGTTGACACACGATGGGGCATTCCATATGCTGGGATCTATAGAGCTAGCTTTGACTTGGCTCAGACTTTACTCAGAGTTAAAACGAGATGGACTTATGTGAGTAACATAAATCTGTCTCGTTTTAACCATGTCTTAGATCTAAGCAAAGTCAAAGTTCGCTCTATAGATCTCACACTTAAGTGTAAGGGCCCGAAATAAGCGACGGCGACAGCGGGGCGACGCGATTAGTCGAAGAGCTGGCTGAATTTTAATGAAATATTTTTGCAAAGGTCTGGTTTTCGAATTCTATAAGTACTACATTTAAAGATAAAAATAAAATCAAGTTGGCAAAAAAAAAATGTTTTTTTTTCAAATGTTATATGCTGCGTATTAGCGAAATAACCGCAAACACTCTACCAGACCGGCAGAACTGGATTCGCCAATTGACGAAATTATATTTTATCACAATTTCAGCTTACCGAACCTTCCCGAAAGTCGCTCGGCCGTCGCTAGTTTCGTGTCTGACGCTTTACAAACGCCAAAAGATTTGCCCACTACATCAGTCCAAAATGACATTCGAATTTCGAATTCTCGATCGACGGGACGGGACGGGACTTCGACACCATTGTCTATGGATTTAGCAGTCACGATCAAAAAGTCATAACACCTAGTGACCTAGACTGTGGATTATGATGGGCACGGAATTTCCGACAAAATAATAAGCTTCAATAAGAGTAGCTAAGTAAGTAAGAGTAATAATAAGAGAAGAGAGAGAGAGCTTTCACTCTCACGATCAAATTTTGATTTTTAAATGTGACTTTACTTAAAAACTGTAGGGATTTTTAAGGTAAACTAGCGTCATCGGCCCAACTGCGGAAACTGGCCCCTAGGGGGTAAGGCTTACCCTCAACCGGTCGACAGATACGGGTCTGTGCAGGTCCAGCCTGTGCGCCTCGTGGGCCGCCATGATGGATAGCGCGAGGGGCAGATCCTCCGCGTAGCGCGTCATCGGCCCCACTGTCAGATATTTGGCGTAGTTCTCATCCGTTAGCATCGGCACGTGGCCTCTGATTGATATCACTCCTGGAATATAACTTTGTGGTTACTTTAAGGCAGCCAATCAGTGGCGGACTAAAGGTGGGGACGGAGGGCCTGCAAACCACGAAATTTCCATATTTTTTTTATCCACTACAAGTTAGCCCTTGACTGCGATCTCACCTGATGGTAAGTGATGATGCAGTCTAAGATGGTAGCGGGCTAACCTGTTAGAGGCATGGCAGTTATATTAAACCCATACACCTATTCGGTTTCTACACGGCATCGTACCGGAACGCTAAATCGCTTGGCGGCATGTCTTTGCCGGCTAGCCACGGCCGAAGCCTCCCACCAGGCCAGACCAGGGAAAATTGAGAAATTATAAATTCCCAAATTGACCCTGCCGGGGATCGAACCCGGGACCTCCGCACGTTAAGACAACAGCGCTACACACTGCGCAACGGAGGTCGTAAAATAGAATTGTATTCGCACGAATATATTGTGCTGTATGGAGTTTCATTACGCTCACCGCATTCGCAGCGACCGCAGTGATAATAAACGGGACCGACAGCTTTACGTGCTCTCCGAGGCATTGGGGTGAAACACCACCAACTTCCTAACTCCAGACTAGTACTAGATTTCTATTATTTTTAGATTTTAGATTTCTAGTAGAGATTTCTAGTCAGAAATCCTCAGTACTAGTCTGTCTGTCGAACATAATGTCTCACCGGGGGTGGGTTTGTGTCCGAACACGCCGCAGAAGGCGGCGGGGACGCGGATGGAGCCGGCGATGTCCGACGACACCGACAGCGGGGAGGCCCCGCTCGCCAGCAGCGCCGCCTGCGGAGTGCGGACAACGCGTCAACTGATCAATTCAGGGCAAAGCGTATTTATTTGCCCCACTGCCCGCAGCGCCGAGATACCTGGATACACGGGTCCTGCACGCGTGTGATGACGTCGCCCGCAGTGCGGACCCAGACAGGAGATGACACTCGACCTAGAGACCCGAAGCCTACAAGGCAGGCCTTAGCCGGTTCTACTCGGCTTAAAGTTAATCTCCGGGGCATGTTACCCCGCGCCTCGTTCGGGTAAAGAGGCTCCGCCTCGAGGCTCGTGCCTCCCCCCCCCCCTTTGAAGAAGGCCCTTTCTGTGTGCGTATTAATTAAGCGCGCGCGACGGCGACCCTATCGCCCGCAGTGCGGAGTCCCAGTCCACCAGCTCTGACACCATCTCGGCGGTCGCGACCCCACTGCCCGCAGCGCCGAGATACCTGGGCATTACACGGGTCCTGCACGCGGATGTGATGACGTCACCCGCAGTGCGGACTCAACACCGGAGACGACATCAGGCCTGTAGCCTTCAAGGCAGGCCCTAGCCGACACTGCTAGAAGATAATCACCGGGGTATATAATTACCCCGCTCCCTGCCCGGGAGGGAAAAGACCCTCGCGCGTATTAATGGTATCATTTGCGTAATCCATACAATTATAGTCCGTCAAACTTATCTGACCCGGTGGCCAAGATTGTAAAGAATTTTTATGAATGTTTAGTTTTTGTTTTTATTTCATATGTTTTCATATCTACGTAAATACGGATGGATGGATGTTTTTTACTCAATGATCAATCACGCCAGAATGGCTGAACGGATCTGGATGAAATTTGGCACAGATATAGATTATAGTTTGGAATAACACATAGGCTACTTTTTATCCCGGAAAATTAAAGGTTAAAAGGAAAATTTAGTTTCCACTCCCCTGAGTGGGAACCAAAAACCTCATTCCACGCATACGAAGTCGCGGGCCTCAGCAGTCTTTAATACGTTAAAAGTAATATTCAAGGCAACCCTCAAAACTATTTGTAACTGGAAGTTTAAACCTATTTTGTCTGCACAGAGTCCGTTCCAATAGCCATTTCTCACTCATTACCCTTTTGCAGTGGAAACTGTTACAATGTTTAAACTAGCCCAGTACTACATGGAATTATAATATTATGTACCTACGAATCCCCTCCCAGATGCATAGTTTTCAAGAGACTCTTAAGTACTTACATAGAAGTAAATAAACTGCACAGTTTACACATGCGACCACTCAGCATCGACGCTTGACCTTTACCCGTGTTTTGTTTGTCCGGTTTAGATAAAGGTGACCCCGCACTTTTCTCACGAGAACACGTTTATTTAATCTCCTATTCATCAGAATCTCGCGACGAGAGAGAGAGATTTTATCGTTGCCAGCTAATATCTCGTTTACCCTAACATGCACAAAATCCGGTATACGAGAAAAATATAGTCGGCATGTAAGGGTTCGTAGAGAAAAATAGCACAGGTGAGAAATATTACTTTTATCTCTACTTTTGACGTAATGAGACAAGACATATTATGTGTAACATGTTAGCTTCGATAGACAAATAGAGATAACGCAAGGATATAATCCATACTAATATTATAAATGCGAAAGTGTGTCTGTCTGTCTGCTACGCTTTCGCGGCCCACCAGTTTAACCGATTTTGATGAAATTTGGTACAGAGATAGGTTGTATCCCGGGGAAGGACATATGTTACTTTTTATCCCGGAAAATTTAAGAGTTCCCGCGGGAATCAAAAAAAAAATCTCTTCAACCGATTTTGATGAAATTTGGTATAGGGATAGTTTGATAACCGGGGAAGGACATAGGCTACTTTTTATCCCGAAAAATTCAAGAGTTCCCGCGGGACTCGACAAAGCTTGGTCCACGCGGACGAAGTCGCGGGAATCATCTGGTTAGACATATTTTTACTCCTTGCCCTGCAGGACAAGGAGTAAAAATATGCCGCTAGCTTTTGCCCGCGGCTTCGCTCACGTTAGGTACGATTTTCATACAAACTTCAAACCCCCGCGGGAGGGATTGAATTCTCTGAAATCCTTTCTTAGCGGATGCCTATATGTCACAATAGGTAGTTATCTGTATGTAAAATTTCAGAATTCAGCCGGGTCTTTCCAGTGATTTGAACTGTGCGTTGATGGATCAGTCAGTCAGTCAAGTCACATTTTCTTTTATATATTTTGATAATATTTACTTGCCTAGTGGTTCGCCTGGTAAAATAGCTCGAGGGAACTCTTTTCGCGATACAACACTATCTCTGTACAGACTTTCGGTATAATCGGTTTTACCGATAGTGAACACTTACAGGCAGATAAAGTGTTGTATATCATCTTAATATTATAAATGCGAAAGAGTGATTGTTTGTTGGTTTGTTGGTTTGTTGGTTTTTCCTTCAATTACGCCGCAACGGAGCAACGGATTGAGGTGATTTTTGGCATGTGTATAGTTGAGGACTTGGAAAGTGACATAGGCTACTTTTTATCCCGGAAAATTAAGGAGTTCCCGGGGGAACTTAAAAAAACTTAAACCACGCGGACCAAGTCGCGGGCATCAGTTAGTCTATAATATTATGAACTACGGATTTTATCACCAGGGCAAAATATCACTTTTAATAAAGTATTTTCTTTTGAATGAAGATCAAAATAATGGTGTTCCAAGTTCCAGTCAGTGCAGTGGTAGATTCACTTAACGATTAAAAATCACTTGTGTAAGTCCCACAAACTTATCTCAACGTGACAGCGTAGGTAGGTACTATATCTATATATATAAAAATGAATCCCCATTTCCCTTGGTCATGGCATCACGCGTGAACGGCTAGACCAATTTCGCTAATTCTTTTTTTGTTGTATAGGTGAGGACCTGGAGAGTGGCATAGGCTACTTTTTATCCCGGAAAATTAAGGAGTTCCCGCGGGAATAACAAAAAACTTAAACCACGCGGACGAAGTCGCGGGCATCAGCTAGTGAAAAATAAAATGTAAAAAATCTTCAAAGTTAGTTTAAATTTTGGCCACTGGGTCAAATAAGTTTGGCGGACTAAGTTTATTTGAATGTATGCAAAACATTTGAATTTTGTTTTTGCTTTTTTAGGGTTCGTACCTCAAAAGGAAAAAACGGAACCCTTATAATATGATCACTTTGTTGTCCGTCCGTCTGTGTGTCAAGACCCTTTTTCTCAGGAACGCATGGAGGTATAAAGCTGAAATTCATATCAAAAACTCAGTTCTACTGTCCCTTGGAGCTGTGAAAAAATCAAACTTCTAAACCAACGCAATCAAAAGATACAGCCGTTTATGCTGCAAATTTTCGACACTCGCAAGGGAATCAAAACCTACAGGGTACTTCCCGTGAACTCAGAATCTTGAAATTTGGTACGAAGCAACGTCTTATAGCACAGATAAAGGAAAAATTGCGAAAAGCAAAAATTTTTAGTTACATCATATACTAAAAATATTTTTAATAATTTTAAACTTACTACCCATTTACGCATGAACGCGTGGAGGTATTTTATATTGAAATTAAAATAGATAAGTGGAATAAAAATACCATAACTTTTACTTATATACCTACAGGTTTGTACGGAACCCTCGGTGCGCGAGTCCGACTCGCACTTGGCCGGTTTTTTTAATTTTGAAAAGATGGTGTACGAAGAAGGTTACAGTGTATCTGATAACGATAAAATGAGGATTATATGGTGACAATATTAGAATTCGAAGAAATATACGTATAGTCCGACAAACTTATATGGGCTGATTACAGAGCCGCTATTATCTATGAAAAATAAAATAAAAACAAAAACTACACAATACGCAGGCATAAAAATTAGTTTCAATTTTGGGCACCGGGTCAGATAAGTTTGTGGGACATGTCCTGTAAGTTCTTCATCAAAAAGTTGACCACGATTATTTCAAAGTAAATGGACAGATCTAAAGAATAGAACTATCTATTATATCAGTGGTTGTTTATCTTGGGGTCACATTCAATGATGCTATGTAAAGATTGTCGTCATATTCAATGATATTAAATAAAGATGGTCGCTAAGTAGGTAAATAATAAATATTGTCTTACTATCATGTATTCGTTAAAATACGTTGCAGACGCTAAAATACAAGCTATTTGTAAGCTAAAGTACTTTATTGTTTGGTCCGTTATGGTTAAATGGTTTGAAGTCAATTTGTCAATTCTAAATTTATAAAGGAAAAGGCTGCAAAATGTATAAAGGAAAAGGCGACTGGGCTGAAATTCGGCATACAAATATCTATTATGATTATATGATATGAAGATTTAAAAATATTCAACCCAACTACAGAAATATTATTGCAAAATTGTTTTTCTGTATTTATGAACTCTCCTCTTTCATTAGACATTCTGCTCAATACACATTAGTAAAAAATATGTTAAGACTCCCACTTTTCTGGATAGTAAGTTTTTTGGATCAAACAAAATTAGTATGACAGATGGTCATTTCAATTTTGTTATTATAAAATGTAGCCTATGTCACCTGATTGACAACTTATTCATCAAAACCGGCCCAGTAGTTTAGGCGCTACGGTGGAACAGGAAAATACATAAATATTACTCCGCTTGCTACACTAGACAGTTAAAACTAAAGGGCAAATTCTAGCTCAGAATGTCTTACTTCTCCCCCGAGGACCATCCCATATTGGTGCTAAGGCGCCAGACGGTAGAGGTTGCTGGTGGTCTCCCAGACGAGGCGCATAAACTAGTAAGTAGTACCTATGAACTTATAGATAAATTGTCAAAATGTCTTACTTCTCCCCCCGAGGACCCCCCCGGTGTAGTGCTAAGGCGGTAGGGGTTATTAGTGGTTCCGTTCAGCAAGTTGGTGGTTTCCCAGCCGAGGCAGAGCTCGGGGGTGTTGGAGACGAGCAGCGGGATGGCGCCCGCTCGCTTCACCAGCCTCACCGCGTCCCCGTCCTGTGGCGCCCTCCGGCCTTGGTGCTCCAGACATCCTACCGAGTTTGACATTCCTGGGGAGATTTTTTTTTAAAGTATATCATCATCACTACAGTCCTTAATGGGCCCGGGCCTGCTCCAGAAGATTTCTCCGTCCTCTACCGTTCGCGCTCGTTTTCCAGCTTCTTAAACCAATCCGCTTTGCATCTTGGCTTAACCTCATCCAACCACCCGAAGTTTTGGTCGACCGATACTTCTACGCCCATCTTGGCTCAACGACATTAGTTTCTTTGGCAGCCGCTGTTCGTCCTGCATTCATTGCACGTGTCCAGCCCATTGTAATCTTGCGATTTTAATGTGCTGAACAACGTTTGGCTCGTTAAAGATATATAGTTCAAAGTTGTATCTATTGTACCAAAACCCACTATCCTGAACCGCACCATATATTGATCTCAAGATTCTTCTTTTGAAGATGAGAAGGGCTTCTCCGTATATCTTAAGTATATCAAGGTTGACTAAAGTTTGACAAAAAACGTACAACTATGATTATTTTATAAAAAAACCGTTTCAATGACTATTCAGGTGATCAACATCGTGCTTCGCAAACATATATTATGTGTTCAATCCGCAAAAAATTTGAACTAGATGATGGAATAACACATAGGCTACATTGTATCCTGGAAAATTAAGGAGTTGCCGCGGGAACCAAAAAACCTCAATCCACGCGGACAAAGTCGCGGGCATCAGCTGGTAATGATATAAAAGTGATTATATCTTACCACCAAATGAACAGCTCTCTTTAACAGTAAAAGGGACACCCAATAAGGGTTTAGTGACCATGAGCTCGTCCATGTCCCCTTTGCCCCTTACTTCCTTCAGCATCAGATCGATTTCCTTCGCCTGCGCCAGCGCAGTGGTGAATAACTCCTGCACCACTGCGTTGAGGAGCGGGTTCACTTCTTTGATCCGCGCTATATAGCTTGATACCACTTCTTCACTGGATATCTGTGAACAATCAACTCTTAAGAAACAAGAAACTTAATCCATTTCCATACTAATATTATAAATGCGAAAGTGTGTCTGTCTGTTACGCTTTCACAGCCCAACCGGTCAACTTATTTTAATGAAATTTGGTATAGGGATAGGTTGTATCCCGGGGAACGACATAGACTAATTACCTATATATATAGACTATACACAGGGTTTGAAGCTAGGGTAGGCATTGGTAGGTCAGGGACCTATTTACTTACTGTGTTGATAAAAAATGAGCATTGACGTATTTCCACTTGGGTAAGCAGTGCTTTTATGCCTCTACGAACTGCACGCCACTGTATGGGGAAGACCTGTCCAGACTAATCGGGGGGAGGCTAGTTGACTGGTGTTTTACAAAAACTGATCTACCAGAAAGTAGGTTACATCATACTAATATTATAAATGCGAAAGTGTGTTTGTTTATTGGTTTGTCCTTCAATCACGCCGCAATGGAGCAACGGATCAACGTGATTTTTGGCATGGGCATAGTATAGGACCTGAAGAGTGACATAGGCTACTTTTTATCTCGGAAAATCGAGGAGTTCCCACGGGAATAAAAAACTTAAACCACGTGGACGAAGTCGCGGGCATCAGCTAGTATGAAATAAGTTATTCTCGGCGGTACACTCAGCTGGGACTATAATGGTCTTACCTTTCCGCTCCGGATGGCAGCAGCAAGCTGGGTAGCGCTCTGCAGAAGCACCGTGTTCCGTATGGGCGGCACCCGCTGGTTGTCCCGGTTGCGCCCGCGCAGCCAGTACAGCGGGGCCAGGATGAAGTTCAGCACCCTTAGTACGAGGCCCACAATCCGGACGCCTACCTCCATTCTGAAAAAAAATATTTACGGTTATCTGTAAAGTCGGTTTACGGACGATAGTTTTACGTGATAACTAGAAGTTCTCGAAGAAGCTCGCGCGGCGGCGTTCCAGTAGCAGAACTATTCCAACTACCTACTAGCTCTGATGTGACGCGAGAAGAGAGATAAATGTGGCAACGCGTGGGCCGATCGTGCCTCTCCATCGCTTGTTCCGCGCTCTCACTTGCAAGCTCGCCCGTGTCACGAAAGAAGTCCCATGGAGTTGGCACAAGAAGTTGTATATGTCACCGTAAGATTGTAAAAACCGTTAGATTATAATCTAACCCGCGAAATTGTAAACTTTCGAATGATTACAATATAACGGATTATTTTTCGGTAGATTGTAATCTGTTAGGTTTATTAACCCAATAGGGCCGGGCACTACTTGGTTATTTATGTCGAACCCTAACCTAACCTACAAGAAAGAGACAAGAAAACGTAAATACAATGAATATTTCAAAAATTGACACTTAAAACATTGAACGGTTCACAATCCTTCGACTGTTTACAATCTATCGAAAAAAAAAAGCGTTAGATTACAATCTTACGGTGACATATATATTGTATTTAATTATTTATGAAATAAATTAATGGCACTACTCTCTTCTCAGGATCAAAAGCGTTTGGCTATAGTCCACCAAGCTCGCCATGTGTGGTTTGGCAGACTTCACTGCACACTTTTTGAGAGGAACAATTCCACCATACATTGTTTTCGTGTAACTTTTACTAGGTAACTATTTACGCAGCGCACGCCACGGAAGCTCTCAGATCAGACGAATTTTTCCGACTTAATTCACATAATTGCAATTTTCGTAGAGATCCCTAATTTAAAAGAAATAAAATGTAGCCTACGTTACTCGCTGGATAAAGTAGCTTTCTATAAATGAAAGAATTTTTAAAATCGAGTGAGTAGTTTTTGAGTTTATCCTTTACAAACAAACAACCAATCTTTCCTCTTTATAATATTAGTTAAGATAATTGATTTCTTTTCATTATGTCAATGATTTCCTTGGCCGTTCCTTCGAGGTACAGTCAATGAGGTAAATGCGTCGAATTAGGGTAATTTGGGTATTAATCACTCCGCACACGTACCGCATTATCCTTACACGACGTCGGATGCATTGTGTTTGTTAAGTTCCAGCTGAACTCTGAGGCTCCTAGCCAGGGGACGATGAGTAATTGAGTATTTGACTAGGTACTAGTCAAATAAATTATTTTCTAGTGATGAGTGATAGAAAAATAGTTATTTGTTATACAAGAGTGAAAAGTTGTTTCAATTTTGATCCCACTTCAGCGAGGAAATGACATGACGTGAAAGAAAATGGTGCGCGCAAAGCAAATTAAAAAAGTACACCAAGAAGGTTACGAGTGTGAGTTTTTAACAAATTAAAAAAGGTTGTATGGAAATTCAGCACCATAGAGGTAGAAGTAAATAGGTTTTAATGATGTTTTGAATTCACAAACTTCATAGACGAGTGATATTTACTAACGTGCACACGATGTTCTAAATTCAATTTACTTTATCCTCAAGAGGATAATAACGGCTTTTGCATTCAGATATCGAAGATTAAAAATACTCTTTCCGAGATGGTGGGATGAAAAAATATTTTTTATTAACCTAGTCTTTTTTTTACATCTTAATGGTTTCTTAGCACACTTAAGCCTTGTCGACTTGTCTAGGGAAAATTTGTAAATAAAAACGGTAAAAAATGGTAATTAGTTCATGTAGTCGCGATGGAATAAGCATGTAAAAAAAATTCCACTCGGCCTGCAGGATTAACCAATCGCGTCGAATTTAGATGATTATATTATGTATTTATTTATGAGAAGTTAGCAGGAATAATATCGACCTAGGAATGTGGAAGGCTTAATATACGAGACGTGAACTTGTGAAGAGCTTACCACCTGCACACTGGCACTGTGCCAGGCGTAGAGCAAATAATATACATACTACATATCTACAATGTATATGGCCTGTAATGAAATTGTGCCTATTATTAGGTACTTTATTTTTTTCTGAGTTTTGTTTCATTTTTAACTAAGTAGATGATGCCCGTTAAATGCCTCGGGAACCAGTGGCGTGCAGTTCATAGAGGCACTAAAGCAGAGCTTAACTGCTTACCCAAATGGAAATACGACAATGCTCATTTTTCGTCAAAGCAGCTAGTAAATACTAAATAGGTATTCTGACTAACTAATGCTTAGCCTAGCTTCGAAACCCACGCACGCCTCTGTTGGGAACTCACATATTTTCCAGAATAAAAAGTCCTTTATTTTGTATTGGGTCTAAGTTCTAATTCCCTCTCTCCTATGAAAGTGGAGGCCTGTGCCCAGCGGTGGGACGTTGATGGGCTGTAGTGGATATTTTATACAATACTAGCTGACTAGCTGATGCGCGCGACTCTGTCCGCGTGGAATAAGTTTTTTTAAATCCCACGGAAGCTCTTCAATTTTCCGGGATAAAAAGAAGCCTGACTCCGACCGCGTGGAATAAGTTTTTTTAAATCCCACGGAAGCTCTTCAATTTTCCGGGATAAAAAGAAGCCTAAGTCACTCTCCAGGTCCACAAGTATATCCATGGATGCAAATCACGTCTATCCGTTGGCCTGTTGCGGCGTGATTAAAGGACAAACCAACAAACACACAAACATTCGCATTTATTAAATTAACTAATTTAAAAATAATAAATTGTCAAATTTTTCACACCTCTCGCTCGACAAGCCTCATTACATCCATAAGGCTTAGCGGGGTGTTAATGTTGTACTTACCTAGTGACTAAGGACTTAAGAACGGATTTGCAAATCCCTTAAAATATTGGAGTTTTCAGTACATTTTGTGACTAAGTCAAGCAAAATAGGATAGAACTAAAAATTGCTATACAAAGATTGATCCTATATCTCCAATTGTTGGTAATAACATTGTAAAAAATCTTTATTTTTAATACTATAAAAATGATTTTCCCTCACCTCTTCACTCAAAATTGACGATTTAGGGGTAGCTTTAGGTACATTTTTTACTGTAAATATGCCGTTTTTTTGTCATTAAAAAATACCATCTATTAGTAGATATGTTCACCTACAAATTTTGGTAATATAAATATTATAAATAGGACAAATAGTATACGAAATAAAATAAAAATTGCTTGTATTTTTTTCACATATTTTGTAAATCTTAACAGAGTGAACATAAGGGTTATTTTGATTTTACTGGGTCTCTGGTTTGATTTCAAATTATCAATTAGTCTGCGTTTGACCGCCGTCGGGAGTGGACCCTGCGTCGGTTGCGAGCAGTCGCTGGTGTCGAAAAGATCGCTGTACATACACGAAATACCTACCTAGAGTACCTAGTTCAGCGAACCAAAGTTATATTTATAATTATCACCTGTGCTGATATTTTGAAAAAGTAAGATATGGTACCTACTACCAACACAATACAATTTTATTATTTGCTAGCATTTAGAAATTTATTGCAGAGTCTCTATTCCCCGAGCGTGGTAGTGACCTGAAAGTATACTTCGACGACTTCTACTGGAACTTCTAGACGCGTAGAGCTAGGTGTATCGAATTTGGACTCAATTTGTTAGTTATGATGAGATCTTACCTCAAAACTTAGTGGAGTGACCTGAAGGTATACTTCGACATCCACTACTGGAACTCCTAGACGCGTAGAGCTAGGTAAATCGAATTTGGGCTCATTTTGTTAGTTATGATGAGATCTTACCACAAAACTTGGTGGAGTGACCTGAAGGTATACTTCGACATCCACTACTGGAACTCCTAGACGCGTAGAGCTAGGTGTATCGAATTTGAGCTCGTTTTGTTAGTTATGATGAGATCTTACCACAGAACTTGGCGGAGCGACCTGAAGGTATACTTTGACATTCACTACTGGAACTCCTAGACGCGTAGAGCTAGGTAAATCGAATTTGGGCTCGTTTTGTTAGTTATGATGAGATCTTACCACAAAACTTGGTGGAGCGACCTGAAGGTATACTTCGACATTCACTACTGGGACTCCTAGATGCGTAGAGCTAGGTTAATCGAATTTGGGCTCGTTTTGTTAATTATGATGCGATCTTACCACAAAACTTGGTGGAGCGACCTGAAGGTATACTTCGACATTCACTACTGGAACTCCTAGACGCGTAGAGCTAGGTAAATCGAATTTGGGCTCGCTTTGTTAGTTATGATGAGATCTTACCACAAAACTTGGTGGAGTGACCTGAAGGTATACTGCGACATCCACTACTGGAACTCCTAGACGCGTAGAGCTAGGTAAATCGAATTTGGGCTCATTTTGTTAGTTATGATGAGATCTTACCACAAAACTTGGTGGAGTGACCTGAAGGTATACTTCGACATCCACTACTGGAACTCCTAGACGCGTAGAGCTAGGTGTATCGAATTTGGGCTCGTTTTGTTAGTTATGATGAGATCTTACCACAAAACTTGGTGGAGCGACCTGAAGGTATACTTCGACATTCACTACTGGAACTCCTAGACGCGTAGAGCTAGGTGTATCGAATTTGGGCTGGTTTTGTTAGTTATGATGAGATCTTACCACAAAACTTGGTGGAGTGACCTGAAGGTATACTTCGACATCCACTACTGGAACTCCTAGATGCGTAGAGCTAGGTAAATCGAATTTGGGCTCGTTTTGTTAGTTATGATGAGATCTTACCACAAAACTTGGTGGAGCGACCTGAAGGTATACTTCGACATTCACTACTGGAACTCCTAGATGCATAGAGCTAGGTTAATCGAATTTGGGCTCGTTTTGTTAGTTATGATGAGATCTTACCACAAAACTTGGTGGAGCGACCTGAAGGTATACTTCGACATTCACTACTGGAACTCCTAGACGCGTAGAGCTAGGTGTATCGAATTTGGGCTGGTTTTGTTAGTTATGATGAGATCTTACCACAAAACTTGGTGGAGTGACCTGAAGGTATACTTCGACATCCACTACTGGAACTCCTAGACGCGTAGAGCTAGGTGTATCGAATTTGAGCTCGTTTTGTTAGTTATGATGATATCTTACCACAGAACTTGGTGGAGCGACCTGAAGGTATACTTCGACATTACACATTACTTCGACAGAGCTCCACGCGTCTAGAAGTTCCAGTAGTGCATGTCGAAGTATACCTTCAGGTCACTCTACCAAGTTCTGTGGTAAGATCTCATCATAACTAACAAAACGAGCCCAAATTCGATACACCTTGCTCTACGCGTCTAGGAATTACAGTAGTGGATGTCGAAGTATACCTTCAGGTCACTCCACCAAGTTCTGTGTAAGATCTCATTATAGCTAACAAAACGAACCCAAATTTGATACACCTAGGTCTACGCGTCTAGGAGTTCCAGTAGTGGATGTCGAAGTATACCTTCAGGTCACTCCACCAAGTTCTGTGGTAAGATCTCATCATAACTAACAAAACGAGCCCAAATTTGATACACCTAGCTCTACGCATCTAGGAGTTCCAGTTGTGGATGTCGAAGTAAACCTCCAGGTCACTCCACCAAGTTATGTGGTAAGATCTCATTATAACTAACAAAACGAGCTCAAATTCGATACACCTAGCTCTACGCGTCTAGGAGTTCCAGTAGTGGATGTCGAAGTATACCTTCAGGTCACTCCACCAAGTTTTGTGGTAAGATCTCATCATAACTAACAAAACCAGCCCAAATTCGATACACCTTGCTCTACGCGTCTAGGAATTACAGTAGTGGATGTCGACGTATACCTTCAGGTCACTCCACCAAGTTCTGTGGTAAGATCTCATCATAACTAACAAAACGAGCCCAAATTTGATACACCTAGCTCTACGCGTCTAGGAGTTCCAGTAGTGGATGTCGAAGTAAACCTTCAGGTCACTCCACCAAGCTATGTGGTAAGATCTCATTATAACTAACAAAACGAGCTCAAATTCGATACACCTAGCTCTACGCGTCTAGGAGTTCCAGTAGTGGATGTCGAAGTATACCTTCAGGTCACTCCACCAAGTTCTGTGGTAAGATCTCATCCTAACTAACAAATTGAGTCCAAATTCGATACACTTAGCTCTACGCGTCTAGGAGTTCCAGTAGTGAATGTCGAAGTATACCTTCAGGTCGCTCCACCAAGTTTTGTGGTAAGATCTCATCATAACTAACAAAACGAGCCCAAATTTGATTTACCTAGCTCTACGCGTCTAGAAGTTCCAGTAGTGGATGTCGAAGTATACCTTCAGGTCACTCTACCAAGTTCTGTGGTAAGATATCATCATAACTAACAAAACGAGCCCAAATTTGATACACCTAGGTCTACGCGTCTAGGAGTTCCAGTAGTGGATGTCGAAGTATACCTTCAGGTCACTCCACCAAGTTCTGTGGTAAGATCTCATCATAACTAACAAATTGGGTCCAAATTCGATACACTTAGCTCTACGCGTCTAGGAGTTCCAGTAGTAGATGTCGAAGTATACCTTCAGGTCACTCTACCAAGTTCTGTGGTAAGATCTCATCATAACTAACAAAACGAGCCCAAATTTGATACACCTAGGTCTACGCGTCTAGGAGTTCCAGTAGTGGATGTCGAAGCATACCTTCAGGCCACTCCACCAAGTTCTGTGGTAAGATCTCATCATAACTAACAAAACGAGCCCAAATTCGAAACACCTAGCTTTACGCGTCTAGGAGTTCCAGTAGTGGTCGTCGAAGTGTACCTTCAGGTCACTCCACTAAGTCTTGAGGTAAGATCTCATCATAACTAACAAATTGAGTCCAAATTCGATACACCTAGCTCTACGCGTCTAGGAGTTCCAGTAGTGGTCATCGAAGTGTACCTTCAGGTCATTTTACCAAGTCTTGCGCTAAGATCTCATTATAACTAACAAAAGATACGCGCCGAATT
This sequence comes from Erebia epiphron, assembly GCA_963932025.1. Taxonomy (NCBI): domain Eukaryota; kingdom Metazoa; phylum Arthropoda; class Insecta; order Lepidoptera; family Nymphalidae; genus Erebia; species Erebia epiphron. Next base: position 17,443,143 of record OZ009960.1, read on the forward strand.
GAGAACCTCCTCCTTTTTTGGAAGTCGGTTAAAAACGTGCCTAAACTCGTCACCAATAAATAATAATATATCGAAGTTATGATATAAGTTGATTCAACGCATTGATGTAGAATTTTAGATCAATGACCTCGCAGCTTATCCGTGCATGTGTGTGCGTGGGAATGAACCATGTGTAGTAGTGCGATTTCATACCTATCCATTTCGGAAATGCGTCCAGTGTGCTTAGCATGCGCGCAGCGAGATTATCTCGCGACGAGAGAGAGAGATGTTGTCGTTGCCGGCAAATTTTTCATTTACCCTAACAATCACAAAATGCGGTATATTATAGGAAAAAATTGTCGACATGTAAAGGTTCGTAAAGAAAAATACCACAGAGAAATATTACTTTTATCTCTACTTTTGACGTAACGAGACAAGTAACCATGTTAGCTTCGGTAGACAGAGAGAGATAACGGGTAGACATAATTTTACTCGCAGTGCGCATGCTAGCCATACTGAAACAGTAATCGAAATAAGTGTTATGTGTAAGTGTTAAACACATTCATTTCTGTTACAGATTAATTTCTGTTACAGAAAAATATGTTTTGGGTTAACAGATTTAAAAACATATTGATTTGATTGATTTTATAACTTCTTTATTGACAAATAACGATATAAAAACATTTTGTTAAAATCTTACAAAAGTTTAACATAATTATGGTGATACTTACAGACTACTTACGCCTATTAAAGTTTACATACAGAGAAAGAACATAAAAACACATTGAAAACGGTTACAAATTTGATTCTGTTATCAATTCAACCTGTAACACTCATAATTCTGTAACCTTTATGAATCTGTTTTTCAGTCCCTGGTACCTACTGAAATTCATTACCCTCGCTACGCATGGGGGTTACTCTAAAATCCCTCGTCACGCTTGGGATTTATCCCGGAGCCCGTAACGTAAGACATTACATTACCCCCATGTTAAACAATCTACTATTACTCTTCCACGAGCCATTTAATCTCTGCGTCGCATTCCTCATTACTGAGGGTCGTGACCCTTCTCCATTAATACAATAATGGTAGGAGTTTTCTTGGGATAAAAATGCGATGGGTTCCCACGTCCTTCCGCATACGACTCGACAGCAGAGTATTTAAACTCTTAGGTTTTTGTAACGATTATTATCAGATGTTAGTGATAATAACCGGGACCGACGGCTTAACGTGCTCTCCGAGGCATGGAGCAAACGAAAAGGCCAAATTTAAACCTGCAAATTCGGTCACCCATCCAGTTACTGACTTCCGGGTCAACGTTGCTTAACATTCCAAATCGACTGATATGCGTTGTCACAACTAGGCCACTCGTTTCTCGGAGCCATATTATAATAATAGATCTATCATAAGCTCACGTGTCCGTAATCGGCTTGAAACCTTACGCGATTAGGGCCTTGGAAGTGCTCATCCTACCGTATTGTTTGTCTTAGCACTACTTAGTACATTAAGAACTTGCAGGAGTTACTAAGCACTAATAAAAGTGATCGCAATAATTAACCTTGCACAAAACAGATTTGGTTTTTTTCATCATCCATCACATCATCACTACAGCCTATTAACGTCACACTGCTGGGCACAGGCCTCCACTCTCATAGGAGAGCGGGAATTAGAGCTTAGACCCACCACGCTGCTCCAATGCGGGTTAGCGGGCTTTAACGATTATTACCATGTTAGTGATAATAACCGGGACCGACGGCTTAACGTGCTCTCCGAGGCACGGGGGTGAAACACCGCCAACTTCCAACTCCAGGCTGGCACTGAGAATTTCTTAATTGAAAAACCCAATACCTAACTTTTATGCCCGACCGGGAATCGAACCCAGGACCTCGTGATCCGCAGTCGACTATGCTAACCACTAGAACAACGAGGCAGTTGGTTTTTTTAGTGATTATAAGTAGAGGTCTCCTACCTATTTTATACTATAAAAAAAAGTGCGTCGAACTTTGATGACGTCATTCAGTATTTCATACGAAATCCCGTAAGTATTTGACGTCTGCCTGCCTTAACCACGACTGGTAGAAACCGCAAAAAAAAATGTTGCAAATGTGCAAATAAATTTCCCATTGCGTTGTAGGATAGAAATACCTAAGATATATATACCGGTTCACTAATGTTTCGCAAAAAACTATTGGTGACAAACAACGTAGGTATTCCGCAAAAATATCATTTGACAAATACCTATTCAATTCGCAAAGGTTTTACTTTGCAAATGTGCTGAATGTTATAGCACTGGTATCATTTACAAATCTATTATTTCTCCACATACCTAATTTACCTATCGAATTCGCGATTTTACAAAATGTCAGTACATAAATAAATATTATTTGATAAAAACAATCACGATTTAGGTAATCCATACTAATATTAAAAATGCGAAAATCTGACTGTCTGTCTGTCTGCTATACTTTAACGGCCCATCTTTTCAACCGAATTTGATGAAATTTGGTACAGAGATAGGTTGTATCAAGGGGAAGGATAAGTTTTATCCGGTAAAATAAAGGAATTTCTGTCTTAAAACGTCTCGGAACTGAGATTATCGTCATCAAAATGATAAGTTTCAACATACCTAGTTATCTCGGTTTCTAGTCTAGACATAACAGTTGTTAGCGGCCAAGGACTTTCTTGTTTATTTTTACGTTTTCTATCGTTTAGCCGATGTTTGAACAGTAACGAAAAATGGCGTACTTTTCGTATAAATTACTTTATTTCCATAAGTTATTACTTATTACGTACTAGCTGATACCCGCGACTTCGTCCGCGTGGAATAAGTTTTGATTTTGATTCCCACGGGAGCTCCTTAATTTTCCGGGATAAAAAGTAGCCTATGTCACTCTCCAGGTCCTCAACTATACTCATGCAAAAATCACGTCGATACGTTGCTCTGTTGTGTGGTGATTGAAGGACAAACCTACACTTTCGCATTTATGGTATTAGTACCTATGATAGATTTTGTGGCTACCAGGATGCTACCAGCTAAAAAATCCGTCCCTATACTCCGGTTCCCAACTATTGAAAAAAATTATTTTTTTAGTTATTATTAAATAGATTATGTCCCAAAAGTAGTAATATCCACGTCCCCTGATAGTTTTATGTTGAATTTTAAACAATCGATTAAAGTAAAAACCGGCCAAGTGCGAGTCGGACTCGCGCACCGAGGGTTCCGTACAAACCTGAAGTAAGTTTTAAATTAAATGTTTTTTTTAAATATTTGAGTTGATTGAATGAAAGGTAAATTGCGGTTTACGATTTATGACGTATTAAAAAAAAACTACTTACTAGATCTCGTTCAAACCAATTTTCGGTGGAAGTTTGCATGGTAATGTACAACATATATTTTTTTTAGTTTTATCATTCTCTTATTTCAGAAGTTACGGGGGGGGGGGACACACATTTTACCACTTTGGAAGTGTCTCTCGCGCAAACTATTCAGTTTAGAAAGAAATGATATTACAAACCTCAATATCATTTTTGAAGACCTATCCATAGATACCCCACACCTATGGGTTAGATGAAAAAAAAATTTTTGAGTTTCTGTTCTAAGTATGGGGACCCTCAAAATTTATTGTTATTTTTTTCTATTTTTGTAAGAAAATCTTAATGCGGTTTACAGAATACATCTACTTACCAAGTTTCAACAGTATAGCTCTTATAGTTTCGGAAAAAAGTGGCTGTGACATACGGACGGACAGACAGACAGACAGACAGACATGACGAATCTATAAGGGTTCCGTTTTTGCCAAATTTGGCTACGGAACCCTAAAAAGTGCGTCGAACTTTAATGACGTCACATTTCAGAATTTCATATAAATTCCATACATAAGACGCGTTTTGACGTTTGAAAAAAGTTGCTGAATTGATTTTTTGTAAAATACTAAAAATACTAAATAATAAATACTCCAGGTGCCAACTCCTCAACCTCATGCTGCAAAGCGTACGACTACGCGCAGATATTTCCTCAGAGCAAATAGATATTTTTTTAAAAGTTTTAGGTCACTAGAGAGTTCTGTAGTTCGTCGTAGTTTTTTTAATACTTTAATTTTGCCTTAGGGTACGTTCGCAATATTCGAAAAAAATTCGCACAAATTCTCGCGATTTATATTTCGCGTACGGATTTCACCTACTCTGTCGCGGTACTCTACACCGTCATACAACTCCATACAGCATATGTATAATTCCTACCGCACTGAAATTATGTCAAACCAGCGATTTTATTTACTAGTGCGTACACCTCCATATGATTTCTAGTGTAACAGAATTTCGAAAAAAATATCGCGCGAATATTTTTCACAGTGCGAACGTAGCCTTATAGGTAAGAAGCGCCGCGAATTTAACAAAAACAATTTATTAACCTCCGACGCAAACAGAGGGGTACGAAACACCCCTCTGTTTGCGTCGGAGGTTATAAGGTCAACGTGTATGTGCATCTATATGTGGCATCGTAACTCCCAAACGGGTGAAACAATTTTGATTTAGGTATTTTTGTTTGAAAAGTGATTTTATCGAGAGTGTTCTTAGCTATGAGTCAAGAAATTGATTGAAGATATCAGCTCTTTTCTCAGTCTACGGCTATTAATGCTTTTTTAGGGTTCCGTAGCCAAATTTGGCAAAAACGGAACCCTTATAGATTCGTCATGTCTGTCTGTCTGTCTGTCCGTCCGTATGTCACAGCCACTTTTTTCCGAAACTATAAGAGCTATACTGTTGAAACTTGGTAAGTAGATGTATTCTGTAAACCGCATTAAGATTTTCTTACAAAAATAGAAAAAAAACAATAAATTTTGGGGTTCCCCATACTTAGAACTGAAACTCAAAAATTTTTTTTTCATCTAACCCATAGGTGTGGGGTATCTATGGATAGGTCTTCAAAAATGATATTGAGGTTTGTAATATCATTTTTTTCTAAACTGAATAGTTTGCGCGAGAGACACTTCCAAAGTGGTAAAATGTGTGTCCCCCCCCCCCCCGTAACTTCTAAAATAAGAGAATGATAAAACTAAAAAAAATATACGTTGTACATTACCATGCAAACTACCACCGAAAATTGGTTTGAACGAGATCAAGTAAGTAGTTTTTTTTAATACGTCATTAATCGTAAATCGCAATTTACCTTTCATTCAATCAACTCAAATTTTAAAAAAAAAACATTTAATTTAAAACTTATTACAGGTTTGTACGGAACCCTCGGTGCGCGAGTCCGACTCGCACTTGGCCGGTTTTTATTTTAACTTACTTGTACACCGTGGAACCTGCGGCTTCTGTGTCCATTGTGCACAGATCTCTGTGCTAATAGGTAGGTAGGTAAAACTTTACACTTTGATAAATAAATTAAAATTAATAAACTTGTGGAAAGAAAATCGATGAATATATCAATAATTTTGAGTAAATATGTATTAAAAACAAAGTACTTTTATGTAATATGTACCTACGGCAAGAAAAATAAGGTTTAAGGTTAATTATGAAAACGTTTCCTATTTAAGTCCCAGTCATAATATTCAATCTTATTATTTAGGTACCTATTCAATAATTTATTTTTAAGTTTCATTCATTTATTATTTTTATTATAGTTTATTTTATAAACTTTATTTATTTTCCTTTTTTTTAAACTTTATTTATTATTCCGACCACGCAGTCGGAAAAAGAGTTTTCACTTTACAATAAGCAACACGAAACAAACAACGAGTAATCTCATCGATATCACACAACTCACTGGCTTTTCCATCTTGCTACGTATCGTTATAAAGTTTTCAACGATTCAACCTTTGCATCGTAGCTTTCAACCAAAGAGCAAATGAGGCTTCTTGTGTTGATGGAAAAGAGCTACGCAGTACGTTTTTCTCAGCTAAAGTAGAAGTCCACTGGGTCCAAAATATAAATGGATATCTTTTGTGGGTGTGATATGTATTTTTGCAATTATTATTTATTGATATTGATGCGATGACGATGACGTATGTCGTATACAATGATTACGGTGTGTGTCGGTACACGCATACATTGTTTACGCAAACATTGACGGTCACATTTTCTTTAAACAGGGGCGTTTTTTCAATGAAACGTCAAAGTCCTCACATTGATACTATGACACATTCACTGGCGCAAGACGTGAAATGTTTGTTGTTTGTTTTTGTTGAAAAAAGATTAAAATTAAAACTGTTTCTTCCTTTTGGGCTACACGATACCACATGCCTAATAGACTAAGAGATAGCTGCACTTTTGGTAACTATCGCTAGAAAAGCTGATTCAGTAATAGGTGGGTGCTGCATTCTCCACTGATGATGATAGTGAAAGTCATCAAGAAAGCAATCAACTTGACGTGAATATTTGCTAATATTTTTTTACAGTGTGTATGTTCATAACGTCTTTAAGAAGTGAAATGTAGTGAAAGGCCCGATGAATAGCGTCAGTTCTTATACTGTTTACATAGGTATTGCGCATACTTCAAAACTGTATCAGCCTTTCTAGTTATGGTTCATTTTTGGTAACCATAAACCGTCTTGCAGCGGCCATATCTAGTGAAAGGCCCATCAGCAAGCGGGCAATCTTTCACTATCGTCATCAGTGGAGAGTGTAGCAGCACCCACTTATTACCTACTGAATCAGGTTTTCTAGCGATAGTTACCAAAAGTGCAGCTATCTCTTATAATTAAAAAATTCTAGCAGCTGTGTCGCTACAAGTAACGTATTCGTCATAGTTTCGGATAATTTTTTGTCAGTTTCTTCTGCCGTTAATACGAGCTTTGGTAACGGATGAGAGCTCTATTCCCACTGTTAGACGTAGGTACCAATTACTTTACAGACTAGGAAATGTTAATGGAAAAAATCAAACTTCAAAGCCAACACAATCAAAAGATACGGCCGTTTATGCTGCAAATATTCGAATTTTCTTGCACTCGCAAGGGAATCAAAACCTACAGGGTACTTCCCGTGAACTCAGAATCTTGAAACTTGGTACGAAGCATCGTCTTATAGCACAGATAAAGGAAGAATTGCGAAAAGCATACATTTTTAGTTACATCATATAATACATTTTTAATAATTTCAAACTTACTACCCCTTTCCGCATGAACGCGTAGAGGTATTAAATTGAAATTAAAATAGATAAGTGGAATAAAAAAATTCTTTCCAAAAAACCTTGTTGAAGTCGGGCGAGCCTGACGCGTCAACTTTGCCTATCTTTGTTATACTCGCCCGACTTCAACATAGTGTGTAGAAATCAAAATTATTTTTTACTTTACAGTGGCTTTGGAAGTCGGTTTTTTGGAAAGAATTTTTATTTTTTATTTTTAGTGTAGTCTTAATCCCCATGGCTTAGGAGTGCAGTACCATGCAGCATCAGAGTTGAGGAGTTGGGACTTGGGTTTACGTATGAAGTCGTTGCTTGACACCTATAATAAGTATGAATTCCCCATTAAAACATCCTAAATCGCTATTTTTAAAGAGTTCTGTACCCTGCAGCATTAGGGTTGAGGAGTTGGGACTCAGAGTTGAATCGTATACTCGTGACTTGATACCTACTATATGAATTCACCATCAAAACTGCCTAACTCTCTAGTTTTGAGACGTATACCAACAGCATCAGGATTGAGGATTTGGAGTCAGATTTTTTTATGGGACCATCTCGCGAGCTTCCTCTAACCACTGAAAACTTTTTCAAATCGGTTTGGAAACCAGTGAGATATGCGGTAACATACATTCAAAAAAATATATACCTACGCGCCGAATTGAGAACCTCCTCCTTTTTTGGATGTCGGTTAAAAATACTATAACTTTTACTTCTATACCTACAGGTTTGTACGGAATCCTCAGTGCGCGAGTCCGACTCGCACTTGGCCGGTTTTTTTTGTAACTACATACCTATACCTATACCTAATGAGTATAATGGCGCACACGGCACAACTTTGCGGGTAATATGGTGTTCTATAGCGACTACCGAAATCTTCTGTTAAATATGCTCAATACAGGGAACCAAATTCAGCTCTCTTTACTCAAAAGGTTAAGGAAAAAAGGATTCACCAAAGGTGAATTTCATTAAAGGTGAATTAATCAGACACGATTAAAGATTTAAATCGAAAAGGTCATCATAACAAAATGACTTGGTGAACCTTAACCTTTTTTTTTGTTTTCTTTGTATCCACTACAAGTTAGCCCTTGACTGCGATCTCACCTGATGGTAAGTGATGATGCACCTATTCGCTTTCTAGTTTCAATACGGCATCGTACCCGAACAATACGGTACGTACGGTAGGGTGGTAACTAGCCACGGCCGAAGCCTCCCACCAGACCAGACCAGGAAAAATTCAGAAATAATAAATTTCCAACTTGACCCTGCCGGGAATCGAACCCGTCCCTGGTTACGACAACGTTAAGACAACAACGCTCAACACTGCGACACGGAGATCGTCAACCTGACTATAAAAGAATTGTTTTTAAATTAATTACAATGCCAATTACTGAAATTGGTACCAAAGAGGAATAAATTGCAGTGACTTTTTATTTATCCGGAAATAGGATGCTTCCGAATATTAATATACTGTCATTAATAACCTGGTAGCCTTGGTAAACCATTTTAATTCCAGTTGTATTTTTACACGATCAATTATTTCTGATTGCTCTGTCTAGACGTCGTCGTCGTCATCATCGACCAATAAAGACAGACTCTAGTGATTATGAATAGAATAGATAAAGTGAAAAGTTTCCTTTAAATATTGAATTTAAATAACACCTTTTGACTGAGAATCTCCTACTTGAGGCTGGTTGAAACAAAATTTTTAAAACATAAAAATAAATAAAAGAAACTTACAAAATAAACACCCAGGCCAGGACACATGGAATGGTATTGCATCCTGTTTGAAAAATAAAACACAGTATGTTGAATAAATCAAAAAATAAATAAACTAACTAAAAGTAAAAATGAGACAACACCTAAAAAAATAAAGCTCCCACCACATTCATGTGCCTGTAGACTTTCGGTAGCTAGAGCATGTGAAATTTTCAATATCAGTATTCCATCTAAATTTATAGTAGGTAATAATTGGTTGTCTTATCAGTATAGTGCAGTAATTTTTGACAAAAAACAACATTGCTATGAACTTCCTGTAGTTGTTTTCCATGACAGGCGAAAATCTATGACCTACAGCTTATGCATTTGTGTTGCTCTTCAGTATTATTTTTATAAATAATATATACTCATAAAAAATTGAATCCTTATGAAAATTAAAAAATAATTTGAAGTTCCAATAAACCTGAATTTCATCGGTACACAACAGCAGGGCGACTGCGTATCATTTGCATCAATCATTGATACATCACAATCACCTCTGATTGGTTAACGCTCTTCCACTATTGGACGAAATCCATTGACGCAGCAAGAATACCATAAATTCAGCCATTTTATGATTGTTGTGATAATCATCAACCCATCCCAGCTCCTAAGTCTCTACTGAGCACAGCTGTTCTCCTTTCAGACCAACATTTTTGTTCTAATTAGTTATAACTTTTACATATTATTCTAATCGCCTATTTGTTCTAGGTGTATCATTAATTACTTACATTACTGAGCAGTTAAGTGTTCCTGAAAGAAAATCAAATCAATAAGTTAGTAGACCAAATAATTAAATTGGAGCACTAAAACAATGTGAAGCACTTATCAACCTTAAAATAAAGTAGTTCAATTTTAGGAAAGGTTTAAATGAAAAGTTAAGTTGAATGAAAACAAGTGATACCTAATCTAAAATATTGAAAGTTAAATTGACTTCACCACACACATAACTTGCACATAACAGTCTTTATATCTTGAAAACTACTGAACTACTGTAAATATTTTGCAGTTTACAAACATACGTGTCGAATTGATAACCTCCTTTTATGAAGTCGGTAAAAATAATAAACAATATTAATTTCTTCAAAATATCAATGGTTCATTGAACTTTGAGTGGTGACAATAAATCGATTACCCTAGCCCTACCTGTTTGTTGAGTTCTGCGCGAATAATATGAAAACAACCACAGTCCGATACTCAAAAAAGTTAGAATTCCTTTCAGAATTCGTTGCTTCTCAATTATTGTTTTATTATCGGTTCTATCGTATTTAAATTTTTTCTGTTCAGAAACACTTTTCTACTAACTTTAAGTTCGCCGAGATTCGAGAACACCGACCAGAAAAAAAAGGCCGAGAAAACTCGCCTTGACATTAAATTTTGACAATCGAATTGACAGTATCATTTATCGTTTTTAACCTTGACATTGACACGTTCACAGATACGTACAATTTGTCATATTTTGTCTGTTTGTAAAGTTGATCGATCACCGGCAGGTTTTACCAGGGGGTTTTACAACCGAGCGTGATGATACACAATATTATAATATCAGCCATAGATTTCGCCACATTTTTTTAAGGATGCCAGTAAACCATTTACCCATAGAATAGTATCACAGATATTATTTAGCCTTTTTTGTTCAAAAGACTACCTATATTTTTGAGATGTGTATGAAATAAAAAATAAACAGACATATTATGTACTGCAATTGAGATTTTTATTCTCATTCTGTTAGAAAATAGGAAAATTATATTAGATATAATACGGCTGACTGACTAATAACATAAATATAAAAGAAGCCAAACTAAAAATGCTAGGTAAATCATAGGAATAAAATATAATATTTATAATTATGTAATATAAATTTACTAGATGATGCCCGCGACTTCGTCCGCGTGGATTAAGGTTTTTTGATTCCCGCGGGAACTCCTTATTTTCCGGGATAAAAAGCCTATGTCCTTCCCCGGGATATAACCTACATCTGTACCAAATTTCAGCAAAATTGGTCAAAAAGATGGGCCGGGAAAGCGTAGCAGACAGACAGACAGACACACTTTCGCATTTATAATATTATTAAGATGTAAGCCATGTATCCAACTTGAAAGATAGGATAATCTTTCAAGTTGGATCAAACCGCACACGGTGTGCAAACTTATTTTAAAATCGGTTAAGTAGTTTATGAGTACATTGCGGACAATCAACGTGACACGTGATTTATATATGTCACCGTAAGATTGTAAAAACCACAGATTACCACAGTGTTGTAGATTATAATCTAACTCGCGAAATTGTAAACTGTCCTACTTACGCTAGTAATATAATAAGTCTATGGTCCTACTGTGAATGATTACAATATAACGGATTATTTTTCGGTAGATTGTAATCTGTTAGGTTTAATAACCCGATAGAAAAAATTGACACTTAAAACATTGAACGGTTCACAATCTTTCGACTGTTTACAATCTATCGAAAAAAAAGCGTTAGATTACAATCTTACGGTGACATATATTTAGATTAATGCTATTGAATTACTCAATTGCTCTATGCATAACTTGAAATAAATTGGGTAGGTTAGGTGTAACAAAATAAGAGACAATCTTGTGAGAAACATTTTATTTGCAGTTGTAAAAACTGTACAAATCTTAACAAACTTATAAATTATCATCTATTATGGACCTTCGCATGGCACAGCTGACGACAAAAGCCACATTATAACGTCGCGCATAGACTACTTAGAAATTTACATTCAATTCCAACATAAAATCAGTCGTTTTAATCCCTTTAATATTGACCAAAAGTAGTCTATATGAATAAAATAATCTTATATGGCTTTTGACTTCATTTTTGCTTTTTTTTAAGAACTTTCACTCACTGTTACACTGCTTTCAAAGAGTATAGAACTAAAATATAATTGGGAGTGTTCGATTATAATTTGTAACTCAATCCTTTCTTATTTCTAAATATGGTGACGAAAGATGATTATGTATTTACACACCCAAAAGCACCAGTTTCAACACAAATGTTCGTATGGGTAGTTTCTTGATCGGTTCATCTAGATATGGGGACATTTTTCAAGTTTAATTTTTTTCTATAATTTCTTTTTTTTTAAATAGTGATTGATAACTACGATTATAAGTATATTTTCAAATTAAATAGAAAAATGTCTCCTTTCGTTAATTGTAAGCATACCTAATTATTAATAAACATTAGTAATCAGTTCACTAATAGGATTAAAACAAACTAGGTAATAAAACCGAAATAGTCTAGTTAAGGAAGCAATTTTACAGATACAATAGGTAATAGGTATATATTCGATTAAATTACTAGCTATGTTAAAATAATGGCTTTAACAATAATAAAAGGTCAACAATTTAAAACTGATTTATATGTACACTAAAGCTAGTTGATTGGTAATGATAATATAATTCATAAGAATTAATACATACAAAAGAACTCAAACAAGAAAGAAAAAACGTTATAAATAATGAAACACATTAAAGTTTGTCCTTAATAATTAATATTTGACATTCATAATTTACAATAAATAATAAAAGTAATAATTCAAATAATACAGAAAATATTTAAAAGAAAATTAATTAATAAAAGTCAAAACAGTCAAACAGTTCAAATGCAACCAGACATTAAAGACAATTATCATCATATAAAAAAAATGCAATTTTCAATTAAATATTAGTATAAAACATAGGAGACGGAATCTAAGAAGATTTCAACTAAAACGCCAAAATAGGATATGCTATTATTGTAGAATTTTTAAAGAATACTATTTATCAATAACCTCCGTTTTATATAAAGTTTATTATTATCGAATATATTAATTTTAATACAGTCATATTTTGATTAATGAAATTAATAATATTATAATTTTTATTATCTTTAACTCGGAAGTAATTTTTTTGGAAGATTTAAGCATAAAAGATTATTTCGTCATCATATTATTTCTCAAATTTAATGTAAGGTCACTTTTTATTAATATTATAAATTTTAACAACAATAATTTACGACTGAGCAATTTGTTGACATTATTTTAATACAATAATTTCATAAAACTCGTCTAAAATATACACATTACATAAAAATACCAAAGTTTCAGATATGTGTTTCTTAAATTTAAGGTCGAATATGCAAACACAGACCTAGTAAGTATATTCGGTTTTCAAGGAAACAAAATTGACGAAATAAACAGGAGGGGCACATAATATATTACATTTCGTTGTAATACAACACAGACAATAAATAATATATATCTAGTAACGCTCAACAACTAAACGCTAACTTCAACAATGCGCAAAGTGTTACGAAAATCCCATAAATTATTCCATGATAAGGAAGTTTTAATACGTTTCCGTTTTTCTTAACTTTTTGGTACAAAATAAATTAAAAAAAAAAAGTTTTAATATAAAGTCGTTTAAAATTGGGGGTACTCGAAAAATTTATCTACGGAGGATATTCAGTGAATTAAGAACACTGCACGCATTGTCAAAGTTAGCGGTACGCGAGTGGTACGGACGCGTGCGGTCCGCTACGTACCACGACACCGGTGTGCAGTGTTGCGACGGTACCGCGTACGGACCGCTCAGATGGGCCGCGTGAAGTTTGCCGGGAACATGCCTTTCTCATTGGTCGATTCCTTGATACCCATTAGCCAGCCTTCCTCCTGAACAAACAAAACGAAAAAATATATTGTATATATAACAGTATGTAATATATTATGTATTTATTAGTGACGCATATGTGTAAGATTTCGATTTAAGCACTGATTATAAATTATTTATTAATAACTATTATAACTAAAATAAACAAAAACTACTACTACTAACTAAAATAATTCAGCTGAGTTCGGGCCCTTTCGTTGGCACAACAATTAGATGTTAATGTTATGGTTAGATGTTAATTAAGTATTTTAAGTACTATGTGTGTATGATCTATGTTAACTATGTGTTGGGTCAGCAAATAAAATAAATTCTATTCTAAAAAGTATGCCTTAAATAAAATCGATTTTATTAAAAAAATTGTAAAATATGTTCTTAAAAAAAGTTTTTCATGGTCACATCAATGCTGGTCAACGTGCTCTCTGAGGCACGGGGGTGAGACACCGGCAACTTTTTAACTCCGGGTTACTACTGAGAATTTCTAGTCAGAAAAACCCAATACTTATAATATTATTAATTATGGCCCGACCCGGGATCCAAATCCAGGAGTGGACCTCGTGAGCCGCATTTGAACATGCAAAAGTTGCAACAATGCAGTTACAGATACAATAGTCACCTGTTAACGGCTTTACAGATATATAATGATCATCTGTTCACAGTTTTACAGATATAATAGTCAACTGTTCACAGTTTTACAGAGATAATAGTCACCTGTTCACATTTTTACAGTTATAATACAAAATTACGTGTTACGTGGCGTGGAATAAAATTGTCTTTTTAAAAACTAACATGTAATAAATTAGTTGAAACTAAAATGAAAAATAATTGAGACTTCGGGAGTATTTATATGATTTGGTAGTGAAAGGGATCCGTAGAGTCGGATCGGTCGGGAAAGTGTTCGTTGGGACGAGGGATGTGGGTTACTTTATTTACATTCTAAAAATAGAATTACTAATGTACATAATTAGGGGTAAAGGTTAGTGATTGGGAACATTTGGTACAACTGTATTCACCTGTTCCTCCGGGTCGTCGTACTCGACGACGCGTATGACGTCGCCCACCTCGAACGAGAGCTCGTCGCAGTCCTCACGCGTGTAGCGGTAGGTCGCGCGCACGCGGTACAGCGTTCCCGCCGGCAGCCCCGCCAGCGTCGCCCCTGAGACACACACACATATCGTATCGTGCGATGGCCCGTTAACACCTTTGCACTTAACCTAGGATTACACATCTTCTGGCGGCTGGGTCGCGCGAATTGTACTGTCCCTATCCAGCCAAGGCGTTTGCGAGGAACACCGTGGAGTTTTGGTCGGTAAGAGTCCGACATAACCTTTGCATTTCCCCAGATGCAAAGGTATCCATGAGGATTTCCCCACGAAAAAAAAAGGAACAATTATACGCCTTGTAAGTAGAAGCAGTAGTGTGCACAGTATTCGGAGCCAGGGTAGGCATTGGTTAGATACATACCCATTTTCAGGCAGGGTATGAAGAAAGATAAGCATTGACCTTTTTAGTTCGGTAAGCAATGCTTTGATGCCTCTACGTCGTTCACGCCACTGAGTAGTACTCGTATTAGTCGCTTACATAAGTAACTTACGAAATGTACACTACTGAGTCGCGTATCGTATGTAAATGTTACTTGAACTAAAGGCACTTGCCTAGAAGGAGCGAATTCGCTGCCAACTTTTCAGACATGTGCACTAACTCTAGATCTCCTAGATCGTGCATTAAAGCATGTCCGGGGCTTACTACCATCACTTAAAACAGTATTATTTTATATGACGAACCTTACGTCCCTAAGATAAGCATGATAATTCTTAAACAAGAGCGTCAACAATATTAAAATAATATTACTTTGAGCGATGGTAGTAAGCAAAAAGATGAGGCAATTCACGCGCCACTCGAGTTGTAATCAACATAATTGTTTGCACGTCCATAAACAAATTGTATAACTTCAGATGCCCTCTCTCACATCATGATTAGTATAAATATTTATTTTGCTGTTTTCTGCTCATAACGTTATTAATTCGTCCGCGTGGTTTATGTTTTTTTATTCCCGCGGGAATTCCTTAATTTCCCGGGATAAAAAGTAGCCTGTCACTTTCCAGGTCCTCAACTATACCCATGCCAAAAATTTATATGGGAAAACAAGGGAAAATGTTTTTTATTTTATTTTTTCGTCAATTTTCCAATGTTTTTAATAGTTATTCTGCTATTCAGGATATTGTTGTGTGCTATTGTGGATGTATTTTTTGTCATACGACAAATCAAAAACTATGAAAATCGGTCTAGCCATTCTTGAATTAACAAACCCGACTTTGTTCAACAAAAAAAAAATATTAAAGATAGCTATATAACGTACCTACCTGAATATGTCTAAATATAATATTGTACTGTAAATATTTACAGCATGAAGCATATTGTTGGACAGGTTAATAATAAACAATACTGAACAATCAAGCCAAGCATTAGAAAAAATCTATTAAGCAAGCCAATCCATTGAAGAATAGATATTTACAAAATAGAAATTCTGCAGCCTGTAAAAAATATATATAACAACAAACATAACATACTATAATACGTATACAATAATTGAGAACATAATTTGTTTTAAAATATATATATTTATATAAATTATAATTAAATAAGACGATAAATAGTATGTATGTATAGTCTTGTTTAATTATCACATAGTAAAAACATTACTATTGGCTAAGTAGTACAAACAACAAAAACCTTCTTTGGAATTGGTTAAAAAAATTACAATTATAACATGTTAAGACTGAGCGTACAGATGCATTTACCAACTCTCAAATTTAATGTGAAATTCCCAAAATTATGTATTAATTTTATGCTCGAATTTTCACAGCCGGTGAATGATCAGCCTTAAGTTCATGATATTCAATGAAGTGTCAATGTTATTGCCAAAATTATTAACAGCATGGTGTTAATTTTTTAACAGCTTGATTACTTTATTTTAATGATGTGCCGGATATCCGTATCCGTATGCGCGGATATCCGAGGGAGAAGAAAGATCCGTATTCGTATCCGTTACTTTTTTGACAGATCTTTTACCTTATTAATTTTCTATACATAAATAGGCATGATGACTGATTTTGAAAAATGGTCAGATTATGTTCGGAAGTATCTACTATTTCGAAAAAATATCTCATTTCAGCAGAAAAATAAAGTTTGGTAAGTAGATAAAATTAGCATTTGAAATTTAAATTTTAAAATTCACGCCAAAACGTTCGGCGGTGTGACGTCACTATTGTTTTTACCAGTGTACTCTGTGCAGTGTGCAGTAAGCAATAGTGTGATTTTCAAAGCTCGAAAACAAACAATTGTGACGTCATTCGCTTGTTTGTGTGTTATGCAATATGGCGGATTGCTGTATTTTATAGTTTTATTTTATCAAAATAAATAGCAATCTCACTAGAAATAGAAAAATAAATACGTTTTTTATAATCCATGAATCCTATTTCATTAGATAAATTCATAATTTCATTGATTCTTGGTTACTGTCATCATGCCTATTCTATATAATATATACTATATTGGTAATTAAGTAGCAATGAAAAACTATTAAAACTAATAGTTCCTCCATCCAAATTATTTTTTATTTCTTAAAATCAAATATTTGGCACCATTATATTGCAAACAATTATCGTAGCGAGTTTCAAGGTCACGCGCACCGACACAGATTGACTAAGAAAGTTAAGTATCGGCATATCTGCGGATCTTGCCACCAAATCCGAAATCCGAAAATATTCGTATTCAGATCCTATACATTTATACGATCCGGCACATCACTTACATACCGGATTTATATACATACATTTTTTTAAATTTGTGTACAAGTGTACACAGATTTTGTAATAGGTACAAATTCTTGGTATAAATTATTAACTTTTAACATTTTTTAGATGTGCTTATTCGCACTTTGAACGTCATTGAGGACGTTTTAAGAACGCGTAATGTACTACGGGCGCATAAAGGCGCGTTTACATTAGGTGGGTGACCGAACGCGTTGGTCGCATTCATTGTGGTAACCCAAAAAGTACATATTCTAAAGTCCCTTGTTCTGAAGTCGTAACTTCTGTGCCACAAAATTTTATTTCGCTAATACTATATATTGTATATATTTCATATCATAAAAAAAAATAGATATATTTCAATATACATTAGATATTCAGTAAGATAGTTTGGACAGAAAACGCTGTATATCTTTAATGGCTACTAGCAATAAATACTTGCAGGAGTTAGTTGTTATTGTATTTATTGGTTGCACAAAATCTCTAAACTAATTTGACAGTTTCAAATTTACCGCGAGGAGTATTATAATAAGTATAGCAATACCTGTCATCTCAGTATTTTTTTAGATTGTATCACACAAGAATCAGAATAGAATCATGGTAGAGTCAAAATATGACGTAACATAAGAGACTTGTAAGTCTTAAATAGAGTAAATAAATTGAGTTCTGAGTATTATGCGACAAATTGTATTTTCAATGTCTATTTCTGCCATTGGTAGCAAGTAAGCACAGCTTGTAGAAGCCAACTTTCGCAAGTTTTATTGCTGGTGGACACTTAGCTTTACGGTAAGTTAAGGCAATTAGTGCTACGAATGTACTTCGGTACACTCAAGCGCCGACTGATCCTGTCGCATAATGTATAACTGCCTTAAGGGAAATGTGATTTGTATGAAATTATTAACCGATTCGAAAATGATACGTTTTTGTTGACGTTACAATTTTGACAAGTACCTATGTCAATTCAAGAAAAAAATGACTGTCATAATTTTAATACAAGAAATAAGAATAAAATTGTAGTGCCCGCTTCTAGACTTTGTAAAATTAGTAATTCATTTGTCGGTAACAGTATACGTTTTTATCATAAACTCCCAGAAGGCATATTGGGGATGTCATAATTATAAATTTAATTACGTAATTTAAGATATTGTAAGATGGTGATAGTAAAAAAAACCCGGCTGGGTTTGTTGTGGGCTCTTCTCAGACCAGGGCGCGTTTGGAACCCTCGTAGCTTTATTTTTAAGACACCGTAACTGATTATCACCTTCATATTTTACAAGTAACTAGACGTCAATAAGTGTAGTGTACCCATACTGTACCTACCTAAATTTAATAAATATTTTTTGACTTTGACTTTGACTTTGTCAGAGTGCCGATGATGTAAATAGTGCTTGACTCACCGACGGGTATATCGTAAACCTCCTCTTTGGGTGCCGCGGGCGGGTTGGCACTGGCCGTCTCGCTCTTGCCCGCGGCGTCGTTGTGCGGCCCGTCGTGCTGTCTCGCTTGCTCGCTGGTGCTGTCGGGCGACGCCGAGCCTGGGGAAGGTTAGCTACTCAAGCCACTACTGTGCGAATCGGTATTATGTACAGTGGTGAGTGGACACGGGCCAACTACTAACTATACTAGAGGTAACCTATTATCCTGCTACTATAGAGGTAACCTATTAACCTAAAACCCTGTCATTATGTGACCTATGGAGGTCATGACCCTCAGCGATGAGGTATACGACACAGCAAAAGAGAGGGTGCGGCTGCGGAGGATTTTGATAGCAGCTACAGTCAGTTGCGTGCACAGGGTTTGATAGGGTAGGTATTAGTTAGTCAGAATACCTATTTACTGACATTCATGATGAAAAATGAGCATTGACTTATTTCCATTTGGGTAAGTCGTGCTTTTATGCCTCTATGAACTGCACGCCACTGAGTACAGTTTTTAAGCTATTGCATAGCTTCTATCGCGGGCCTTGAGCGTGGAGACCGAATCCAGAAATTCCGTAACGAAAAAAAACCTAACACTTTGGTTGCTATGACTACTTGTGTTGTTGACTTCAAGTTGTTGAAAATATAAAGGCGAAATAATTTTAAAGAATTATGTTTTCAATAGTTACATAGGCTAGTTATTCGTTCCATCCGGGTGTCCAAGGGGAATCAAAAAACCTCAATGTACAAAGTGTTTTAAATATGAATAAACAAAGTGCATTTATTAATGAAGAAAGTCACGAAAAAATAGTGAAAGAAAATGAGTGAGTACCTACTCTATATTACATACATTTTATTATTATTATCACAAATGCAGTATGAATTAATATCAAAGAAAAACAAAGGAAAAAAAATACTGCATAAATAAAATAAATAAATATAATTACATAAGTTGATAAAAAATGCTATGCAATAGCTTTACCGCGGCAGTCTCCGAGTGCCACACGTCTTTTTTTTTGGATAAAAATTTGATACTATATTTTGTTAAAAGCTTTGATGTGATCTTATATGTTTTTCGGTAAAAAAATGCTCGATTATGTATTTGAAAATATCTGTACTTAACAAATTCTTGGATTAAATATGAACGCGAGAGAATGAGAACTTTTTTCTGTAGACTTTGTAGAAATTGAATTAATGCTGGCATAACTAGCGTGAGATTTTTCTTTATATGTCTTGAGCATCAAGTATTACATAATACATATGCATTCCAGCAGCATCGTACTAGATCTTATACCATACATGATAAATCTAGCAATACTCAAGGGTCAAAGGACCACGACGGGGGGTCGACAGGGTCACGACGCGCAGATTGATTCGGGCTCGACTGTCTTTTGCCCCCGATCCATCCGAACCATCCGTCATGGTCCTATCAACCAATAAGTTATTTGGGCATAATTCCTAAAGGGCCCGGTACTTGCTCTGGCGATGGGGTCAGCTATGCCCCCAGAGGGGTGCTGCAAATTCCTCTCAAGCAAGTGGTGTCGCTGTTATAACTTGCCGACGCGACGGGTAGTCTGTTCAATAAGTCAGTTTACGTAGACATTTCAGAAAAAAATCAAAATCGCATTCTGACGACACCAACAATTGCTTTCAAGTACTTTTGAACTGTTTTTCACATTTGTTTGATTCGTCGATGATTTTTTCAGTGTTTCTATTAACTTTTTTTTTCAATTACCTCGTAATTTACCCATGTTAACTGACTTATTGAACAGACTATATTATGTCATCATTGTTATCCTCAGCGGGCGCGGATAGAGTCACGTCTCGGGCTCGAAGGTAGCTTTTGTCCTCATTGTGAGATCACCCCATCGTTCCTTATGGGGACCAACCCAGATTGGATCTCAGAAAGGCACCCTACTAGTTTAGTCACTGTAACTTACCAACGGGTATATCATACAGCTCCTCAACCTTCTTGTCGTCCTGGGGCGCGGCGGGGGCCGCACTGGGCGAGGCGGATGGGTCGCGGCGCGCGGGCGGCGCGGGCTCGGGGCCCCTGTCCCCCGGCGCGGGGCCCCTGTCCCCCAGCGCGGGGCCCCTGTCCCCCGGCGCGGGGCTCTTGTCCCCCGGCGCGGGGCTGGCGTCCCCCCCGGGGCTGGAGGGCGCGGGGGAGGGCGAGGCGGGCGTGGAGGGCGGCGAGTCGCCGTTGAGCGCTAGCACACACGGGCACACGCTCACACACATGCGGTTATTATTTACACCGTGTATAATATAGTCCGTGACACGAAACGTGTAGTCCCGCGGCAGTTGGGTATTTGACTACTATTTTTTTTTTGTAGTGATTATTATATAGAGAATTTCAGAATTTCAGAATTTCATTTATATCCCATACTGATGACGCACGTCTCAGCGTAAAGTTTACGTCTCGCACGTAACGTTTGAAAAAAAGTTGCTTATTTGACTATTTGTCAAATACCCAATTAACGGTACTACTATATTAAAAAAAATTGCACTAACATACGACTACTAGCGCCGCCTCAGAGAGACACTTATTTTTGTGACACGGACTATACTGGGTAACATGAGACCTGCCCATCTATTACATCTTTATTCGTTTACGTATGTATTGTACATCCTTATTTACATTAAAAACTAGATGATGCCCACCGCCGCGACTTCGTCCGCGTGGTTTAGGTTTTTTAATCCCGGCGCGAACTCGTTAATTTTCCAGGAAAAAAGTATGTAAGTAAGCCTATATTCTTCCCCGGAATGCAATCTATCCATGTAGGACATTTTAAAAATTATGTTGAAAAGATTGGCCGCGAAAGCGTAGCAGACAGACAGATAGACACACTTTCGCATTTATAATATTATTATACCTAGATAGTATGGATGAGAATGTTAGTTTGTTTGTTACGGTTTCACGGCCCATAAATTCAACCGATTTTAATGAAATTTGATTAGGTTATGAATAAAACATTATTAACTTTGAAATAAGGCATTTGGTAACGATTAATATTTCGCTGTTATTTATACCTCGAAACTAGTAGACTGGTAATTTATCAGTAAGTTTGCCGGAGTTAGAATTAATTAGCAAACAAATAACAATACATTAGAACCAAAGTTGTAATTACATTCCACACAACACACATTTCATCCAACAAAGACACAACTGGACACACCTGGTCACTAGACACAACACACTTGTACTGTTTGTCCCAGTTTTAGCATTTCGATTTCGATAGATAACATTCGAGCGTTCGAACACATTGGCGTTAAAGTAAAATGGACCCAAAAGCTGTTGATTCGGAGTCATAAATTCAGTACAACCGATTTTAATTTCAAAAAGTTTCCGTTTAAAGCAATAACTGTGAATGCATACACGAAATTGAGCTCTAAAACAATACAGTTAAGCTCTTTAACGCCAAGACTAGGCCATCTTCGAATTTGAAACCGGACAAAGTTAGCTCGGCATATTTGCGTCACAAAATTCAAAAAAAATTCAAAATTCAAATGTTTTTTATTCAAATAGACTTTTTACAAGTGCTTATGAATAGTCAAATGAATCTACCACTGGTTCGGAATGCCGTTCCTACCGAGAAGAACCAACCACAGTGACGAATCAGCAGGAGTCTTCGGTCGCAGCGAGCGTTACGGCAGGCAGCGTTACGCAGTTAGCGTTCAGCTGCCGTGTCGCGCGAACAGTCCCGAAACTAGTCGGGCATTTTCTGACAAAACTAGTAGATTATAACCGGTGATATATTAATAGCTATTATGAATATGACTCACGACAGTTTAAAATACATTTAAGGTCCATTATAGTTTAACACATTAGCATCAAGCTACATGATTAAATACGATTAATCGAAATTGCAATGCTAGAATTAGGTTTAAGCGTTGGTCACTCACTTTGCACAGTGTTGGTGGGCGATGTCGCGTTGCCGTTGGTCGCTGGCAGCGCTTTGATGGCCGGCTTCTTGTACGAGCCACGTTGGCTGTCCATCGCCAGCTTGTCCGTTATCGCTTCAAGCTCCGCGAACACCTGGAAAGTTTGAAAGAAAGAAAGGTGAGATAACGTTACCGAAATTATGTTATAATGTTATAGCTTTGATAACGTGATGTTTTCAGAGTTTCTTGCTGGTTCTTCTCGGTAGAATTCTTTTCAAAGCGGTGGTAGAGTCAAAACATGCTATGTAGCCCTCTATATAGCTCGTTGAGCGACTTCGAACTTGTCGTTGAGACCATTTGCCAGTGTCCAAGTTTCGTGGGCGGATGGCACTTAAGACTTTCAGGAAGTTTTTTAGATAATAAGGGAATCTTACTTATTATCTAAATACAACAAGTAAAGTAAATTTCCACAAACCTTCGAGCTCTCAGAGTGGAACAGCTGTTCCGCGCTGAACAAAGTCTGTAGATTGTTGACGTAGAACAGAACACGCGAATCGTATAGAGCGGGCAGTTCATCGTGCAGTTCCGAGTTCAAGATTTCGTATGTGCGTTTGGCTTCCTCGAGTTGTTCTCGACCTTTGGTTACCTGGGAAGGAGATTCATATTCATCATCATCATCATTTAAGCCCATTGCCGCCTCACTACTGCGCACGAGTCTTCTCTCGAGATTAAAAAAGGTTTGGTCATAGGGTAAAGGACCCTTATTCAATAGTATATAACTTTTAATTCGATTGATCGTATAAGTATCAAATATCAAATCAAATAAATATTATAAATGCGAAAGTTTGGATGGATGTCTGGATGGATGTATGGATGTTTGTTACTCAATCACGCCCCAACGTCTGAACGGATCTGGCTGAAATTTGGCATAGGGATAGATTATAGTCTGGAATAGCACATAGGCTACTTTTTATCCCAGAAAATTAAAGAGTTCCCGCGGGAACCAAAAAAACCTCAAATGGATGTTTGTTACTCAATCACGCCAGAACGGCTGAAGGGATCTGGATGAAATTTGGCACAGAGATAGATTATAGTCTGGAATAGCACATAGGCTACTTTTTATCCCGGAAAATTGAAGAGTTCCCGCGGGAATCAAACAAATGTATCTGTTCAACTGATTTTGATAAAATTTGGTACAGGGATAGGGTGTATCCCGGGGAAGGACGTAGGCTACTTTTTATCCCGGAAAATTAAGGAGTTCCCGCGGGAACCAAAAAACCTCAAACCACGCGGACGAAGTCGCGGGCATTCGCTAGTTCGTATATAAAATGAACCTTAAAACCAATTTAGAACTCAATTTCGTGTATGCATTTAAGCGAGCGCTCCAAACGATACGTTTCCAAATTTAATATCGGTTGTACTGAATTTACAACTTTAAATAAGGGAATTTAAGTCCATTTTACTTTGATGCTAATATCATCGAATTATTATATGATCATTCGAATTAAAACTTAAACTAAGCATACTGGTCGCCAACTTCACACACCTTCGAGAACATTATGAAGAATTCTCGAGCATGCAGGTATCCTCACGATTTTTTCCGTTAACTTTAACAAATGATATTCAATTTCTTGAAACTCCGAAAGTTTAGAGGTGTGTGCCCGGGGATCGAACCCGCAAGAAAAGCCCTGATATTATGTGATTAAGTGATGACTTTTTGAAGTGAAACTTCTGTAGAATCGTTGTGATTTGAAAATTCAATGAAATGAAAAGGTGAAACGTAAAAGCGACACTAATAACACCAAAAAGAGACAAACATAATATTCATAAATAGATAGAGTTATATGTTCACGAGCAATAGATGGCGCTGTACGATATTGAGTCGCGTTATAGCTCCATTGTGCTCAAAGTAGCGTGAGAGAATGAGATAAAATATACCCTATATTTATCTCATTCTCTCATGCTACGTTTCTGACGTTTCGCTTCTGCCGTATGTGAATTCACGCACGCACTTTTTAATGTAATTACTACATTACTGGTGTTGTGAGTAAGTGTCGATATAATCGCAAACAAGTTGTGATATCACCAACCTTCACGTCATCTCTTCTCTTGGCCGCATTGGCCTGCAAATTCTGGAAACTGTGCCTCTGACCGTCATAGTCCACTAACTTCCGGCCGCGTTTCTCTATCTTTTTCTGG
Organism: Erebia epiphron; assembly: GCA_963932025.1. Taxonomy (NCBI): domain Eukaryota; kingdom Metazoa; phylum Arthropoda; class Insecta; order Lepidoptera; family Nymphalidae; genus Erebia; species Erebia epiphron. The sequence continues at coordinate 17,467,976 of OZ009960.1, forward strand.
AATTGACGGAATGGTTATTTTAGTATTTTGAAGCTTGATATTCATGAATTCAAAGTTATTAACAGATGATGGTTTTGGTGGATTTTAACTTCCACCACAAATGCATAAAGACTTTTTTCGAAGACTTTCTTCTAGGCGCGCGCTCCACCTGAGGCTGCATCACTGCTTCCAGCAAGTCTGATTGCAGCCAAGCGCTAGTCGATAAATTAAAAACAAGACTACAGTTAAAATGATTAGTATGTGTGTGAGGTCATAATCTTTATCACCTAGCTTGAAACAAATGTGAGGGTGTCTACTGTCTATCATTGATATTACCTCATGATCAGACAGTAAACAATACTCTAGGCCACTTGGACATCAGCTCGCTGGATATATCAGACGAAGTTCGCCAATCTCCGCTTAGACGTAGCTCAAAAACACGTTCAGAAGAACATGAGTCGTTCAATCACGAACTTACCTAATTTCAGGGAACAGGTTGATTCTGAGATAACCTCCGTCAAACACTTGAGTTTGACCGCTGTTTGAGCCGCGGTGTTCGCGCCGCTGTACGTCATCTATCGCGAGATCGATGACTTACCGCCGGCAACAAGACGTTCGAGCAATTTTCGCGCCGCACCTAATAGCCTCCCCAATAGATGGCGCTACTATTTTAAAATGATCACTCAATTTGGATCGGATTTGCCACGATTTGTCTTTGGTTGACTACTGACTAGTTCGTTACGCATAAAAAAAGGGTCATAAACTCACTCTTACTTTAGGGAACTGGTTGGTACGATATCTCTTACACCCTTCAGACACTCGGCCGCTGTTTGAGCCACTAGAAGGGGCGCAAACTAATCCTAACTATACGGAACTGGTCTCTCTGATCTCTTATTACAAGCCACTTAGTTAGAGCCGGTGTTTGGCACAGCACACACTCACCCTAACTTCAGGGAACTGCCCCCTGATTATGTAAGGAAATCGTCATCGTCTATCAAACGGAAAATCCGACCTGTTTAAGGAGTTCATAGATGCCTGCACGTCAAAAAGCATGTATGAACTCCTTAAACAGTTCGAGTAATAGGTTTTAAGCTGTCAAATGATTACGATTTTCATAGACAAATGGGGCCTCTGGTTGGTATGATCTCTGATTACACCCATCAGACACTTGGCCGCTGTTTGAGTCGCTGTTTAGCACACACACTCACCCTAACTTCAGGGAACTGGTTGGTGTATGTGTTGAGCGGTATGAGCACTTGGTCGCCGAGCTTGTGCGAGAAGTCCTGCCACAGCATCTCCATATTCTGCGCCTGCACGTACAGTAGGTCGTGGCCCGACCAGCCACTCTCGTACACCTCTGTGATCGCCTCCATCAGGGTCTTGGACGCCGTTTGTACCGCTGGAAGGGATACAATAACATATTCTTATATAGCACGGCTATTTGTGGACACGAAGTTTAAAAAAAATATATAATTGAAATCAGACTTGCTTGCAAGTGGTGATGCAGCCTAAGGTGGAGCGCGCTTGCCTGGAAGATGCCTATTCATTGATTTGAAGGTACCTATATTAAAAGAGGCCTTCCACACAGCCAGAGGCCATACTGCTCACGCTTAAAGCCATATTGTTTCATTAGTGTTGACTTTCGTGTTTTAGAATTATAATCTTATGATACGAAAATTGGTGAAGTTTTCAATTAATCGTGCACCTCTGCCGAAGAAAGAATTTCTGTGGCATAGAAGATTGTAAGATACGAAAAGGAGTCTCTGCGAAATTACATTGCAGCTGTGATAAGTTGCTAGAAATATTGAATGCAAATCTGAAAAAGATGCGAAAAACAATACTGGTTTGGATGGATCGAAACATATCACACGATTTCCAGTGTAAGAAAACATTGTCAGGAAATCTGCATAGCCTTCGGAGGGGAAATTTTGGAAAAAGTGAATAGTCAAACTCTAGTAGAACGTGGTGAATCGGAGATCAAAATATTTTTATTTTCTATGGAATAAAAATATCTTTTAAATTATAGTTTGTGTGTTACGAACGCCCAGCTGACTCTCTCCTGAGAATTGGTAGACAAATAACTAAAAGCACTATTAATACAATAGCAGGCGAACTAATAAATTAGATTAATTCATACTCGAGGGACGTACGAGTAGGTATATCGTGATTATAATCTCTTTAAATATAAAATTCTCGTGTCACAATGTTAGTTACCATACTCATCCGAAACGGCTTGACCGATTTTTATGAAATTTAATATGCGTATTCAGTGGGTCTGAGAATCGGCTACTAGATAGTAGTATTTTTCATACCTCCACGCGGACGGAGTTGCGGGCATCAGCTAGTAATTTAAATGTATCTAGCTACGGTTTGTTAAACAATTCAATAAGCTTTTAGTTTTTACGCTAGCATGTGCGATTTTACGATGTATATAATCACCGTATGACTTTTTTAGCCTTGGCTAAGAATAAAAATGTGCCACTGAATCACTGAATATATTTATGCTCTCCTCGAAACTTTTAATTTACGTTTTGATTAAGAAATATATCCCGAATACACTAACGAACGTGTTACGATTAACTTGTCTGGGCTAGGCAGGCAGAACTAGGCGGAGTCAGGACATTGTATTATTTTTAGGATAAGTGAGTTGGGTTTGAGAAACAAAACTTTGCTAAACGAAGGCGCACAAGCGTCTGGCCAAACAAAGGTGCACTCTCTATTCCTTTACGAGAGAGATCAGGCGCAGGACCGCTTAACGTGCTCTCCGAGGCACGGGGTTGAAACACCGCCAACATCCTAACTCCGGGCTAGTACTGAGAATTTCTTGTCTATGACCCGACCCGGGACTCGAACTCGGGATCTCGCCGGCTGCAGTCAAACATGCTAACCACTAGACCAACGAGGCAGTGAAAAAAAAAGTATAGTTACCTCGTATGCATCGTATGTAATTGTTGAATTCCTTCTGAAGCCTGGTCGCCGTCTGGTGCTGTCGGTTGAAGTTCTGCAGGTGCTCCTCGAAGATGTCGTCCAGTGTCCGGTCTACTTTGCCCAGGTTTTGTAGCAGCTGGAACAAAAATAACGACTTATTAAATGAAGATACTCCTCTACGGCGTAGAAGCTTGGACGCTGACGGAGGCCATGTTTAAAAAGCTGGAAGCGTTTGAGATGTGGGTGTACAGACGTATGTTAAAAATATCTTGGACAGACCGCGTACGGAATAGCACTGTGCTGCAGACAATGCGGAAAGGTATACACAGGTACTCGCGACAGTTAAGAAAAGGAAGCTGGAATACTTTGGACACGTGATGCGGAACATCAGGAAGTATGAACTCCTTCAACTGATTATGCAAGGAAAAGTGGCTGGCAGGAGGAGGTCTGGCCACAGAAGGATATCGTGGCTTAAAAACTTGCGCCAGTGGTTCGGGAAGAGCACAAGGTCCTTGTTTAGAGCAGCGGTCTCAAAAGTCGAAATCGCCTCAATGATTGCCAACCTTCGTAAGGAGACGGCGCAGTAAGAAGAAGAAATGAAGATGAGAATATCTCTGATATCTTATTCCTTTGAAAGGTTGGAGGATGCCTAGAAGTTATGTACAATCCATAGGTACTATAATAGTATAAATGCGAAAGTGTGTCTGTCAGTCTGTCTGCCAAGCTTTCACTGTAACTGTTATCAATTGTTCCATTGATTTGGATAAAACTACAGAGTTTGGTTGTATCCCGGGGACGGACATAGGCTACGTTTTATCCCCGAACGTTAAAGAGAAAACCCATAAAACACGCGGGCCAGATCGCGGGTTTGTCCAAGAGCTGCTAGGCAAGGATTAGCATAGATGGTTTTGTAAAAAAAGAGATGGGTGTCAACTGTCATTGATGATTGAAGGGTGAAATATCAGTCAATAACAAACCATCACCTATCCGGATCCAGGCGGTGCAAGACCGTGGCGTGTGGGAGTCCTTACAAGAGATCTATGGACGTCTATTGGTTCAAGTACTGCCCCCCCCCCCCCCCCCTGTTATAATTAGACCTGTTCGAGAAACACGTTTTAAGCTGTCAAATGATTACGATTTGCTTAGACAATTCGGCCCCAGGTATGATTAGCTATCGCCAGGGTGGCAAAAATAGCAAATATCTACGAGTTCTCAGCGGAACTCGGAAAAGAAAGAGACTATTGGCGACTGCGTGTCGGAACTCACAGGTTCTTCCTTCAGATCGCAAGTCACAGAACAAATGAATACTAATAAGCGGATTTCCATTTTTATTACGCAAGTCATTCATCATTATCACGGACCGCATTTTATCAGACGCAAATAGTTTAGTTGAGATATAATTGCGATACGCGACTATGCGTAGATTGCGTCACTAGTCGGAGCAAAATGTGGCTAAGTAGGTGTGACAAGTGTGTCGGATTTCAGCCAGCGTCTCGCCTTGCGCAACCTGCGTAAGGAAATGATACGTAGGTTCGCTTTCAGTAGGGTTATCGACTTCCTTTTAGCCATTCGCGTCCAAGTAGGGTTATCGACTCCATTGTAGTTCAACTGCTGGAGGAAGGTCTCTTGCATGGATCTCTACTTTCAGCGACTCCCAGCTACTCGCTTGAGATTGTCTGTCCACCTAGTAGGGGGTATTCCAACGCTGAGCGTTATTTTGTGGCGGTCTCCGCTCATATGCTAATAGTCTAGAGCACACGAAGCAATACGAGGAAATTCGAACCTTAATTGCTGTAACGACTAGTAACTATACCACTAACCTCATAATATAAAAGAAACACTATATTGTGAAGATTGTTCAATGCTTTATGAAAAAAAATATAATCACAATTCAACAATCAACACACGAAGAAAACACAGTTGTTTTCGTAAACGCAGGCCGGAGGTATTGCCAAATATGTCGAGAGCCACCTAAACTTTTTCATAATGATGTCACTAGTATAATCCAACTCATTATTATTCCTAACGGACTGTCCGTGTTGGAGTGTCCCCTGGCCGGCTTATTATAGCAAGCCGGTAATAGCTTAGTTAACTGATCTCGCTTAACCGTAAAAGGGCGGGCTCAATACGAGATACTAGACAATATGCAAGTTACACGGCTTTAAGAACCCGATAAATTCGATACGATTTCGTAAATTCGTGGATCCATCGGCACTGGTGTTAGAGGCAAACCATTAATCCCTGGCCAACTACTAGGCTCCACAAGCTTCATCACAAATGCTTTAGGATATAGTCTACCGCGCTGGCCAAATTCAGATTGGCAGACACACGCACTATGAGACTATTTTGGAGAACTCTCATGGTGCAATTTTCTAGTTCTCCGATGTTTTTTGTTCAGGGTCAAAGGAAGTGATAATTAATTGATCATTAGAGTAGATGTATGTACAAGTAGGGTTAGGTCGATCATCCACAGATTCCTTACTCACGCTTTGAATTATAGACAAACAATAAACATATTCTGATCTCACTACAGCTTTATCAAACTTATATGGCCAGGTCAATGACATACCATTAGGATGTTCATCAGTATTCAACCTGGCAGCTGATTCGAGTGCAAGTGTTAATGTATTCGTTATAATGTTAGCAAACAATGCAGAGATTGTCGCAAGGTCGGCATTCGCTTGGTCGCATGATAAAACAGTGCTCCGTGGAAGCGAGGCCGTTCTTAAACTGGTATGGGCCTCATTACTTAATTCATTCAGGAATGTGGAATTTGCATTGTATAGTATCTATATGAAAGTGGATTTATAAACATCAACAAATTAGCTCTTAGCGAGAACAGGTATTTTGGATTTAAGACGATTAAATGTCCCACCAACTTGTTCGGCCCGGTGGCTAAACAAAATATTCATGATTGTTTAGTTTTTTTTTTAATTTATTTTACGTCGCTGTCACCGCGTCACATTTAAATACTTGAATAATTTGTAACTTGCTAATTATTATATTCAAGAGCCTCGAATGTAGTGAAAAGAGATGAGTAGTAGCGTTATACCGTTGAAAGCACACGTAACAATCTTGTAGCTTTAATTGATAGAAACATATCTGAAACCAAGAGGTTACTGTGTCTTTAATACAAAACCTATAAAATCTTGAAGTCAACCTTTGGAGCTATATAAAGATAGACAAAAGTACAAAAGCACACTTATTTTGAGACGTAAACGTAATTTTTAACACCTGCTACACAAAAATAAAGATAGATTATTGTTATTTTTGAGTAGCAAGGAACTGTACAGGAGATATTATATACACGAAACCATAGAGTAAAAGGAACTCTTTTGTATATTGGATAGAATCAGGCGTTACTTTGCGGAAGTTCATAATTTAGCAAGAAAAGAATACAATTACTTTGCTATAATCCGCCAACAGAAAAAAATCTGTATGGTCAAGGAAAAAAAGCGAAGCACCGTTTACCTTCACCAAGCAAGAAAGCTAAGTTCCCAAGCAAGCAATGCCACCACCACTCACATGCACCACCACACAAGACTTTTATACTATTCTCGACGCACGTTTCGCCCCGACACCGGAGCATCCTCAGGAGATGTCGACTTTACAATGCGAGATTGTCTAGTCAATCTAGAATACTAGACAATAGTATAAAAGTCTTGTGTGGTGGTGCATGTGAGTGGTGGTGGCATTGCTTGCTTGGGAACTTAGCTTTCTTGCTTGGTTGGGAAGGTAAACGGTGCTTCGCTTTTAATTGCATGCTTGACCATACAGATTTTTTTCTGTTGGCGGATTATAGCAAAGTAATTGTATTCTTTTCTTGCGAACTCTTTTGTGTCTATTACAAGACAGGAAGACACCAAGAAAGTCGAGCTCAGTAGCCAGTACGGCAGTCGGCACATAAGCTGTTGATCCGATACGTTATCGTTAAGCTAATACGAGTAAGTCTGTGTCATCGACCGGTCATTCTTTACGAGCGTGAACTTTGCCAACCAAGCGATGCAATTTTCTCAAGATGCTTTAATAGTAAATACTAATTCGCATTGTTTGTTTTGCAAAGGAGCGCGAAAGTTAATATATCGATGCTTTAAAAGGCGCTTTAAATGAGGTGTTTTTTGGGATCACACACTTTCTTTAAATTACTTGTAAGTATAGTAAGTTTGCTCGAGAGAAATTATTTGTTTTCTTCTTCCTTCTCGTTATTTTTTTTTTAGAAAATATCGCTTCGGCATAATTTATACCAATTAGCGTGTCGTTCAGCGTCCTCAAAATCATATTTATATTATTAATGACTAGCTGATGCCCGCGACTTCGTCCGCGTGTTTTAAGTTTTTTGTTATTCCCGCGGGAACTCCTTAATTTTCCGGAATAAAAAGTAGCCTATGTCACTCTCCAGGTCCTCACCTATACAACAAAAAAAGAATTAGCGAAATTGGTCCAGCCGTTCACGCGTGATGCCGTGACCAAGGGAAATAGGGATTCATTTTTATATATATAGATGTTGTTTGTTAGTTTGTTGGTTGTACAGGTACTTCAGTCACGCTGCAACAGAGCAACGGATCGACATGATTTTTTGCATTGGTATAGTTGAGGACCTGAAAAGTCACATAGGCTACTTTTTATCTCGGAAAATGAGAAGTGCCCGTGGAAATTAAAAAAAGTCGTTCCACGCGAACAAAGTCGGGACATCAGTTTTAAATAAATGTCAACATTGATCCTCTTTTTGCGTTTTACAAGGATATCATTTACCTAATTATACAAACGATTCAATGCCTTGACTTTTTCATTTGAGTTGCGTTGCGAATAAAAACGAAAAAAACCCAAGTTTTAAGGTATTTTCTCATCTTCTGAATAGGTAAAGGTGTTGTCAGAAAAGGGCACAGATATAGAAGGTATGTGATCATTATTGTTTTGAAACAAAGTTCACTGTACAGTGTACACCACTTGAAATCATCCTTATCTAAGCCACAATAATATTGTGGATAGATTTATCACAGATAAGGGTATCATGGCATCTGCGTTGTGCGTACATATCAATCATGATTTACAAAACCTTGTTCTCTATGCATTTCCTGAAGACCCAGAACAAATTAATGCTAATATATATTTATAACCGACTTCCAAAAAAGGAGGAGGTTCTCAATTCGGCGCGTTTTTTTATGTATGTCGGTGCATATCTCCGTGGTTTCTGAACCGATTTGAATTATTTTCTATCAGTCGTTAGAGGAAGCTCTCGAGGTGGTCCCATACAAAATTCTGACTCCAAATCCTCAACCCTGACACTAAAAAGTTAACAAGTGAATATAATTAAAATTATTAACAAATACGACTGCTCTGCCGTAGACACACATAAGTATACATCCTTTATATTACAATATTATTCACAATTTATTTTTTGTGAATCACTGGATATTGAACTATAGTGATATTTTTGGAATCTACTCATCATTTTCTAGATGATGATTATAAAGTTAATCTTATGTTCGAATTTAATTTTTCAACTTAAGTCTTTAATGCGGAACCATGGTCATCCCATCAATTTTTTTAAAATTTTTCTAGCCTATGTCACCCGGAATAAGCTAGGAATTTTAACAATACTTCATTTATCAAAATCGGTTCAGGCATATAGAAGTTATGGTGGAATATACAAACTCACCTACATACATACATACATAAATGAACCCTGAAAACAATATACTCCTTTTTTCAGTCAGTCGTACAAAAATATAATTCTTTTCAAAAAACCGACTAGCAACGCCACTATAATGTACAAAATAATTTTGATTTCTACCCACTATGTTGAAGTCGGGCGAGCCTGATGCGTCAACTTTGCTTATCCTTGTTATTCCCGCCCGACTTCAACATAGTGGGGAGAAATCAATATTATTTTGTACTTCATAGTGGCGTTGGAAGTCGGTTTTTTGGAAATAATTTTGATTTTCATAGGTACTGTTCCGATTTTGTCTTAATTCATGTCGAGAAAAGATTAGTAGAGTTAATCAGATTAAGTTCTATGGTTGTAATGCAAATACCAAACAAAATAAAGGTGAGCAGAGAACATAAACTCGTTTCATAACTCTTAACAATCTTAACCTTTAGATAACTCGACATCAACTATCGAAAAGTAACGATAAGCCAAACGCGTTATCCACAGTAGTACTCTAAAAGGGTAAATATAACTGCATATTCTCTGTATCGATTTTGATTGAGAAGATAGCTTACATCCTAGGGAAGAAACAGCCTTCTTTTGGGATGATATTTAAAGTCAAGAGACTTGACAAATACATCAACTCCATGCAGATGAAGTATCGAGTAATAGTTAGTTAAACAAGAATGACTATGATACAACAAGTGATAATTAACTTAAACACTCTGATAATAAGGGCAATAGCAACCGTAAATATGTTGTTGTAATCGAAGATGCGTAGAAGGTAACAATAGGTTGTATCAATGTGGTTGTATATGAGACCTCGGTCAAAGACAATCGAAATTGAAAGGAACAGTAGCGGATGTGACGCTACCGTGCGAAAGACGGACGTTATGGTATTTGACATCATCTAGCCTTCTATTTTTGTGTCTATGGTAAAACCTACATCCATGAATAAAACTAACTACCAATTTAATGCATTGTTCTCAACAAGTCATTAATAATTTCATTATCTGACAAAATTATTTAGAAATATTAAGTGATTTAATTCATGTCTGTCTAGTGGTTTATGTTTATCTGATGGAAGGCTTTAGCCGTGGCCAGTTACCAGTTGCCACCCTAGTTGCAAAGAAACCGAAATTACCCCTAACCCTTAACCTTAACCCGCTACCATCTTAGAATGCATCATCCATCAGGTGAGATAGCAGCCAAGGGCGAACTTGTAGTGGAATAAAATAAGTGTACTATTCAGAGCTAAAAACAAAAATATCATTTATGCTTTCACATAAAATTTTAATAGTTCTACATAGATTTTACTTGCATTTAAGCAATAAGCTCTTAGAAATTCAAATCAATGTAAAACATAATTAAATTAACAGGTACAAAATATAATTGATACAAATAACAATAACTAAGTAAAAACTAGAAAGGATGCATACCATTACGTTAATGAAGCACATCCTTCATTAAATCTGTGCCAATAAATAAACGTCGATTACCGGAAAATTGCGAAAACAATCGGAAATTACAAAATTGCTATAATACCAAGGCTTATCGATGATAACACTTTATTAATAGCTAATGAAACTAATTTCACACTACATAAAGTAAAGTATGTAATTATAACGTTAAAGAATTTTGCGTGAATTAGTTAAATTGCATCGGATAGACAGCTATTCATCATTGTACTTCAACAATAATTGAAATTATCATAGTAATAAACTGTTTTGAAAAAATTTAAGACAGAAAAGACAATCAAGCAAGCGTTGGTTGATTGGAAGCTTTTTTTATTCCACTACAACTCCGCTCTTGACTGCGATCTCGCCTGATGGTAAGTGATGATGCAGCCTAAGATGGTAGCGGGCTAACCTGTTAGGGGCACGGCAGTTAAATTATTATATTTTTTGGTAATTAATTACAAACATTAATTTTTAAGGTGTGTGTTGCACTTAAAAAAATTGAGCCCTAGTTGCTTCAAATAAAGAGTATTTATTATTATAGATCTATACCCCTAATCGGTATCTACGCGGCATCGTACCGGAACGCTAAATCACTTGGCGGTACGACTTTGCCGGTAGTGTAGCAACTAGCTATGGCCGAACACTTCCACCAGACAAGCTCTTTTATAACTATTGACGAATCACGATGGTTTATTAAGATCAAGGTTGTCATTTTTCGACCTTTTTGCCTGCTGTCCTCTGCTAGGAAAACTTAGAGGGAGTTCAATTTTTTTATGGATACTTCTGAGACTTGACTATTGTGGTTCAGCGATCCGAAGTAGATGCCAAACATTTATGCTTTACATGGCTTCACAACCTATTATTTTTTTTGTTAAATATCGAAAGTATACTTGAGAACCATAACGAATAACCAACACTTGTTTAAATACCTACTTGCCAGCAACAACAAGCAGGCTAATCTATTTTGTAAACCGATCGAAAATTAAGTATAGCAGCCAATTACTACTTATTTAAACAAATCATTATAAAAGCGTGTTTACGGGTAGATTTAAATCTTAATTTCAGCTCATTAAATTCATAATTGCGATTAAGTATTAAGTTACGATCTATATCGCCATAAGACTTGTGAATATAATCATTAGCGAGTGCATGGGAATGCCAAAATCAATTTTTCATTTATAATAGCGCAGTTAGCATTTATACAATACTAGCTAATCTTCCGAATTTTTGGAAAACCCCAAGCGGTTTTCGTTGATAGACAGTCCGTCAGTACAAGTCTTTTATAAATATAGAAGGTTATGAATTACGTTGAAAGAAAATAAATATACTGACAAACATTGGCCAGAGTAGTTAGAAACTCAATTATGAATGACAATAATTGAACAAATATTTAGAACATGAATCCAAAATGTCATTCACTTTCGTTCGAAATGGAGATAGCTTATATACCATGAATGAACACATATGTTATCCCGCAAAATTAAAGAGTACTAATACTTACATATTATATTAAGATATTGCGCAAAAAAGTTCATTTATCTAATACTTAAATAGATAAAACTAAGAATAAACCAAATCGTTATTCAAGTAATAGATACCAAATGTAGAAAGGGCTCTTTAAGTGTAAGGGGAAAGCTAGGAAATAGAAAATAAGATAAATCATGCAGACATGCTCGTCCTATAAACCTGGATGCCGGTGGATGCTCAGTATGCAATAAACACTGGTGAAAGTGTAAACTTGGCAAAGTATATCAAATTGACTGAATCGAATAGATTACGTGTTGTATGTTTAAATCCTTTTTTATATTGGACAAGATGATGATGAACAGCAACTTCGGCCAGATTTAGATATTTTCAAAATCCCTTTTTATTTTCTGGGATGGATAATAGATGTCACCTCTCCAGGTCACCACATATATTCATGCATAAAACACATCCAACTCGTGTAAGAGTTCGGCGCGGCGTGATTAAAGAACTAACAGACACACAGGACTATAATTATATTATTATTATAATATTAATAAGGATTAGCTAACCCACTCCGTCTTCGCTTGGGTGTAATTTTTGAAAATTGGTGAGAACTGAGATCCTATCAAACCCATCGAATTTAGTTTCCAAAATATAAAGCTGTAGGGTCTTCTATTTTTTTTTTTGCCTTAGGTAATAATAATAAGCGGACCCTACAAGACTTAAAATATAATCTAGAGAGAAAGAATAATTAAAAAATCTAACCTCAAATGAACGAAATAAAGAGAGAAATTATTCATATTGATTCAATACATTCATAATAATTATCACAATAATACAATCATGTTACCCATGCACCACCGCTGGCATCTGCATATTAATATTTGGAGCATGTGTCTTCTAAATATAGCACCGAGATAATATGTAGTTAGATAACCACTTTTAGAGCCGTTAGCGCAGTAAATAACTAAATTAATCTGCGTCTTCAGTGATAATTTACTCACTAAGGGATATCGATTTTACGCTTATAGGCTTTTACGTAAACAACAGTAGACTTTATGTGAAAAGAGAAAAATGTTCAAAACATGCAGACAATTTTCACCTTCCCCTTTGATCAATTATAATGCCCGCTACATCGTGTGCGATAGACGGACTTAAGAAAAAGAACCTTTTTGGACACCCCATTGGAGCTCTTTAGTGTTTCGGGATACAAATAAGCTACTCTCCAGATCTTTAACTACACCATTAATATAAAAAATCCATGCAAAAACCCACATTGATCCATTACTTCGTTGTTGCGGGATTGAAGGACAAACCAAGATACCAACAAACTTTCGCACTTATAATATTACGGATAAATAAAGCATTCTGTGGTTATTACACAAATACTCGAAACAGATCTGAGGAAACCTAGACTTGCATGATCGCATGCCACTGAAATAGCTAATTCTTTCACATATCTTAGCGCAAGCAGCGTTGGTCAATCCGTTTTTAACGCTGCAGTTATTTCTTGAGCAACAATCTAATTACAATTTCGTTAAAGCTATTAAATATTTAGATAGATCAATAGCCGATAAAGCATATTTTGAGGTTGAAAGTTTGTACGAAAGTCCGTCATTGAAGTTATAATACCAGTTTGTATCTGGGCTTTCGGTTAGAAACGAACACGTGTTTCACGATTTTAGAAAATTGCACCCCCCAAGGACTTTCCAGAAATCTTATCACACATTTTTGACAACAGTAACGAGAACTCACAGACGTGCAGGTTTCCTCATGACGTTTTCCTTCACCGTTAAAGCAAGTGATATTTTAATTGCTCAAAATCTAAACGTACATAACTCAAAAATATTGCGTGCCAGGGGATCGAATCATCAAATTCTGGAGTCTAGATATCGAATAAGAGGCCGAGGCTACCAGGACACTATCCTCTAAACAAACACCTATATATTCTAGGTATCACCGACAGCCCTCTATGCAAAGCCTGCATGGAGAGCGACGAGGCACCGAAACACGTGCTGCTCGAGTGCAGCGGTGTTTCCACCCAACGGGAAGCCTACATCGGCTCCCCACTACCGGAAGTCCTCGCAGACCTGGGTGGCCTGCTTGGATTCTGGAGTGAGCTCGGCTGGCTGCGGGGATCCAGCGCGGAGTTGCACCAGTGCAGTGGTATCACGCACAGCGGACGCCTGCGTCCAAGTGCAGGAGATAATCCTAGGATACGAAGAAGAAGAAGAAGAGGCCGAGGTATAAACCACTAGGCTATCACCACTTCCAATATGTCTAGGAAACGATAATAACATCGATGTAATTAATGGGTTTATATTGGTCTTATGGTGCTTACACGTCCTGCCCATTCAATGTAACGTACACACCATTAACCGGCGCTCGGCTTCGTAAACACGCCTAATCACGACTCGACATAAATATGGCGTATTGGATCTACTTACATGTAACATGCCAATTAACAATCCCAATTTAGGATGAACGCTGACTTTTTAATTTTGCTGAGGAAACGATTTATGTAGTACGCAGATACACTGGATGGGCCACCCCAAATTCATTTTTTGAGGCGCCTGTCCCAAAAAAATACAGATTCAATTGTATTTGCATCATCGCAAGCGCAACTCTACCATTGATAAAAATACAATTTGCCCAATGTTGTTTGTATATGTTTACATTCACTGCTACAGCCCGCAAAACATTTTAATCAACAGTAACAACTTTATGCTCCATAACTTCCTTGTGTTTACGAGTATGTTAGGTATCATTGTATCTAAGTCGTAAGTTATTAGTAAGTCTTGTAATTCATCCGTGTAAAATGTGGATTTAGGTTTTTGAAAAATCCCGTGGGAACTCTTCAACACCCCCATTCACGATCAGTCCATAATAGCATCAAATTACATGATATACAGCCAAAATTTGATCGTGACAGTGAAATCTATAAGAAAACGGATTGACCATAAAGGCCGGGAAAAAAGGTCCTTCCCAAGTATGCACCATGCAACCTATTCCTAATTCGTCAAAGTAGTTGAACAAATGGGCCTTGAAAGCGTAGGCACAGGACAGATAGACAGACTGGCAGAAAGATAAACATCTCACTTACAATATTAGCATGGAATCATGAATTAACGCAACTAGGTAGAGCCAATTCAACCTGTTGCATTATTTGCACGAACAAACCGAGTCCGAGTAAATAGGTGCATACTGTAAATAGCGGGGGAACGTGACTGCGGATCGGTTTGTTTCATAACAATGAGGAATTGTAGATCGCAAGGATGCAATGTATAACCGCAAGTTGAAACCGAATGTAATACGAACAGTTCATGAGTAATCTAGTTGTACTAGTTAAGATACTGAGTTTATTTAGAATGGGGTTAAATTCGATTTAATAACTTGTAATGTTACTGATAAATTAATTATTTTCATTTGGAGATTCTGACAATATTCAATTGTTTGTAAGGATGCCAGTTGCCACCCTCTTAAACGATAGCGAAAATCACACTGATATGATGGAGATTTGTAGAATTATTGTGAGGAAAATTATACGACCTCAAATCTGCCAGAACCTTTTAAATCATCCTAACAGATATGGGGATGACAGATTGTTCTAAGGAATTAAACAGGTCGTTAATATTTAAAGAAACGGATAGATATGGCAAATTTCATGACAAATCTTACTGCTTGACTACTACGGATATAGAAATTTTATTACCACGAATGAAGTAAGAAAAATCTGCCTCACTTGGAGACGAGTGACGACGGAGTGTCTTGAAGCATGAGGGGCGTTAAATAGATCGGCTTGGGTCGTAGGTATAATAGTGAAGTGATAGTGAGGGGATAGTGAAGACTGCTCATGCTAAAATTGCTCTTTTAGCATGATGCAAGCACAAATGTGAAAACAGCTAAACCCAACAACGTTTGCTGTTTAAATTGCATGGTAGAGTAATACTTAATAGTATACAGATAGAAAAAAATTTGGTCACAATTAGTTGATATCATAGAATAAATACGAGTATATCTGTAGCTCATACAACAGATATAAATACCAGCTTCAGAATTTCGCCTACTGGAATAAATCTTGAAGCTCAAAAACAAAATTCGATGTTGTATAAATTAAACTGTCTATTTTAATTTATTTATATGTTTATTAATGAAGTCCTAATTATAATATAATAATTATAATATGGGACATTTCAAAAGCCCATCTTATCGCAGAAACAGATCGGAATTAGTCTAGTCGGTAATGATGACTCATTATAATAATTATAATGTTCGCCAACCACAGACATTTAAACACTATGCTATTTCACAAAGCAATCTAAAAAAGCTAGTTGGCTTCTTCTAACTTTCGGCGCTTCATGAAATTAAGATATAGAGTTCTGAAATAAGAGGTCCGCAGATCAGGATAAGATTTTGCGGTCAACTGACTGCAACGGAAATTCCAAGGTTGCATTATCTCAAAGAGAGAAAGCATTGCTCTGAACTCTTGACATCAGACACTGCAATAGATGCTGAACTGAATGAGGTACGTCAAGGTTAAGATCAAAAATCTGAAACTAAAAACGCTAAAAGCCACTCTGCCTATCAGGTAAATATCTCCAAAGCCACGGTATCGCGCGCTACTAATGAGATAATTCATTCAAATTAAACATAAATCAAATCACCTATAAGACAAAACTAATGAACCAGCGTAGTGTTTGCGAATAGAAAAGCTTGAGGCAAATAGAAAAGGAAAAGTAGAGAAAAAAAATAAGAAAGTTGTTTTAACCAAACAAGTAGTTCTAAAAAGGATAGTCGTGTACCAAGTCTCGTTTGTAAATAACATATTGAACGAATAGACAAAGAGCTGTTGAATAGCTTGTGGTTAGTGTTTAGCACTATTAAAATTGTCATTTTAGTGCTATTATTAGGCCCTATGTAGGCCCATGAACGATGTAGGCCCTATGTAGGCCTTTATACTCTTGTATAAAGGCCTTCCGGTTCTAATAAGCGCCGCCACAGTAGATCCTCAACTTTTTTCTTCAGACCACGTCCCGCCGGCTGCTCTATGTCGACTTACGGGACGACGCGAAGTCGAGTATTATAATCCACTAATTGTCCTCATTAAAAATTTTACTTTGTTAAAGTATATTTTTGTATCACCGAGATTGAAATCGGGATTCGATAAAATCTTATAGGTATGTCTTACTACTAAAACTTTAAGGGCGGTTAAGTGCCTTTAAACACTGGTATCTTTAATGTCTGGTCTAACATGCAAATTTTTGAAGTAAGGTTTTAATCGCAGTTTTTAATCACACTCGCAGTGGCCAAATATGTCCAAGAGATACTGAATTACATCAATGATAAGAAATACGCAGTAGGGTTGCTACTCGATATGACGAAAGCATATGATAAAGTTTCCCACAAAGTTCTACTCGAAAAATTATTCCAAATGGGAATACGCGGTAATACGCATAAGTGGTTTGCATCTTATTTATCAAATCGAAAACAATACGTTGAAATTGAAGAATATAATACAAAAAAAGCGGAATTCACAAACGTTGCCTCTAATATAATAACAACTAATTCATCTATACCGCAGGGAAGCGTTTTAGGGTGTGTCCTTTTTCTAGCATATATAAATAACTTACCAAATATAGTACAACAAGGCTTATGTATCATGTTTGCGGACGATATTTCCATTATATTCAATTGCACAAATAGTAACGACGCTATTTTGCTGTTAAACGAAACTTTGAATAACGTCAAAACCTGGCTTATTAATATAAACTTAGAAATAAACTTCAAAAAAACTAAAATTATCCAATTCAGACCATACCAAAAACAACCATTATGTCTAAAACTGCAATCAGATGAAGTAGATATAGAAGAGGTAAACCATTTTAAACTACTAGGACTATCAATAGACACCCATATAAACTGGAAAACCCATTTAGAAGACTTAACCAATAAAATCTCGAAATTCATCTATGCCCTAAGCGTTATAAAAAGGAAAACCAATTTTGAGACAGCCCTATCAACATATTACTCATACGCATATGCCTGGTTTCGTTACGGCATAGTTGTCTGGGGGGATAGTACAAACTTCAATCAACTGTTCGTCCTGCAAAAGAAATGTCTTCGCATTCTAGTTAATATAAAACGACGTGAAAGTTGTAGGCCTTTCTTTATTAAAGAAAAACTATTAACCTTGTCATGTATATACATTTATGAAATTTCTACATTCGTACGAAAAAATCCACACCTATTTAAGGAAATTAAACGAAATCAAAACTTCAACACTCGGAACAAGGATAAAACCCGTTTGGCGATACCTAAATGCAATATGACTATGTTTGCTAAAAGCCGCTTTCGAGAGCAGTAACAATATATAATAAACTACCAGATGGCATTAAAAAAATTGAAAATGATCCTACTTTTTACCGCAAGTTAAAGGAATATTTAATAAATAAGTGCTATTATACGATAAATGAATATCTTACAGAATAATAAACCGCTAAACATTGCTATATTGTAAATCATAATATTTTGACATTTTCATAATTATACCTACTTAGTGACTTATTAATTATTTATTATTTTGACATATTCTTCTTACTTTTTAATCCTTTTACTTTTGTAATTGACATTGTGAATTGTGATGTATGACTAAAATTGTTTATGGCATTTTATTTATTTTATTTTTGCCCATTGTAATTATTGAATTGTCAAATTGTAGATCGATTGTCAAAATTTTGTAATAAGTAAATACATAGAAATATTATTCAAAATTGTTATTCGAAATTATTATTTTTTAACTTGACTCCAGTAACTAAGCAACTACGTTTTTTTTTTTTTTTTTTTTTTCATGACATAAATAAATAATTTATTCCGATAATTTCAAGACAGTATTAAGTATCAACTGAGAAATAATAATATACACATAAAAATAATAATTTCGAAGCTCCTGTCACTCAAACTGCATATGCCCTAACGGGGTGACATGTCAATTATTGTATTGTTCATGTTAAATGCAAATAAATGAATCTGAATCTGAATCTGAATTTTTTTGATCGAAAATACATAATAACTTAATCAAACCGTGCAGGCTCTCTCATACTACAGTAACACAAACAGTTTCACCAGCCACTAGCACATGCTCCGGCTCATTGTTAAGCCGACAATACACTTCAAGTAGCATCGAGGTGTAAGTCCATTATGTGTTAAGAATGAAACGGTACCAACTACCAATGCTCGCCGTTTCAAGGTCAGGCTAGGACAAGAGATGAATTAGGTCATTATCTTATTCGATACTGTTACTAGTTATGACCACGATATGATTTTCAGGACAGAGGCTGAAATATGGGTAAGTAACTTGCGCTGACACATTGCCACTGATGAGGGCTAGACAAACAACAGCCCATCAGGCGTGATTATCATTTATCAAGCGCAAGCCTAGAAGATAATAAAAGATGATTATCTCCGGGAACAACGAAGCATAAGATTGGAGACTGAGGTATTAGGAGTGGAATCCCACACAACCTGAGGTGCAATCATGTAAGGATTGCCGATCAAATCGTAAAAGTTCAGAGTAAGATAAACCAAAACAGCATTGAATTAGATCTCAATTTCATGTATCCGTCACCGTAAGACTGCAAAGGCCGTTGGATTGTAATCTAACTAGCAATATTGTAATAATGATAAAACCTAAGTTGCCGGGTGCTGCCTGGTCATTTATGTCGAACCCTAACCTAACCTACAAGAAAGACACAAGAAAACGTAAATACAATGAATATTTCAAAAATTGACACTCCGACCATTGAACGGTTCACAATCCGTCGACAGTTTACAATATCGCGTGTTGGATTACAATCTAACGGTTTTTGCAATCTTACATTGACATATCCATTCTTATACGTTTAGGGTATCGTACATACCTAAACGTATGAGAATGGATACACGAAATTGAGCTCTAATTCAATGCTGTTATGGTTTATTTTACTTTGAAGCCGAACTTTAACGATTTGATCGAAAATCCTTACACGATTCCACCTCTGAGGCCCAAATGTCTCAGCAAATCGTAATTATTTAGTTGAATTATTCGTTTTAAACGTATTACTCGAACTGTTCAAGGAGTTCATAAATTCTTTTTGACGTGCAGGCATTTAAAATATACGTTTGCAAACGATTATGATTTCCCTACACAATTGGGGGGCAGGTATCTTTTAGAACATTTTCCTGTGTGGCGATTACCATTGTGGTAACTACATAGCGCAATCGAATCTATGAAGAATCGAATATATCGCGATGCAGAATTCGGTAGATAACTCGGTCTGAGTTACCTAGAAATCAAAGTTTTATGAGTATAGCGCTATATATAGAACTGTTTAACTTACAAGGGTTAGACCAGAAGGGTACCCAGGCACAACACCAGCCCGGAAGAAGATCTTGCAAGAGAAAAGTGAAATAAATTCTACATACCCCGAAATAATTCACCAACACTTATTCGAGATATGGCTGCCATGATTAAATAAAGTGGCGTCCTCGACTAATGAATGATTGGCAAATATCCCAATAATACATGGCTATTTTAAAATCAATACGTCAATGATCGTCCGTTTCATTTGGACGATTTGGATTGACGGCCATACTATTATGTAGATTTTAAAATTAGGTAATTGCTTAGTAACTGGAGTGCTAGTTAAAAGTGCTAATCCATACAAATATTATAAATGCGAAAGTGTGTCTGTCTGCTACGCTTTCACGGCCCACCTGTTCAACCGATTTTGATGTTTGGTACAGGGATAGGTTGTATCCCGGGGAAGGACATAGGCTACTTTTTATCCCGGAAAATTGGGGAGTTCCCGCGGGAATCGTAAAAACTTAGTCCACGCGATTGTTCGGGAATCATCTAGTAAAAGATATACCGGCATAGTTACTGCTAAAAGGATCTTGATCATTTTTGTATGAGATTTGGGCCATTCTTGCGTCTTAATGAAATTAACGGTAAAATATTGGAAATATACTCAGGATTAAATAAGTAAAAAATCATTAAGATATTAACTGGGAGTTTGGAGTAATTGATTGTCCTTTGGGCTTTAAGCACCGTACATTTTTGGCGATGGATGGTTTCTATGACCTGCCTGATTGATATATCTACTGCTTTACATTAATGGTTTATTTATTAAAAAGAGTAATTTGAACACCTGGATATGTTTAATTGTTATCCGATATTTAATCGGTATCGCATTAAACATCAATGCTAATTTATAGTTACGAGAAGCTAATACAAAAAAGATATGAGTAGTTATCGATACTTAAAAACTTCCATTACTATACTGACAATATTATGAGAAGAATCGCCAAACGATTTGTGAACTACTTTTACAGTTAGTTTGTAGTAAATTTTTGATAGTAGAGTAGGTATCGATATTTATTTCGATGGTATCGGAACATCCCTGTCGATAGACCATAATGTTTACAGAACTAATTAATGTCATTCAAATTGACACAGGGTTGCAGGTGCAATAAAAATACGTATCCCTAAATATTTGAAATAAAGGACGCCATGTTCCATGATTACTTTTCATTACTTTGCCTATTTTTGAATCGGGAACCGATATCTATCATAGAAATGATTTAATGAAATAATATTTGACCAATAATATCCTAAAGGTAAATTGTATTTAAGTTTTCATTCATTTTATTCCATATATAATTCTCCCCTTTTTCCCATTACAAAGGGAATTTGTAATAAACTGGTATCATACAGCAACAGTGGCAGTTCAAAGACAAAATAATATGGCGTTTCCGCTTATTTCAAAACAATACAATACTTTTTTTTAATCAACTTTTATACCCCCATTCGCTTTTGATTAAACTTAATTTATGTGAAATTATAATTCAAAATCAGATTTTTTATGAATAAATGGTTTAGACGCAACAGTGGCCCACTTTTGGTCATTCTCCTTTACGCACTATTTACACCAATCTGCAATCCCTGCAATATTTAATTTCGACGACTTGCCTGGCACAGTGGTGAGCGCTGTGGTCTTATTGTGAGAGGTCCCGGGTTCGACTCCCGGCACGGTCAATAGCGGAATTTATAATGTCTGCTTTTTCTCAGGGGCCATAGTGCCAATGCTTTAAGCTATAATATTTCACTTAGTAATCCTTACTTGAGGAAGGTCAAGGTACGTAACATCAAACAGTCATTTTGAGTAATATTGCTTAAGTATTATTTTTAACTTTGGCAGTATGGCCCCTGGTCTGGTTTAGTGGGAGGCTTCGGCCGTGGCTAGCTAGGGTAGGAATTACCTTACCACCCTTTTTTTTTGTTGACGGGGGGAAATCTCCTTAAGATACCCGACTTCCTGGGGGGGAAATCGGGTTATGTAGGATTTCTACCTACTAAAACCCCCCCGGTGGCCGACCTTAGCGCATGTTGGGAGGCTCCGAGATCTCTTACGAACGCATCGGTGCCTCCCTTGTGCGATGCCCATAGGGCTCATCCCAGACTCCTGGAGAAGTCCCCTCATTACCCGGACCTGTACATGAGGTATGGCAGCTTGATGGCCACAACAAGCTGCCATCTTCCCTGGGTCGTGTTGTTAGGAGTACGACTAGAGCCCCCACTCCAGCCGAACTCGACCCTGAGGTCCCTTCTCCAGGGATTATCACACGGACTGGGTGCGGTGTATACCACCACTCCGATGCCTACGCCTCCGGGCTCTTTCCCGAACTCGCTCAGCGGTCTCTTTATTAACCATAACGGTTTCGCAGAAAGAGACCACTGCTCTCCATGATTCTTCTTTTCTTAGCATAGCCGCTATCACGGCCGGCGGGGACAGGTCTGTTCCCACGTGGCGGATTAGGATGCTGCGTTCTGAATCCCAAGCAGGGCACTCTTCTAAAGTGTGCTGC
Source organism: Erebia epiphron (assembly GCA_963932025.1). Taxonomy (NCBI): domain Eukaryota; kingdom Metazoa; phylum Arthropoda; class Insecta; order Lepidoptera; family Nymphalidae; genus Erebia; species Erebia epiphron. The sequence continues at coordinate 17,490,362 of OZ009960.1, forward strand.
GCACTGTCCCGCTCCTCATCACAATGGTAACATCGCGGGGTAGCCTCGCGACCAATTCGACACAAGTACTCGCCGAAGCAACCATGTCCGGTTAGCACCTGCGTCAGCCTGAACGTGATGCTACCACTCTTCCTTCCCAACCAAGCCTCAAAAATCGGCAGGATGGCACAGACAGCGCGCTGGCGTGCATTCTTCTCTTCTTCAAGGCGCAGACGCCATTTGGCAAGGGCTTGTTGGTGAGCTTGCCGTCTTAAACCTACAGGTTCTAGTCCGTCTCTACTAATCTGGCCATCGCGGTGAGTTTGGGCATACACCCACGCATCCCTTTCTGCGAGCAAGTCAAGTGGCGGAAAACGAGCCAGAATAGGATACCTTACCACCCTACCGACAAAGACGTGCCGCAATGAGATTTAGCGTTTCGGTACGATGACGTGTAAAAACCGATGGGGGTATGGGTTTAATATAACTGCCGTATACGCCTATCAATTTAGTTAGCCCGCTACCATCTTACTATACGAGTATATCGTAAATTTTTAAACATTTTCCTGTTTGCTTCTTATCACAAGTTGGATAAATTACTCTGTGAATCAATGTAATTTATTTTTGGACCAGCGAACCCAGATTCAAAATGCATTCAGTGAAAGATTAACCTGCAGTAATTGACGTCAACATCGCCATGTAACATTGATATTGGTTTGGTTTGTTTGTAAACAATATCTATTACTTACTAGCTGATGCCCGTGAAGTCTGCGTGGAATAAGACGGGATGCAATCTACCTCTGTACCAAATTTCATCAAAATCGGTTGAAAATATGGGCCGGGAAAGCGTAGCAGACAGACAGACAGACACACTTTCGCATTTATAATATTAAAGTATGAATTTTTTTAGTCTTTTGACACAATTTCTCAAATTTGTTTGTTTCCAGATATCAAGAACTAGATGATGCCCGCGACATCGTCCGCGTTGGTTAAGTTTTTTTTATTCCCGCGAGAACTCCTTAATTAAGCCTATGTCCTTATCCGGGATGCAATGCAACCTATCTTTATTATTATACACAATTTCACCAAAATCGCGGCTGAAAAGATGGGTATTTAAAGCTAATCAGACAGACAGACACACTTTCGCATTTATAATATCGTAAGTAGTATGGATTAGTTAAATCGTGTTATCTAACCTTGCATGCTTTTTTAGGGTTCCGTACCCAAAGGGTAAAAACGGGACCCTATTACTAAGACTCCGCTGTCTGTCTGTCTGTCTGTCTCCAGGCTGTATCTCATAGACCGTGATAGCTAGAAAGCTGAAATTTTCACAAATGATGTATTTCCGTTGCCGCTATAACAACAAATACTAAAAATTAAAAAAATATATATATTAAGGGGGGTCCCCATACAATAAACGTGTTTTTTTCGTATTTTTTTGCTCAATATTAAAAACGGTAACAGGTAGACGGTTCAAATTTTCACAGAATATTAACTTGTATATTACCTTTCAAAATAAATAATTAAATATCAATAAAGTAAATATTAAAGGGGGGCTCCCATACAACAAACGTAATTTTTTGATATTAACAGTAAACCTCTACAAACAAAGTTAGTTTTGCGGTTCATTAACAAAGGTAATTATACCTACTTCTTGAGTACGGAACCCTCGGTGCGCGAGTCCGACTCGCACTTGGCCGGTTTTTTTAGTAGGTAGCAGGCTTTATTTGTCTCTTTCCTCACTGTATTCCGTCACTTCTACCTTGCAGCTAACACTTTTTAACGATTCCAATTTAAACATTATTAATTGGATCATAAATCAGTATGTTTACAATTTAATTGTATCAAAAATTTGTATATGATTATTATATCTTTGCTCTATGGCAGCGTCAAATTGGTTTACCTATCAAAGCTTCTGTTAACGTTACCGATGGTTTGTTTACTTTTTTACGTATTCAAATACCTACTAACCATTTTTAAACCCAGCATAACCGCCTTCTATAGTAACATTACATATTTTATTGGTCATGCATCTAAATTCCACTGCACAATAATGTCGAAATTGACTATTTTAATGCAGTGGAATTTAGATGCAGAACATTAAAACAGATTTGTAATATTTAATAGCGTATTGCGGTTAACTGCGTGTTTCAAATGGGCAACGTTTTCTACTATCATGTACAACATGTGAAATACAATATCTCACGGACGACCTTGGAATACGATATGGACGTGTTAATTATGCGTAACTACGGTAAACTCGCTTTAGTTTATAAAGAAAATAGAGTAGACGTACAAACTACAAACAATACGTTTGTGTGACGTAGTAAGGTATATCGTAGATAGGGGAAACAGAAATGTGGAAGAAGCCAGATAATTACATAAGTTTCTACCGACCAGACAGGTCGCCTGATGTTAAGTAATGATGATAAACGTGCTACTTTTGACCTAGACCTTGAAGTCGTATCTAGATGATTTCCGTTTCATTTTCAGTGATAATTTTGTAATGCATGTCAAGACCAATATAAGAAGTAGGTACTCCTGTAGCACAGCATACGAATTAAAAATGTCTGAAATACAACCTCCGTAGTGTAAGCATAATTCCAGAAGTGGGCAAATAATTAAAAATACTTTTAAAACATGTTTGTACTCTCTTTAAAACTTCCACGAGCGAATGGTCACAACGTGTAGCGGTTTCACGAGAGATTTAATGTAAATAGTTACATATAAAACTTGGCCAAAGCATCACAACAACAATAAAATAATCATTTGATCAGACTACAGTGGTTACTCTTAAACTCTAAATCAAATTGCGATCTAAACACAAAAGTATTCAATAATCGCTGAGTCTGCCGGTAGGAGACTAACTTTCAAACGTCAAAATACTCGTATATTATATGCAAATAATTCCAATATGGGGTATCCCCGCCAAAGAACGAACCGAGTGAAATACATTGAATGAGTCAAATATCAATCTAATTGAACTTTCGTCAAGAAATAAATTTAACAATCTTTAATCTTTTCTAAAAATTCCATTCAATTTTAAACGTAAAGCTGACAGTAGCAACTAGCAAGCAACTTGAGACATTTAAAAAAAAATTAAAATCTTTATCATTATTACATTGTAAGTCGCAAGTATTGCCACGATCTCCGTAGTAATACTTGAGTGTTGAGACATCCATGTATTGAACGGCGACGCGGAGAAGATTGATTTGGTTACTAACAAAATATCTGGAGGTCGAAATAAAACTAATCATATTCTTAAGAGCAAAACATTGTTTACTCGAGTCATCGCGTTCGCAGTCCTTGACGAGAAGCCGTATTTCCATATTTAAGGAAATAGTACGGAAACTGGCTTTGACATGCGTAGCTATAAATATTTAAATAGAGATGTACTCGTTTGTGTCTGATTTTGGCAAGATAAGTACTATAATGCTACGAAAAAATTTGAAGATCCAGAGGCCGTGATCTGTATTTTTTCATTCAATAAAGAGAAAAGTTCTGAATCACTGACTGAATCTTCAACGCCCAGCCCAAACCCTTGGAAAGCAGTAAAACGCTTACAATGTGGACACAAGGCCACATTTTTCGAAATTCCCACGGAAGCAAAAATACTTATGCTCGCTAGCTATTTTGATTGCCTTGTTGTAATCAATAAGCAATAAGCATGCTCCACTGCGGATGACGAAGTCATGGATGCTTTTCTGGGGTTGAAACAGCATTAATTACTTACTATTGAGTTTTTCTTCTCAGAATTTATTGGGAACACCAAACAGTTTTATTATTCAGCTCTCTCTGAGACACATCCAAAAGCAATGAAATATGAAGTAGTCTGAGAATAATCCCTCGCAGCATTTAGGTCGCTCGGTACAATCCAAACGACATATTTCACGAATTACTATTTACACACTGTCCGTGACCCATATCGCGTTTCTGTCGATGAGGAGTGAGGAGTGAAGAGTGAAGACGGATATTGCTGTTTAGAGTTTTTCTAGTGATGAGATTTAATAGGCAATTTATGATAATAATCTCTTTCAAAACTTACTTCGATTGTTAGAAACATTGCTAACTTAGGGCATATTTTTGTATGTTTGTGCAGAACGGTTTATTTTCCTATTACTTTGCGTGTGAAGTTAAATTTTTGGCTGGATTGAACTGGCTCAAGTTTGGTTTGCTAGTAGGTTTTGGTTCCCAATGCGACTCGCAAACGCAATCCAAAGGATATAAAAGGATATATTATGTAACAGAAAAATACCGCTAACCAGCGATATGATATAAGGAACTTGCTTGCGTAATAACCAATTAGCAGGCCGAGGCTCTAAACGTATATATTTTCCACATATTATGCTCCAACTAGATTAATTTTGGTAGGTTGAGATAAAGAAAAGGGATTTGTTAAAACAGAGGTAACATATTAATGAAATTGTTTTAACCTTGGAAGGATAAGACTTTATCCTCCAATTGTTTTCCTTTAAGAAAAGTAAGATTATGGTCCTTCGAAGTAGTTAGTTCCTTAGAAATTCGAAATTCAGTCATCACAGTGCTTACTCGACACACAAATTGTAACAATAGTTAGAAGTAGGTATTTAGGTGGTTCGTGCATAACCTTTAGGTGGTTCGTGCATAACCAACGGCGTCGTAAGGATGTTTATTGTTTGAACTATACACCGGGCAGGACCAGATAATTACCTAGTTTACGCCCAGTAAAGGCTGGCGCATCCGTAGAAATGCGCTGCAGGAAACTCGTACATGGCGCGGTACATTGGATCAGTACTAATATTATAAATGCGAAAGTGTGTGTGTCCGTCTGTCTGTCTCCTGCGCTTTCATGGCCTATCTGTCCAACCGATTTTGATAAAAGGTACAGGGATAGGTAGGGTTCCGGGGAAGGACATAGGCTACTTTTTATCCAGGAAATTTAAGGAGTTCCCGCGGGAATCTAAAAAAAATTAGTCCACGCGGACGAAGTCGCGGGCATCGTCTAATAGATAGGTATAAGTTAGCTACTTATGTACTGTACTTTATAGTTCATCAAATAAGTATTGATAAGAATAAAGAGACCCTGTAATATTTTTCAACCGACTTCAAAAAAAGGAGGAGGTTCTCAATTCGACTGTTTTTTTTTTAAAATGTTTGTTACCTCAGAACTTTTGACTGTTTTTGATTCTTTTTTTATTTGAAAGGGCATACTTCCCAAGTGGTCCCATATAAATTTTATCGAAATCGGTCGAGCGGTTTTTAAAATATCAACAATAAAATAAGTACTTTGTATAGCGTGTGCTTGTTGTTGTAAAGTTGGCGCGGGAGTTTGAAGTCGGTTGTTTAAAAATAATTTTTTATATTAAATTATTACCAGGAACATGTTAATGTGACCTAGAGAAAAATTAAGTTATTAAAGTACCCATCAACCCATGTTTTCTGGTATTTATATTAATTATCCAAATTTATAGTCATGCCTATCAAAATAGCTAGCTTAATTTAGTTAGAAAAGCAATGCCTGGTATCTATTGGTGATTAATAGAATCTAACGTTACAATCTGGGTCTATTTTACTGACTCTACTTCATGTTCGGATCGCTACGCGATAATAACTACGCGGTGACTTCGAAACGCACAACAATCGCTAGGCTGCGCAACGTTTGCGATAGCCCTTTTCTAGTGCATCAGGTGTTGTTAGGAAAATAACAGTTATAGCTATACAATATACTCGTATATTTTGTACGCCGGTAATTTGAGTAATGCGTATAGAAACCAATAAGCCTATTAGCTTCAATAACATGAAACTTGTAATTTGCCAGGATACGTAATACGTTTACCGGTTTATTAATGCTGGAATGAATTGCGTGAAACACAACAATAATTTTACTAACAGACTATCTGCGATTCTGCTCCAAAATGCTCAGTTTCTCTTCTAAAACAACCAGTAGGCATATTTATTAGAATATTAGATGATGCCCGCTACTTAGTCCGTGTGGATTAAGCTTTTTTCAATCTGCTGAGAATTCCATGCTTTTCAAATTCATTGTTGGACTGAATGCATTGAGAACGGATGATATTTGGCAACAAATTATTATTAGCTTCAGTTTATGAATAAATACTTATAGTATCCATACTAATTCCATACTAATATTATAAATGCGAAAGTGTGTCTGTCTGTCCGTCTGTCTGTCTGTCTGTCTGCCTGTCTGCTACGCTTTCACGGCCCAACTACTCAACCGATTTTGATGAAATTTGGTACAGAGATAGGTAACATCCCGGGGAAGGACATAGGCTATTTTTTATCCCGGAAAATTGAGGAGTTCCCGCGGGAATCAAAAAAAATTATCTGTAAAACCGATTTTGATTAAATTTGGTACAGGGATAGGTTATATCCCGGGGAAGGACATAGGCTACTTTTTATCCCGGAAAATTGAGGAGTTCCCGCGGGAATCAAAAACGTCAATCCACGCGGACGAAGTCGCGGGCATCATCTAGTATATTATAAATGCGAAAGTGTGTGCCTGTCTGTCTGTCTGCTACGCTTTCACGGCCCAACTGTTCAACCGATGTTGATGAAATTTGGTACAGGGATAGCTTGTATTCCGGGGATGGACATAGGCTACGTTTTATCCCGGAAAATTAAGAAGTTCCCGATGGAATCGAAAAAACTTAGTCGCGGGCATCATCTAGTAAGCAGTAGTAGTAAATATATGTGTTAAGTTCTAAGAGAGCTATGACTGCTAATATTAAACAAGTATAAACGTTTAGAATTCTATTTCAAGCATGATTGTTGGCCACTTGTATACCAGCTCAGACTGGACATTGGGCATCAGTGATCTATTATGCGATTACTGCATTCCGTACTTTAGACCTTAAGGCAATAGATATAAGGGTTACGATAGACCAATGTTTAATATCACTGATGCCATGTCAAGGTTTTACAGGCGTTAACGGTGACACGCGAAGAATTTAACAAAGGTGTTTTTGTAATTCCACTTATAACATATTTAGCACCGATATTATATTAATAACATTCATAACATCATACATTGTCAATCTATGATGGATACTATCTGAAAGAAACTTATAACAAATGTTATGTTACTAAGAATTACTTAAAATCGTTGCATACAGACTTTAAATTTCTGGATGCAATGTTTCTGTATAACATTGAGGAAAGGTCTATAATTTTGAAGCAACATACTTATTCCCTAAATCCCAACTTGATACGTGTTCCGTATTCACAATGATTAAATAAAAAAAACCAAAAGGACCCATGAACAGTAAAAGCTCATATTGAAATTGTTTCGGAAAAGCTTTTAAAAGAACAGAGCTTTTAAATCTATAGGTCGAAATTAAGTAGGTATATTAAGCTGACGAAGTATTAAAACAATAGAGATAAATTACAGGTAGGTACGTAAACAGAAAAAAAATACGAAAAAGCAAGCACAATTAAAAAGATTACTATTTAGAAGGCCAAGTTAACGTAATGATCGTGTGAAACACGCGGGGATCGGCAAACGGAAAATAGAAAGCAAACGGAAGATGTGTGTCGCGCTGCGCATACGCAGGTGGATCCGGGGGCGGGGGGAGGGAAAGCGTGCGAGCAGGACAAGCGATAGCCGGAACAGAATTAGCGTGTGGTTACACTGGCAACGCGTGCAGTTACATATATCGATAAGAAGAAAATTTCGGCGACTAATCAACATTCAGACTTCAAAGACAGGAATAAAGTGTCCTATTTGTACTAGCGGGAAACATTATCTGTATGAAATGTATTCAACTTTGACGTAACATTGCTCATTATAGCAGACTGCAGAAAAGTTTGTTACCCCTAAACTTAGTTAGGACTAGGAGTGAGGACAAGTATTTTTAATGTGTGACAATATTCATCGACACATTAATATTATTAATTTTATGGCAGTCTTGCTGTACTTACACTTGTTTACGTTTGGCTGGACAGTCGCTTTTGGATAAGTAATGCTTTGTAACAAAAACACCAGTGTGACTTCGAGCTTAGCGAATAAAGGAAAGGGACGGACCAACTTGCCAAGCCAAAGAACTAAGAACTTCTAGTTTTCAGAGAAAATAGAGAGACGTATGGCCTCATTGAAGAACTTGTTATTGATACGACAGCAATGCCGCTTGAGTAAACAACGTTTTTGTAATTAGATGTAGGTCAACCCCGCGAAGCAGTAATAAATACCCGACCGACCGGTTAGCTCGACAATGATCTTGAATTAAAAGAATCTTGAACAAACTGACAGTAAAAAGATACGCAAAAAGTTATAGACGAAGGTTATGGTAAATTCTGAAGTAACATGAAATATTTTTACATGAATGAAGTAATAAACATAACGAGTAAAATAACAATAAGAATTTAAAGATGCCTAATAACGATAAGCAAAAACTTTTAGAGGCTATGGTGAACAACATAGTAGAAAAAGTTTCATTGAATGCACACTAAGGTTATACCATACAAATATTCCACTAACTAGGATCTAATTGCATGATATACCTTGAATAGAACGTATCCGATGACAATTGCAGTGTTATTTACAAGGCAAAAAGTGCACAACAGAATTGTTGATAAAAAATATCTTGTGTCAAAATAGATTGAAGGTCTTTAGCATGCCATTAATATTATTTGCTACTAACATGCAATGTAGATTAAACATCCCGATTTCATCATAGGCCTTCGAGATCACGCCTTTGCCTTAGTGACATTTGCCGTTCAGTTTAGCTAATAAGGCAAGCCACACAACACAACAAACACACGTAAATCCGACGGTCTATAAATCATGATTGAACAAAATATTCAACCCAATAACTATAATTTTCATCTTTGAATCATACATTTTATCAGACAGTGCAAAAATGGTGTCTTTATTGAAATCCAAAACGTAAAACTAAACGTATTTATTCAACCCGGGCCTATTACAAGTCTAATTATATGCAAAGATTTTCTAACAATTGTGTAAGTTTCGTTATCAACTCTGACTGACGTATATGAGTGTTTTCGTAATAGGGCTACAGAAGTTTACAGGCGGTATTACAGGCAGGCAAGGACATTCCGAAGAAAGATTGGGGAAAATTAATGGACGATTTTAGACAGTTGATTTGTCTAGGCCCTCAGGGTAACACTGCAAAGCTCTAAGGTAGATCGGTTAGTGTGTGGCCGCTATAAGGCAGGCCTGGGGCTTGAGTGTCTCGGACGTTCACTCGCCGCATTCCTACGCCTGATAAATATATTACGAAAGCCGAACAAGTTATAGCTTTTGTGATGGTGGGATCTATAGTTGAGAATTCCGTTTATTTTAATTGTACACTTGACACAGAAATTATATAATAGAAATTAAATATTATAAAGGTCAACTGAGGTCATGTAGGCTGTGTTATTTTACGACGAAGTTTGGCACAGAGGTACTAAAATTCTACATCAATGACACAGGTGTAAGTATCCTGGATACGGAAAGGGGATACTTTTTATCTTAGCACTGGCTAGCTCTTTTGAAAATCAGTCAGTTTTGCCATACCCAAAGTCATACATAACAGATTAGCCCGCTACCATCTTAGACTACATCATCACTTAACACCGGTGAAATTGCAATAAAGAAATGAGTGACCTGCCACGGACTTCTATCTGAATTAAAATAACAATAATTTAATTATTATAGAGAGAAGAAAATCACAAAAAAAAAAACGATTACAACATAAATGCAAATATAAATATTATACGGAGTCCTTATCAAATGATATTATGATCGCTTCATCTAAATTCGTTTTTACCCTCGACGAAGCGGAGACGGTATATGTGTTTGCCCTAAGAGGTTGTGTGTTTGTTTGTTTGTTTGTTTGTTTGTTTGTTTGTTTGTTTGTTTGTTTGTGCACTTTTTTGTCACCATTTTTCTCAAAAAGTACTGGGCCGATTGAGATGCGGTTTTTTGCATTAGATACGTATAGCTTGTGAGAAGGTTTTTAGATATATTTTAGGACCATAGACAACCAAGCTGAGCTGTAGTCTATGATTTTAATATTTCAACATGTTACCATTTTTCACAAAAACTACTGGGCCGATTGAGATGCGGTTTTTTGCATTAGATGCGTATAGCTTGTGAGAAGGTTCTTAGATATATTTTAGGACCATAGACAACAACGCTGAGCTGTAGTCAATGATCTTAATTTTTCTATGTGTTAAAAATTTTCACAAAAAGTACTGCAGGGCCGATTGAGATGCGGTTTTTTGCATTAGATATGTTTAGCTTGTGAGAAGGTTTTTAAATATATTTTAGGACCATAGACAACAAAGCTGAGCTGTAGTCTATGATCTTAATTTTTCAACCACTGTTACCATTTTTCACAAAAAGTATTGGGCTGATTGAGATGCGGTTTATTGCATTTAGGACTTAAACAGGAAACTGGTACCAAAATTTTAAAAAATCAGCGCCATTTTGAAATTCTTTGTTAATTGACCGATTTCGTTCAAAATCTATATTTAGGGCTCCCTGGGGTCACAAAACAGGAAACTGGTACCAAAATTTAAAAAAATCAGCGCCATTTTGAAATTCTTTGTTAATTGATCGATTTCGTTCAAAATCGATATTTAGGACTCCCTGGGGTTACAAAACAGGAAACTGTTACCAAACTTTAAAAAAACAGCGCCATTTTGAAATTCTTTGTTAATTAACCGATTTTGTTCAAAATCGATATTTAGGGCTTCGTGGGATTACAAAACAGGAAACTGGTACCAAAATTTTAAAAAAATCAGCGCCATTTTGTAATTCTTTGTTAATTGACCGATTTCGTTCAAAATCGATATTTAGGGCTCCCTGGGCTCACAAAACAGGAAACTGGTACCAAAATTTTAAAAAATCAGCGCCATTTTGAAATTCTGTGTTAATTGACCGATTTCGTTCAAAATCGATATTTAGGGCTCCCTGGGGTCACAAAACAGGAAACTGTTACCAAAATTTTAGAAAATCAGCGCCATTTTGAAATTATTTGTTAATTGACCGATTTCGTTCAAAATCTATATTTAGGGCTCCCTGGGGTCACAAAACAGGAAACTGGTACCAAAGTTTTAAAAAATCAGCGCCATTTTGAAATTCTTTGTTAATTGATCGATTTCGTTCAAAATCGATATTTAGGACTCCCTGGGGTTACAGAACAGTAAACTGTTACCAAACTTTAAAAAAACAGCGCCATTTTGAAATTCTTTGTTAATTAACCGATTTCGTTCAAAATCGATATTTAGGGCTTCGTGGGATTACAAAACAGGAAACTGGTACCAAAATTTTAAAAAAATCAGCGCCATTTTGAAATTCTTTGTTAATAGACCGATTTCGTTCAAAATCGATATTTAGGGCTCCCTGGGGTCACAAAACAGGAAACTGGTACCAAAATTTAAAAAAATCAGCGCCATTTTGAAATTCTGTGTTAATTGACCGATTTCGTTCAAAATCGATATTTAGGGCTCCCTGGGGTCACAAAACAGGAAACTGTTACCAAAATTTTAGAAAATCAGCGCCATTTTGAAATTCTTTGTTAATTGACCAATTTCGTTCAAAATCGATATTTAGGACTCCCTGGGGTTACGAAACAGGAAACTGTTACCAAAGTTTTAAAAAATCAGCGCCATTTTTATCTATTTTGTTATCACCATAATAAATGAATTCAGTTTAGTACAGTAAAATCTGTACTACTTGTAAGTCTAACCACAACCCTTGAGCTGCTTTAGCAGCTCGCGCACAGGGCGAAATACTAGTTAGATATATATAGCTTGAGAGAAGGTTCTTAGATATATTTTAGGACCATAGACAACCAAGCTGAGCTGTCTCTATGATTTTAATATTTCGATATGTTACCATTTTTCTCAAAAACTACTGTGCTGATTTAGATGCGGGCTTTTTGTTTTAGATATATTTAGCTTGTACCTAGATGCTGCCCAGGGTATCATGATGGAGTCAGGAGGCGATCATGGGGACTCCTTAAATTCTCATCGTATACCCGTCGCGTTTGGACTCTTTTGATTTGTCTATTTGAAAAGGGTTTGGCCATAGTCCACCACACTGGTCAAAAAAAACTACTGAGCTGTCAAAGATGCAGTTTTGTGTTTTAGATATTATGTAATATATACGTTTGCTACGTTCTAATTGTTGTTTCAAAGTTATAAAGGTCAAAGGTATAATGGAGCTCTGCAGTTCGTCGTGGGTTTTTTTAAAATTTTTAATTTTATTACTTGTTAATAATTACGTCAGAACTCCGACCGTATATTTCGCACGGTTTGATTCATTAGTTATAAATATTGCAATAAACGGACGCTTACCCCAGAAATAAATTCACTAAAGCGTAGCTCGTGTATCTTGACCTCATTTCTTTTTAGATCGAAGCTAAGCTTGTTCTGTTTATATTCTTTCAAAACTTCTGAAGAATTTCTTTCGCTTGGTAACGCAAATGATATTCTTACGGAAAATTATAGCGCAGATAGCTATGATCATAAAGGTTAATACCTTGGCATATAGAATACTGAATCTAAAATCTCTATGGCCAAAATTGATAACTTTCATATCACCAAGAGACAGAAACATGAATAAGTCTAATGAATAAGAATATAATGAGGATAGAATGTGAAAGAGATTCCAACTGAAATGGAGACAATAAAGTCATTAGGGATTTGCCCAAACAACGATGTCAATTAAGAGCAATATTTATTTAATTACTACTACATTAATGTAGAGTATCAGTATTATACTAAGATTATGATTTTACGTAAGCATAAAATAGAATATACATATAGACTTGTGAAACGTCAATCAATGTGCGTGTAAGTTCTAGACTGAAGAAGGCACCTCTTAGAAACCTAGGACGGAAATGAAGATGTTTCTTCGTTCGCAGCAGTTCCAAACGAAAATCTAACATTTTCCAACAATATCTCCATCTCGTGCAGGTGACTGCGAGATTAGAATAATAGTTCTTACGCTAACCCAAATATTCAGCCGGCATTGCGACCTTGTTTTCATTTTCGTTCAGGCACTGCCTCGTGGGCCGAATCGGATTGGAAGACACCGACAAGTGACATAATACCCACGCTATAAAAATAATGTTAATCGCAGGCGAGTCGTGAGACGTGACTCATTCGATTATGTCGTTCAAGAATAATGCACCGTTCAATAAGGCATTGCTGAGACTAATTAATTACTTTTTAATGTCGTCGATTTTAAACATCAATCGATCTTATCAATTTACTAATTACTATTTATTTAATTTTTGTCGTTGCGTTGGAGCCGTTAAAACACGGAAGGAACTTAAGCTCAATTTTTGTTTCTACACAGAAAAAGCGTTAATAGCCTAAATTAAGACTCGATTTAGGGGTCAGGGGCTCGAATCCTAGGCCTTCCAGACCTCTTATTTTCAGAGTTGGGTGCCTCCTAATTTAAGTGATGCTGCATACAGACGATACATCCATACATACATGTCATACATACAACATCTCTCAGAGAGATGTTGTATGAACTCAAAGGTATCGTCAGTTTGCCAATCCGCTTGGCCAATATGGTGGACTATGGCCTTAACTCTCATCCGGAAAATAGACACGTGCTTAGTTTAGCAGTGGGTCGGCGGTGGGTTGGGAGATGATGATTACCGAGTATCGACTTTGTATTGTTCTGAAGAGTGTTTTGGTATCGGATCCATGTACTGTTCTGCGTAGTACTCTGTCATGGTAATTTAAGGAAATTGAAATGATATTTTGAAAATAAAGATGAAAAAGTACGTAAAAGAAATGTCTCTTACGTACTTTTCGTGCTCAATACGTCACTGCAACGCTTCCGGAAGACGGATGGCGGATTCCACAAAGTCTTAGATTAATGCATCAAAGGGTGCAAGCTAAAAGGAGCCTTGAATAAGGTTTGAGTAGATTTACAGAGGGAAAGAACGAAATAGAAATAACAAAAAAAAATAGGTAGTGGACGATATGATTTTTGGATTCGTATGTGACGATCGCAATCGATTTATCGCTAATATGTGATATTCAGTTGCAGTAATGTTAAGAATTCAGACAGTAAACAATTTGAACTATGGCTTTGAAATAATCAAAACTTCTGCACATCTGTGATAGAAAAAAAAACAGATTTTCAAACAGTGGTTTGTTCAATTTAGGGAAATTGAAATGTTATTTTGAAAATAAAGATGAAAAAGTACGTATAAGAAATGTCTTTTACGTACTTTTCAACTTTATTTTCAAAATACCCTTTCAAGGCTCTTAAATATTCTTGCATCAGCTCGAGCTTTTTTACCGATTTTTTTTTTCATTAATTGTTGTAGAATTGAACTATCAATTTCGTTCTGCCTGCTTCTTCTTGGGTTCTCAGGCACTTACATTTAACAGACTTATTTCAGAGACACTAGCAGAAGACATTGCAACAAGTTATTATTATCGGATCTAATCTGTTAACAAAATCATATATACCATAAAAGAGGGAGCAAAATATGCTTACTAGCCATGTTAGAAAACCAACTCAATGTTTCTGGTTCTATGCAACATCAGAGTTAAACAATATTTTCAAAAATTATAGATTGGAAAACATTGTTAATTATTTAGAGCTATACCTACTTCATTTTGTATTTAGGTTACTCTGTTGAATGAAAATTTAAATAGCAATTAGTAGGAACATTATGAAAGGAGATTGCCGCAAAATGAATTACACTCAGCATTTCTAAACTCATCTAGTTTCAACACAGAGTGGGCGTGGAATAGAGCCATAAAATGAAATAGCTGGCATTTAATAAAATTAAGAACCAAATGCAAGTTTGTTGCGGTCAAGATCTTACAATAAACCATACGTTTAAATCATAAATGAAACAATAAGGGCATACGATAAATAATAATAATAGCAAATACATATAAGTTTTCTGAAAACTTTTGCAATTCTAAAAGTTTCAATTCTATTTCTGAAAGTTTGCGTAAGGTCACTACTCTGAAGCTTTATTACCTCAAAGCTACATCAATCATTGTTACAATCTCGATTGTTGTAATTGGCGGAATTTATGGCATTATTACTGCATCAATTGATTTTGGCCATTGGTGATAGTGTAAAGCCAGTCAGAGGTGATTGCGATCTTTACATTGAAGCAATCATTTTACTGCAATAAGGTCCCAGAGAGCTGATACTTTACACAAGCCCCACTAAGGCGTTTTTTTCATATTCAATCAGTAGAGAGATTGAGGAAATTGGAGTAATAGCAAATATGCTTCGAAGAAGTTAAAATAAAAATTTATTGAAATTAATTCTTGAAGTCAAACAATAGAATAGGTAACGCAATAACAATTAAATTAAATGACACAGGCATAAATTTTTTCACTAAAACTATTTGATATAAATTTGAGATTTGATAGAAGCAAACCAAACAAAAATCTTGAACTCAGTTTTAATGGTCAGTACATTATAATGATTACCTATAAGATTTGAACATATTGTGAAGCCCCGGATTCCACTGACCCAATCAGGTAGAATGCATTTGAAAACGCAACAGGTAGATATAAAGTGGGTATAAATAACTGACGAAACTTGTTTGGTTAGATCCAGTTACCGTTGTATTGACTTTGGACACGCGGGGAACTAGTTAGTTGTAAAGAGATTTTTGTAAGGATTAATATAGTAGATTGGACAAGTTTGAGTGTAAAACCGTATAGATAATTTTGGTTTCTAGATGAATTTAGATAAACGGATTTCTCAAAAGCCGACCACATTTTCGCAGTTACATAATATATTCCATAATAAATTTCTTAGATTAATCAGAACTTTTGCAGCATTTCTCTGCATTCATGTTTTTAACTCTTTCTCTTGATATTCATCTTTAAATTGTGCTCGATTCAATTATTTTATTTCTCTCTAGAAGAAAAGAATAATCATCACTATCGTTAAATGAAAAGCCAATATTTTTCAATAAATCGCATAATATGAGGTTCTGTTTAAAGGTTGGGGTTTAGAACAATTAGTTTAAACGGCGCTTAGCTATAAATTAAGGTGAGAATCGTCTCAGCGACATCGGATACAGTGTCCAGCTCCCCAGACGGGAATAGTCGCATCCCTGGCCTGGCTGCCGTCCATATTGTAAAACGTCCCTCAAATGCCATAACTCCATTTAATCTTTCTACGAATCTCGATCTTGACTGGACGTATTTAGGTCGAATTCGCCTCGTACTTCTATTTAGATACGTCATTCTGAATCGTCGGGGACGAATATAAGCCGCGTCTGCGTCGGCCCTTACGTAATTTTTAGCCGACGAGCTCAATACGTCACTGCAACGCTTCCGGATGACGGATGGCTGATTCCGCAGAGTCTTAGATTACTGCATCAAAGGGTGCAAGGTTAATGGAGCCTTGAATAAGGTTTGAGTAAATTTACCGGATAAGAACGGAATAGAAATAACAAAAATATATATATGTACGGCAAACGATATATTTTAACGTCACTGCAATGCTTCCGGAAGACGGATGGCTGATTTCGCAGAGTCTTAGATTACTGCATCAAAGGGTGCAAGGTTAATGGAGCCTTCAATAAGGTTTGAGTAAAGGAAAAGGTTCATTTTAGACCTACTCTTGTACACTCTACCATGAATAGAGGAAAATACATAGATTGTATTAAAAATATAATAATTTAGAACAGTAAAGTAAATAACGAGAAAAAAATAAAAATGTATTTCAAGTTTTCGATACGTTTCCAAGATTGCAACCTTCAGCCATAGAGAAGGCATCAGGCGCGAAATGTATCGAATGTCATTTCTGACAGTCACAGTCAAAATAACTCGTTTTCTTTTGAAAACGTCAAAAAATATGATTCCGCCATTGTTACCCACTCATGTTAAGTGTTGCTTAAGTTGGAAAGATTAAATAATTTCGCCACTGAATGTACGACAAATTCGTAGATTTGACCAATTAAAACTGGTCTAGTATTTTATTTTCCTTCATTTCTCTATTTGTATAAGACCAGGCCTACGCCCCATACAAATCTGAACCGTCTCTTTTACCGGATAAGAACGGAATAGAAATAACAAAAAAATATATACGGCGAACGATATATTTTTGGGCTCGTCATACTAGTGACGTATGTGACGATCGCAAACGATATATCGCTAATCGCTATTATGTGCAGTAATGTTAAAAATTCAGACAGTAAACAATTTGAACTATGGCCTTGAAATCATCAAAACTTCCGCAGGTTCTATTAGCATCTGTCTATCATGGAAAAGAAACAGTTCAAAAGAACTAGGTCTTCATTAATGTTCTGTGATAAGACTTTTTTTTTCTCCAACTATAGATTTTCTGGTATGATTTGGGTAGAAATTCGAAAAGCGCCAGAGCAAAAAAAATGCAGAGTAGGTATGTAGGCTAGGTCTTCATTTGTTCTGTGATGACTTTTTTTTCCCCAAATATAGATTTTCTAGTATGATTTGGGTAGAAATTTGAAAAGCGCTAGAGCAAAAAAAAATGCAGAGTATGTAGGCACTAGGCACCTACACTTAACTGATTAATATTTTGTCAATTCAAAAAACAGCTTGAGCAAGTGAGCCCACTCGTGGAGCTCATTTTGAATTTTGAGTTTGATGAAATGGCTTGACAGTTGACACAGTCGCAAAACTTTCACATTGACTTTCTTTCGCGGTTATACGATCTTATACTAACAACTTTTTAAAACCGTTGGGTATCAACTTATCGCGTGTTAACAACACTGGTTAAGCGATATTTATCGGCCTATGTCCACAAAAAAAATCGACCAAGTGCGAGTGGGACTCGCGCACCGAGGGTTCCGTACAAACCTGTAGGTATATAAGTAAAAGTTATGGTATTTTCATTCCACTTATCTATTTTAATTTCAATTTAATACCTCTACGCGTTCATGCGGAAAGGGGAAGTAGGTTTAAAATTATTAAGAATATTTTTATTATTTGATGTAACAAAACATTATTTTATGCTTTTCGCAATTTTTCCTTTATCTGTGCTAAAACACGTTTCTTCGTACCAAATTTCAAGTTTCTGAGTTCACGGGAAGTATCCTGTAGGTTTTGATTCCCTTGCGAGTGTCGAAAATTTGCAGCATAACGGCTGTATCTTTTGATTGTGTTGGCTTATAAGTTTGATTTTTTCACAGCTTCAAGGGACAATAGACTTGAGTATTTGATATGAATTTCAGCTTGATACCTCCATGCGTTTCTGAGAAAAAGGGTCTTGACACACAAACGGACGGACAACAAAGTGATCCTATAAGGGTTCCGCTTTTTCCTTTTGAGGTACGGAATCCTAAAAATGGACACTGGTTATAATAATTATTCTATAGCCAGAATGGAATAAAACATTAATAATAACTTAGGCATTTAATTTTGCATCACACCCGCGCTTCTAAATTATTAAAGCAATCAATTATGTTGTAACTAAATATATTACAGCCTATTCCGTACACATTCGATTGGAAATATGAAATGACATTCACAGATCTGCTGAGCTCACATTCGTCATTCAGTGGTACTTAGCTAAATATTGTCCATCCAACTCGGCTGGGAAGCCAGAATTCGAGGAATTTAGAGATATCTTTTCGTTTAAAATACCTGCTCCTATAGAACTATATTTCCGACCAATTCTTCAAATTGTTCTGAACGATGGTTGCTGCAGATTTTTAAGACGTCACCATTAAAGCTAACAGTGAGCAAGATCAGAATCAGGCAAAATTTGATACCTTCTACATTGCCATTACATGATACACTGTCGTGTATCTAGTATCAAATATAAACATGTCTAAGTGTAAAATGAGTTGCTACCTTCCTAATAGAGTTAGCACGAGTCACACGAGCGGCGAAAATGGACACTGTCGCTCAGTTAGGCGTAATGTGTTAATGATGTTACGCTTACGACTTGTGAAACTACTGGAAACTCTTTTTTACTTGTTGGTCTCATTTGAAAAGTCAAAATTCCACCACCTCAAAAGATTTTTCATATAACCTGCATTGAAAGTGCGAGTTTCAATGCCTGTTGAGTGTTGAGTCACCCGAACATAGTCAATTTCAGACGAATACGCCATCCAGAAAATCACGGTTCGACGGTCGACGGGGTTGCCCAACACTACGCCCAAAGCTTCTCAGTTCTAGTGCCCCGCAGATTACCACTACAGCTTAGCGTATCTTTGAGTCAGTTACCCAGATGATGTATCAGTACTACGCGTTATGGTCTGTCAGTCAATCTTTGCTTTGTCGAAAAGCACCATGCAGTTACATTTTATCTACTATCACTATTGTTATTCCAATACAAAGATCCGTTTTGAACTACAAAAATGACCTAGGTCGATTTAGTGCCTCTAGTTTTTGAAGAAATCTATGATTATTTCGCTTCAAAGAAGACTTTTTCGTCACACACAGAAACCAGTTCGCGTGCGACTAATTTTGGAATAGGTCCAAAAGTATCGAATTAGTCAGTCGGGCTTGTAAGGTGAACGGCCAGACCCACGCGCAATATTAAATCACTGACCACTTCTTAATATGGCACACTGAGGCTTAACATATATATTATAATTATAATATTTATGTAAATCAAAACAGCAGTGTCTATGATTAATTTTTTTTCTTTAAGGACCTGAAGAGACTACGTCTTTCTTCGTCTCCTTAGACGAAGAAAAGGTGTATTAATCGCATACTACTCGTATTTCAACTAAGTGCAAACTCGGCAATTTTCCTTTATGAGGTCCTATCACCTAGCTTAACTAACGCAATATTATCCAAGATAAAAAACAAATAAAAATTGAAATACACAAATAGAATCAAATATCTACTTGCTTTGTTCGATAGCCGGTATCACTTTAAGATAAAACAACAAAAGATTATCGGAATAACAAGTAGAAGTATCTTTTGATAAGAAACTTTGAATCATCTTAAAAATTACTGAAGTAAATACAATGGACCGAAGGATGGTATTTTTTTTTTAAATACGTCAAAATAAAATGCTGTCGAAGGTGTGACGGTTCTATCGATCATTGAAAACAATCACCTAATGATATCAAACTGACTCTTTCTTCTAAACTTACAATTACAAAACCTAAAGTCTGTGCTAGTAAAAAAGTTAGGTATAAAATGTTCTAGACCTTCACAAAGGTTTTCATTTGTAGATACTTTTGACGACCTCCGTGGCGCAGTGTGCAGCGCTGTTGTCTTAACGTGCGGAGGTCCCGGGTTCGATCCCCGGCAGGGTCAATTTGGGAATTTATAATTTCTGAATTTTCCCTGGTCTGGCCTGGTGGGAGGCTTCGGCCGTGGCTAGTTACCACCCTACCGGCAAAGACGTGCCGCCAAGCGTAACTTACAGAAATTAAATTTGCCCTCATAATATTGCCCTCGGTTTCACGGTATTCTGTATCTGAAAAATTCTGCTTGGTTTGAAGAAGAAATCTTAAAAAAAAAACCGGCCAAGTGCGAGTCGGACTCGCGCACCGAGGGTTCCGTACTCAAGAAGTAGGTATAATTGCCTTTGTTAATGAACCGCAAAACTAACTTTGTTTGTAGAGGTTTACTGTTAATATAAAAAAATTACGTTTGTTGTGTGGGAGCCCCCCTTTAATATTTACTTTATTGATATTTAATTATTTATTTTGAAAGGTAATATACAAGTTAATATTCTGTGAAAATTTGAACCGTCTACCTGTTACCGTTTTTAATATTGAGTAAAAAAATACGAAAAAAACACGTTTATTGTATGGGGATCCCCCTTAATATATAATTTTTTAATTTTTAGTATTTGTTGTTATAGCGGCAACGGAAATACATCATTTGTGAAAATTTCAGCTTTCTAACTATCACGGTCTATGAGATAAAGCCTGGAGACAGACAGACAGACAGACAGACAGACAGACAGACAGACAGACAGACAGACAGACAGCGGAGTCTTAGTAATAGGGTCCCGTTTTTAGGGTTTTGAGGGTACGGAACCCTAAAAACGGTTCACGGTTCACGGAAAATACACAAGTAGATAGCACCATCCTTCACATGAGGAATATTGTGAAAATGTCGGCAATATTTACATGCTTGTTCGAAAGTTGCCGGTGTTTCACCCCCGTGCCTCGGAGTGTACGTAAAGCCGTCGGTCTATGAGAGTAAAGGAACAGAGAGTGCAGCTGTGTGCGCATACACAGCTGCACTCTCTGCACTATAATATCTCACGCAGATGGCTGAAGCAGCCGTGGCCGAAATTCGATCGGGATCGCTTTATTTTACTTTTAAGACGTCACCATTAAAGTTAAATAGTTACATGCTCGATTATGCAAGATATGTGCACAACTTTATTGTAACCGAAGTTATGTTATGCTCTACAAATTCTACAAGCCATAATTATTCAACATAGCCACTACTCTTAAAAGTTATTGAATTACAGATAAAAGTAGCTGTATCGACACAATATGTAACATTATCAGCAAACAATGCACGGGACAACAATTCGTTGTTCCGATAACGGCGATCGGAACAAATGGAAACAGTGAACTGCAACTGAAACAGCATTCTGAGACAGATAGCCTTATCGGAGCGGAATCGAGGAATGTTTTTGTACTAATTCGTTGCACAATTACCGACAAATGAGAACTTTCAGTAATCTTAACGACTTTATCATTAAAATGATAAACTGACAGTCAACATACAACAAAAACTGCTGGGTCTTTACTAATTAAACTAAGTAATTTTAAAATTCAGCCCCATAGAAGCAACCCAGTGTAGGTCAGCAGACAACAACACAGCAAGTTTATAATCAAGTAAAAGGTGCATTCTCTGACGCGATGGACCGACGATATAATATAAACAGATTGGCGGAAGACCACTAAAGTTTAGAAGATGATATTATCAAATCAAATCAAGGTATTTTTAGAACTACGGTTAAAAACAATAGGGCCTTTAAAATTTTCAGATATAAAAAGAGATGGACCGCACAAAGCATGCGTGCATGTGTGATGTGCAAAGAAAATAAAAGGTGAGAAAACTAGAAAAATATTACACTATGAAAACAAAAAGCTGTCATCGAGAGAAGTCATAAGAATTACATACTTCTTTTCACACATATATTTATTGTATGCAACATAAATAATGCAATTAAAGTGTGAATCATAAAATCCTATTTACATTTTACACCACAAGCGAATTAGGGAAGCTGTTCTCATTAACTGATTTTCCTTCCTGTGGTGTAATTTTGTATTGTTTTGGTTTCATGCAGGCAATTACCGAAACTGTATAATTCAATTGTGCTCTTTAATTTCATGCAATTAAAACGCTGTTGAAAAAGAAGTGAATTTTAATGGGCATTAAAAATTAACACTGCTGTTAACATCAAACTTGTTATTAATGAATTCAGAATTACGATCCTCGCAATAGTTGTTATTGGCTTAATTATGAACAACCAGCTGATGTCTGCGACTTCGTCCGCGTGGTTCAAGTTTTTTTTATTCTCGCGGGAATTCTTTAATTTTCCGAGATAAAAGTAGCCTTTGTCAGTCTCCAGGTCCTCAAATATACCCATGCCAAAAAAACGATCCGTTGCTCCGTTGCGGCGTGATTGAAGGACAAACCAACAAACCAACAAACAAACACACTTAGTATAAATCATAATATTAGTATGATTGACTTGATTATTATAATGATACAATTGCTAAAAGTGTACTTTTTGTTAAAATGGGAGTTTTTTGGTCAGTGTGAGTGACCATGATGATAGATGAGAAACAATGAGGTCTAGGTTATAGAGCGCACTTACCCAGTAGGTAAATAATACCTATTCACTCTAGACAATCAAAAAGTTTGCAACAATTTCGAAAGTTTGTTTCTAAAAGACAGAAAGTCAAAGACAGAGAGAAAGTTTAGATAACTTAGGTAAGCTTGCCTTCTATACAACGTCCTTAATAACTGAATTCAATTTGCAGTTTTTTTTATTCACTACAAGTTATCCCTTGACTGCGATTTCACCTGATGGTAAGTGATGATGCAGTCTAAGATGGTAGCGGGCTAAGCTTTTTAGGGACATGACAGTTATATTAAACCCATACCCCTAATCGGTTTCTACACGGTATCGTACTGGAACGCAAAATCGTTTGGCGGCACGTCTTTGCCAGTAGGGTGGTAACTAGCCACGGCCGAAACCTCCCACCAGCCAGACCAAGGAAAATTAAGTAATTATAAATTCCCAAATTGACCTTGCCGGGGATCGAACCAACAGCGCTCAACACTCCGCCAGGGAGGTCGGTAAAAAGGTTAGGTGTAAAGCTTTATATTTAAACTCGCAACATTTGGATTAATTTTACTTCTCATGTTGTAAAAAATAGCCGAAACATCTGCACATGCAATGTTTGTAACGAATCTCTATTCATAGATAGACATTAGACACGATTTATATATGCTACCGACGGTATGTTTATTTACTGTAGAGTCTCGCTTGTCGTAAAGATTAGGAAACAGTGGCCCATATAAAACTTACATAAGCAAGGAAAATGGTGCACGGTAAAAAAATATGGACAGACTAGCGACCACCCGCGTCTTCGCTGCCTTAGGAATTTCGAAAAATCCGGCTTTGTTCTGTTTCTTACTTTATAAATGGAACTTCTGTGCAAAATACCAGCTTTCTAGATCCAAGGGTTCTAGAAAGCTGGTATGATGGTTCTAGAATGCTGGAAAGAAGGGTTTGGGATGAGGGTTGTCTTTTTATTGCTTGAAAATATTGCGGAGTTAAGTATGTAATTCTGTTATTTCAAAGTTAAAACGAAAAGATGTAGAATCTTTTAAATTTATTTTTGTTAAAAAAATACGGGATTAAGACATATTAAAATGAAACTTCAAAATATTAGTTGTACGACCGTTCTAATTTAAATAAGACACCTTGTTTGTTAATTTTACCTCAAAAGAGCAAAGTTTTGGTACGCTCTATTATATCTCGGATCTCAGCCTAAAATATGTCTGCCTAACATTTTCTTACTAGGTATACATCAAAGATGCGAACGCCAAATTTTACACAAAGACTTTGTTACCATTATCACCCATTATCTGCCAAATGCTCCAGAGGCAGAAATACCTATTTATCTTGAAAATTAAATCTTTGATACGGTATTGCTCGCTGCGTTAATATTTCATAATGGATTTGTACGGAACATCAACACTTAATTACAAACAATAGGTACAGTATTAATTACTACAACCATTTAGGAAGAGATAGAAGGGTTTCCTTGATCAACGTAAGACGAATTTATAATTATTGAGGACATTTTTTGATCAGTTTTACTACTGAATACTACGATGCGATACTGAAATTACATTAAATCTAAGAGTATTAAATATGAAGTAACTAGAGGAAAAGTGAAGACAAAAAAGTGACGACCACGACCGCTCTGACAAGAGTGCATAGATTTAGGATTGATTGGTCTTACGACGGAGCGAGACCAATCCTAAATCTATGCAAGAGTGATATACGACGACGATGACGACGATGTGAGATACGACGGAGAAGAACTAGAGGAACCACTTAACGTACAAATGTCCTTAAAAGCAGATAATTAATTCTAAATCTCCAGTCGTTCTGATAATTTTAGCCTAATTGCTGTCCACCTACGGACCTGGTTTCTGCCGGCCGACCTGGATCAGCAATAAAATGTCCTGAACAAAATATCGCCAAAAAACATTTTGGAGGTCCTCGCGAGTCGCGACAAGTGATTCAAGTAGTCAATCTAATAAATTTGCGAGAACATTAAACAACACGTGCTGTGTTTCTTTTATGAAAACCGAGTGCTTGAGACTAACATTTACTCGTATAGAATTTCGGCCGTCTACGATTTTATAAAGCCAATAATGGTAAACAAAATGAATCACATAAATAGGAAAAAAATGCTCCTAAGTAGGTATTCGAAGATGTTCGACCTTGTACAGTTAACCACGTGGTAGATCTTGTACATAGCAATTTCGCTTTTAAACGCAGGACATAATAACTGAGGTAACTACGTCACGCGGTGGGTGACTGTAATCACCGGAGATTCATCATTGAGTTGTCGTGCTCATCTTATCTGATAAAGTCTGTGACAAGGTCAGGTTGTACAGAGATGTAGCATCTATCAATGCTATACTAGTAAAGAGCGACAGAAAAATTACATACCTGTAAGGAGCCCGAAGTTTTAAACATAAGAGAAATATGATGATTACCTGAAAAAGAAAAGATATGATAATTACTTAAGTAAGTACTAACTAGATAGATTATAGAGAAAAGTTCAGGTTGACAGATTTAATGTTGAACCTCAAACACAACTTTACTCAAATGTTTCTAAAACACGAAGCAGTTAAAATACGAAAAATAAAAATGAGTTTGTATTTTATTAAAAGTGAAGCTTTATTATAAAATATAACAAAAAAAAATGCTTTTGAAAAGTGACTTCAATCCCCAACAGAGCAGGAGTTCAAAGCATTTGTATAGTTGGGAGATATTAAAACTGAAATGAGAATGTTCATTGTTGCTGAAACATAAAAGCTCGACTACCCAGCAGAAAATATTGAGTACATAACGTTTAGAGCAGCAGGCCCTGCTGCTCTAAACTGCTAACTAACTGCTGAGCAGGGGTCTTCTCCGATTGGTCAGGGCCAAGCGGGGTACGGACTACGGGCTACAAAGCCTGGTCTCATTACCCGGGTGGGGCGCGGGGTAACTTTGTACCCCGGTGAATTTCTTTTAGTCTTGGTTGGCTAGGGCCTGCCTTGAAGGCTAGGGACACATAGGCCGGATGTCATGTTCGGTGTTGATATATTGATGCGGAAAATTTTGCAGGTCGTCGTTGAAATTCAAAGGTGGTTTTAAATTGAAATTTTACATTCCCGTCGATGAACGTAAGATATTTATTTTAATTCTTCAATTTTTTATATTGTAAAAAGTTCTAATAGTCAATACCAAGACGTACATATTCTCTTCTAGTTAACCTTAGTCAATTAGTTAGAACTTAGAACCACTGGGCAGTTGATGTTGACAGAAATCAAAAACTAGTGTTGTCAGTATAGCTGCTCTAGGCTTATAAGTTCGATGGTAGTAAAACAACGAAAATGAAAAGTAGCATCTGTTGTTGATGATAATGATAACACTTGGTGTAAAACACAAGGTTTTAAATGCGATGAGTTTACACGTGTATCGTGTATGAAATAATAACAGTGATTTACCAATAAATTATTACCACTAGCACTATAATAACTTAATAATTTCTGTTGTACACGAATATTTTCTTCAGTGTAATAAGATCTAAATTATAAAATTCAATGCATCGATTTGTAGTGTTTTTTAAATTATTTTCATACAGGTAGATTGCGATTCAAATATGTCCACGTATGCTCATCAATTTTCTTTTAACAGGGTCTTCAAGTCAATATAAAGCAAAGAACGATGAGTCCTGGAAAGGCATAGGCTCTTAAAGAAATACACGATATTAATCTTATTGCAAGTAAACGAAATCTATCGGCAGGAGATCTAGTATTACTGCAAGAGTTGGAGACAGAACCTACGTGTTTTTAAGTGAAGGATAAAAAGTCATCGGCACCTAGCTTCCTTATGGTTTGTCAAATTTAGGAAGATAATTTTGAGGTGTATAGTAATAGTGAAGGACTAGAGTACTTAAGACAGACTGAAGCAGAACTACGCAAATGGCATCTGCCAAAATTATCATCCTAAATTAGACAAACCATAGCTGTTAGCACCGTAGTATGACAGTTGTTATAGTGGAAAATCGTAATAGGCGGTTACTAATGGCTAAAATGCACAATTCCCGCAAGATTATCCTTACTAATATTATAAATGGGAAAATGAGTTTGTTTGTATGTTTGTTCCGCTTTCACGCCGTAACTACTGAACCGATTGCTTTGAAATTTTGCAGACGTAAAGTTAGAAATCCGGATTAAATAATAGGGTACTTTTTATCCCGGAAAATTAAAGAGTTCCCGCAGGAACTAAAACTCCTCTATCCACGCGGACGAAGTCGCGGGTATCAGCTAGTGATAAATATAGCCAATTACAACAATTGCGATAGAAGCAATTTGATAATTACAAATGCCGTGGTAAGGGACCTGGATGGCCACTTAGGTTTTGAGGAGAGATGGCTGAAGTACCTAATGATTACGGCAGACAAGTACCTATTGATTATTTCACGTTTAAGGCAACCTTAAATGCGGAAACCTGCCCGGTGAGAAAGAAAAAGTCAGTAAAATACTGGTTTAGAGAAAACTGCAAATTGCCATTCAAATCAACATACACGTACCTAAAGTGTGTCATGCAATGGCTACCGAGAACGCGATGCGTGTGCGGTCAGATTTAACATATTTTATTTAAATAATAGACCGGAACGATTCTGTTGTATGCTATCGATAACATCATCTCTATCATTGTCAAGTGATTTTTCACCTTTTAACAAAAGTATTACAGTCCAATTTGATAGTGGTCTCAAATCGTGTTAGCGCCTTTTAACCCGTCATCCACTGTACCAATTGGCAAGCGCCATAGGAAGTGGGCGAAGATTGTGTCGAAATGTTCTGCATAATCGTCCATTATTAGTACGGATTTACGAATAAAACATTGGATTTGCAAGTAGCAACAAGCAGAACCAAACCTGCATTTCCATTTGGACTTGGGATCATCGCAAATACTTAGAATTATAACAGGGCTGAGGTCTTCTAAAAAAAATTGGGGCATAAAGATGAAACCTATAATATTAATGTGATTAAAGCACCAAAGGTTGCAGAAGGCATTGCTCTCAACTCTTGATTTATGAGTTACAACCAACTATGCAAGTACATATTCTTTGGCTTCTATCAGTAGATATCGTAAAAAATCGTTGTTCAAACAATACACAGGAGTTTAAATAGGCCCGTCGAAGATGATCACCACAAAAATGAGAGTATTTAAAAAGTTTCTGCATGCATGTATTCTAGGTATCTATTAATATTATTGCGCCCAATTTAATTGGGAGTTATATAATTTGGAAAGTTGATAATGGCAATAAACTTTCGATTCATGTATAAGCGCGTAGGATGTAAGGCATTTCATATTCGACCTTAAGTAGTTATGCTTTCAAAGGAATGTACAGAGGTAATTTCATTACAGATTAATATACTGTTACGCAAAAGTTTATAGAACGCAGCCGACAAGCTCGTCAAACGATTTTGATGATACAGGTCCTAATATCTAGTAAGTAAAAGACAGTTGCAATTTTACATCTTTAACACTATTCAGGGTTAACAAAACAACATAAATTTTCTGTTAACTGTTGAGAAGGATAGGAGAAATGAGCCAGGCATGGGGATGATGACAAGCTTTGAACTTTGAAGTTAGGGTAAGCATTGGTAAGTCAGAATACCTATTTACTGACTGACTGATAAAAAATGAGCATTGATGTATTTCCACTTGGAGAAGCAGTGCTTTTATACCTCTATGAACAACACGCCACTGGATGATGACAACTCAATGAAGTTAGAAACCCTTAATCAAGCTTTGAACTTTGAAGTTAGGGTAAGCATTGGTAAGTCAGAATACCTATTTTCTGACTGACTGATAAAAAATGAGCATTGATGTATTTCCACTTGGAGAAGCAGTGGTTTTATACCTCTATGAACAGCACGCCACTGGATGATGACAACTCAATGAAGTTAGAAACCCTTAATCAAATTTAAATATGCGTTTCTAGATTCTAGTATTAAATTTTGTATTTATGAAATACATAGTTGTGACTTGTGAAGTCATCTTATCAAACTTAAAACTAACCGAGGTATTTGTGAATTTTAGGTGTTTCGGAAGATCCTCTATGTAATAATCAGTAAGAAATAATTTATTTTTGACATAGGCATCATCCCTATTACTTATTACGCTTATTTTTCTTCGCATTGAAAAGCGCAGCGTTGGATGACCTGCCACTAGGTGGACAGATGATCTAGAGCCGCTGGAAGTAAGCGACAGAACCGTGTCCTGTGGATATCCATGCCGGAGACCTTCGTCCAGCAGTGGACGTCTATTGGTTGAGACGACAACGAAGTTTATTGTTTACCTTCGTTATAATTTTATATCCCCCCACAGATGTATAAAGCAGACAGTTTTCTCTGCATAAATCACTGGCTATTAAGCAATCAGCCTAATGAAAGTGCTTCTATATCGCAGTGGGTGGGGCGTGGGAGAGTGAAGCTAAAAGCTATATAGTGTGGGCAGCAAGGACGGGGCCCACACAATGGACTTAACCGATATCAAGTATTCAACATTACAGGCTTGTAATTTTTTCCAGCGAGCAATTGAGCAGGTGGGGTCATCTAATGTTAAAGTGATTACCGCCGCCTATCAACATTTTCAGCACCAGAGGAACCGCCAATGCGTTGCCGGCTTTTGAGAAATAGATCTTACTAAAATAAAAACCGGCCAAGTGCGAGTCGGACTCGCGCACCGAGGGTTCCGTACAAACCTGTAGTAAGTTTTAAATTATTAAAAATATTTTTATTTTGAATATTTGAGATGATTGAATGAAAGGTAAATTGCGGTTTACGATTTATGACGTATTAAAAAAAACTACTTACTAGATCTCGTTGAAACCAATTTTCGGTGGAAGTTTGCATGGTAATGTACATCATATATTTTTTTTAGTTTTATCATTCTCTTATTTTAGAAGTTACAGGGGGGGGGGGGGGCACACATTTTACCACTTTGGAAGTGTCTCTCGCGCAAACTATTCAGTTTAGAAAAAAATGATATTACAAACCTCAATATCATTTTTGAAGACCTATCCATAGAAACCCCACACGTATGGGTTAGATGAAAAAAATATTTTTGAGTTTCAGTTCTAAGTATGGGGAACCCCCAAAATTTATTGTTTTTTTTCTATTTTTGTAAGAAAATCTTAATGCGGTTCACGAATACATCTACTTACCAAGTTTCAACAGTATAGTTCTTATAGTTTCGGAAAAAAGTGGCTGTGACATACGGACGGACAGACAGACAGACAGACAGACATGACGAATCTATAAGGGTTCCGTTTTTGCCAAATTTGGCTACGGAACCCTAAAAAGAAGAGAAATTCGTCTATCTGCCCTTTGAAAACATATTGTAGTCATGAGGGAACACAGAAGATGGAAGCTGGTCCCATAATTAGCAGGTAGGCACGTGGCAGAAAAGACCTGAAATACTCGGTGGAAGAAGACTATCCTCCAACCATCAAGGCATACAAGTTTGAAAAAAAAAAGGTTCTTTTTAATGATTGAACAGTTATTTAAGCTTGAGTTAAACTAGTAATATTAAAATGAGACATACACGATCATTTTAATAAATTGGGCCAGCCCAACAACCTGATTGTTATTATTTACCAGACCGTTAGATTATAATCCAACTAGCGATATTGTAAACTGTCGACGGATTGTGAACCGTTCAATGTTCCGAGTGTCAATTTTTGAAATATTCATTGTACAAATATTCATCGTCTCTTTCTTGTAGGTTAGGTTAGGGTTCGACATAAATGATGGTAGTGCCCGGCCTGCCGAAAAATAATGCGTTAAATTGTAATCTGTCGACAGTTTACAATATCGCTAGTTGGATTACAATCCAACGGCCTTTGCAATCTTACGGCGACATAAACAATAGATTATCCGCACTGGTTATCGCGCGTTTATTCGGAAGTCCATCTATATACGTGGTACGTACAGAGGTCGTTGTTTTATGTATGTCGTAATATCTGACGTACTTCCCACTGAGAGGTTCAACGCACTGGCAAAGCATTCCGGTACAGCATGTGTCACGTAAGCAGGCCAGGGTGACATTATTACTGCCCTTAGTTACAGCCCGCGAAAAGATTGACAGACGAAGTAATGCGCTGCGGAATATACACTGCCGCTACATTTAATCGCTCTGTGGGAAATTCATAGTCAGATTTTTATTAATTCGAGAAAATGTTTACGATGCTGTGTAGACCTAGTTATTAACCTAGTGAAGACGAAAGTCTTTAACCAGTATGTTCTTCCCGTAATCACATATGGTACTGAAACGTAGCAAGTTCAAATCAACAGAGCTGGAATCCAGAGCTGTAAAGCCAGTTATAAAAAAAAAGCAAGGTCAAGGCACTCGACGAGCTAGAGAGAGCTATGTTAAAAGTTTCCCTGAGGGACATAATTCGTAATGAAGGGATTCGCAGTAGAACTAAGGTCTTAAGCCCAGACTATTTGCAAGAAGAAGTGACAATTCGCGAGTCATGCTTGTTGTAGGGGTCGAAAAATTAAGACACCTATGAAGAAAAAAAAGCTAGCCGACGTAGTCGCGTGCCAAAGCTAGTAAGTAGTAGCTAGACGATAAATTACGTTAAACGATACCGATGCTCTAACAACATTACGTGTTACCAGCAACAACTGATTGCATGTGGCAGGTGTGTGGAAAGTGGTCGGTGATCGCAATTGGGCCAACCGGCTGACCCGATTTGTGACACGATCGTCTGTGTAACGTTTAAATGCTTTTCTATTCTAAAATTAGGGCCTTGCTATATGGGTTTTAACTCGCAGAGAGGATGCGTGTGAAAATTAAGTAAATTACTTACTTAATTAAACTACCAAGATTGCAAGTTACCTACAACCTTAGAGAATTTCCAGCAAGTATAATACTCTTTGAAAATGGTCATTCACAAATATATTTTTTTATCTAGGTACTACAAGTTAGCCCTTGACTGCGATCTCACCTGATGGTAAGTGATGATGCAGTCTAAGATGGTAGCGGGCTAACCTGTTAGGGGCATGGCCATGACCCTATTCGGTTTCTACACGGCATCGTACCGGAACGCTCAATCGCTTGGCGGCACGTCTTTGCCGGTAGGGTGGTAACTAGCCACGGTCGAAGCCTACCACCAGGCCAGACCAGGGAAAATTCAGAAATTATTAATTCCCAAATTGACCCTGCCGGGGATCGAACCCGGGACCTCCGCACGTTAAGACAACAGCGCTACACACTGCGCCTCGGAGGTCGTATTATGGTGATTATAGTTTTATTAATAGTACTTTTATAAAATGTTATAGATTTATTAGATTAAATTACTCTTCAGAGTACTCCCCGTTGTAGATTCGATAGAACACTCAAAGAGAACTAACGTTTATTGGGTGTTCTAGGGACTTCAGCGTGCAAGTCATTTTGGGGTTGTCTACGAGTCGAACTGCCCGCTTTTGTATCAAATGGAAGGAGCTGGTACCACCATAAATAAGACGTTTTACAAGTCTTGCACAAAGACATTATGAGTAACTAGTAGATACGTATACGTGCTCCATGTAGGACGTAGAAAGTGTCATCTGGACAAAGCGAGAATGACCATATCCGCCTACCTACTACATAGGCGCGAATTTGCATTATAACTCGTATAGTCAATTGATTGGTAGAGAGTAGAGACTAAGTCCTAAGGCCAGCCATACACGGATTGCTTGAGTAGTTAGCCTGTGATCAACGTACACGGACCGCTCTTGCAGTCATAGACAGCTTGAAGCTACCATTGATAACTGCTACCAACCGCCCGAAGCAGGCGCAACTGCTCGAGTGGTATGTGTGTACGTAGAAGACTGTAGTTGACTATGCAGTCGCAGCTTGAATCAGTCCATTCTGACAGCTGTCCGTGTATCCGAGGCCTAAGTTGTTTTATAACGAAGTTTTGTCGGGCGTTAGAAATCAATTTTTTTTTTTTTTAATTTAGAACTCCTGGATGCAAGCCTATCCTGTACCAACCAATGCTAACTGTCATCCTTATAGTACCTGGACATGATAGTAACTAACAATTAAGGGTCAATTGCACCCGCAAACATGATGGTTATGGTTAACGTTACCATCGGTGATGGGGTTAACGTTAAATTTTACCACCTAATAATCACTTTGGGGTGCTAATGTCAGCTACTATTTATCAAAATTTTACTCATTATTAATTTAGTTATAGACGTAAAAAAACTGAGTTGAGATGTAACGGTGATTAATTGATAATCCATACGCACTGTTCCTCATTCTACAACTTTTAGAAGTCGATTAGGGCAAGTTTCGTCACGATCGTGTCTGGGCACATACATTCGGGTTTTCCTAAGTAGGTACACCACAAGGGTAATGCTAAGCCATACAGCCAGTCAGGGGCGTTCCCACGACTTCACAAGTCACACTAACTACAATACTACTGTTATGAGAGGTTTATTGTATTTTTAAACTTTCAATGTGGACATGTCGAAAAAAATTCCCGTAAGTTTGGAGGTTAAGTACTTATTTCTTGGTATTTTCAATGTTACGGGAAGGTTTGTTGCTACGAGCTTGAACTTAGGTGTGCAACATAATGGAAATTTTGTGATGTTAGAACACTACAAACGAAGTACTTAGGTATCTAGTAGGTAGTTGTTTAGGTTGTACAATAAAATTGTAAATGAATAATTTCATGTTATGGATAACTTACTTATTACTAGTTAATAATTTTTTGTAAATCATAGCCCATTGAGTACAACAGTAAATAATTCTCGTAGCTTTATATAACTAATGTAGATTTTAACCATACATAACTAGGGGCATAAGTAAGTAGGGCTAAGATATTTAAATGAAAACGTTAAAAGAATACACATAGGTGCTTTTAACTCTGGCAAGTTTAATGTGCATGCCTGGGGATCGAACCCCGGACTCGACACATAGGAGGATGGGGTCCTATGTGTCGAGTCCGGGGTTCGATCCCCAAAATCTTGATAATAATGATAGCCTAATGATTATGGAATCATTAGGCTATCACTATTACTGCCTATTTAGTACTTAAGTAAGTAAATAACAGTATACTAAAACTTTGGGTTTTCTATGTAGTTAAATGTTAAGTCTGATATACTTAATTAACTATTGTAAGTAAATATTATGTAGCACTCACTGTTAGCTATACTTATTTACTTATTATGTAACTTTATTTATAGCAATGATGCAAAAACATCAGATGGAATCATGATTACACAAACATGAAATGCGCAAGTAGAGTGCATGTCTTGCATTGTAGTTTAATCTCAATACTTACTTACCTATTTTATTAGTTACTTACTTAATTTTGATCAAGATTTTATTCTAGGGGAATGGGTTTAGTAAAATTGTATTTTTAGGGGTTCCATACCTCAAGAGGAAAAAAGAAACCCATAGGATCACTTAGTTGTCCATCTGTCTGTCTTTCTGTCAACCACCTTTTTCTCGGGAATGTGTTAAGGTATGAAGTTGTACTTAATATCAAATACTTAGTTCTACGATCATTTGGAGCTGTAAAAAAAGCTTTGAAGTTAACGTCATCAAAAGATTCTACCGTTTATGCTGCATATTTTAGCACTTAGCAATATAAATCAAAACAAAATATAGAAGTTGTATATATTATATGTCAAAACTCAACCTCCCGGTTTAATCCAGGACCAAAATAGGAGAAGTTTAATGAAGGCTTCACCCAAAAAGGAGTTCAAATTCAAAACCAAACCATGAACTAGCTACTCATTAAAGGAAATAATGAAAATTTACTACTGACACAACTAACCACTTTTATATGTATTGTAACTAAGTACTTACTTAAGATATATGCCAATACTAGATGATGCCTGGAACTCTTTGTAAAAAGTGGCCTATGTCTTTCCCCAGGATACAACCAATCTGCATGCCAATTACTTACATTGAAATCTGTTGAAAAAATGGGCTGTGAAAGTGTAGCAGATAGACAAACACACTTTCACATTTATAATATTAGTATGGATACTTAGAGCTTTCTTATTTTCTTTTAAGTAAGTACTTATTTATTGTTTACAGAACCTATTTTATTTAGCACAGTTAGACAAGTTTTCAGAGTGTCAGTTTAAACTTAGAAATATTTGGAAGTGAACGAGTGGGACAGCTGCCAAACCAGGTCATTATCCTAATGCATGTGGGAGAATATGCCTACCGTGTTAATCTTACTATTATTGCTGACAGACACAGATGAAATCAGGTTTACGCACAGGATTTAAAATATGCATAGACATCCTATTTGCTTGGAGAATAACTGTGTGGACACTATTTCTAAAAATAAATAATAAATCTTAACCTCCTGTCCTGGCATTTAAATGAGTACCTACTTGTCCCCAGTACTTAGTATCCAGGAGTTTAGAGCACTAACATTAAGGTAAACTTAACAATTTTTAATAACTACAATAACTACTTACAACAAACACATTTAGTATAAGCAAGTAAGTAAATATGGTGAGATTTTAAAATGAAAGGGTAAAATTTCTTATTATTTTCTAACCATGTTCAATTTACTCAGCAGCTATTTATTTGTTTTAAGTTATTACTTGTATACTAAAATAAGATCATATTTTGGACTTCATCTCCATGTCCTAGTTACTGTATTATTATGTAAATTTTGCAATCACATAATGACGTAATTTATAAGTATATTACAGTAGGTACATATAATAGTGTTAGTGGGACATTCGCAAGCAATCCCACAAAAATAGAAGTTTAAATAACGAATGCATAGACAGCAAGCTATCTGTCTCCAACGACTTGCTAGTGTGGAGTTATTTATAAAATTGGGCACACTACCCCAGATAATGCGGTCGTCTAGCAAGTTACACATGTTTGACGTGAAGTAACATTAAAATCGACGATTATAGCATTATTTGCAAGACATCTACTACTTCTTGTACCTTCCTATGAATAAATTTGTATCGAGGCCTATAAATAGTCCTAGACTTCACCCTGGAGAGATAAGCTTGAAATACACGATCCCGTACTCTATCACGAGTCAGCTGAGTAGGTAAACAAGGATTTAAGACACGGAAAATGATACTAATGTTCCACAGGTTAAAGGTAAAAGCAACAAGTGAAAAATGACCTGCACTTCGCTCAAGTATTGAAAAACCAGAGGTGGATATCAGAGTAGGTTTAAAAAAACGCGTCTCCTCATTTCAAAACCTACTTTCACACCACTTCAATGATTTTTGAACAGGTAGTACTCCACGGGACACGCATACTCTAAATACGTAAAAACTATAAATACCTTCTCCTTTGCACGTCCGGCATGTTTTTGCATTGATTTCGCGATTAACGCACCTTTACTCTCTGCCATTTTTATCACTATTTCATTACAGACAGTCTTAATTTTCGAAACACTATCAACCTGCAACTGTGCGATAAGTTGCAATTTGCCAATTTGCTGTCACACGTCAAATTCCAAGTGCCGTAAAATTGTACTGACGTGACGTGAGCTTTCGCTTCGCTCTAGCGGCCGGACCGGACGGAGCACGGAAGTTGGTCATGCACGAAGTGATAAGTAGTGACGTTAGATGGCGGTACTGTTCAACTATTTTCAAGATGATTTTCAAGGCTTGTTTTTCTTGATCCTACTTAAAAAGCTACTTTGGGATTTAAAAATACAGGATTACTTGGGTTTACTAAAAAAAATGCCTATGGTTATGGCATCATGGAGATTGTAATAATTTCGGCTTTGGAATCGAGTCTTTTC
Source organism: Erebia epiphron (assembly GCA_963932025.1). Lineage (NCBI taxonomy): Eukaryota > Metazoa > Arthropoda > Insecta > Lepidoptera > Nymphalidae > Erebia > Erebia epiphron. The sequence continues at coordinate 17,526,823 of OZ009960.1, forward strand.
GGTGACAGTTACAATGTTACGCTTGCCAGCAAGTAATTTTTCCCTATATTGAGGGGAAAATCTTTAATTAATAATATACTACTTACCATATTATGTTAACCTATTGTTATCGTTTCCAACCCTAATTTTGGTAGGGTTTTGTAAGGTAGGTATGCCGTTTGAGAAAAATGCGAGACGACCATCTGTCAAAACTATTGTTTTTTTTTATAAATTGTTTCCCTTTTGTTTCACTTTTCTTTATCTTTAGACTAATAAATCTGGAAATACGTGAAGTCACAACAAATACAAAAAGAAGTGCCAAAACCAGGTTTGCAAGGCGAAAAGTGAGTAAAGTGAGAATTTTCCCATAGTTTTTACCAGAGAAGAACTAGTACAATTCAGTTAGATTCTCTTAAAACTGAAAAAACAAATAAAAATTGCAAACTTATTAATTTGTGTGTAACGGTTATTAGAAAATATCGCCACACGCCAGCGAGTAGTGAAACTTCGAAGTAAGACCATTTTACGAACCTAGTAACACAACGAAGTAACACAACAAAATACCGATAGATGGCACTACATGTCTCATTAGTGCTACATTAGCGGTATAATTTTGATTGGGCAATACATATTATCTAGAATAATAACGGCTATTGGAAAAATATCGCCACCTGCCAGAGAGTAGTGAAACTTCGAAGTAAGACAATCCTACGAACCTAGTAATACAACGAAATACCGATAGATGGCAAAACACGTCTCATTACTGCTACACTTCTAGATGTTTTAATTGGGCAGATCGAACCTGGTAGAATTAACGTTATTGGAAAAAATATCGCCACCTGCCAGCGAGTAGTGAAACTTAGAAATCTAACTTAATAGTAAAAAGGAAGAAGAACACAGTTTATGCTATTGGAAAATAAACCCTGATCTAATTACAATACGAATACTAATAACGTAGTTAAACCTGTAAAATCGATAAATACAGTGACAATATTCGGCAACCACCTTAACAGATTCGATAGCTCAGTCAGCATAGGCCTTGGATTATATCGATCGGGTCGCAGGATCGGATCCTGCCACCGAGAAGAAAATTTTTCGGAATTATAACTTGAATGAATTGAGATAAATCTTTTCCATTATTTCAAGAGATTTGAGAAAAAAAAAAAGAAATAATAATATAATATATCTAACCAATTAATACTAGTGGTACAAAATGTCGAACTTAGAGCAACTGTTACGCGAACTCAGGTGTGATATCAAAAAAGATTCGGAGGATTCACTCAGAATTGTAGAAGAGCGAATCACAAAAAATATAAATGAAAACATAGACAAAAAATTCGAAGATATTCAGACGCATATAGAAATAATAAAGAAAAACAATAGCGAGCAAAACGAACGGATTCTTACAATAGAAAAACAGATAAGATGTAGAAATTTAATAATTTTTGGGGTTGAAGAAGGGGAAAACTCTTATGAAGAACTAGAAAGTAAAATAATTAACATAGTTAAAATGGAAATGAAAGTGGATTGCAATAGAAATGAAATAGAAATAACAAAACGAATGGGGAGAAAAACAGAAAATAAAATAAGACCTATTGTGGTGACCCTTACTACCTATGGGAAAAAGGTGGCTATTCTTAAAAATAAACAACTACTTCGAAATAAATCTATTTACCTGAAGGAAGACTATCCACAACAAGTATTGGAAAAAAGAAAACAGCTTCAAGACCAATTACTACAAGCACGAAAGGAAGGAAAGATCGCATATCTACGTCAAGATAGGTTAATAGTACACGAACCAAATAAAACTCGAACGGAAAGTACAGACGCCCAAAACTCTCGGAAAAGAGAGTTAGAGTCTACCCCGCCAAATCAATTTAGCAACACACATGTACAGCGAAGTCAACATTCATCCCATTACCATACGGCAAAGAAGAATAAACATAAGACATATACCCCGAGTAACGGTCAAAGTTCGATGAATAGCTTTTTACAAAAACGTAGCGATGATGTAGTACAAAAAACATCTAATCCTGCCACTTTCTACGAGAAATCCGATGATTAACAATCAACAAGGCCCCTCCAGCATTTAAATAGCTCTTCTACCGACTCAACACAAAATAAATCTAAAAATGATAAAGAAAACATTTTCAAAAACAGCCTCCCAATACGGTTGGTCACCGCGGGAGAGCTAGACCACCACCCACCAGTCGTTCGTACGGAAAGTACAATTGAAAATAATAATAAGGAACAAAAAAGATCAAAAAAGGATAGGGAATTCCATATCTTGAGTATGAACGTAAGGACATTAGGAAATGATGAACGATTAATGGAACTAGAACAAGCTCTACAAAAAATAAAATGGGATATCCTAGGTCTATGTGAAGTTCGCAGAATGGGAGAAAGTATTGAAGAAAAAGATGGATATATATTTTACTATATTGGTGAAACTAAGGGACAATATGGGACAGGATTCTTGATTAAAAAATATCTCAAGAAAAACATCAAAGAATTCGTAGGAGTATCAGAACGCATAGCTGCATTAAAAGTAGACCTTCCAACATTGGGAACATCTACAATAATCCAAGTACATGCACCAACTGAGGATGCAGATAAACAGAAAAAAGACGATTTTTATACAAAGCTACAAGAGACGATAGAGAATTTATCAGAGAAAAACATCTTCGTAATGGGTGATTTTAACGCAAAAATTGGAGTAGCTCTGCAAAAAGATGATAGGATAATAGGCCCATATAGTTATGGTGTTTGCAATGACAACGGAGAAAGAATAATTCAGCTAGCACGAAGTAATAATTTGCCGATAATAAACTCATTTTACAATAGAAAACCTCAGCGGAAATGGACTTGGATTTCGCCGGATGGCAAAACAACGAACGAGATAGACTATTTCTTGAGCAATAATAAACAACTAATTAAAAACTTCAAAATAGTCAACAGCTTTAACTTTCATTCTGATCATAGATTGATTAGGGCCGAAATAAGCTTAAAGCACCAAAGAAAAACTAGACGGAACTATTTAAACAACACCGCAACGTATGGAAAACAAGAAAGTATACGAATTAACCAAGAACTACATAAATGGAAAAAGGAAAGTAATTTAGATAAATTAATAATAGATGGTAAAATAGACATACAGGAAACCTATAACAATTTTGAGGAAAAGCTTAAATTCATACAAAAATGTGTTACCCAAAAATCAACTAATGGAAAAGAAATACCAAAAAGTATTAGTGACCTCATGGTAAGACGGAAAAATTTAATACAGGACAGAAAGAAAAACAGAAAAGAAATAAATGAAATTAGTAAGAAAATCAATAGGCTATCCAGGCAAAAGAAACGAGAAAAAAGATCAATGCTTATTCAAAAATATATTCAATCCACAGGTGCTGTTAAAAAAGCGTACAGAGAATTGGACAGGAAAATTCAATGGATACCCAAAATTCAAAATAAAGAAAAGAAACAAGTCGGTAATAGAGAAAAGATAATATTAATAGCCACAGCTTTTTACGAAAATTTATATAAATGTAGCAAAGATCCGACCGAAGACATAAACATAAATAGAGAGGAGGAAACGATACCAAACATTTTGCCTAGAGAAGTAGATTATGCCTTGTCAACACAGAAAAGTAACAAATCTCCAGGCGAAGATGGCTTCTCAAACGAATTTCTAAAATCAGCTGAACCTGTAATTAGTGATATCCTGTGTACAATTTTTAACACGATTTTACAAAGTGAAAAGATACCCATGCAATGGACTCGGTCAATAATTAAACTCCTCCATAAAAAAGGCGATCCTAGTGACATGAATAACTACCGTCCCATTAGCTTAACTTCAAACATATATAAAATATTTTCTAAAATAATTCTTAAAAGAATGGAAAAAAGCTTAGATGAACATCAACCTTTAGAGCAAGCAGGTTTTCGAGCCGGTTTTTCAACCATTGATCAAATACATACCCTCAACCAAATAATCGAGAAATATAACGAATATAATAAGACCATCTACATCATATTTATTGACTATTCAAAAGCTTTTGATAGCTTAGAACATAATGAAATATGGAAGGCGCTAGTTGCGCAAGGCATATCTATGAAATATATCAATATACTAAAAAATATATATGCAAATAGTACAGCAAAAATTAAACTAGAGAGCGAAGGGAAATGGTTCAAGCTGTCGAAAGGAGTAAAACAGGGAGATCCCTTGTCGCCAAAAATATTCAACGCAGTACTGGAGAGCGTGTTCCGAAATTTAAAGTGGAATGATCAAGGAATTAAAATAGATGGCAAATACCTAAATAACTTGAGATTCGCGGATGACCTAGTATTATTATCTGAAAACCCTATCACGTTAGAAAAAATGCTAAACGAACTATTGGATGAGAGTAAGAAAGTTGGCCTTGACATGAATATACAAAAAACAAAGGCAATGACGAACGGAAAACAGGATCCCATTAAAGTAAACAATAGAGAAATAGAATATGTCGATGAATACATATACCTTGGTGAAATCGTCTCAATGAAAGATTCGATGACAAAAAAGATAGAACGTCGAACTACAAAGGCATGGAACAGATATTGGATGCTAAAAGAAGTAATGAAGTCAAAAGAAATGCCAATAAAATGCAAACAAAAGGTATTCGATAGCTGCATACTCCCTATCTTAACATATGGTGCTCAAACCTGGGCCCTAACACAAAAGTTAGAGAATAAACTCGCAATTTGCCAGCGTGCAATGGAACGCAGCATGTTACATGTTAGACGAAAAGATAGAATAGCAAATGATTCCTTAAGAAAAGAAACTAACATAGTAGATGTGAAAGGAAAAATAAGGAAACTTAAATGGAAGTGGGCTGGACATGTTGGCAGACAAAACCAAGACAGATGGGCTAAAAGAGTCACAGAGTGGTACCCAAGAGATGGTAAAAGATCAAGAGGGAGGCAAAGAATTAGGTGGAGTGACGACTTTGTTAAAAGAATGGGAGCAACATGGCAACGGCTGACACAAGACAGAGAAGTATGGAAACGACTGGAGGAGGCCTTCGCCCAAAGGGCGTACTGAAAATAAGGGAAAATCGTAAATAAAATGTTAAATGAATGAATAGAGTGATAAGTAAAATAAGTAGGATAAGTTATTTTAACAATTAAATTAAGTTTTTGTATGTAAAATAGTTTATAAGTATTGTATTTTTTTTTTCAGTAATAAAGGCTTTATTATTATTATTATTATTATTATTATTCTTTATCTTTCTGTCATCTTCAACTGTTGGGCAAACCTATGGAGGGTAGAGTAGAGGAGTGTTATCTCTGTATATAAAAAGTGTCCGTAGAAATGCACCAAATTGGGGGCGCCACATTAGCATCTAGGTAAATTTAAAAGGAAGTGCCAAATATTATTAGATTAAGTTTGAGAATTAAACAAGGCAAGAAAACATTCATCAATATTTTGTACAACGTAAGTTGTTGAAATCATACTAATCATATCATACTAATATTATAAATGGGAAAGTCAGATTGTTTGTTGGTTTGTTGGTTTGTTGGTTTCTCCTTCAATCAAGCCGCAACGGAGCAACGGATCGACGTGATTTTTGGCATGGGTATAGTTGAGGACCTGGAGAGTGACATAGGCTACTTTTTATCCTGGAAAATCAAGGAGTTCCCGCGGGAATAACAAAAAACTTAAACCACGCGGACGAAGTCGCAGGCATCAGCTAGTATTATAAATACGAAAGTCAGTTTGTTTGTTGGTTTGTTGGTTTGTCCTTCAATCACACCGCAACATAGCAACGGATCGACGTGATTTTTGGCATGGGTATAGTTGAGGACCTGGAGAGTGACTTGGCTACTTTTTATCACGGAAAATTAAGGAGTTCCTGCGGGAATCGAAAAACATTTAGTTTAGTTTTCCATAATTAACTATTTTAGTCGGAAATAATATATTTTTTTTAACTTGGCATACTTCACTTCACATTCATACCATATCACTCTCTCTTTGCTACACCAGCACCACTGTGTAAGGTTTTTGAAATGTTTCAGCAGCAGCCACTGGACACTTTGTCAACTTTTCTCCCATCATACTGTTAGCATTATTACTGTTTGTCATTATACCTCATGAATACTTATCTGTCAATTTGAGTCGTTTCATGTCATTCGATTTGATCTGCCATATTGAAAATAGTTAGTATAATTACGAGTGTTTGAACGATGGTAATTTAGTCTCCTGCCGGCGGACTCAGCGATTATTGAATACTTTTGTTTTTAGATCGCATTTTGATTAAGAGCTTAACGATAGCAATCGTGGCCGGATCAAATGAATATTATCTGTAAGTTTAGCCATCTTTTATCTAATTACATAAAAAGTATGTCCTATGTCCTTCCCCGGGATACAACCTATCCCTGTACCAAATTTCATCAAAATCGGTTGAACAGATGGGCCGTGAAAGCGTAGCAGACAGACAGACACTCTTTCGACCGAGCGAAGCGAAGGTCTCTGAGTCTACTTGAGTGAATTTGCACTTGTCCGTCCGTCCGTCTGTCAGAGCCTTATAACTTCTGAATAACTGAACGTAATTACTTCTAATTTAAAAATTATACATACAAACCGATAGCCTCCCGCCGAATATGGCTTAAAAAGTAATAAAAATCTTTATTTCAGGGGGGCTCTCATAGAAGCGAATATGAAGAAAAAATACTTTTATAGCGTTACATAGGGTTGCGATATATCATTTTAAAGATAATTAGGAATAGAGTCCAAAAATATTTTTTTTTTAATTTTTGCCCTATAATTGACGAAATGGGGGGTTCTCAAAGTGGAGATTTTCTAACGTCCAAATTTGAAATCAGAACTCTAAATTTACTGAAATGCTGAGCCTGAAACTTGATCAATTATTTGACTTATATCCTGTACTTGAACAACAAATACTAAAATTAGATAAATATTATATGGAAACGAAATTATTTAATTTTTAATGAGCCTTAGTATTTACAACAGAACTTAACAATGGTGTCAATAGATGGCGCTAATGATCAAAGTTAACTATCACAATACTTTCTGAAAGGCTAAGTCTGAAACTTGTTCAATTATTTGAATTATATCCTGTACTTGAACAACAAATACTAAAATTAGATAAATATTATATGGAAACGAAATTATTTAATTTTTAATAAGCCTATTATTTACAACAGAACTTCACAATGATGTCAATAGATGGCACCGCGAGGTCTCAGTTCGGGGCGAACCACTAGTATTAAGTATGGATAAGAGCTCATTTGACTTTAAATTGGATTAAAAAAATATAATGTCATAAAAAAACGTCATCATACTAAATGTGTCTTCTATATATAAGATCGTTTGGCGGTATTTGAGTCAGTCTTTCTTTCCGGTAATATTACTTTACTCTATGCATTCTTTATCTGTTAGTGAAAGTGTTATCATTATTGTCGCTAGTAATTGTGATTGGTGTTTCAAGTTAACTAAATCGCGATATAAGTATTAAACACATAAAATAACTGATCGTGGAATTATACATTACGAAACATCATCAGTGTGTATAGTCTGGCTACGCTAAGTCTGCAGCACTGGTAGAATGGTAGAATTTTAAAATCTGTTGATGATAACACAGACTGTAATGCGAAAAAACGAATTTGATACTTGTGTTTTTGGTTTTTAATCTGCTTTCTTGGGGTCATTGGTCGTTTTAGTGCATTTAAAAGAGTAAATCTAAATATAGGGCACAGTTTTGACAGCGTAATATTAAGGTAGAGCATAATGATTCCCGTATTTATTTATCATATTTATATAAATTTTATATTATATTATATTCGCCATGCATGAATTCGTCTGCGTGGATTTCGGCTTTAAACTCAGGCAAAATCGTATATTTTTGTTCAGGGGACGAGTCAAAAAGAGTGTAACAGATAATAATTACTCTCGCATTTTATATTAGTGTGAATCTTCTGACGCTAAAGATTAACAACAATTTATTACGTATTCAGGGGAGATCTTCTGAACAAATGAATGAAACACATAGTCAATAGTCAAAGCTGTTTTATTCAAAATAGGTACCAACACTGTTCACTTTTGAACGTCAGTAAAATATGAGACGTGTCACGTGATGGTGATAATTAACTTCAGTATCCTAAGACTAGAGCTATGAGAGTTCCAAACGCATCCTGGTCTGAGAAAAGCTAAAAATTGTCAATATTGACTTTCATTTCTCGTGCCGAACGCTTTTTGTAGGGAGTCCACCAGATTCCCTCTTTAGATTGGCCCTCATTTTTAATAACTCTTAAGATTCCTACGCTTATACCTGGAAATAAATGAAAATAATTTATTTTTTGCCTATGCATCATAATTATACGATATGAACAGGCGAATATAAACCGAAACGTTTTATATAAATTATTATCCTAAGTATTTTATGCAAAGATCGAAAGCAAAAATATATCAAAACCGTTTGGTCAGCTCACTTTTCGACTCTTCGATTTCATGTAAACATTGTTGTTTTTGGATAAAGACAGCATCGTGTTTTTCCTTTACGTCTTGGAATTTAAGAATCATGTTATATAATAACTCGCGCCTGACACCCGAATTGACAAATTGAAAGAAAACAGATTATACGAATGTTCTTTTTTTTAAAGTGTTGCCCTTTTATTCCGTGGCAGAGTTAGCGTGGCCAAACTATATTATTTCTACGAGTATTCTGCCTACATTTAAAAATACCATACCCTTTGCTACACCAGCGCCACTATGGAATGTTTTTGAAGTCTTATATTCAGCAACTACTGCACACTTTTTCAACTATTCTCCCATACTCCTCTACTCTGTGCCTCTACTCTACCCTCCATAGGCAACCATACAGTTTGGTCATCTGTATCCTAGTAATCTGTGGGCTGGAACCCAGTGCCGTAAAGCCAGTTAATAAAAAAAAAGATATCTGTATGGTCTGTGGTCATATTATGCAGGGCGACCGCGTAACTTTTGTATCAATCATTGAAATATCGCAATCACCTCTGATTTTTTAACACTCTTCCACTATTGGACGAAATTCATTGACGCAGCAAGAATACCATAAATTCAGCCAATCGGAGGTGATTGCGATGTATCAATGATTGATGCAGAAGTTACGCGGTCGCCCTGTTGGTTTGTTTTGATTTGACATTTGAAATTTGAATTTTAAAAATTCAATTTTTCATTTTATTTATTTTTGCATTCAGAACATTTTCGATTTTTCGTAAATAAATAAAGATTGTTTTCAGCGAATTTTATCGTCTGAATATTAGCTTTACAACTGCTACAACATTTTACAATTAAGCAATGGTACGTTCTAAAAGTTCCGTAGACTCGCAAATATTGTTTTTTTTCAAAACAAAAATTACTTACTTTTTGTTTCTTGACCTTTAGGAGCCCAAAAACGAGTTGCAGCGCAATGCTATAGCTACAGCGCGTCGTAAAGAGCTGGAAACGTACCAGCGGGCACTGGATATCCAATGGTTGAACAGCCGTATGGAGGATGGCAGGATGGGACGATGCCTCGCGCTTATACAGAAGGAGGGAGAAATGGAGAAAGATTATCAAGAAGTAAGAGCACTGTAGTCTGTCTGGTGAAAGCTAAGAGCGCAAAGGGGTGGCAAAATAAAAAATAAAGGTCAGGTATCCCAAGATGAACTAGGAATAACTACGGAATGATCGTTTAATATTGCAGCAGTGCTCCAGTATTTAAAAACATTAACTAACCCACTCTTCGCTTTAAATTTCATGGTGTTGTATCTCGGGCAGAACACAATAATATGTATGTGTGCCTGAAGTAATAACAATATGCACTTGTTGAATCAAGTTTATCTAAGCAGAAGTAAAGAACTTGAAGCAGTGGACTCTGCACCCTGTGGCGTAAAAGATCTCAATTCTCAATCAAGACAATCTGTTTCTGTAGAGATCTCCCATGTGAAATTTGCAATGTTGATGGGGTGGTTGAGATGTCATGTTTTGTATGCACGTTAATGAATATTGCCTATTTGCCTAGAGAACTGACCATGCGGCGATAGTCAACGCAAGAGCAAGAAAAGACATCGACCTAGGGCTGGAAGTGTCCCGAGTGCGGCGGGAGCAGGACTGTGAGCTCCTGAGGAGGCACCATCTGCGGGAGCGGGACCCTGGTTTGCGTCAGCTGGTGCGCAAACTACAGGCTGGCTATGTGTGCCGAGATCTGCAGCTGCAGATGCTCAACAATCAGTACAAGAGGCTGCAGGACAAGGTATAGTTTGTATTAGCTAGCATCAGGTTTGATTTTCATACTTTTAATGCCCTATTTTACCCCCTTGTTGTACCTGTTGAAAAGAGGGGCTGCAGAAGTGTAGCATAGAGACAGACAGACATACTTTCACATTTATAAAATTTGTAACCTACCTAGGTTTGACGAGTTATAGAGATAGGTTGCATCTCCGAGAAGGACATAGGCTATATATCCATGCGAACAAAATCGCTAGCATCCCTGAGACATAATAAAACTGCTCAAAATGTTCCAGGCCCAAGAAGAACAGACCAACCGAGTCCTCTCCACCTGCTTGTACAACGAGGACGAGGCAAGAGAACACGATGAGAAGATAAAGCAAGAGAAGAACAGGCAATACTGCAATGAGTTGCAGCAACAGTTAGTGAACCGACAGCAGCAGAGACAGTGTCAGTACGAGGAGATGCTCATTGAGAAGAAGATGCTGGAGGAAGTCGACAGGACCATAGCTGCTGAGGACCAGAGGTCAGTATATTGATCCTTTAATTGATATGGCCTCTCCTAAAGAATTTTACTTTTGCTCAAACTTAAAATGACCGCCAAATACAGCGGTTGTTTTGAGTCCGCCATCATTGATTGAGGTGATATGTATCCTCCTTACCTCAATAAATTAGTAGTGCTATAGATTAATAAGTCTTATAACATTTTTAATTTATCTTTGGAAGTTCGCCATATTGGATTTATAACGACGTCACTTAGCTAACCATGTATTATTATCCATACAAAATATGTGTACAAAATTTCAGTTCAATTGGTTAGGGATAACTGTTTTAAAATTTTAAAACAGAAGTGTGGTTGAAAGATTTGACCTGAAGAAACCCACAGACCCTAACATTGCAACTTAAAAAAAAGCTTATAAGATAACAATATTTAAATGGAAATGGGCAGGACATAACAAAAGGTACAAAAACAAAAGGTGTAATATCAAAATGGCGAGCCCCAGTAGGCAAAAGGAGTGTGGGAAGACAGAGGAGAAAATGGGCTGATGACATCACTAATATAACAAAAAAAAATGGATTTGTATTGCCACCAATAGAAAGAAATGGAAAAGGATGGAGGAGGCGTTTACCCGCAGTAGACCACACATTAAAATAAATTAACCCATTGCATAAACCCTATAATTAACAATGATTTGCAGGGTCAGCACACATAATTCCTTGTGGCATTATCTCTTGCATTCTATTTAGCGTATATTTATATTTTAATTCATTATGAAATGAATGAAAATTGCTAAAAGGCTGAACATAGCCCATAGGCCGTCTGGAGAGTGCACTACCAAACATGACCCCCTCCTTACTCGCTATCCACCACCTTCTTTAGGTCATAATCTCCTCTGGTTACTTTTTTCTAGATAAATAAAATACTAAATTCTAGCACAATATACTATGGATACATTTTTGATGTCTGCAACAATGGGAAAGAAAATGTACTTCAGCATCACAAAAGATTTCTATAAGCACTTTTGTTCTTTTATTTACAGAGAGCTACAGCAAAAGCGTTCACAAACAGAGAAGATGAAAAGAGAGATGGAGACGTTCAGACGAGCGCGCGAAGCGTGGAAAGAGAAGCAGAAGGCCATGGTTGTGGTAGAAGAGAAGCAGATTGAAGCCCAGAAGCAAGCACTGTCCGATAGAAGTGCCGCCATGTGAGTGAGATAGAGTAGTATATCTTCTTTCTTGTTCTTGATTTCTTATGTCTTACTTTCGTGTGTCTGTCTGCTACTCTTTCACAGCCCATCTGTTCAACCGATTTTGACAAAGGTTTGTACTTAGACAGGTTGCATTCAGAGAAAACTTCGTTATCGCGATGCAGGCTTTAAGTGGGTAAATGCGCTACTAGTAGTGCCATCTATTAGTTTATGTGCAGGCTGCGAAAAATTTACAACAATCATGTTATAAAGCGTTTTTATTTGTTACAGAGTGGCGGAGAGAGAGCGGAAAGTAAGAGAAAAAGAAGAAATCAACAAGAGAATCACCGACAAAATATTGGCAGACGAGGTAAAAATCTCACAATAGCAATTCTTTATTTACCGTGACTAGTTACCACCCTACCGGCAAAGACGTGCTGCTCAGCGATTTAGCGTTCTGGTACGATGTTATACTGGAACGCTAAATCGCAAGATGACACTAGGGATGTGGGTAAATTTAGCCAAAATATTGGGATGCCTCTTTGTCGCCTCACGGCCTAACGCAAAGAACGCAAGATGGGACTGTTTTGGGTAACAACGACATCTAACCGACAATCCCAGAACTACTACACTAATATTGCCAAGTCATAACTAAATTACTATAGATGGCGTTTATATGAATTTATTTCAGAAAGTTTTTAATTTTATTATAAGGTGAACAGAGGCTATTGCATCTAAAAAGTGAAATTTTTTTGACCGAGGTATGTTTAAGAAGCTGTATTTCTGCTACAGAATAATTTACGGATAAACTCTTTAAATATTTGAAAAGATCAGATACTTAAGACTTAGTTTTACTTAATTGCATTAAAATACACCCAGTATATTCTTATTAAAATTGATGTTAATTCCAAGGACTGATTTTAGCCACATTAGCCCCGTATCGGGGGTTAATGTAACTTTTCACTCTTAATTCCTAAACTTAAGAGTTATAATGCTCAAACTCACTGAAAATGATAAACAAAGGCATTTAAGAAAATGATTTGAGCCCTACCTCAATGTAGGAAGGTTAATTTCTCTTTAAAAATACTTTTTTGGTAAAAGAGGGGCTATTGTAGCTTTTTTTTTTACTTTAGTGTTGGGAGTAGGCCTGATAAGTATGTAGTATCGATTATCGATAATGTTTTGAATGAAATACGTTTTCATATACATATCATTTAAGTAATATTTTTGAAAAGTTAGGTTAGGTATTAGGTGGGAAAATTTTCTAGCAAATAAACGATTGTATTTTATCGTCTTGTGGGTTAAAATAGTAACCACAACGAGCACATTTCAAAACAAAAATTTGGGCGTTTTAACATATATTGGTTAAATTATAAAACAAAAGTTGGGTCTGTGTGAGGCGGGCTGTGTGAGGCGGGAGCTAATACTTAACCATCGGTGAAGGCTACGTAGCACGATTCAAAACTTTTACCTATCATCTTACAAATTCTGTTTTTAACTTTATCGATAAAAAAATACATTGGCATCACTAATACTTTTATTTCCATACTAAAATCAACAGGGCTATTGTGTCTTTCTTTGTAGATATAATAGCCCCGTGTCACAATTTTAGTGGGGCTAATGTGTTTTTATAAATAACTCCAGATAACTACGGCAGAGAAAGAAATTAATTATCAAATAACAAGAATTGGATAGAGGCAGGCGTTACTTTGCGGAAGTCCATCATAATGAAGGAACCAGAAGTTTAATTCGCTATAATCCGCGACAAAAGGAATATCTATGTGGTACAGTGATTTTATATATATATTGATTATATATTTTAATTATAAATCGTGAATTTATTTATATTTTTAACCGACTTCCAAAAAAGGAGGAGGTTCTCAATTCGGCGCGTATCTTTTTTTTTTTTTTTTAATGTATGTCGGTGCATATCTCCGTGGTTTCTAAACCGATTTGAATTTTATTTTTTACATTGGTTAGAGGACGCTCACGAGGTGGTCCCATAAAAAAATCTGACTCCAAATCCTCAATCCTGATGCTGTAGGTGTACCTACGTCTCAAAACTAGGGAGTTAGGAGTTTTGATGGTGAATTCATATAGTAGGTATCAACTCACGTGTATACGATACAACTCTGAGTCCCAACTCCTCAACCCTGATGCTGTAGGGTACAGAACTCCTTAAAAATAACGATTTAAGATTTTTTTATGATGAATTAATATTGTAGGTGTCAAGCAACGACTTCATACTTAAACCCAATTTCCAACTCCTCAACTCTGATGCTGCATGGTACTGCACTCCTAAGCCGTAGGGATTTAGAGTACACTAAAAAGTTAAAAATAAAAATTCTTTCCAAAAAACCGACTTCCAAAGCCACTGTAAAGTAAAAAATAATTTTGATTTCTACACACTATGTTGAAGTCAATACAATACAATACAATACAATATCTTTATTTTGCAGAAACATAAATTTACATAAGATGTTACAAAGTTATAGTCACATGTTTCGCCTAGCAGAAGGCATGCAAAATTTGTACATAAACACACAGTTACAATAATCATAGTTAGAATTTACAATTTACATTAAAATAATTAATTATAATATAAGCATTCAGTCAAATTATGTACCAACAGTCAACTAAGTCTAAAACTAGTGTCAAGAACATTTCCAATTTGATCGGTTTATTATTTATCATCAAAGTACTCATTTATAGAATAATAGCATTTTTTTACAAGAAATTCCTTAAGTTTATGTTTTAACATGTGTATACTGAGAGATCTGTCTGCAAGCTCTCCTGGTAACTTATTATAAATTCTTGGTGCCATATTTATAACACTTTTCCCGAATTTCGCGGATGAGTGCTGAATGAAGCAAATTTTGTTTTTTCTTCTTTCATTCTCAGAAAATTTAAACAGATTTTCATTCATCCTAATGAATACAACAACCTCATAGATGTAAAGACATGGACAGGGAAGTATTTTTAATTTTTGGAAATACGGCTTGCATGAATCAGTGGGTTGAAGGTGACAAATAGACCTAATACATCTCTTTTGGGATTTGAATGCTCTATCCCTGTTAGCCGAATTTCCCCAGAAAATAATACCATATCGTAATGTTGAGGTTACGTAGGCATTATATGCTACCATAACTGCATTTTGATTAACCACTTTAGAAAGCATGTATAGCGCAAAAGAAAATCGATTCAGTTTTAGACACACATTATCTATTTGGGTTTCCCACGATAAGCAGTCATCAATGTGAAGACCTAAGAACTTAGTGTTACTTATTTCGTTTATTTCAGTTCCTGAATATTTTATGTCAAGTGGCGGTAGATTTCGAGAAGTCGGGCGACTATAACAAAGATAGGCAAAGTTGACGCGTCAGGTTCGCCCGACTTCAACATAGTGTGTAGAAATCAAAATTATTTTTTACTTTACAGTGGCTTTGGAAGTCGGTTTTTTGGAAAGAATTTTTTATTAATTTATTTTATATTTATATTTATTTACCACACCACATAATTCCCCCAAAAACTACCCTTTATTTATTATAAATATATATTGATTATATATAATATATTATATATATTATTATTTTATATATATATATATATATATATTTATATTTATTTACCGCACCACAGAATTCCCCAAAAACTACCCTCAACGCACGTTCACTCCGATACCGGAGCATCCTCAGGAGATGTTGCCTCCACAATGCACGATTGTGAAGTGATTATTCGTGTCGGAAATTCCGGCTTTTATACCTTTTTTGGCATGACTCAAACTATAGCCCCACCCCGTCTACTACTGTATAAATTGAGTAAAGGTGAATTTGATACATTTATTTGTTCATTTAACAGATCAAAGTCTTTATAATTGTGTTTAATTATTTCTAATTGTTCCCATACGCACAATCGAAATCCCTTATTACATGTATGCAGGATTTTATATGAATGGCTATCGCCCACTTCATGTCCACTGTCCAAAAGGTGTTTAGCGAAGTGGGACCTTTGTGGTTGATTGTTTCTAAAGGCAGACATATGTTCCTTATAGCGCGTATCAAAGTTGCGCCCAGTTTGACCAACATATGTGGCCCCGCATTCAGGACACTCAAGTTTATAAACACCCGATTTTTGATGATTATTTAATTTATCCTTACCATTACAAATTCTCCGAAGTGTATTATTTGTCCTGAACGCGACATGTACCTCATGGGATCTAAGTGTCTTGGCAATGCGTTCAGATATAGGTCCAAAATACGTCATACTGGCTTTATATTTATTTATCTTATCAGATGTAGCCCATGTATAGGTCTTTTCTCATTTGCACTGACTGCTGTTTTTTAATTATATTATTCACAATATTCTCATTGTACCCATTTGAATGTGCGATTTGGTATATGACCGCTAATTCTCTCTTATAGTTGTCTTTAGACAGAGGAATAAATATAAATATATATATATATATATATATATATATATATATAAAATAATAATATATATAATATATTATATATAATCAATATATATTTATAATAAATAAAGGGTAGTTTTTGGGGGAATTATGTGGTGTGGTAAATTAATAAAATATAAATAAGTTCACGATTTATAATTAAAATATATAATCAATATATATATAAAATCACTGTACCACATAGATATTCCTTTTGTCGCGGATTATAGCGAATTAAACTTCTGGTTCCTTCATTATGATGGACTTCCGCAAAGTAACGCCTGCCTCTATCCAATATTTGAAATCGGTGAGCTTGACCGTACAGGCTAGACTTTACATCAAATTAACTAAATTACATCGTGTCGCAGTTCAAAACGTTTGGTTTAATCAACAATGTAAACATTTAAAAGTTATTCCAAAATATATTAATGTAAAAACAAACACGCACAATCGAGCGTCTGACATTGCTATTAGGAAAGCACAACAAATCTGGTTAAATGAGGAATCACGTCACTGGTTTACGGTCAGAGATAATCTGAAGCTCCATCTTAAGATACTTTATACAGAGCTTACCTTTAAATTACATAATATTGAATTCGATCTTTTGGATCAGAAAGCGAGAGATTTAGCATCCCTAGAGGTACATAATAAATTTCTTAAACAACAAAAGAAATTAGATTTCCTTGTGAATAGCTCCTCTCATTCTACTAGAGTGGATAACTTGGACAATGGGACCAACAGACCTGTTCATAATTTTTTCCCTCGGGTTAAAAATCTTACTGATACCGTATTTACGAATGATGAAACGAAGTTATTAGAAAAAGGGTTAAAATTTAATATTCCCACTAATGTTACAAATAAATTGTTGGAAACATTGGCAGTTGATGCAGAGTTGGCAATTGTTCTCAGTAAAAAAGATAATATCGTCAAAAATATTGTTGCACACCAAATAAAAACCACTGCTACTTCTCCAGTTTCTAATCCAGACACAAAAGTTTTAAAATCACTACAAAATACAATCATTAACAATAACCTGGTTATTACAAAAGCCGATAAAGGCAATGCAGTAGTAGTTCTTAAACGTGATGAATATTTAGATAAAGTTAATGATGTGATCTCGGGGGATGAATTTAGTCAGTTGTCTACAGATCCAACAAAAAAAATTTCTGCGAGGGTTAGATTAGCTGTTAATAAATCTGAATATATATTTCCAAAAAATTCATCAAAACAAAGAGTAATTCTGATGAATACTTATGCCCCCACATTGTATGGCTTGCCAAAAATTCACAAAAATAATATTCCAATGCGACCAGTTGTTTCGTACATAGGTGCACCAGCATACGAATTGGCTAAAGAGTTAAATAATACAATTAAATCAAAAACATCGTTTCAGCCCAAATTTGCGCTAAAAAATAGCAGCCAGTTGGTCACCAATATCAAGGATTTGAGATTACCTGTCCAATGTATGTTGATATCGTTGGATGTAGAGAGTTTATATACTAATGTACCAGTGGGCGAAACTTTAGATATTTTAAAAAGATTGCTAGAAACTAAACGTTTACACCCTAATGAAATTTCAGAATTAATTGAGTTAACGCAAATTTGTATGGAACAAAATTATTTTAAATTTAATAATCAATTTTACCATCAAAAAGAGGGGTTAGCTATGGGGTCACCGCTAAGCCCCTTAATGGCTGAAATATTCATGGATAATTTTGAGATTAAACATATCGTTAATGAGAATAATATTTTCTATTACTACAGATATGTAGATGATATAATAATATGTTGGACGGGAACAACGAGACAACTGGGTGTATTTGTCGAGAAACTTAATAGATTACATCCAAAAATTAAGTTCAAGTCAGAATTGGAAAAAGACAAATCTTTAAATTTCCTAGACTTAACTATATCCCGGGTTAATAATAAACATGAATTTAAAATTTATCGCAAGCCAACATATACTGACACGACTATTCCCGCATCGTCTTGTCATCCTTGGCAACATAAACTTGCAGCATTTCATAGCTATGTACATAGGTTATTGTCCATTCCTCTGTCTAAAGACAACTATAAGAGAGAATTAGCGGTCATATACCAAATCGCACATTCAAATGGATACAATGAGAATATTGTGAATAATATAATTAAAAAACAGCAGTCAGTGCAAATGAGAAAAGACCTATACATGGCTACATCTGATAAGATAAATAAATATAAAGCCAGTATGACGTATTTTGGACCTATATCTGAACGCATTGCCAAGACACTTAGATCCCATGAGGTACATGTCGCGTTCAGGACAAATAATACACTTCGGAGAATTTGTAATGGTAAGGATAAATTAAATAATCATCAAAAATCGGGTGTTTATAAACTTGAGTGTCCTGAATGCGGGGCCACATATGTTGGTCAAACTGGGCGCAACTTTGATACGCGCTATAAGGAACATATGTCTGCCTTTAGAAACAATCAACCACAAAGGTCCCACTTCGCTAAACACCTTTTGGACAGTGGACATGAAGTGGGCGATAGCCATTCATATAAAATCCTGCATACATGTAATAAGGGATTTCGATTGTGCGTATGGGAACAATTAGAAATAATTAAACACAATTATAAAGACTTTGATCTGATAAATGAACAAATAAATGTATCAAATTCACCTTTACTCAATTTATACAGTAGTAGACGGGGTGGGGCTATAGTTTGAGTCATGCCAAAAAAGGTATAAAAGCCGGAATTTCCGACACGAATAATCACTTCACAATCGTGCATTGTGGAGGGAACATCTCCTGAGGATGCTCCGGTATCGGAGTGAAACGTGCGTTGAGGGTAGTTTTTGGGGAATTCTGTGGTGCGGTAAATAAATATAAATATATATATATATAAAATAATAATATATATAATATATTATATATAATCAATATATATTTATAATAAATAAAGGGTAGTTTTTGGGGGAATTATGTGGTGTGGTAAATAAATCCATACTAATATTATAAATGCGAAAGTGTGTCTGTCTGTCTGTCTGTCTGTCTGTCTGTCTGCTACGCTTTCACGGCCTAACTACTCAACCGATTTTGATAAAATTTGGTACAGGGATAGTTTGTATTCCGGGGAAGGACATAGGCTACTTTTTATCCCGGAAAAACAAACAGTTCCTGTGGGATAGTACGCTCTTTTTCTCGCATTTGTTGTTAGATTATGCGGCTACGGCGCAACGGATCGACGTGATTTTTTGCATAGGTATATTTGAGGACCTGGAGAGTAACACGGCTTTAACGCCTCTATGATATACACGCCACTGTTCAATAACAGGTAACCTTCCTAGACTGCTGCATCATCACGTATACAGATGAGATCGCATTCATTTTTAGTAGAATAAATAAAAAAATTGGCAGTCATAGGGACTGCCGATAGAAGTGAAAACGAATATTAAAAATAATTTAAAATAACAACACAGCACTAAACTTAGGCATTAAAGTTTAATTACGAATGTGCTATATTTAAATTTAAGACCTTCTGTCTTCGCGTGTTGTCTGTTACGGTTACACATCACTTTTTAATATAAACCTTAAAACAAAGGTATTAAAGTTTAATTATGAATATACAATACTAGTGGTTCGCCCCGAACTGAGACCTCGCGGCGCCATCTATTGACATCATTGTGAAGTTCTGTTGTAAATACTAAGGCTCATTAAAAATTTAATAATTTCGTTTCCCTATAATATTTATCTAATTTTAGTATTTGTTGTTCAAGAACAGGATATAATTCAAATAATTGATCAAGTTTCAGGCTCAGCATTTCAGAAAATTTAGAGTTCTGAGGTCAACTTTGGACGTTAGAAAATCTCCACTTTAAAAAAGAAAAATTAAAAAAAAAATATTTTTGGACTCTATTCCTTATTATTTTTAAAATGATATACTTATGTAACGCTATAAACAAGTGAATATAATTAAAATTATTAAATGACTGCTCTGCTGTAGACACACATACATACACGAACCCTGAAAACATAACACTCCTTTTTTGGGCAGTCATGTACTAAAAATTAACATTTTTATTAAATGATTGTTTTTGTAAATCACTGGATATTGATCTATAGTGTTATATATTTTTGGAATCTACTCATCATTTTCTAGATGATGATTATATAGCTAATCTTATTTTCGAATATTTTTTTTCAACTTTAGTCTTTAATGCCGAACCATGGTCACCCCATCAATTTTTTTTTAATTTTACTAACCTATGTCACCCGAAATAAGCTAGGTATTCTAACGATACCTCATTTATCAAAATCGGTTCAGGCATATAGAAGTTATGGTGGAATATACAAACTCACATACATACATACATACATACATACATATAATAAGAAATGAAATAAGGATTTTTATAACTTTTTAAGCCATATTCGGCTGGAGGCCATCGGTTTATATGTATAATATTTAAATTTGAAGTAATTACGTTCAGTAACATAGAAGTTATAAGGCTCTGACAGACAGATGGACAAGTGCAAATTCACTCAAGTAGACTCAGAGACCTTCGCTTCGCTCGGTCAATTATTTATACTTAAGACCTTTTGTCTTAAGAAGAATGGTGTCGCGTGACCGACACAGTTCCACATTTTTACCCCCTACCAGTGCTTATCGCGCGTTAAGAAGTTTTCACTTCAAAAAAAATACTTTTCTTATTTTTTATCTTGTTTTTCCCAGGCAGCGCGTCAAGAACGTGAGAACATAATAAAGCTTCTTCAAGAGCAAGAATACTTGGAGAAGAATGTGCAAGACGATATCGCGGAGCGCACAAAGAGCGAGCGCACCAAACAAGATACCAAGCAAGCGCTCACGGCGCAGATGCAGGCGAGGAGGAGACTGCAGTCAGAGCAGAGGGAGAGAGAAGCGGAGTTTAGGAAGAGTGTGAGTTTAGATTGTTCTATTGCGTTTTTATAGGGATACTGCTGATGCCCACGACTTCGTCCGCGTGATTTAAGTTTTTATGAATTTTCGCGGGAACTCCTTGATTTTCCGTAGTCTATATAAGTAGCCTATATCACTCTCTAGGTCCTTAATTATACCCATGCCAAAAATCACGTCGACCCGTTGTTCCGTTGCGGCGTGATTGAAGGACAAACCAACAAAACAACCAACAAACACACTTTGGCATTTATAATATTAGTATGATATGATGCCAAAAGTAATACGCTAACTATGTGCTGATAGCACAGATGCAGATGGAGACTGCAGATAGAAATAGAGAGAGAGCTTTTTGTAGTTTAATGACCTTGAAGGGAAACGGCATAAAGACCAACTTATGCCCGGTTGCTGAGTTCGCAAGTTATGTTCTCAATAGCTATTGATTCAATAAAATTTTCCAAAGGATAAACGTCAGATAACTATCCATGCGTTTCTGAGTACCCCGCGACCCGTTCAATAACTATTGAACCGATAACCAGTTCCTTATTCTGTCGCTAGATGGGTCTGGTAAGGGGATCGAATTTAAAATGTATATTTTTCTATTATTTCGTCTTATAAACAAGTTTTCTTAACAATATTATTTTTTCCTATGTTAAATAAGTGGCTAAATCTAAATGTCATTTTTTTATAATAATATAAACAAATTCGTAATTTTATTATTTATCAACGGATGTATGATTAATGAACGACAACAAAAAAAAAATGGTCAGTGAAACGTCAACCTTTATTGTTTACGTTTAGCTGGGTTGGCGCGCAAGTTTAAAGTTTTGCTTTGCATCATTATTACTACTTACTACTTTATTGTTATTGTTTTGTACGTTTTGTTATCTACTACATACCTACTTATCAAAAATGGTAATAAATACAAGGTAAAACAGACATCACCACAGATCAAACGTCAAATAAAGTTATGGAATCGATAAACGGTGCATATTGGTCAGTTAAGATAAACTAAGTTTAAGCGCAGTTTAACTTGCATATCTTTGTTCAGAAACGCATTTTCATGAGTTATCGGACCAATAGCGCTAATGAATAGATAAACCTTCGTTAAAAGTACCTCAGAAACCGGGCATTAGTGTCACAAAGTGGTGACCAGAAAAATATTGCAGAGTTCCACCTACGTCAAATCGACCTAAACTGTATGATTAATTTCCAGGCCGAAGCAAAAATGGCAGCCGACGAAGCGAAGGAGAGGGAAAAAGAACGGAAGAAAAGGGAGAAGCAAGAACAGTACTCGAGGGAGCTACTGAAGCAGATACGAGATAACGCCGCGGGGAGAGAGAGAGATAAGAAGATGGAAGACGATCGCGCCAGACACGTGTGGGACTACGACAGATCATGGTGCGAGAAACGTTTTTTCATTAATTTTAATTAATTATTTTTAGAAACATTAATAACCCAGTAATTTGGGGCTCAAAAAGGGAGTTACCTGGAAAGTTTCTCGGGAGTTTTGAAAATTGGTGTATTTTATAGATTTTGACGTGCTCTTTCGGAATACCCACTTTGCCACCTCGTATCTTTGCCGCTCGCTGAAAATGGCGCCCAAAAGCCGTTTTTTGACAATAACTCCTTTCGGACTAATTTTACGGGTTTGACTTGGCTAAATCTAGTTAGTATAGTCTCAGAAACTTATCTGATCCGGTGAATAGATAAGAAAATAAAATAAAAACTAAAACTAAACAGGCATAAAAGTTATAGTTACAAGTTTGGCCACCAGGCAAGATAAGTTTGACGGACTATAATATGTAATTTATAAGTTTTCAGTCGATTATTATCTATCCTGATATGTGGATACCTGTTAGTTTACACTGGTAACCGCTACAATATTATCTTTCCAGGCAAAACGAAGTAGCAGTGGAAAGAAAGAAGATCATAGAAGATCACGCGCCTCACGTGCTGGGATACTTGCAGGCCGGAGTCATTGCCCCCGTGGACCTGCCCGCCGCGCGCCAAGGCGCCAACAAGCACCAACACTTGGCCACACTCGATATAGACGCCTTGGCCAATACTAACCGACCCAAGAGGTTCTCCAAGTGCAATGCGCAGTGTAGAGTATTGAGAGAGTACTGATGTTTGTTGTGTATTTTAAAGTTATATATTTTTTTTTTGGTATGATGAATTGACTGTGAATGCAATTAAAAAGACTGATTAAAATTAATAGATATTTATATATGTTGTTGTTTTAATTCAATTATGCTCAACAATAAATGACCCAATACATACATGCCCATCTTAAAATGGTCCAAGAAAAACATAGAATACGAGATGTTGCTACATAGTATTATATTATGAGACAGGATTAAATATCTCCTGCCAACCTGCCCGCCGTGCGACGAGGCTCCAACAAGCACCAACACTTGGCCACACTCGATATAGACGCTTTGGCCATCGACCCAAAAGGTTCTCCAAGTGTAATGAGCAGTGTACAGTGTTGAGAGAGTTCTGTTTGTTGTGTATTTTAAAGTTATGTTGTGTTTTTCGGTATAATGAATTGACCCGTAATGAAATGAATAAATTATAATTAATGTATATTAGTAGGCCCTGTTAATACCTGATTCACTGATTCGAAACATTGGCCAACACCAACCAACTCAAGTGGTTCGCCAAGTGCAATGTTCAGTGTTGAGAAAGTACAAATTTTTATTGTGTATGTTAAAGATATGTTGTGTTTTATAAGTTATAATTATTGGTAATGATATAAATAAAGACAGATTAAAATTGATATTGGGTAGTAGATATAAATTGTTGTTTTAATTACCTAATCCCAAATCAACCCGCTGGCTGGAACCACCAAAATTTTTTAATACTTAAAAAATACCATGGCCATTTTAAAACCGCCTAAGAAAAGTATATAAAATAAATTAGAAGATGATGATTTGATAAACAAATTCATTAATTCATTCATATACATAATTTTGTGAATGCGTGAATACTGCAAAAGTACCGCAAGTCCACGGATAAAATTAATTTCAAATAAGCACTACCCACGGATATTAAAAATGGTAGGTATGTGGATAGGGTGACCATGATATTGCAGACCAGACAGAAGTCTATGGTAACCCCTGTGGGTAACCCATAGTGGAACCTTTTAATTAACTAAAGCTGAGTGAGAAAGCGGTGTTTTCCGAGTTTGGGAAACAGAAGCAGGGCGTCTGCTTTATTCAAGTTTAAATAAGCTTCATTCAAGCCTAAATCTACAAAATACCTAAATGAACTGAATTGAAATGTTCACTGGGTCATGTCAATTAGATCGCATAGGTACACGTCGCTATATACCTACTCCATAGAACTAATAAGATGCGATCATTGGCATTCTTTTTATGAACAGTGGGACAAAACGTGCGTTCATGTGAAATGGTCGCCCTAATCTATTAAAAGAGATTTAAGTAATAAAGAACTGAAGTAGCGTAGTCAGCGGGATGCGGACAAAAATCTCCAAACAGCAACCCTCCTGTATAATTGTCGCTCCATCTGTTTTATTTGTGCGCCCTTTTGGTGTATCTACCTCATATTTACCTTTAAATTTTACCCGGGAAGCTTTTTTAATTAGAATGTTATTTATCTATTGAGGATATATTTTGAGCCGTTCTCGAATTTCGACGAATGATGTTTCTGAATTTCTTCTCATTTTTCGTCCTATTCCTACAATATTCCTAGCTATATAAGTCCGTTAAACTCTAGTAGGTTATTTAAAAAAATAAAATAAAAACAAAAACTGAATAGGCACTAAAATTAGTTCCAATTTTGGCTACCGGATCAAATTATCTAAAGTTCTCAGAGTAGGTACCTAAATAAATAGGGATAAGTTTGTGGGACTACAATGGGTTATAATTAAAAAAAAAACGAGTTTGAAATTGGTTTTATTTTTATTGAATTTTAAAAAGTAAGTTATATTTGTTGTAGATTATGTGGTTAAAGATTTTATTTCTTATTTTTTTGCCTTTTCTCTTGCATTTTTGTTTTCCATTCTTCGACGAGAGTTCTACATTCTAGGTCTTCTTGTAGTCGCTTACTTTCCAATTTTCCCCATCGAGTCTTTTCCGCGTACCATGTCAAATATCTTTGATAGTCCTGAGTGAAAACATTTTTAACGTTAAAAAAAACTGTACCTACTTATAACATTTCCCACTATGTAGGTAAAACTAAATAACAGATGATTAAGTAGTTAGTAGTTACCACAGGTTACATACATTTCTTGTTTCATTTTCATTGGATAAAATGTATTCATACACAGTTTGTGGAGTCAGTCCGTAAGCTGCTATCCTGTAAAATCAAATCAATCACCTGAGTTTAGGCAATACCACGAGAACGCAATATAAAAAGGTGATTAGAGTTACCTACTTATCACTTTTTCAGCTATTTTCAGATAGTCTAAGCACCAACTAGATAGCTTCTTTTAAAAGTATACCTAGGTACTGTAAACTTATATGAGTTTTATATGAGGTTAATACTTACTCATGAGGTGTTAAAATGTTCGACCTCCTTTTTGGGGGATCGGGGGTTCGATCCTCGGGATATTTAGCAATTATTATAACTTAACTATCACCGATAAGGTGAAAAAAACATCGTGTGGAAACTTGCATTTCCGAGAGTTTTTCATAACGTTCATGAAGGTGTATGAAGTCTACCAATCAACGCTTGGCCAGCGTGGTGGACTACGACCATACCCTCCTCAGTCTGAAAACTGTCCCGTGCTCAGTAGTGAGCCGGCGAGGGTTGAAATGATGTTGAGATGCCTGGTGGGAGGCTTCGGCCGTGGCTATAGTTACCACCCTACCGGGAAAGAAGTGCCGCCAAGCGATTTAGCGTTCCGGTACGATGCCGTGTAGAAACCAATTAGGGGTGTGGGATTAATATAACTGCCATGCCCCTAACAGGCTAGCCCGCTACCATCTTAGACTGCATCATCACTTAACATCAGGTGAGACCGCAGTCAAGGGTTAACTTGTAGTAAATTAGAAATTAATGTATGTCATACTTCACAATTCGATCAGCAGTCAGAAAGTCATCCAAAGCTTTCACGAGGTAGCCAAACGAATATCCCTGAAGAATATGAGCCAAACTGTGAATATCCAAGTCTGAAGGTATTACGCGGTTGCTGAAAATAGCAGAACTTTTGCTAAAGAAAATTCTCACATTTGATTTTTTTTGTTACTATCAGAGGCTATAGTAGAACTTTTTAAGTAAACTTTTTTAGTTGTAAGAGATGATTATTTTACTAATTATTAATATCGTGTAATATTATACCTATTGCAAAATGATTTTTAATAAAATATTTATTTACAAGTAACTAATTACCTTTGTTCGTGTATTGAATCTGCCACCGGTTCGGAATGTCATTCACTCATACTCAATACCTATTATAAATGCGAAAGCTCTGTCTGTCCAATCTATGTGCTACCCTTTCACGGTGTAGGTATCTGTTCAACCGATTATGGCAAAATTTAGTACCTACACTATAAAAAAGGCTACTTCTTATCCTAGAAAATAAGAAAGTTCTATAGAATATCAAAAATCGTTAATCCATGTGAACGAAGTTGCAGGCATCATATTATAGTGCGCATAAAATTGATATTAACTTTAAAACCCAGTTCCATAGTATGAGATAAACAGCGGAGTAGGTCGTGTCTGGTAGCAGTAACACCGTGGGAAATATCTTCAACATCTGCTTACTTTTCGTCAGCCAAGGGCTTGTGCAAGTGCCTGATAAAGGTCATGATGTATAGGTAAGTATCAAATAAATATTATAAATGCGAAAATTTGGATGGATGGATGTACAGATGGATGTTTGTTACTCAATCACGCCCCAACGACTGAACGGATCTGGATGAAATTTGGTACAGAGATAGATTATAGTCTGGAATAGCACATAGGCTACTTTTTATCCCGGAAAATGAAAGAGTTCTCGCGGGAACCAAAAAACCTCTATCCACGCGTACGAAGTCGCGGGCATCAGCTAGTGTTTAATAATTATGTACTTGTACCCCAGACAAGTCGGAGTGCTAAGAAACCATAATATTATATTATATTACATTATTTATATTATTTTATTACTCCCAAGACACGGGCTATCCTAGTTTGGGGGTTAAGACCCTGTGTAGCGTAAAAGGGGGTTTTTAAAAGCAGTGTATCTGTCACCGTAAGATTGTAATCTAACGCTTTTTTTTCGATAGATTGTGAACAGTCGAAATATTGTGAACCGTTCAATGTTGAAATATTCATTGTATTTACGTTTTCTTGTCTCTTTCTTGTAGGTTAGGTTAGGGTTCGACATAAATAATCAAGTACCTAGGGCACTTAGGTTCTATCGGGTTAATAGACACCTAACAGATTACAATCTACCGAAAAATAATCCGTTATATTGTAATCATTCGACAGTTTAGGTACAATTTCCCGAGTTAGATTATAATCTAACGGTTTTTACAATCTTACGGTGACATATCCATCAAACGGTGACATAATGTATGCTTGTAAAAATAATTTGCTGTTTTCAAGACCTATAGGCAGCCATTGACGCATCTCAAAACACAATAAAAAAATCTCTGCATTGAAATTTATTTTAAACATATTATAAGTCCTCTTAAAATTTTCCTTTTAAAGCAATTTTTCTCCTTATTGAAACTAATAATTAGCTCTAGAAATAAAAGATAAAATTCGTATTTCTAAATCAAACACATTGTCGGATTCATTTGTATTGAAAAGTAAATATTATTTTCGTACCACTTGCTCAAAAAAGTGACATTCTATGCCACAAAAAGCGAACATAACAATAGTCATTTTTAATCTGTTAAAAACAGGGAAAGAAAATTGTACTGAATTTCATTCACCTCTAGGGGGAGAATGAGATTTAAATTTGGAATACTTACCGAAATTTATACTGAACTACATCTGTGTTACACCATTGAGTTTGTATAATTATAAAACATCTTTTTGAAAAAGGAATACGCATTTAATAAGCAGTTATGATTATTAAATAAAATTACGAAAACCGACGAGGCCGTATGAGCTTGATGCCTTTGCTTTTCCGACAAAAAAATATTAGTCTAGGAATTTGCCGCGTTTTTGTTTTCTTCAAATACATAAACGTTAATTTATTTTTATAAATAAGTTAATGTTCTAAACAGTTCCTCAGACGCAAGAACAAAGAAAATACTCAAATCAACTCATCAACAATAAATGTACCAAACAAAAATGTAACTCTCTCTATCAATTGGAGCAATGTTTCGAATGTTAACTTTTACTTTTAATTGTCATTATTTCTAATAAATGCTTATCTCATATCATTATTGTGTTAATTTTTTCGCAAATGGTACGAAAAGTAGAGTATTTTCCTCGGTGATAAAGCTGTCTTAGTCTTGGGTGAACTTAAATCCCTCGCTACACTCAGGACTCGTCTTAAATCCCTCGCTTCGCTCGTGATTTAAGTTTTTAACACCCTCGCTACGCTTGGGAGTAAACCTCGAGTCCTTCGTTACGCTCGCGATTTAAATCGTCACCCGCGACAGAAGACACTGCTTTATCCCCTTGGTTAATAATCTACTATTTTTGTACAAATGATTTCATGCATTCTTTGCGACATGCGCTTGCTCGATTTCACCCCCCCGCGCCTGTGTTTTTCATCTCGTGTGGTGCTCTCAGCGCCTTAAGGGTAATTTTAAGAAACTTTGTAGGGTGAGGAGGTGATATGAAAAATGGGGGAGATAAAAAAAAGGAACAAAATCGCCGAAAATTGAGGAATTATTTTAATACAGGTAACATCATTGCATACACCCTTTTAGTCTCGTTTCGATCGATCAGATCTATGGAAGTTGCTCTGTTGCTCACATCCGTTCATCGAGTACAAAAGAGCAGATTTTCTTGAATTTTCCAAGAGAGCGACAGAAGCGACGCTACGCGACGCGACGCGATACGACGCATCTACGCGACAACGTAGTGTCCCACGTGAAGTGTGCTACTGTTTGATACAGTCGCGTCGCGTTGCCGCGTTGTTCGCTCACATAGGACAACGGGTGAGAACACTCTCGATCAACTCACATTTCAAACAAAAAAAACTACTCAAAATCGGTTAATACGTTTAGGAGCTAAGATGCCACAGACAGATACACAGATACATCCCTTTGTTTGCGTCGGAGGCTAAAATATTGTTCATCTATTAGGTATCATTTTAAATTGAGTCTTACTTACCTATTATAGTCACATTGTCATGCTGGTGAATTTTTTTGAATAGCTTTCTTATGAAGTATTGTTTTATCAAAACAAAATTGACGTCTATCTTGTCAGGAGGAACCTGTGTACCTAGTACTAGTTATTATTCTGTGGTATTGGTAAAAAGTTTTGAGATTCAGACACAGAATAATAACTTTAGATAAGAATATTGAAATTATTGAAGGAAGAATAAAGTTAATTGATGATATGCTTTTTCTAAATGATAGGTGGTTATTATTATCTAAGCAAAGTCTAAAATTTTGAATAAAAATTGCAAAATCTTAATAATGAAACATTGAAGATAGGATAGCGATCGGTGCAATCAATAAGACGATACAATCTAAAACCTAACAATGTCAAATATCAAAACTATATAATATAATAACGCTAGTGCAAGATTTCACCTTTCTGTAGAAAAGTTTATGGACATCTTTGATGTAAATTACAGAAGGTTGGGTCGCCTTGGCGCACGCCGCCACGGAGTTTATTAGCTCCAGTAAATATTCTTTGGATTGATTCTCTTCAGCCACCTGATTTGGGTCTAACTCGTATAATATTGCATCTGAAATGTAAGCGGACTCTATTAAAAATAGTATAGACTTGTAAACACTTAAAGATTTGAGGAGTTAATTATTTGTCTCAGGAAATCGTAATTATTGGACAGCTTAAAACGTATTACTCGAACTGTTTATAGAGTTCATACATGCATTTCGACGTACAGGCATCTATGAACTCCTTAAACAGCTGGGATTATCCTTTTGACAAGCGATTACGTATACGATTTCCTCAATCGGGGGCCTGATTGTTAAGACTACTTGAAAGTAACAGGAAGGTTTAAACTCACCATTAACAGTGGCCATGATATGCACTAAAGTTGACTTCCCACAGCCTGGTGGTCCCACCAACAGTATGCGTTTCAAACCATGGGTCACTTCTCGACAACTCTCCCACCAAATGGCTCTTGTCTCCGCACCAAAGTGGAGTGCTGGTCTGTAAAGAGAAATAATATTACGTGTACGGAAAAATCCTAGTAACTTTATTGGCACAATTTCGCAAAAATGGGAGAAGATTATCTTCTTATCGCGGTCCAAAGCGTTCTCAAGCTATGAGAATCATGACTCATTCGAAATATCACTTTTTTACGGTGATTCGCCATTTCTCTGTATTGGACGCTGTGACATGTGTGAAAGGCGTTTTATATGTTCAGACAGCAATGAGAGTAGATTGAAGTTAGAAAAGACCTGTTTGAAAGTTGAAACATCTGCTAGAGAGTAGGGGCCACGCCTAGCGAACGTTGGATGGGTATATACCTAATTATCTGTCGATCGATGCAGGCGCTCATTTACCTTCAGAAACAGCTGACACCTAGCCTCTGAAACGGGTTAACCTTCAGAAGAAGCCCATTGGAGCAAAGTAGCACAAGACAGGCATATGTGGCATCTTCTAGTGTAGGAGGTCAAGACCATTTCTGGGTCACAAGGCCAGTAAAAAAATTTAAGTAAACAAGACATGGCAATCTAAACTTACTGAAGCATATATCTCAAAGTGTCTCCAGCAAAATTGGTATCCCCTAAAAAGTCTTTAAAATCTCTGTGTAGGTAATTTTTGAGTATATCGCTTGCTGCTAAATCCTGAAAACAAAGTCATGGAAAAATCTTTGATGTATCAAATGCCTTGGCCCTCTGCTGCTTTATATAAAAGGTATAATCGAGGAATAAGTTAAATTACCCTTAATTTCACAAAAGTATTTTCATTCAATATAAGTTTTTTTTGCTGTTTCTGTTTCTTCTTACGTTTTGCCCTTTCCTTCATTGGCTCTGGAACTTCTTCTTCGTTTCTTTTATAATCTTGTTTCAAAGCTCTTTTTAACAGTTTTAATTCTTGTCTGAATTACAACAGTAGCATTTTAGTTCTCATGATCTAAAATTATTCAAAAATTACTAAATAATTAATAGTTTCTTACCTCATATCTTCATCAGCAATTTTAGAAACTTCTACCTTCACCTCCATGCAGAGTTGTTGTTGGTCAATATTTTTTTCAAATTTTTCTTTTACAGATAAACTTTCTTCCTTATCCAATTCAAGCCAATCTAGATAGTAGTGTTTAATTGTCTAAAAATAATTATGGAATCTTAAATAAAATGTTGATTTTGAAGGCATACTTATATTATAAAATAAATGCGAAAGTGTGTCTGTCTGCTACGCTTTAACGGCCCATATTTTCAACTGATTTCGTTGTTGAACATAGGCTATTTTTAATCCCGGAAAAAGGAATTCCTGCAGGAATAAGAAAAACAAAATCCACGTGGACGAAGTCGCTTATACCTAGTTAGTTTATTGTAAATTATCAGTAATTTAATTTACCTTTATGAGAGGTTCCGTTTTCTTCGAAGCAGGATATTTATATCCAGGATGCAATGTTGGATTTTTCATCATTTTCTGCAACAGTTGGTTTTCTAATTTTTTCTTTTTCATCTCCTTTTTTTTCAAAATCATCTCTTCTTCTTTTACTGCTTGTTTTTCTAATTTGAACTGGAACGAGATTTTAATGGAATTGCCTCAATTTAGCCTAGATTATGAACTTAACTTTTGATTAAACTTTCCTACTTGTAGTAAAGTCTTGTTTTTGTTTGCTTTTTTATTAGCTAGATAGTCTTTATATTTTTGTTTCCATTCTGCAGGTGATGGAACTTCTTCTTTAATAATGAACATAGATCCACCTTGTTTTTCTTTCGGAATATCGTAGAAATACATTACTTCATTGTACCTTTACAAACAAAATAAACTTGATTTAGTTATTATGTGGTTTCAATATACCTGTTAAGATAGCTAACAGGTATACCTACCTTCTATAACTATAACAGTTATGGTTTGCAACAGCAACATAATATTAAGATCGGTGCACAGTAAAACCGACAGTGGTTTTTGCCAAGGTTTGTAACACAATTTTATAAGATTAATAATAACTAATAATTATAAAATATATTAATTACCATTTCTGAAACCAATTTCTAACGTTATATCTTATGTCTTCAGCAATATCTTCATGTTTTCTATCGAAGTAACTTTTTTTGAATTCTTCATCATAGATTTTTCTTTGCTTTTCATATTCCTTAAGCAACTGGTTTTTAAATGTTTTTATCTATTAAGAAAGAAAACAAAACTGATATAGATCAAGCGTTGGAGTTATAATATTAATTGATTACATTTATTTGTAAATTTACCTCCTGTTGTTTTACGGTTTCTTCGTTAGATGGTTTAATACATAAGCTTAATTGTAACAGTTCATCTCTCTTACGATCATGTAACTTTTTCCTTTTTAATTCAAAGTAAAATCTAAAAATGTATAGAAGTAGAACTGTAATTTTTTATTAAAGGTAATCTATATAAATATATATAATTCAAAGTCCTGACTGACTGACTGACTGACTTATATATCAACGCACAGCCTAAACCGCTGGAGTTAGAAACTTGAAATTTTGACAGTAGGTGCCTTTTGTGACGTAGGTGCTCAATAAGGAAGGATTTTTCAAAATTCCACCCCTAAAGGGGTGAAATAGGGGTTGAAAGTTTGTATGAAAGTCCGTCATTTCTAAAGTAATATATCCATGAAACTTGGTATATGAGCTACCGGTAAAAAAATAAGAAATGGTTCACAGTTTTTGAAAATTCTACCCTTAAAGGGGTGAAATAGGGGATGAAAGTTTGTATGAAAGTACTTCATTTCTCAAGATATTTCTCAAGTTATATCAACGAAACTTGGTATTTTGGCTTAAAGTAAAAAATAAAGAAGTACATGTGTTACAGTTTTTCAAAATTCCACCCTTAAAGGGGTGAAATAGGGGTTGAAAGTTTATGTGAAAGTCCTTCATTTCTCAAGTTATAGCCATGAAACTTGGTATATGTGCTACACGGGTTAAAAATCCATACTAATATTATGAATGCGAAAGTATGTCTGTCTGTCTGTCTGTCTGCTACGCTTCCACGGCCCATCTGTTCAACCGATTTTGATGAAATTTGGTACAGAGATAGGTTGTATCCTTTTAAAGCTACCTTTTATCCCGGAAAATTCAAGAGTTCCCGCGGGAATCAAAAATATTTATCTCTTCAGCCGATTTTGAAGAAATTTGGTATAGGGATAGATATCCACGCGGACGAAGTCACGGGCATCATCTAGTAAAATATAAAATAATAATTCATCTATTGATATCACCTTAAACATTTTTGTATAATTTTTGCACCTCTTTCTCTGATTTCAATTCTTGCTGGTAAATTCAAAGTTCCTTGTAATTCTTTTGCCCACTTCTCTCTTTTTTGTCTTTGTCTTGTGACCATTAGCGTTATTTGCCTAACAATAAAATATAATATTACTTAATTTTAAAATCGGCATTACAAAGTTAAAAAATAAATTATATCAAACCTAGTTTTTTCGTGTGCCTGAATCATAGCTACTTTTTGTTTTCTCGTTAAGGTTTCTTCCGACATTTTCTCTTCAACCTCATAAATTTTGGTTATATCTAGTCTTTTAGTTTCTTTCTTTACTATCTCTACAGTCTCTTCCCACCACTTATCTTCTTCTAAGATTTCGGAATCTGACTTATCTTCTATTTTATCTAGTGATGTGTAAACAAAAAAGTATGCGAAGCAGTAAATAAAGTGTTTGGTATAAAGTATCGAAATAAATTTGTTTTAATGCTTTTAAATTGAATATTTACTAATACAAGTATTTTAAATACCTTCTTGATCTTCTTTAATTTCCTTAGCTTTCTGAAAAGCTTTTATAATAGCATCATTAATTTCTGTTGGTCGTTCATATTTAGTAGGAATATCAGAAAATTCTGCATCTTTTGATGTAAGTTTATGGTCAATTAAGCCATTAGTCAAGAATTGATAATAAGCACCTTCTAGTTTACGTAACTGTTCTTTTAGTTCTAAAATCCTAAAAACAACAATCAAAATTATTTACGTTTTGATGATAGATATGCATGTTTCGCATTATGTTTCGCGACTTGTTCTTTTTTAAATATTGGATAGAATCAGGCGTTAGGTACTTTTTTTTTCTGTTGGCGGATTATAGCAAAATAATTGTATTCTTTTCTTGTTTTTTTTTTTAAGCTATTGCATAGCTTCTATCGCGGGCCTTGAGGGTGGAGACCGAATCCAGAAATTCCGTAACGAAATTTAAAACCTAACACTTTGGTTGCTATGACTACTTGTGTTGTTGACTTCAAATTATTGAAAATAAAAAGACTATTTTTATGAAAAGATGATTTGGAATATAAAGGCGAAATAATTTTAAAGAATTATGTTTTTAAACATGGAATATAAAGGCGAAATAATGTTTTTAAACATACTTCTTTAAAATTATTTCGCCTTTATATTCCAAATCATCTTTTCATAAAAATAGTCTTTTTATTTTCAATAATTTGAAGTCAACAACACAAGTAGTCATAGAACCAAAGTGTTAGGTAAGTTGATAAAAAATGCTATGCAATAGCTTTACCGAGGCAGTCTCCGAGTGCCACACGTCTTTTTATTCATTCTGGCATGTTTTAGATTTAAAGCGTGTTTCTTCTAGCTATCCTAATGCCATGAAATCTTCATTATTATATTCTAGACCTAGTCCCACCTAAACTTACCTAGCTACTATTGCCTTAACGACATCATCTATGTACACAGTCTTTTGTACTTGTATATTGTTTTGTAGGCACTCTAATGCGTCGTTGTAGCAGACAATATATCTTCCGAGCATCCCTGATAACCGCTGAGCAGCATCGCAACATTGCTGATCATGGACTTGGGTTTCCTAAAACAACTGCTTGGTTAATGAAGTTTTACCAGACAAGTACTTATTATGTAAATATAAATATTAATTTTATTCAGATAAAAATCACTATAGTAAACTTTTACATCGGTTAGCTGGGCAGTGATTAGCAATAGATGAACCAGGGCAATAAAGCGTCCAAGATATCATAGATGGCACTGCACAACCAGTGATTTCCACACTAGGACACGAAGAAGGTCCTACTTATATCTTTTAATAATTTATGGGCGTGACAGTGGTGTGGGGTGGTTTGGTTTCACGGTGCGTAAAACTATTCGTACCTTTGAATTTTTTAAAAATCCTTTGTAAAATCATCGGTGACGAAATGAGGTCGAAGATATTGTTTAGATTTTATAGAAACGTGTGCAGAACTGCAGATTGCTTGTGATTAGAATATCGGGTGGGCTTATTATCATCGCTTAAATCAGTATTATTTTAAAAGTAACGTTTTATATTACGTACCTTGAAGTCTTAAACATATTATAAGTATTTCTGAAAGGAGCGTCAACAAGATTAAAATACGCTAATAAAATAAGCTTTATACGATAATAGTAACCCCTCTGTGTAGAATAATCCTGGAATAATAATGCTGTGTGTTGTTAAATTCTGTATGGATACAGAAAACAGCACACCATAAATATGTGATAAAAATCTTTATAAAATTCTTTATGTGATCGTGGAAGTGGTCGGACACTGACTTTTCTCTATAACAACTTTTTTGAAAACCGCCCATGGACGGTATCAAGCGAGTTGCAGAGAGCCACTGGGTGGGTGGATTTATCTGGGTGGCGCAAGACCGCGGCGTGTGACGTCCCTGCAAGAGACCTATGTCCAATGTCCAGCTGTGGACCCACTGCCGGATTTACCATAGAAGCTGAAAAAGCTGAAGCTTAGGGCGGCAGAATTAGAGGGGCGGCAAAATTGGCCCAAATTTTGTCGTACAAAAAAAAGTAAGGCTTCGGACACGAGGTGGGGCTGCGGCGGCAGCAGCCGCTTCCCCACTCGTGCCGCCTCGGGAGGGCCAGCAGCTGCCGCTTCGTCTGTCTTCGTGTCTGTTAGGTACTTAATATAGATACATAGCTACCTACTTTAACTGTAAAGTACAAAAAAAATAGGTAAGTACAAAATCCTCATTAAAAAAAAAATGATATCTAATTTTAGAAGTCAGTAGGAGCGGCAAAAATTTAATGGCTTTGGGGCGGCAAATGTGTAAATCCAGCACTGTGTGGACCTCTATCGGTTGACGACGACGACGATGTGCAATAAATGTTGTGGTGGTGAATAACTCCTACCTGATATTCAATATCAAGTTCAGTTAAAGTTTCCAAGTTAGCGAGAGTGTTTTTCCATTTCTTGAAATAGTAATCACTTGACATTTTGATTAGTTAGGTTATTTAATTAGGAATCAGACATTTTATAAGTAAGCTTTTGTTAGAGGGGAGAATCAAGAGGGCTTCGATTAAAAATTCAATCAAACAAGCTGATGCGCGCGTCTTGTCCGTGTGGATTGAGGTTTTATGGTTCCCGCGGACTCTTTAATTTTCCGGGATGACAAGTAGGCTGTGTTATTCCAGGCTATAATCTATCTCTGTGAAAAATTTCATCCAGATACGTTCAGCCGTTCTGGCGCGTGATTGAGTAACACACATCCATCTATCCATCCATCCATCCAAACTATCGCATTAATATCATTTCCATCGAGACCTGGGCTGTTCTGGATTCATTGCAGCGATGCCAAGTCGACTGGCACTATATCCAAGTGTTGAGATGCTTGTACGAGGCCCCCACCATGACAGTTCAAGTCCAAGACCAACAAACAAATCCGATTCCCATACGAAGAGGGGTAAGATGTTATATCCCCGAAACTTTTCACTTGCGCCCTGGAAGATGTGTTTAAGGTTTTGGACTGGAAAAGTCGAGGTATAAATGTTAATGGCGAATACATCTCACACTTGCGTTTTGCAGACGACATAGTTATACTGGCGGATTCGCTGCAGGACCTTGAAGAAATGCTCGCCGAGCTTAACTGTTCTGCCAGACGAGTGGGTCTTCAGATGAACATAGACAAAACAAAAGTCATGTTTAACGAACACGTTATCTCAAGACCTGTCAACGTCGGAAATGTCAGCATCGAAGTTGTTCAGGAATACAACTACCTTGGCCAGATTATACAACTTGGTAGGAACAACTTCGACAAGGAGGCTGACAGAAGAATTCAGTTGGGCTGGGCAGCATTTTCTAAACTATGTCAAGTCTTCGACTCCAACCAAAGACCAAGGTCTTCAACGAGTGTGTCCTGCCGGTAATGACGTATGGGGCAGAAACGTGGACACTGACGGTGGGCCTCGTCCACAAATTAAAAGTCGCTCAGCGTGCTATGGAGCGGGCTATGTTGGGAATCTCTCTCAGGGATAAAATCCGGAAGGAGGAAATTCGTAAAAGAACTAAAGTGACCGACATAGCTCTGAGGATTAGCAGGCTGAAGTGGCAGTGGGCGAGTCAAATCTGTCGCAGAACCGATGGCCGTTGGGGCAGACGTGTTCTGGAGTGGAGACCGCGTACCGGCAAGCGCAGTGTAGGACGACCTCCAGCTCGCTGGTCCGATGACCTAAAGAAGGTGGCGGGAAGCGGGTGGATGAGGAAGGCAGAGGACCGTGTTAATTGGTGGAGCGCTCTCGAAAAGGCTTATGTCCAGCAGTGGATGCATACAGGCTGATGGATGAATATCATTATAGATAGATTGTGATCAAACTACACCAGTAAAATACCTTATAGTCCACGCGATGGGAAAGGGTAAGAGACAAATGAAAAATAGGTCACTTGAATTTATATGAAAACTTGATGATATCCGCGACTTACGATTAGGATACATTTAGGATTAAAAATCCCGGGGGAACCTACATTAAATAAACATTTCAAACCATTTGAAAAGCTAAGTAGAACCTACGTTGCCCAGTGTACGCTGTCTGGAAGGTGTTTATCTGTTAGCGCACAGTTTCCTGTCGCGCGACGTCCGCCATCTTGCCGGAAGTAGTAAAGCCTTCCGCGCCCTCGACGAATGTCAGCGTGTCGTTAACGTATCTCGTTATCGCAGCTGAAGCGATGTCGAGCGCTTTGTCTGTCTGTCGTAAAATTGTATTGTTGTGATATTTCTAGCGCTTTTGTGCTTTATTGATATCTTTTCAACCGACTTCAAAAAAAGGAGGAGGTTCTAAATTCGACTGTTTTTTTTTGTTACCTCAGAACTTTTGACTGGGTAGACCGATTTGGATGATTCTTTTTTTATTTGAAAGAGCATACTTCCCATGTGGTCCCATATAAATTTTATCGAAATCGGTCAAGCGGTTTTTAAAATATCAACAATAAAATAAGTACTTTGTATAGCGTGTGCTTGTTGTTGTAAAGTTGGCGCGGGAGTTTGAAGTCGGTTGTTTAAAAAGTATTTTTTATATTAAATTATATAGCGCCTATTGGGACATTTTCTTACACCACTACAGCCCATTAACGTCCGACTGCTGGGCACAGGCCTCCACTCTCATAGGAGAGAGGGAATTAGAGCTTAGACCCCCCACGCTGCTCCAATGCGGGTTGGCGGGTTTTAACGATTATTATCATGTTAGTGATTTTCTAGTGAGAATTTCTAGTCAGAAAAACCCAATACTGGGCCGACCCGGGACTCGAACCCAGGCTTCTTCTCCAGGGAATTTTCTTACACAACTAGCGTGAATTCTGCAAATCCGCACTAAACCAGCGTGGCAGACCGATGCCTAAAACCTTCTTAATCTGAAAGAAGACAAATTTCAACAAAATAACCAACTCTGTGACTTCCCTTTAGGAAATTCAAAAGTTTTAAAATAATCAAGTGCAAGCGCGCTCCACCTTAGGCTGCATCACTACTTGCCAGTAAGTAAGTCTTGAATGCTGCCAACCGCTTAGTCTATTAAAAAAAAAGTGTACTTAGGGTATGTTATTTTTCCATTATCGTCAAACCTTATGTAAGTAGGTGTTCAAGGTAATCACTTTGATGTGCCGAATATTAAACCCCGCCGCTGAAGTAATCGACACTCTAATGGAATTTATGGCTCCACGAAAGACGATGTAAAAATTCGATACGCTCCAGGGACGATATGGGAGGAAAAAAGCGCGTTTCACACTAAGGGCCAGCGCATACTGACGGAGTAGGGGAGGGAGCGCTCTCGTACGATGAAACTATTGATTTTACAAAAAAAAGGTTACCACATAAATTGTAATAAATTTTCTCTACTTTAATTTATTACATAACTCGTAAAATTAGTAGGAAAGGAGTTATTGTCAAAAAACTGTTTTTGGGCGCCATTTTTCTAATATGGCGGTGCGAGCGGCAAAGATACGAGGTAGCAAAGTGAAAATTCAGAAAGAGCACGTCGAAATCTATGGAATCACCAATTTTCAAAACTCCCAGGTAACCCCCTCTTTGAGCACCAAATGACTGGACTTAGGACTATTAGTCTTTTTGATAATAACAACCGTTGCCGTGGCTAGTTACCACCCTGCCGGCAAAGACGTGCTGCCAAGCGATTTAGCGTTCCGGTACGATGCTGAAACCGATTAGGGCATTAACAGATTAGCCTGCTACGGTCTTAGACACCAGTCAAGGGCTAAGTTGTAGTACTTAGTTACCTAGATAATAAAAGTATTTTCTCAGAATGAGAAGGGTTTGGCACTGTAGTTCACCGGATTGGCAGATGAACATGGTAGTTGGCAGAGGCAGGTGACTATATTATTATACCTCCCAACTTTAAAATTGAAAAGTTATAGTTACTTACTTAAAAAAAATGGAATTTACATATTTTATGAAGTAGATGGTAAATAGACGTCGGGCGAGTATATTCCCCGTACGCGTCGAATATACCGTATTTTAC
This sequence comes from Erebia epiphron, assembly GCA_963932025.1. NCBI lineage: Eukaryota > Metazoa > Arthropoda > Insecta > Lepidoptera > Nymphalidae > Erebia > Erebia epiphron. Next base: position 17,567,099 of record OZ009960.1, read on the forward strand.
ATATTTCGGCAACATCGCATTAAGTAGGTTTAAGACGACGTCCCACGGCGGCGCCTGCTATTCGACACCATAAGTAGACTTGAGGTAAGTTCGTATCGAATGAGATCGAGTTTGGCATTGAGTGAAACGCGGATATTTTAGCATCCAAAAACGAATGTGATAGGACCAAAATGTTAGCAAGTATGAATTTTTTCATAGGGGTGTATGTTTCGCGTGCTTAGTAGGTACTAAGCACTCGCCTGGGAACTACTTATGTTTAGAACTAACAACTAAGTTGAGACCTGGCTCTTTTAGGCATTTCGCAGTCTATCTACAACAATTAGATATTAAAATGTTTAAAAAAATGTTAGTAAGTTCTCTCGTATTTATTAGGTATGTATGTCTTGACAAATATGTCATAAAAGTGTCTTGACATAAAAGACAGTCTGAATTAAAAGACGAATAGAGGTTTAACGTAAAAAGTTAAATTAGGTGAATTTTTTCGACTTAATTCACTTTATTGCAATTTTCGAAGGGATCTCTAATTTATTTTAAAATAAAATGCAGCCTATGTTACTCGCTGATAAAGTAGCTTTCTATAGGTGAAAGAATTTTTAAAATCGGTCCAGTAGTTTTTTAGTTTATCCATTACAAACAAACAAACAAACAAACAAACAAATCTTTCCTCTTTATAATATTAGTTTAGACGTTATATATGTCTTTCAACCCTGTCCCCAACTCCCCACTACCAAAGGTTAACTCGAAGAGAATACCTCTGTCTCCGTTCGCCTTTTATGTGCAATATTATTTATTTTATGTGCAATATATAAAGACTTTCCAACAGACAAATAAGAATTTGCCGTTATATATTTTAACTCTATAGCCGTTATACATAATGGAGACGTGAAGGACGTGCTCTGGAGTGGAGACCGGGTACAGACGAGCGCATAAATGGTAATTATATTTAAAAAGGCAATATAATAGCAATAAACAAACCGAGCTCTCGCTGCTAGGGTCGTTTCGAATTAACTTAGCTCGTAAATTGGCCACGCAAACAACTTTCAAATTGGCCCGTAGAGGCGACGCTTTCGCTAAATACCTATAAAAATGTCTGCCCTCCGTGAAATATTGTGACTAATAATGTGTCGCAAGTCACAAGTGGGAGCGGTTATTACAACTTTGCCTCGACGAAACGAAATAATGATTTCCACGACTTCGTCTGCTTTGATGATCCTATGAGAAAATTACCTGTTTGATTTACGGAGATAGGTAGGTATTCGATTGTCCTATTTCGGACGCTTCTTATACTCGGGCTTTCAATTAGGTGTAGTAGGTAAACTGAAGTTTGAAAATGTAATTTCACATGTGAAATTACATTTTCAAACGTCAGTTTGAAATAGATCACGGATGCTGGATCACGTTCACGAACCACGGTACCGCATTTTCCCCTACAATCAATGACTACTATCCCCTAAAGTAAGCACTCTTAGGCGTGTAAAAGTGCTCAATAAATTGAAAAAATGTATGAACATTCTGGTATACTGGCCAAGATATGAAATTGAAGCGCACGCGCACTACTAACAGTTATTACCATATATCCGGAGCCAAACTGCCAACGCTTATAGAAATAGTTATACAATATTACTCAAAATAACAGTTTGATGACATTGACGTTGCTAAAATAAGGATTATATTTCTACCACACGAAAGCCAACAATAATGAAACAATACGGCTTTAAGCGTTGGCAGTATGACCCCTGTCAAGTGTAGTGTCAAATGAAGCGATTATTATTGCTCGAAGCGTGCATCTTGCGCCAAACGTTGAAGTCTGTATAAATTGTAGCACTTACCGCGTCCAAACGGCACATTTCGGCTGATACTGGCGAGATATACTTTATAGTACCGCTGAAACATCGCCATCGCGCCGCGCTCTGAACAGGGCCCATACTGCCAACGCTTAAAGTAATACTTAAGCAATATTACTCAACATGACAGTTTGATGTCACGTGCCTTGATGTTCCTGAAATAAGGGTTATAATTCTATAACACGAAAGTCAACAATACAAATTAAATAGGGGGAACAGACAATAATATCGGGTTAACTGTAAGAATCTTGCTGAGACAACATTTGTTTTCTGTGCACCTTTTATACAATACTAGCTAATGCCCGCGACTTCGTCCGCGTGGATTGAGGTTTCTTGATTCCAGTGGGAACTCTTTAATATTCCGGGATAGAAAGTATCCTATGTGTTATTCCATATAATCTATCTCTGTTATGTCGAACGAATCAAAATTCCACAAAATCAACCAAATCCATCAACAAATCCCTTATCCCATAGATCACAGGGAGCAACCCGCGAGCTAATCTGCTCTCCCGCTCGCCGGCCATATATTATTAGAGAGGGACGACGTTTTTACGAGCTGTTAATCAAGAAATATACGATTGTAGAGATCAAAGAGAGCGATTTACCGACGCGCTAATGCACTCGTTACACTGAAGCCTTACGGCCGGTTTCTGAATTGAGAATTTCATGTTGAGTCTGTCTCAAAGACTACTTAAGGACTAATTAAGCAAATTTTTGTTTCTGATATTGTGTAAGGTTTGAAAGTTGGAACTTGCTGTTTTTGCTTGAATGCTTTATTCAGAAACCGGCCCATTTCCGGGAACTTCTCAATTACTCCGGCCCGGCCGTATGTCATTTTATAGAAATAAGGAAGCTTTTTATATTATAAATGAAAATAACATTTCTATAAAAATTCTTTTGCGGGGCTTCCCCTGCGAGCGGAGCGAGCTTCTGAATGATCCGGTTTAACTCGCAGAGGCATACAAGCATTTTCACTAACAAAGAGTTAGTAGTATTATTTCATTAAATAATTCATTCTTCAAATTCGTAATTTTACAAAATATTAAAATATAAATTGTTATTTGATAAATATACTCGTAGGTCGCAACTTCATCCGCGTACAATCTCTGATTTCTTATGAGATTATGAGATTTTTTATGATATGAATATATTATATGTTACGGGTAATGCTATAGAAGATGTAGTAAACCTAGGTTTACACGGGTTTACTTAGCCATAACTTATCTTGCCATTAGCCATTGTTTAGCTTGGGTTTACCCAAACGTTTTGGGTAAAGTTCGAATAATAAGTAAAATAAATTTTAATTCGGAATTTACCCATACTCACCTAGGTCTACCGAACTCTGGCTGGATAATGTTAGGGATATGGGTTCTCTCCCTCTCCCTCTCACCACCTCCAAGGCCCGGTCGACGGTTGGCTTATTTCTGGGTGGTATAAAAAGGAAATAACCATCGTCACCTAAACTATCCGAGTCGGAGTTCCTCCAGTCCCAAACTCGCTTAGCTCGCTCTTGCATGAGCGGGAGTGGTGCCTAAAAAGGAAGCGGAGAAGCTTTGAAAACCACTCGGCCTCGTAGGCTCGCTTCATTCAGGACCTCCTTCGCCAGCTTCTGGCTACGCGCTTTACAAAAACACTCTAGGGGTAGGACAGGCATGACTGCGTGGAGTCTGAGTGCTCAGATTTCGACCCAAGAATGTCAACTTTTTAAAACGGGCTACGCCAGAAGACTTACAGTATTTATCGAACAATTCATTTTATCAAAAAAGAAATATGCGTTACGTTGTTTTATTAAATAAAACGATTTATAAATCAATTATATTTATAATGATAATTTGTCTGTTAATTGTTTTGTCAAGTGAATTATTTGTAGGACCAAAAGTTTTATAACGATTAATATATGATTCATACAATACAATACAATACAATACGCTTTATTTGTACCACCACAACAAGTACAGATAACAAAAACAAAAATTAGAAATAAAACAAACACAGAAGTAGGATACAAAAGGCGGCCTTATCGCTTAGGTAGCGATTTCTACCAGGCAACCTTAGGAAAAGGATAAAATAAAGGAAAATAGACTGCAGGTGGTTCTATAATACACCTACTTACATTCAAATAACTACATACTAATACATAAACCAATAATAAACATATAAAAAAGATGTAAAAATTTATATAATATAGCTAATTATAAAATACACTAATACATATGTATAATAATATATATGTATTAGTGCACTGCATACATGTGGTAGAGAGAAGAGATGTACGGAGTAATAGAATTAATGAAAATAGCAAACAGTAAAGGAGATAACACACCACCCTGAGGTACCCCGGCCGTCACATCACACCATGACGAACAAGCCTCGTCAATTTTAATGCGCTGTCGACGACCTCGGACGTAACTCTGAAACCAGTCAATTACTGATGGAGCTATATTAATAGAACGTAACAGACTCAGCAAAATATCGTAATCAACGGTATTGAACGCATTACTAAAGTCAAGCAAGGTTAAAATTGTGAGCTGTTTATTGTCCATCGCCCATCGAATGTCATCGGTAACTTTGACCAACGCTGTTACCGTACTATGACCGGACCGAAATCCCGACTGCAACGGACTGAGAAGGAAGTTCTTATTAAGGAAAATATTTAACTGTTCGTAAACTAACTTCTCAAGGATTTTTGAAAGAAATGGCAAGATAGAAATGGGGCGGAAATCATTAACTGAGGATGGGTTAGACTTTTTAGGAATAGGAACAATTTGAGCAGATTTCCAAGCTTCGGGGAATTTGCTAGTGCTAGTAGAAAAATTCAAAATATGGGTTAGGATAGGAGTTATAATATCAAGAATGGGTACGATCATATTACGGCTGATGCTGTCTGTGCCAACAGCATTCGACGTGATGGACAATATGTTCTTCTTAACATCACATTCAGTGAAATACTCAAAAGAAAACGGTAAAAAGTCCGGAGTTGAGGAGGATGAAAGAATATTAAGAGTATGTTCCTTATCGACACTATCAATTGTATCGGAAGTAGAAAAGTGTTTGTTAAGGAGTTCAACATCAATATTAATAGAAGGTTTTTGGGATGATTTACCAACTCCAAGGGACTCAAGGTTTTGGCAGGGTCACCATTTTCAACTGACTTATGTATGTGGCGTCGTTGAACATCTCCACACAATGTATTACAGCGATTCCGGGCTTTGTGGTATTTCAAGCGATTGGCATCAGAGTCCTTAACCTTATATTTATATTTAGCTGATTTTTTTTTATCCATTAAGATTCTTATCTCGTCTGATAACCAAGGAGTTGGGAGGTGTTTCATCTTAATTGGTCTTATGGGTGCATGAGTATCAAAGAGTTGTGTCACCAAGGTATTAAATATTTCGACTTTAGTATCAATAGCATCAACATCTCTGATTGCATTCCAGTCTAAATGCCTAGCATCATCGCAAAGACGATCCTTGTCAATCCCTGCAAAGTTACGCTGCAGAAGAATTCTCGATTTCGCTTTTGGACGACGGATTTTATAGGAAAGAAAAATCAGGTCATGATAAGAAAATGCGTCAGCAGGATACTGTCCGTGTTTAAAGGCAAGATCAGGAGAAGAGACCATGATTAGATTAAGAAGAGAGGGAGTACAGCCAGGAGAGAAGTGCGTAGCAGAAAGTGGAAGGACATGCAAGTTACAAGATTCCACTGCAGTTAATAGTTTCTTACTACGATGATCATCCTTGAGTAAACAGGTGTTAAAATCTCCCATAATAATGGTCTGGCTGTACAAGGGGACTATCTTTTCTAGTAAACTTTCAAAAGAGTGAAAGTAATTAAGATGAGAGGGAGGGGAATAAAATACACCAAGGAGGATTTTAGTGTGCGATAGGAAAACTTCAACTAGTAAGTGCTCGGCCGCATCTGGTACTGGAGGCTGCGAAGACGAGCTAACAATAGTGAACGGAATATGAGATCGTAAGTAGATCGCTACTCCACCACCTCCTTTACCAGTACGGTCATTGCGTATAAGTCGAAATCCTGGCAGCGAATAAGAAGTTGACGGTAAGCAGGTTTTAAGCCAGGACTCCGAGACCAGAATGGCATGTAAATTACGTGATTCAAAAGACGCAAGCATATCGGGATAATGAGCCGGGATACTTTGTGCCTTAATATGGACTACATTGAAATTTTTCACACAGTCTGAGAAACAAGAATCAAGAGAGACATCAAGCGGAAGGAAAGATGTTCTGTGAAAACTAACATCACTGGACAATTCACCACTAGATGCAGACAGAAAAAGATCGCTATCCATATCATCCAAACTGATCGACAGCATAATTATTATTATAGAATAAAAATATATAAAATATATAAATAAATATACTTAATAAAATACCTAGTAGTAAGGACCAAAAGGTCTTAAATAATTACAATAATATCCTAATCCGCCAGCTGCCCAATAGATTAATAAATATGACAAGAAGAAAACTAAATATTTGTACAAAAAAATGAACACAAAATAAAGGCACGCTAATTAAATTAAAACTTACAAAAAACAATAACAACAATACAAAGTCAAATTAAACAAAAACCTATAGTGTGCCGCAAGCTTTATTTGTCGCTTGCAACTTAAGATTCCTGAACGAGCTGTCAAGTGTCAAGCCAAAATATGACAGGCTAATGCCAAACGTCACTGTCAGTTCATAATTATGGGAAACGTTATTTGTGAAATGAAAATTTGCCAAATGATTGGTCACCGGGTGAAACACCGCCGACTTCTTAACTCCGCTAGTACTGCCAATTTCTTGTAAGAAAAACCCAATATTCCTTTTAAGAATAATGTTTTAAAAAGGTTTAAAACGATTCAAAAAATAAAATCAAAATGCAAAATCATTGCTACATTGAAATAAGTCAGTCGTGTAAAAAATCCGCAAGGCGGCGTTTACGTCATTTCCTGTGTGTAAAATATGTCGGTCGTCCAAATCTCGGCGGAGTACACATTTTCCCCGGGAAGCCGTAAATCGAAGAGATAGCCAGAAGGCCGAGCGGCCTTCCTGTTCTGTGCCCGGGGGACATTCCTTGTTGAGCCTGTCCGCTTCAGCTGTTGGGAGGAAGGGATAATGTCGTATGTCTAAATAAAACTGTTCAAAAGATAAACTGTTATATTATCTTAGTATTTTATCCTTATTTAATAAAATTATAATTGTACCATTTTAAATTTTGATTTTTAAAAATATAGTTAAAACAGAAATTTATAGTCTGATGCGTCAACTTTGTTTATCCTTGTTATACTCGTCCGACTTCAACATAGTGGGTAGAAATCAAAACTATTTTGTACTTTACAGTGGCGTTGGAAGTCGGTTTTTTGGAAAGAATTTTTATTTATAGCTTTGTCCTAATTCCTAAATGAAATAAACACTTCATGTCAAACTCTTTCCAGCATAATTCAAAAAGTACTCTGTAAGTAAGTATGCCTGAAAGAAATAAAATAAAGCCAGTAGTAAGTATTAGTATAGTAAGTAGTAGTATGGTATTGTATTAGTAGTAGTATAGTAAGTAGTATAGCGGTAGCCGGTGGCTGGCTGGCGGCGTGGTTTATGAAGGAAGTTGTACGTCACGCGATAAATCTCTCGGACGAGGCGTATAGCCCGGCACATGGAAGGACCTTGTACCAGACTTTTTACATACAAATAAAATTCGGTATTTGACAGCTAGAAAATTCTGAATTCTGACGTTACCAAAATTCGACGAACTTTTTTGAATGAACGAAATTTTTTATTTCTTACAGACGTCCTTAAGTGTTAGTACTTACCACACTTATCCTATGTTAGATACTACTAGCAAACCCGGCGAACTCCGTTTCGCCACCAGATGGTTTTCCCGCTAAAAAGATTTTCCCGCTTTTCTGTTGAAATTTTTCCTGAATTTTCTTTGCTATAAACCTCACGGAGCCCGAGACCTTTCCAACGAATGCAAAACCGTGGAAATCGGTTCGTGCGTTCTGGAGTTATAGCGTCAGGAAGGAAAACCCGACTTATTTTTATATAGTAGATTATACCTAAATCCATAAATAATAAAAACTAATATGTGTTAGTATCACTTATTCTATGTTTCGTTTTACTTCACTAAATATAGTTTAATTTGTCAGTGATTCTCTCAAATTTATATAAAATTAGTATTAATCATAGTTAGAATTTACGTATGCAGCGTGTAACGATAGGGCTGACAAAGGTCACCCATAAACGCCCTTTACAAAGTAGATAAAAGAAAATAGTTTTCAAACATAAAACTTACAGGGACTTTTGGGAGATCCTCTATATATTAATTAGTTCTCAAATACCCAACTGTTTTGGCAGTTTTTTTTTAATTTCATGATAGGCTTGCGCTTGATGACAGTCATGCTTAGTGCAAAGCAATGATGAAGTCTAGTTTTGAACGCACTTTCTAGTCATGGCAGCCAGTTTCAATGGAAACCAATTATTAATATTCTGCAAATTCCCGGGCACGCACCTCTAACTTTTAGTTATCATGTGCGTTTTAAGAAATTAAATATCATTTGCTGACGGTGAAGGAAAACATAGTGAAGACACCTACACGCCCGAGAGCTCTTCATTATGTTCGCTAATTGTGTAAGTCTGCCAATCCACACTAGACCAGCGTGGTGTACTATGGCCAAAATCTTGTTATTCTGAGAGGAGACTGGTGCTCAGTAGAGAGTCGGCATTGGATTGAAGTTATGATGATTAACCAGTCACTATAAAAAAAACTTACAAAAGCTTCTTAAAATATTCTTTCCGAACCAGTGGCAAAGTCCTGACATATCATATTTTATTACAAGTTGTCCAGTACCCGACATGAAATAATCAATATAAACAATTCATTTTATTTAGCGATAATTTTTGTACCGTGGTATATCCCAGCGGGTGATACCTAGGTATTATAGTGAGGCGCGCCGCGAAGAATCACAAGCTGACAAATTCATTCCCCACTTGACACCTCCCACGCCCCGCAACCCCGTGCGACCCCCCTTTGATCCCCGAGTGAGGGCCGCTTATCTATCTATCACTTCCAAAGTATCCGTGTCAGTGGGTTTAAGCATAGTTTAAACCCACTGACACTGACACTTTGGAAACATCGTTATGTTACATACTAGTACCACAGCCTGTGCTAGTACATATCTAGTACCTCCCTGGCGCATTGCAATTGGTGAAATGAAATGATTTATTTATTTTACGTAGGACAATTCGTCCGCGTGGATTTATGTTTTGATTCCCGTGGGAACTCTTCAATTCTCCGGGATAAAAAGTAGCCTATGTCCTTCCCCGGGATACAACCTATCCGTGTACCAAATTTAATCAAAATCGGTTGAATAGATGGGCTGTGAAAGCGTAGCAGACAGACAGACAGACACACTTTCTCATTTATAATTTTAGTATGGATAAGTCAAGACTCTACTATCGGTTTGGAAAGATAATTCTACTGAGACACACACAGAGGTGAGCACAGTAGTCTTACAAGTGGGTTCGATCCCTGGCAGGGTCAATTTATAAATTAAAAATCTCCGAATCTTCTCTGGTCTGGTAGCCTCATGGGCCGTGGCGGTGTAGTGTAGAAACCGATTAGGGGTATGGGTATAAAATAACTGCCGTACCCAGGTTAGCCCGCTTCCGCCTTAGACTGTATAATCACTAACCATCAAGTCAAGGCCTAACTAGTAGTGCAATGAAACAGATACTTAATAAGTAAAACTTAAGTATGTAACTTAAGTATGTAAAACTCCAACAGATCCAAATCCAATAAAACACTCCAAACCGAATCCAACACGTTGTTCTTTATCCCACTTAAAAATTAAACCACACAAAAGCGTGAAAAAGAGTGTAAAAGTTACCACATTAACAAGCCCAAGTCGACGTCAGAGTAATCCTTGCCCCAGCCGGGTGATGAATGGGCGACCCCTCCGCTCGCACCCGACCTAACCCCATAACTCACCCGGGAAGTAACCCGGGGATGTTTTATTACCTGATGAAAATATCCTGTCCCGTTTTCAAACAGGTCCCCTAAATCTGATACGGTTTTCGTGTCTGGATTTACCTACGTTTTGATTCATTTAGCTGAGGCTTCCCGATTTCAAAGGGTGATCAATGAATCAATCAAATGTTATTGAATGAATTACGAGTAAGTAACAAAACTTATAGTCTAGGAAACGGGGCGGTCTGTTGTATGGAGTTTTAGTATTGGAGATTGGAGGATCCAAAACTTACACAAAAATATCCACCAAAAAATATCCGGAAGTTAGGTATTCATACCTAAAAGTACAAAAAGCACTAAATAATTTCTCGTTCCAATTTTTTTTTTACCAAACTGATTAATAGCTGTATTATGAGATGCTCGATAAAACTTCAAAACTTTATTCAAACGAAACAATTTTTTGATACTTCATCATACTGTAAAGTTTCGTCGTCTGAGGAATTACTGTTAGGGTCGACTAGCTTCCTTTCCCTGGACTATTATGGCACGTTTACATTATGACAGCCAAGTGATTAGTCTTATCGTGTACTGAGGTTGGAGGTTGGTATTATCAAATAATTCCATATAATATGAATGATCATTCTAATATTTTAAGTGTGTTTGTTTGTTGGTTTGTCCTTCAAACACGCTGCAACATAGCAACGGATCGACTTGATTTTTTGCATGGGTATAGTTGCGGGCTTGCAGAGTAACGTACTACTACTTTTCATTCCATAAAATAAAAGAGTTTTCGCGGGAATTGAAAAAAACTTAGGTAAACCACGCGGACGAAGTCGTGGGCATCAGCTAGTTATATCATAAATTCCTTGCTTTTTGACCGAGCGAAGCGAAGGTCTCTGAGTCTACTTGAGTGAATTTGCACTTGTCCGTCCGTCCGTCTGTCAGAGCCTTATAACTCGTTTTATAACTTTACGTTTTATAGCAAATATTTTTTATAGCGTTACATAGGGTTGCGGTATATCATTTTAAAGATAATTAGGGATAGAGTCCAATTTTTTTTTTTTTAATTTTTCCCCAAATGGGAGGCTTTCAAAGTGGAGATTTTCTAACGTCCAAAGTTGACCTCAGAACTCTAAATTTTCTGAAACGCTGACCCTGAAACTTGATCAATTATTTGAATTATATCCTGTACTTGAACAACAAATACTAAAATTATATAAATATTTTAAGGAAACGAAATTATTTAATTTTTAATGAGCCTCAGTATTTACAACAGAACTTCACAATGATGTCAATAGATGGCGCCGCAAGGTCTCAGTTCGGGGCGAAACACTAGTTGGTACTTGGTAGGTATATTTCACGAGTGAACTAATCTTAGCTTGTACTGAGGTAATGGTTGGTACTATCAAATAATTCAATATAAAAATGATATTGTGTTTATAAATTTATGCCACATCCGGAAAATTCGCTCAGTTTTGATGCGCCTGTTTGCAATACAATAGCAAATACATGTTGAAAGGAATTGCTGTTAAAATTACAGTCCTTTATTATGGAGTCCCATTAGCCATACCCCTAAAAGTGTAGACCGCTACCATCTTAGACTGGGTCATCACTTACTAAGAACATGTGAGAACACATTTAAGAGCTAACTTGTAGTGGAACAAAATACCTACATAAAATAAAATAAATTGTTCATTTTGAAAATATAAATAAACATTAGTCTGTATTTGGCTATGAAATTTTGCCAGTCTTCATTAAAGATGGATGAGGTTTAGAAATGATCGGACTTTTAAGTTCTCACCAAAAATCTTGGTTATCGTAGGGAAAAAACAACAAAAAGGAATAATAAATTGACATTTTGAATAAATAATGACTGAGCATATAAAAAGCCTAGGTACATCCATGTCAGAAGTGACCCAGCCAGTCAATATAGGCCACGTCAGTAAAATTAAGTCTTTACAGCATTAGTAATGGAATAGAAATGAATTGTATCATTTTCCGACGGCGAAATTATATGCTTGGGTGGAGGTCGAGTGGTGGCTCGGTCTGTCATTACAGGTTATTGATTACTTCATTGTAGCGCTGAAGTACCAGGATAAGCGCTTCAGGTATCTAATACATTCCATACAAATGTGAATTCATGTGATACCTATAAGTTGAAGGTAGGTAAGTAAGTACTTCGGTAACATTCATTTCTGAATGAATGAAAGAAATGAATGAAATATTCTTTATTGTACAAAAAAATACAGGAGAACAACAAAATACAAATGGCGGCCTTATCGCTTGGTTGTTGGGGTTTTCTTGGTCCCGTCTCGATTTCAACTCTTAGGTTTCTATCATCCAAGGTTTACGTTAAGCCGTCGGTTCCAGCTTAACGACGAAGCGTAAAGGCCAAATTCGGGCACCCATCCAATTACCGAATTGTGGTTGGGTTACCGGTTGGGTTGGGTACAAGGGAGATCGGCAAGATCGTCAAAAAAAACTTACAGCTAGCTGTTGTTGCTAGCAGGTATCATCACTTACCATCAGGTGAGATCGCAGTCAAGGGCTAACTTGTAGTTGATAAAAAAAAACTAGGACTGTAGAAATCAATATTAGTTGTACTTAGTGGCTAAGACTGGACATGACAATTAGCAGCAAAGGAAAAGACATGTGGTAAGTTTCTTTGTGAAATGAAGCAGCATATTAATTGAGCCTATTAATGTGGCTTACTGAAGAATATTAAATGATATCAAGTCCTCGGGGTGTGCTAGCTCCGTATGTAGTTAGCAATGAAATAATTAGCACATAATTATTTAGTTTTGACTTCTGATTGTACACTAGAGTACCTATACTAATTATGTGAGTATACCTACTATAGAAATTGTCTTAATTTATTTTAACTACTACTGTATTATTACCTCGTTGGTCTAGTGGTTAGCATAGTCGACTGCGGATCACGAGGTCCTAGGTTCGATTCCCGGTCGGGCATAAGAGTTAGGTATTGGGTTTTTCAATTAAGAAATTCTCAGTGCCAGCCCGGAGTTGGAAGTTGGCGGTGTTTCACCCCCGTGCCTCGGAGAGCACGTTAAACCGTCGGTCCCGGTTATTATCACTAACATGATAATAATCGTTAAAGCCCGCCAACCCGCATTGGAGCAGCGTGGTGGGTATAAGCTCTAATTCCCGCTCTCCTATGAGAGTGGAGGCCTGTGCCCAGCAGTGGGACGTTAATAGGCTGTAGTGGTGGTGGTATTATTACCTATTCTATGCTACTATGTATATTGCGTACAATTACTACTACGACTTAACCCCTAAGGGGGAAAAATAGGCGTTTGAAATTTGTATGAAAATCGAACTTAATGTGAGCGAAGCTGTGGGTGGGTAAAAGTTAGTTATTTAAACATAATATTGAAAAACTTTTGTTCTAAGAACTTTTAACAACTGTTTTACTGCCTGTCCAGTCCCTAATGTGTTTTGGCGCTGAAACTGTTTGAAAAAAAGTCATAGAGTCCTAAAATGATCCCGTCAATTGGTAACAAGAATCAAGTTATAGGTTATAGGTCTTATAGGCGGTTACAGGATACGTCACAGGGATATGTATTCACGCGATTTCTAACTACAAATTAAACCCACCTCGCCATTAGGGCGCGCCCACAACCAACGTGTTATTTGGACTGCCTTTAATAACGTTTAATGTACGGCGTTTACAAATAATAGTGTTGCGCCATTGGTGTACGAAATCCTAGATAATTCTATCGTATTCGTATGCGTATTTCGCTTAGCCTAGCACAACGAGATATCTCGCGACGAGAGAGAGAGAGATGTTGTCTATGCCGGCAAATTTCTCGTTTACCCTAATTATAATATTACAAGAAAAATAGTCGGCATGTATAGATAATTCTATCGTATTCGTATGCGTATTTCGCTTAGCCTAGCACAACGAGATATCTCGCGACGAGAGAGAGAGAGATGTTGTCTATGCCGGCAAATTTCTCGTTTACCCTAATTATAATATTACAAGAAAAATAGTCGGCATGTATAGGTATGGGTTCGTAGAGAAAAATACCACAGATAAGAAATATTAATTTTATCTCTACTTTTGACGTAACGAGATCATAGTTAGTTCCATAGTATTACCTATTCTGTGGTTCCATGTTAGCTTCGGTAGACAAATAAAGATAACGGGTAGACATAATTTTACTCGTCGTGTGCTTGCAAAAGTGTGTATTACACGCATGCTAGCCCTACATTATACATTTGGCTAAAAATGACAGCTACAGTTTAACGATCGCACTCACCTCTGATTGGCTAACATTTTAAAATCCATTGAAGCAGCAAAAATACCATAAATTCAGCCAATCGAAACAATTGAGACTGTGACAATGATTGATGCAGGTTTTACATAATTAGGCTACTGTTGTACACAATAAACCAAACTAAATTGACAGGTCTTAGTCTAATGCTATGCATTTTTCGCAGGTAGGGAACCGATGAGTTTCAAAATTGAACTTACTTCGTCATGATAGGTATCTAGTACCTACTCACCTTAAAAGTAGGAATATGGTTCACGAGTGTCAATACTAATATTATAATTGCAAAAGTGTGTTTGTCACTTCGGCAGTCTTTCTGTCTGTCACAGATAGATACAGATAGATAGGCAGACATACATGAATGCCTATCTATCTTTCTACCTATCTGTCGGTCTGCTACGCTTACACGGTCCATCTGTTCAACCGAGTTTGACGTTTGGTTACAGGCATTCCGGGGAAGGGCATAGGCTACCTTATAACTTGGAAAATTAAAAAGTTCAGGCATCATCTAGTCAAAAGATCATCAACCGACAGACGTCCACTGCAGGACATAGGTCTCTTGCAAGGATTTCCACACGCCGCGGTCTTGCGCCGCCTGGATCCAGCGCGCTGACTCCCTGCGACTCGCCTGATGTCGTCCGTCCACCGAGTAGGGGGTCTGCCAACGCTGCGCTTCCCCTTGCGAGGTCGCCATTTCAGCACTTTAGGGCCCCAACGTCAAAGGATACTACAGTGTATCTTTGGTTTTTGTATCAATGTTACCAGCCTGTACTGGGAGCAATTTGATATGATTATAGGCCTCGTCTGACGTATTGTAGACATTATGTACCATCATCTACAGTCACCCAACAATTATATTGTTAAAAGAGCCGGAACTACCTGATACAACCTTTTTTCTTTGAAATTGTTGGATAGAAAAATAAAATAATAAGGTAATGTTTAAATTACTAAAAGTTCAGATGATAGGGCATACGTACTGTCGAAACATGACCAATTTAACCTTTACTAGTTACTAGTTACTAGTTACTAGTATTATAAATGCGAAAGATGGGATGGATGGATGGATGTTTGTTGCTCAATCACGCCAAAACGGCTGAACGGATCTGAATGAAATAGATAAGACGGATAGATTATATTCTGGAATAACACATAGGCTACTTTTTACCCTGGAAAATCAAAGATTTCCCGCGGGACTTCCCCCTCAATCCAAGCGGACGAAGTCGAGGGCATCAGCTAATATAATTCTATAATTCTGTAACTATTATTCAACTTAATCCACGAAATCGTCCGTGTCAAATAACACGCATTGTGTCACAGAAATAACTATAATAAGGATGATATTGTATGGAATATTTCAAACACGCTTATAAGACCCGCCTCCAAACATCCGGCTCCATTTACCACTCTCCATCAAATGTGTAAAGAAACCGCTAAAATTTTTCACGACTTACAAACACAATAAATGCAGCAGATGCAGTAAAATGCAACTTTAGCCAAATATCGACGGGTTCCGGGCTATTTGTATTAACCGACATTTTTGAAACTTTACACCAGAACAGTTTAAAGTTTCGATTTTTAGAAAAAAAATAATAACTTTAGCAAATCGCATTATTTCTTTAAAAAGAAGGATATTACTGTTTTTATAACATATTCCCCATAATTAGATTATATTTTTTTTCTAATATTCCTATTTTTAACGAAGATAAATGTCGCTTAATACAAAATGACCCATATTTTACTTCTTTTTGTTCCAGGCTAAATGACTTAACCGCCTATGATTATTGTTTCTTATTTCAGGCTAAACGACTTAACCACCTAGGCATGCAAATAATGGCTCTAAGCTAAGTGCTTTAATCAAATAGCTGGTCATATTTCAAACCTAAGCTAATTGATTTAAATACCATATCTTAAACTTATTAATGTATGGCTAATTAGTTTATGCGACTGTTTTTTTTAAAATAAATTGTTTGTAATCCTACTTGAATAATGAAGTTTGCAGAAATTGGCGGTTAAAACATTGATAAATTAAAAGGTACATAAATACACCCTGTACCTACCTATCTTGTTAATAATTATGAAATGAGAAATAAAACGCACATTATAAATTGTTTAAAGGTAAGTTTTTTATTTAAAATGACAATCACCTAGGAACAGCAGTGACTTCTTAGCTTACCAAACTAAAGTTTTTATCACAATTTTATAGGAATCAGAAGTTAAACAGTCTTTTTATTACGTAGCCTACAGTCTTATTACCTGAAATAATTATTCTCATTCTTCTTCATTCCTAAACTTTAACATTTCTTCTCAGTCGTGCACTCTTGACAGAGTGGTCGTGGCTGCTGGGTCGATACTGGTACACTCGTCATCGGTCTTCTTTAAATTGGGTCGCACCGCCTCCCGCGCGATGCTCCTCCACTTATCTCGATTGGTAGCATTGCGGGAGCACTCCACCACAGTTTTCTGGGTCACACTTTTTATTAGGTCTGTCCATCGAGTAGGTGAACGTCCTCTGGCTCGCTTTCCTTCCACATGACCTTGTACTAACAGGCGCTCAATTGACCCTTCATTTCTGGAGATGTGGCCAAAGAACTTCAGAATTCGCGATTGCACGGTCGACGATAACCTTTCTTTTATCTTAAGTTCTTTTAGGATTGAGTTGTTAGTTCGAAAGGCTGTCCAGGGTATCTTTAAAAGGCGCCTCCAGCACCACATCTCCAAAGCATCAATTTTACGTCGGTCTTGTAGTCTAAGCGACCATGTTTCAGCTCCGGAGAGAAAGATTGGTAAAACCAGACACCTCATAAGCCGAACCTTCGTGGTTTTGGTGATCTTCCTGTTCTTCCAAATCTTATTGAGCTTCTTTACCGCAGACCTATTTATGGCACATCCCCCAGTATTAGAGATGGTAGAACCAAGATAGATGTAGGTTTGCACCACCTCGCAATTGGCGATATTTTGGATTTCTGGCCTATTATGATAAGCCTGATCTACTATCATCATCTTGGTCTTATCCCTGTTGATGGTCAGTCCAAACTCAAGACTAGTTGTCTCCAGACGCTCTAGTAGGTCTTCTATATCTTCTTTAGTTTGGGCAAGAAGCGTAGTATCGTCCGCATATCTGAGATTACACATCTTGCGTCCTCCAACAGATATACCTTTATCCCAGTCTTCCAAAACAATCCGCATTGTGTTCAGTGTAAATGTTTTAAAGAAGCGGTGAGAGAATACACCCCTGTCGAACGCCAGCTTGAGTTTTAAAGGTTGAAGATTGTAGTTCGTCCACTCGTACAGCTACTGTACCATCCACGTAAAACCTCTGTACAAGTTTTTTTTTTTTTATCCACTACAAGTTAGCCCTTGACTGCGATCTCACCTGATGGTAAGTGATGATGCAGTCTAAGATAGTAGCGGGCTAACCTGTTAGGGGCATGGCAGTTATATTAAACCCATACCCCTATTCGGTTTCGATACGACCGGAACGCTAAATCGCTTGGCGGCACGTGTTTGCCGGTAGGGTGGTAACTAGCCACGGCCGAAGCCTCCCACCAGGCCAGACCAGGGAAAATTCAGAAATTATAAATTCCCAAATTGACCCTGCCGGGGATCGAACCCGGGACCTCCGCACGTTAAGACAACAGCGCTATACACTGCGCCACGCAGGTCGTCAAAAGATATATAAGATGCTGAGGTACGCTCATTTGAGAAAGTATTTGCCAGAGTTTTAACCATTTAACCGTATCAAATGCTTTCCTGAAATCCACAAAACAAATGTATAGAGGGTTGTTAAACTCTCTAGCTTTCTCTATGATTTGGCGGATCACTCGTATTTGTTCTCGTGTACCTCTTCCTTTGACGAAACCAGCTTGTTCCGGTGCGATTTGGCGCGACAAGTAAGCTTGAAGTCTAGTATTTATGATGTGAAGCAGTACCTTACTCGCATGTGATATGAGAGAAATCAGTCTGTAGTTGTTGCATTTTTTTGTTGATCCCTTCTTATGTAATGGAATGAATAAGGAATGTGACCATTCTGCCGGCCAACGTCCAGTTTCAGTAAAATAGTCCAGTAAAATATTTACGAACGTTTCTTTGGTTTTCATTTCTTTACTTATTTTCTTCTATATTTTTTTCTAACTTTCTCAGTAATCAAAATCAAAAACATCTCTCGTTAATGGTTGAAGTGACAACATCTAACATTTCATGTACAGAGCTAATGTATGGATCGACACTGGGTATGAATTTGACAAAGAGGCTAAATGTATTAAACGACATTCTTGTATATTTACAAGGTAAAGCTAATTGTATTAAGCGACACTGGATAAGAATTTAACAAAGAGGCTAATTGTATTAAGCGACATTTCTATATATTTATAAAGTCAGGCTAAATGCTTTAACGTACGTTGCCTGTAAATTGTTGCTCCAGGAAAAAACGTTTAAACGACTGCCTGGTATTTGGTAGTCAGCTTAAGTACACAGTTCCTAAATTTGTCAATATTTTGTGTCGCTTCATACATTGCAGTCCAAAATGGGCCCAAAAATGCGGGTTGTATTAAGCGACAAAAAAGTGCTCCGATCGTCACCAAACCCAGCTCAAATGACGCAGAAAAATTCGCTGATTCCAAATATGTATAAAAGTCTATATCGCTCAGAGTGTCGCTTAATACAATTAGCCCGGAACCCGTCGATATAATATAAGGGCACTATACAATAGATGTGCGATGCGATAGCTATTTATTTATTTAAGTATTTATTTATTTATTTATTTTTCGACGACCTCCGTGGCGCAGTGTGTAGCGCTGTTGTCTTAACGTGCGGAGGTCCCGGGTTCGATCCCCGGCAGGGTCAATTGGGAATTTATAATTTCTGAATTTTCCCTGGTCTGGCCTGGTGGGAGGCTTCGGCCGTGGCTAGTTACCACCCTACCGGCAAAGACGTGCCGCCAAGCGGTTTAGCGTTCCGGTACGATGCCGTGTAGAAACCGAGTAGGGGTATGGGTTTAATATAACTGTCATGCCCCTAACAGGTTAGCCCGCTACCATCTTAGACTGCATCATCACTTACCATCAGGTGAGATCGCAGTCAAGGGCTAACTTGTAGTGGATTAAAAAAAAAAAAAAAAATTAAAAACTAAAACATAAACATTTAAAGGATATGCACAATGACAACTTAACTCTTGAAGAGATCTCCTTCAGACGCCCCAGAATGTGAGAACAGTGTAATATTATATGCTGAAGGAGTCTTTTGTAAATTGTAACAGACATGAAATAAATTACAGAACGCAGACAAACAGATAAGGTGCTCAAAATACATAGTTTGGTTATGTAAAAAAATCAATTCTAAAATATTATGTTTTATTTTAAAATTATTTATTTAATTATTTATTTTAATTATTTATTTAAAATTTAAATCAAAATCAATATAAATTTAGAAAAAATAAACATATAGATGACAAACCCATTTGAATGCTGGACCTCTTCAAAGCTATGCGCGTTTTAAGCGATTAAGTATTTTACTTTAACGTTGAAAGAAAACACCGCGAGGAAACCTGAAAGTTCTCCATAATGAGCTCTAAAGTGCGTGTAAAGCTAATTCTGACTATCCGCACTTGCCAGTGTGGTGGACAGTGGCCTTAATTCCTGTTATCCTGAGAGGACACCCGAGCTCAGTAATAGGCCAGCGATGGGTTCCGAACCCATGTCTGATATATCGGGATATATCAGAGCTATATATAACGAGAAGCTGACAGGATAACAAGCTTTATTCAAATCTCAGATAAAAAATGTCTAAAATAACTATCGGATTATTAGGTTGGCAGCCATTCATGCTGGCAACAATGAAGGGACTAAGCCTTCGAGTACCCTACTTACCAAGCACCCTCTATGTCATTTGACTCCCATCATCCCATGTTATTCGCCAAACACCATTAGTCCCAGATACGGTGACGAGAAAAAAGCACAATGTATACACAATTATTATTTTTCCTTGACTCCCGCATTATTTTTAAGGTTCCCTAGCTCAAAAGGAAAAGGGAACCCTATAGGATCACTTCGCTGTCCGTTTGTCATGACCCTTTTTCTCAGGAACGCATGGAGATATGAAGTTCTGAGGTCTAAGGTCCCTTGGAGCTATAAAGAAATCAAGCTTCTAACTCAACGAAATCAAAAAATTATGCCCTTTTATGGCGTATAATTTTTTTGACACTCGCCAGTAAATCAAAATTTACGGAGTACAATCAAGTCCTCAGGGCACAAGGAAAAATCCAAAAATCATTCATTTGTAGTTAAAAATCACATAAGAATTATTTTTATTGTGATTCCATTCGCTTTATCTTTTCGTTCCAATGTTTGATGCTTTCATAGTTTATGAACTTCCTTACCTAAGGGTGAATATTGTAAGACACGAGGCCTTTACCCACGTTTGGGCATAGGCTAAGACTGCTGCGATCGGAATACGCGACCTCTGTGTAGAGACGCTTTGGACGTTAACTCTCAGACTATAAAATTCGATTCTATGACATTCGTCACGAGGATCGAATCTGTATCCCTTTGTGTAAATGTTTTGTGGTGACGCAATAACACTAATGGTCATCGACGAGTATCCGATGCCTCGTGGGGTGCAGGGGACCTTATTCACTGTAGGGTAGTTAGGTAGGGCTGGCTAATTTTGTTGCACCATTGGAAAATTATGAATGCAGAATGAGGGATCTTGAATGCACTGTTATAGTTCTCATTTATTAGAGACTAGATGATGCCCGCGACTTTGACCGCGTGTTTTATTTTTTTAATTTTCCGGGATTATGTTCTTCCCCGGGAGTTATTTCTGTAACAAATTTAATTAAAATCAGTTAAAAAGATGAGTTGTTAAGGTACGTGACGTAAAAGTGTAACTTTGAGTAATATTTGGTTTAAGCATTGGCAGTATGGCCCCTGAGGCGTACTGTACCTACAGCATACATCATATCAAAACACACCAAAAAACTACAAGCTAGCAGGCATAAATCATTTTTTTAATAACTTAACCAACAAAATATACCTAAATACCCACAAAAAATTCAAGTTAACAGTTACTAAAAGTTCACAAATTATTTTAATCGTGTACTTTTTAAATGAATCACAATAAAACAACAGCGACCCCTGCCATGCGAGCCAACAATATTTCATAAAAACTGATGAAATATAAATCAGGGGCTTATGAAACATAACGATAGCGATCGACCGCGGTCGTCAGATCGGAATCGATAAGAATACAAGCCTATTTACTTTATTACCAAAACAATTTTCACCTGAGAAAAATAAAAATTATCTAAATTAGATCTTGTTTCAAAATGTTAAGGTTCATTGTTAACTTTGTTGGAGTATAAAAGTAATTTTGCGGGTTGTAATCACAAATCCATCCGGAGCCGTCAAAAGGCATCCATTCTAAGGTTGTCAGATCGGAAAATTCGAAATTGTTGGCACCTTGTCAAATATATCTGTGACTGTGCCAAATATTTCCTTGATTTTAAAATTATAATGCGACAAAAACTTCTACTTTGAATTGAGATGAATCTGTGTCTGTGTGTGTGTGTGGCCTGTGTTTGTTTTATTTCCAATTTTGTTTTTGTTATTTTTATTTGTTGTGGTGTTGCAAATAAAGCGTATTAATTTAATAATAATAATAATAATGATGAATTCAAAATCCGTAATATTAAATTACAATAAAATTAATCTCATGGAATTCATTTCTCGACAAATAACATTTGCTGGTTTTCGTGAAATCCGTGTAAAATTATATTTTATTAGGTACTTACTGATTTTTTCAATTATACAAATCGTATCCAGGATGTTTCAAATTCACAAATCATTCTCCGAAAATTTGCATACCACCTTTTGAAATGCGTTATATTTTGCACAATTTCGTTAATTTCCAGAAAATATGAGTCTTTTTGTGACAGCCCTAGGACAGAGCCGTCAAAAGGCACCCATTCACGCGCGTAATTAGCACTCGACGGGCGACAATACGATTTCTTTGACAATAGAGCGTGTTCGGAATGGGCACCCTTAATCCGCCTTTTATGGAATTGCGTTGGTATTAAAATATGGCGATAGGTAGCGAGATTGTGCTGGTTATTATTTAACCGACAACCCTGAGAGAGGTGTAGGACTTTTTTTTTTAAATCATTAACTTTTTTATTCCCGCGGAAACTCCTCAATTTTCCGGAAAAAAAGTAGCATATGTCACTCTCCAACCAAAACCCATACCAAGTCACGTCGATCTGTTGCTCCGTTGCGGCGGTAATTGAAGCACAAACCAACAAACAAACACATTTTCGCATTTATAATATTAGTATGACTATGTACTTGTAACTAATTTAGGTATTCGGTATCCAATATCCTTAGTTAATGCTACTTAATAATCTAATAATAACTACATCGATGATTAAACAGAAATGTTGTCTTCTTTGTTGGTTTGTCCTTCAATCACGCCGCAACAGAGCAACCTTTTAATCCGGAAAGTGGGAACATTCCCCGAGATTTTTAAAGTGTAAATCACAGATTAAATAAATCCACATCGATGTTATCGCGGGCATCATCTAGGTACCACAGCGTAAGTATTATATTCGTACCTGAGTGGGTTGACTCCCCTACAGTACAGTTGTAGCACCTAGGTTCTAGAGGTACGGTGTACTTTGACATTAGAGTGACAGAATTTTTATTGTAAATTCTGCTAGTTTTGTCCGTCATGTCCTCAGACCAACCATGGTCACGACTCACGCCCCTGGCACCCCGCATGGATTATGGTGTAGTCCATAGGTAACTTAACGGATCGGAACCGCTTGAGTTATATATCAAAATATAGGTAATTTTATAACAAACGCGATGGTATAGCATTAATTACAATAAACTTGACAAAAAAAAAGTTAATTAAAATTAATTAATTTAAAAATAGCCTGGACCGGATTTTGATAGGCAACCTATTTTAGGTGTATTTATCTATTACTAAATAAAAATAAAAAGGAGGTTACATCCAATAAACAGCTCGGTGAAGGTCGATGTTATATACGGATCTTAGACTATACGTTTTGTATTGTCGTCGCCGTAACTGGAGACCCTGTCACGCATTGTCACGGCATTGTCACGATGACGCGAACATGGCGGCTACATGCGCCCGTGACAACTGACAGCTGACATAATGCGGACTTGTTTGTTGCGCGTCCGAATACAGAGGTATCACGTTTCGCGGGCTTTATTTATGACGAGTAAAACTCAGCGGGCGAAGCACGAAGTGTCCCTACTACCTCGTGATCAAATCAGAAATGTGGCGATCGGTAGAAGAGCTGAAATAACCTAAAGCGTTGGACGACCAATAGGTGGACGGACGATCTCAATCGAGTAGCTGGAAGCCGCTGGGAGCAAGCGGCACGGTGTGTTCTGTGGAGGTCCATGCAGGAGACAGCAGCCCAGTTGTAGACGTCTAATTGGTTGAGACGATGAGTTCAGTAAACAGTTGGGAATTTAAATGTTCATGCATCATCTTGATAATCACTTTACTCGTAGCTCAATTATTTGAAAAGATTACGTCGCATTTCATCAATTTCAATTTTTTAATCTAAAAATGTCAACTAAAAGCCGAATAGTGCTGTATCTACTTTCAACTCTGTTCTTACTTTTCAACTCTGTTTATTAAACATCCTTTTTGATGTAAACATTATCGATAATAATTATTGTCGATAAAATCAAATATCTAATAATTATTAAAAAAACCGGCCAAGTGCGAGTCGGACTCGCGCACCGAGGGTTCCGTACAAACCTGTAGTAAGTTTTAAATGAAATGTTTTTTTTTAATATTTGAGTTGATTGAATGAAAGGTAAATTGCGGTTTACGATTTATGACGTATTAAAAAAATACTACTTACTAGATCTCGTTCAAACCAATTTTCGGTGGAAGTTTGCATGGTAATGTACAACATATATTTTTTTTAGTTTTATCATTCTCTTATTTTAGAAGTTATGGGGGGGGGACACACATTTTACCACTTTGGAAGTGTCTCTCGCGCAAACTATTCAGTTTAGAAAAAAATGATATTATAAACCTTAATATCATTTTTGAAGACCTATCCATAGATACCCCACACATATGGGTTAGATGAAAAAAAAATTTTTGAGTTTCAGTTCTAAGTATGGGGAACCCCCAAAATTTATTGTTTTTTTTTCATTTTTGTAAGAAAATCTTAATGCGGTTTACAGAATACATCTACTTACCAAGTTTCAACAGTATAGCTCTTATAGTTTCGGAAAAAAGTGGCTGTGACATACGGACGGACAGACAGACAGACAGACAGACAGACAGACAGACAGACAGACATGACGAATCTATAAGGGTTCCGTTTTTGCCAAATTTGGCTACGGAACCCTAAAAACAGCCAATCAAAAAGAAAAACACAATTGTATTATTGAAAGTCGAGGAACATTCTTTAGTTTTTTATTCTCGATAATACAAATGTGGATTCACTAAGTATCGAAAGAATATGTAACCGGAACACTAATGTCCTTCAAAAGTCCTAGCATAGATTAAAGATAACTGTCAAAAAACACAGCGATGGCGGCGTCTAAGACTGCGTTCAGAATTCAGAAACCTGGTGTAACACAATTTTATTATCGTAGCGTCAATAAAACGGATAGCTTTTAACAATTCCGGACACGTTTTTAAATGAAAATAATAATGTTTAAATTCAATTAAAACCTGTAAGCTCAGTACAATTTCACAAATGTTATGAGTACTCGAGAATTAATAGGCAATCGGAACTAATTGCGGGCGCGATAAGCGGCGCATTTTTTGCAAGTCAAAATAGGTTAGCTGGTGAATCGAGCCGAGTGATTTTATGCTAATGCCCCGCTGTTATTATGCAAAGTCGGGGGATATTAGGGATGGGACGATGGATATCGATACTTTGTGACCCTTCAGCTTTCACTATTTTATCATTATTATTATTATTTTTCATTATTCATACATTCATTCATTGTTTTTGCACGTCTGAAAATTAACGCTTGACTGTCTGTCTATCCGATTGAAAATTTGTAAAGCTTAAAAATAAGCAGCTTTAATTTGTGTGGCTAGGCATAAAGATGACTTAAAGTCAAGCCCCAACAACAATTAGTATTCTGTACAGTGAATAATAATTGTTGTTAGGAATTACACTTTCGGTATTAAAACTGACTATTATCACATCCTAACAGGTTAGCCCGCTACCATATTAGCCCATCTTAGATCATTTAGCACCTGGTGAACACGCACCCAAGCCAAAAAATAACACGAAACGGTTGTTGTACACAATACAGTATGTAAAATCGTGTAAGGAACGTTTCCATTAATTATTTATATATCAGATAAATTGCAAAGTACCCAAACTTTCCAATTTATGAGATATATAAATAGTTATTGAACTAAAATACTTCGTTCTAATTTTTACTCTTTTTTTAACCACAGATGCAAAAAACGGATTGTAATAATTAAAGTTGTATTCAATTCGAGATTAATTGGTATCCTGTTGCTTATATATCAGGGGTTATTAAAATGTATCTTTAATTTAATTTATACTTGTTCAAATTAACAAACAATTAAAAAATTTCTTGAAAATTTTATCTATAGCGTAGTGTCGATAACATTTGTTCACTATAACGCTCATCCCTATAACCTCCCTTCACCTACGAGGGTCACCAATTTGCGTTTTAATTAACTATACGTATAACAGGGGTTTGTTTTTGTAGCAAATTGTTTCTGCGCCGATTCCGCGGCCGATTCCCATTGCACAAATTTGCATATTGTTATTCTACCTAATGATGCTTCCATAATATTTCTGTTCTGTTATTAGAGTGAAATCTGCCCCTGACATAGCCCTGTCAAACAAAGATTTGAACTTATTTTACTAACGCCATCTAGTCTGAAAAGCGAGACAGCGCTATGGCGGGGACAAAGACAGGCTTATACAGCTGGTGAGGGGCATGAAAAGAGATAAACATATTCATAATAGGATTTAGCCTGCGAGAGAATGAGATTATTTATTTATTTATTTAATTTAATGGTTTGCCAACAGGTAATACACCATGACAACATAAAAATATGAAAACACATAGAAAACATTTTTGAGTGTACACCCAATTACTGGCAAGCCGGCATGCATTTATCTTATCACGCAAGTGCGGGGTTACCAGTTAACAAATAGCGTTAAACTTAAAAAACTTAAAAAACTTAAAAAACAAGTTAACAAACAATTAAATACAAGTTATATTTTTCTCATTCTCTCGTAGGCTACTTTTCTGTTTTTGTGTTTGTTTGGCCTTCGAATCGATGTGGTTTTTGGGTGGATAGGTAACTGGTATCTAGGTACAAGTATTTTTAAACACCTCGAGAGAGACACAGGCTATTAATTCTAATCCAAGAAAATTAAAAATTTCATTTTGGTTCCTATTAAGTATCAAAATAATTATACTTACTGAAAACGAAAGATTTCAAACGAATCGTCCGACGTCGAAACAAAGAAGTCCTTTATTAGAAGTTAATAGAAAACAAGTAAGAACAAACACAAAAGCGCGTAACTAACCCTTTATTCGATACAAACGGTGACATAAATAATATTTTTCTCGGGAAAAATACAAGCCACCTTGTATTTTTGTAGGGGCACCATACGATTCAGGCCGTGAGGACACTGGCTAGGTCTTGAGGACATTGGCGACCCGGCACTAGAACCAAATTATGTCAAAGCTGTATAAATTGATTTTACAGTCTCGATTATTGTGATTGGTTGAATTTATGGTATTGTTGCTGTGTCAATAGATTTTGTCCAATAGCGGAAGAGTGTTAACCAATCAGAGGTGATTGCGATGGTTACGCTGTAATAGCTGCCATTTTTTCGTCATTCTCATCAGTCATCAGGCTGCAGAACTTGGCGTTGGCAGACCCCCAATCTCCGATGACATCAGGCGAGTTGCAGGAAGTCACATGGCTACGGGCATTGCGAGACCATGGAAGTCGCTATAAACAGTACGTTATTCAGCAGTGTACATTGACCGGCTGACGACTCTATTCGTACCTGCTAAATTACAAATGCGAAAGTTTGGATCAATGGATGGATGTCTCAATCACGCCAGAACGGCTGAATGGATCTGGATGAAATTTGAGTCATACTTGGGCAACTTTTATCAGAGAGTTCAAAGAGTTCTCTCAGAATTTTTAATCGGTTAAAACCTAAATCCACGCGGACGAAGCCGTGGGCATCGCCTAGTATAATTTCACGAACTTATCAGTCCCGGAGACAGGGTCGCTGCTATCACATATTTTAGTGTTGCTAATAATTATTAAATACTTGGCCCCCAGGCCAAATAAGTTGGTGGGACTGTAGTTTAAACATATGTGGCCGGTATAGAGTTCTAGATTCAACATAATTCTGTCTGTATACAACCAGACAGGTACCATTAGGGATTTCCGTGTCCGGTCCTTTGTGTCCGATGTAATTCAAAATTCAGAGGCACCCGAATCCACAGGCGATAAGTTACAAATTTAACGACAAAAAGCTAGGCCATTTAACGTGAAATACTGTGGCGGGAGACAGTTTTCATAAAAGTTAAGGCTTTGCGTGAAACACGGCCCGCCCCCGTGTAAGTACATGATTTGTTTTCGTTTTACACAATATTTATTTGCGTTGGAAATTTTTCAGCGGCTTTGCGTGAATTTTAGTGTGTAAGCTTTTTCAAAACGTTTCAGTTATAGTATGAACGAGGTTATATAATATATAACCTCGTTCATACTATACAGTTTTGCATGATTTAGGCGGTAACACGGTTCAATTCCAACAGAAAGATTTGTATATACCTACCTTTGTCCAGCATAGTTACCCAAACCTAAACCAATAATTTAACTACTACTAAGTTACCTAAACCAAAATATGTTAGTTTTTACAGTAAGTAATTACATTCCAAATTATATTTTAAAGTGGCTTATGAGTCAATACAAGAGAAAAAGTGTTGACCGTAAAAGTCCAACATATTAATATTAGGTACAGCTCTCATGATGTAGGCTGCACATACTGGCAGATAGAATCAAAATTTACTTTGGCATAGGCCAGAGATAACTACTTATCTCGGCTGCTTAAGGCTGCTGCACCAGCCTTTTGGGACGTGCCGAATCTGCTCAAACTCTCAAGCGCCCTAAATTCTCAGTCAGTACGCCAATATGAAGTGTGTTCTCCGCGTAAAAGGCGCTACGAGGACAGAACAAGCATGGATGCTTGTTCGCGCCCTACCAAGCCCCCGCACTATGTCGTCCACCATTAGTCACGTTAAATGGCGCGTCGCCGGCGATATTGCTAATTTATGGCACATTTCAGATATAACTGCTCAACTTATCTGCTGAAAATTCCCTCGTACTTTCACTGAGCTGTCATATTTTCGAGAGCTTTGCCTAAATGCTCGATTTAAAGCGATTTTCACCAAGTTGCCTGTTGTAGAGATATTTTAAGGCCGCAACTTGTGACATCACGGATGCAATACCCGCTCTCAAACAATATCTAGGGTGATTTAATGGAATCCTCGTAGCTTTACTTTTAAGATACCGTAATTGATTATCAACATCATGTTTCATAATTTTCATAAGTTTCGGACATTAACAAGTGTACCTACAAGTACCTTAATGAAATAAATAAATACTGATTTGATTTAATTTTAAATACTTTTTAAATAATAGTACCAAATACCCGCGAATTCATCCGCGTGGATAAAGGTATTGTAAAAATTCGGTATATATTTTATAGTACTTAGATGATACCCGCGACTTCGACCGCGTGAATAAGTTTTTTTATTCCCGCGATATTTTTCCGGGATAAAAAGTAGCCTCTGTCCTTCCCCGAGATACAATTTACCAAATTTCTCCAAAATGAGTCGTGAAAACGTAGCAGACAGACAAACAGACATACAGACGAATATATCTCGAAATATTATTTTAAATTTAAGCTTTGTGGTACCACTGTTGATGTATCGAAATAGAATAAATTGACGCAGCATTTTATTCGACCATATATGCCATAGACAGAAACAATCAATTAAGATAAGTCACAACGATATTTAGTGTAAATAAATCGTGAAGCAACAAATAACAATATCTGTTGTTATCAAGCACCGATGTAAATTACTTGTTTAGCTGTTACATGTTATCGCTATAGTTATTTATTAGGACGTTCACACTTCATTGACCGACTTAGAATATAGCAGGTTATTTTTCAACAATATTTGTAATATTAATATCTACTAGCTAGATGATCTCTGCGACTTCGTACGCGTGGATTAGGTTCTTTAATCCCGCGGAAAATCCTTCATTTTCCAGGATAAAAAGTAGCCTATGCACTTCCCCGGAATACAAACTATCCCTTTACCAAATTTCATCAAAATCAGTTGAACAGATGGGCCGTGAAAGCGTAGTAGACAGACAGACACACTTTCGCATTTATAATATTAGTATGGATTTTAAAACGTTGGATAGTCAAACGTGTAGAGTCAAAACATGACGTAACATAAGAGACACTTGTATGTCCTACATGTTATAAATAAATTGAGTTTGAGTTTGATTCTGTATTTCATACAAAGTTCTATACTATACAATAATGAAGCCTATTTTTTATAGTTTTAATTATATTAATTATTTTAAAATGTGTTAAGCGGTGTAGTATTTAGTTATTTAATGTAAATTAGGGGATAGTCTTATTAAGCATAGTTTAAATTTAATTAGTTTAATAATAACAAGGTTCTGTTGATCCGTTTTAGCAATTTCAGGTCAGCGGGCGGCCCGGCAGGCTGATTACGTATCAGCAAACGATTCGCGATAGCAATAAAAATTCTTTCCAAAAAACCGACTTCCAAAGCCACTGTAAAGTAAAAAATAATTTTGATTTCTACACACTATGTTGAAGTCGGGCGAACCTGACGCGTCAACTATGCCTATCTTTGTCATATACTCGCCCGACTTCAACATAGTGTGTAGAAATCAAAATTATTTTTTACTTTACAGTGGCTTTGGAAGTCGGTTTTTTGGAAAGAATTTTTATTTTTAACTTTTTAGTGTACTCTAAATCCCTACGGCTTAGGAGTGCAGTACCATGCAGCATCAGAGTTGAGGAGTTGGAAATTGGGTTTAAGTATGAAGTCGTTGCTTGACACCTACAATATTAATTCACCATAAAAAAATCCTAAACCACTATGTTTAAGGAGTTCTGTACCCTGCAGCATCAGGGTTGAGGAGTTGGGACTTGGGTTTAAGTATGAAGTCGTTGCTTGACACCTACAATATTAATTCATCATAAAAAAATCTTAAATCGTTAGTTTTAAGGAGTTCTGTACCCTACAGCATCAGGGTTGAGGAGTTGGGACTCAGGGTTGAGGAGTTGGGACTCAGAGTTGTATCGTATACACGTGACCGGATACCTACTATATGAATTCACCATCAAAACTCCTAACTCCCTAGTTTTGAGACGTAGGTACACCTACAGCATCAGGATTGAGGATTTGGAGTCAGATTTTTTATGGGACCACCTCGTGAGCTTCCTCTAACCAATGTAAAAAAAAAATTTCAAATCGGTTTAGAAACCACGGAGATATGCACCGACATACATTAAAAAAAAAAAAAAAAGATACGCGCCGAATTGAGAACCTCCTCCTTTTTTGGAAGTCGGTTAAAAATAGTACAATATTAGCTGTCTAATCGCAAGTTCGTAATAGGTATCGACGATACATAATACGAATTTGCGATTAGACGGCAAATATTGTACATTTTTTGATATCGCGAATCGTTTGCATGATACGTACCTAATAACCCTGCGGGCCTGTCCGGGGCGTCGAAAACTCTTTTTAGGGATCGGCCGTGCTGTTATGGTGTATCTGTCACCGTAAGATTGCAAAGGCCGTTGGATTGTAATCTAACTAGCGATATTGTAAACTGTCGAAAGATTACAATTTAACGCATTATTTTTCGGTAGATTGTAATCTGTTCGGTATATTAACCCGATAAAACCTAAGTTACCTGATTATTTATGTCGAACCCTAACCTAACCTACAAGAAAGAGGCAAGGAAACGTAAATACAATGAATATTTAAAAAAATGACATTCGGAACATTGAACGGTTCACAATCTGTCGACAGTTTACAATATCGCTAGTTAGATTATAATCTAACGGTTTTTACAATTTTACGGTGACATATCTACACCGTAACAGCATTACACTGAGCCGATGCCCATTTTGGAATTATTTTTATGTCACAGTCTAGTTCTAGTTTTTTTAATAAGTACTAGTAAGTTTGTATGGTGCGTGGTCACCTATATAACATCAAAGCGTGTCAATGTGTCTTTGGTAATTCGAAAAAAAGATTTTATTTATTTATTTACTAATCGCGCGTTTTGAAGTTTGAAAAAAAGATCCTGATTGGATTAGTTGTCAAATACCCAATTATTAATTGATACGTTCAGAAGCAGTTTTAAGACATTTTTATAAACTTAACAGCGAGAAACGAGAGCTCTCGCGTGCATATAATAAAAGCGTTTGTTCTTCAGAATTAATGCCGGCCATTAATCAGTGTGTATTTGCGCTGAGGGCCGCTTGTTAATTCGTTAGCAGATGAAAAGTTAAGCTATTAAGGGGAATATTTCTTGTCGGTTTTTTCACGAGCTCTCTTAATCTTGTGAGAAGTGTTTTACAGCGTGCGATAATGTTACGATGCGACTTTAGTTCGATTTTCGAGTTTAATTAAATAAAACCTATTAAAAATAACGCATCTGTTAAGTATCAGAGGATAAGAGATGTATGATATGACTGGGATGATTCTTGAAAAACTGTAGAGTTTGATACGTCTATCATAAGCTGAAAATATTAAAGTGGTTCCCTTTTTAAGTTCTCAAATTTTCTAATCTACAATTTCAATTAAGTTTTATTGTTATATTCTATTTGGTTTTGGATTGATGTAGATATTTATCAAGCTTTGAATTAATGAAATATTCTGTATTGTACACCATATAGGTAAACAAGAGAAATATATTATTTAAAAAAACATTAAATTAACAAATGAAAATTCGATACAAATGACAAGCTTTTTATGTTATACAGGTTTTAATCATGATAGTATCCTATAATTATATCCTTTATTATTTTTGCTATTTAGAACTCGAGAATCATGTTCTATAATATATCCTATACGATAAGATTCATTTCATATCGTATCGTAATCGTAATCGTAATCGTAGTTTGTAAAAGCTACATTAACAGGGAAGACAAATTGTTGCCACTTAGGAATTAATTTGAAAGAATACGCCCTTTGGATCGTTTTTCATTGTCATATTGTTTTTTTTTCTCGTCTAAATAACGCTTTGTTTCTAATTAGCGTCTGATGTTCTAAGATGGCTGCTTCAATATACTTTCTTTTATGCCAAGATTGATTGGTTATTTGACTAATTGGCTGTTCTGTCTGTTTTGTTATCGAGTTCACTGACCTCTTTGTTTAATGATGAAACACATCACATTGAAGTCTCCCTAGAAATTATATAGAATTAATTAGTGTCTTGGAATTTTTATTGTTCTTACACTAGATAATTGACCGCGTCTTCGTCCGCGTTGGAATTTTTTAATTTTTCGGGATAAAGAACGACCTATGTTTTAACTCAGCTTAAAAGCATAAAAGCTTATAAACTTATTAAAAGCTTATAAACTTTGATCTTCAGAAAGTCAGTTTTTGCCGATCTCCCTCACGCATGATTAGCGCCGTGGTCATAATATGAGTGCGAAGTTCCGGTTTCAATCCCCGGCAGGGTCAATTTGGGAATTTATAATTTCTGAATTTTCTCTGGCCTGGTTTTTACGTGGCTGGTTACGACCCTACCGGCAAAGACGTTTAGCGTTCCGGTACGATGTTGGGTAGAAACCGATTAGGAGTATGGGTTAAATATAGTTGCAGTACCCCTAAACTGGTAAGCCCGCTACTCACCATACTAGACTGCCGATAGAAGTGAAAACGATTTTTTAAATTAAATTCTTAAAATATAAACGTTAAAACGAAGGCATTAAGGTTTAATTACGAAGGTACTATATTTATATTTAAGACATTTATCATCGTAACAACGTGAGGTGTCGGTCACGCGTTTTCACATTTTTACCCCCTACCAAAAAGTGCTCAACGCGCATAAAGAAGTTTTCACTTCAAAAATAATAAGCGTGTAGCCGCGGGGCACGTCGCTAGTTCTGCACTATTTATAACCGAGCATGAATGCACTAAAATTACCGTATCAAAGCCTAATAAGTTGTAACTTGTCACATTACACTTATCAAGTAGCTCGTATAGTTGTCAATTATGAGTGAACGCTTATCAGATTGACGGCCTCAGAGACACCTTGTCCTTCCAGTTAACTGCTATAACGTTGTAAATTCAAGTGTTATTGTTCGAGTCGTTAATATTAACGGTTATAACCGGAGGCATGGCCCGGCTGATAAGTGACGATAAAAACTTGGAGGGAAGTTTCGTTGATGTGGCAACGTCTTCCCTGTAATTTTAAGTCATGAAAAAGTTAATCATATTATCATACTAATATTATAAATGCGAAAGTGTGTTTGTTTGTTGGTTTGTCCTTCAACGTCGCATACGGAGCAACGGATTGACGTGATTTTTGGCATGGGTATAGTTGAGGACCTGTACGCTTACTCTGAGTTTTTACATTGCAAATTCGATTGACGTAGTGAGCGTTCACTCACATTAGCGTCAAAGTAAAATGGACCCAAAAGCTCTGGCTTTAAAGTCACAAATTCAGCGTTTGGAGCGCTGGCTGTGAATAAATACACGAAATGATGAAATGAACTCTAAGCCAGTGCAATTAAGGTTCATTTTACTAAGCGTACTGGAGAGTGACATAGGCTACTTTTTATCCCGGAAAATTAAGGAGTTCCCGCGGGAATAAAAAGAACTTAAACCACACGGACGCGGGCCTCAGCTAGTTAGTTATACATACTTTACTAGCTGCGTGGACTACCCACGTGAATTAACGTCCCACTGCTGAGCACAGGCCTCCACTCTCATAGGAGAGATGAAATGCCTGGACTACACAAATTTCAAACCCCTAGTTTACCCCTTTAAAGGTTAAATTTTTACAAATACTTTCTTAGCGGATGTTTACGTTTTAGTAGTTATCTGCATGCCAAATTTAAGCTCGATTCGTCCAGTGGTTTGAGCTGTGCGTTGATATATCAGTCAGTCAGTCAGTCAATCACCTTATCCTTTTATTAGTGAAGTTCTATAATATTATATTATATTTATTTAGCTACTTGTATAGAGGCCACTAAGATAAATTAAGAAAAAAACTAATACTAATCATGTTTACAAAAAATACACACCGTCCAAGTGGTAATAAGTTAGGTTCTATTATGTATTCTGTGGTGCCAATCAAAACTCGACGAGAACAGCTAAGAAGCTACCCTTTTATTGCCGCATCCAACTTTCCCTTCATGATCATGGTAGAGATTTATGAAATGCTTATGTAGGAAGATTTCAAAGAAGCCTGCCCTCGATAGCGCAGAGTTATGAGCAATAAGTGCCGGTGTACATGAAGAATATGCTCTGTTTACTCGATATTGGTTCAGCCTTTATTAAGAACTAGGTAGGTAAGTAGAAGATTCTGTAAGCATGTCTGAAAGGTTAGCGCGATTTTTTTTAGGTAGGTACTGGATGAATGATGATGCCCGCAACCTTTTCTGTGTGGGTTAAGGTTTCTCGCGGGAACTCTTTATTTTTCCAGGATTATAAGTAAAATGTTCAACAGTACAGTTAGTGTAATAATTATATACAGGTAATCTCTCTCTCCATCTAAACTAGAGACAGAGAGAGATAGAATTAAACGCTTTTTTGTCACGTAAGTAGGTAAGCTCATAAGATACGCTTACTTTGGTACCTGACGCAAACTCAACTAACCCGAAGGGCACACGCTACAAAGAGTCAAGTCTATTTCAAACTAATGACATGTCATTACACCAACCAACGAGGAGGCGATTTGTTTGAGGTGCTATTGTTTCGCTCATCGCTCGCGCTTATGACAGAACGAGTGCAGGCGTGGTTACCGGTAATACATTACTGCTATTTCTTTGAAGTGGGCATCAGTCACCAGCAACAGAGCAAGGTTTGATGACCTCTCTGGCGCGCCATGTCCCTAAAAGGAGGACTTGGGTTTGATTTCCTGCTGGTTCCTGTAGTCATGTACCCTGTAGTCAATGTAGTTATAGTCACGCGAGACCTAAATATAGTTTCTCTAAAAAAAACACGCAGACTATGCGCTCGCTTCGCTCGCGAAATTGGATTGTACATGGTATGGTCAGGAGCCTTCATAAAAGGGACCAGCTGAACCTTATTCAGTGATGCCATCCCGGGCCTCCCACACACATTAGGTACCTATTACATGCATGCACTCATTATTATTTATTACATGCATTATTAAAGACATTACTACACATTTAGAGTGCAATTGTAAAATAAAAACCAGCCACTCATCTTACTATCTTACCTTCTTCTCCCATCTTATAAGACTGCATCATCATATTTTACCGCAGTCCAGGGCTAACTTGTATTGGAGTAAAAAGAAAAGAAAACCGAAATAAATATTCCTCTAGTCATTACAAAGATGATAAAATAATAACATTTCAGCTACATAATAAATATTTCGATAAACACATAAACATGTGGACAACATATTACATAAATTAGATTACACACGGCGTAAGAAGCGATCTATTTCCACGGTGGCATACGTCACGTCGTATTTATGACGGCCCCATTTATTTAACTCAAAATTTACCGCCACCGCCGCGCGCTCCCTAATAATTATAATTGATGACGAAATTTGCGAGCTTTTTGCGGAGATCTTTTCCGGCTATATTTCTTGTCGGGGGCACGATCCCATTGTTTCGCGGCACGACTTTTCCTTTTAAATTTTGTTTATATTTTAGTATTTATCATATGAATTGTATTAGGAATAGAAATCTTTAGTAGTGGAATTCGGTACAATGAACAATGAAATCCTGACTCCAAAACTAGGAGAACCCGTATCTGTAGTGCCAGTGCCTTCCCAAACATTGATTAATATTATCTGGTCCACTATTATAAATTAAAATATTTAATTAAGCCTTAAATGGCCGCAGTAAAGAAGGTTTCTTGGTGTTCTAGAATATTCTTAGGTTCCTTCTAATTCTAACGAACGAACGCGATGATGAAATCGCGTCATTAGTTGGGCAGTGCACCAAATGAGTGAGCGTAACAGAGAATAGAGGTAAAAATGTTTTTTTTTTTTTAATTTATTTTCTAGTGTGGACAAATAATAATAAAGATTGCCACAGAATAACGATCAGTGACCACATTCACCACTGATTGGTAACACTCTTCCCAAAATTTACCGTCACTGCAAGAACATCATAAAATTCAGCCAATTCCAACATTTGAGACTGTGAAAATGTTTGACGCAGGTTGTAAAATAGGGCTACACATTCGCTTCGATATGCCGGGAAAAAGTTGACCAATTTACGTTGTAAAAATCATTAATTTACAACCATTTTACAACCTTTCTCACTGCTAAGGGTCATTGGTAGAAATCTCTTATAGAAATATAGAAATAAGCGCTTCCTTGTCCACTATGTTTCCGTTTTTTACGTATTTTATAGTACTTTTTGGAACAAAATAAATGAAAACATTAATTTCCAAACCAGTGGAAACACGCAATTTACATCTCACAGTATTTCTTCATAACAGGAGCCCCTGTTTAATTTATAAATCGCTTCACGGCTGATTAAAAACTCTTTTGAAAAATTCACGACTCGAGTCCGCGTCGAGGCGACGGACGTCATTTGCATCGCCAGTGTACGACGCGACGTCGACGCGAAAATTAAAAAATAAATTTGGAAATCCAAACGCTTTTAGATGAGTATTTTGTTAATGTAATGATGATGAGGAAGAAAAGGAAGAAAGGAAAGAAAGTCCTTTGAAAGGAGAGAAAGTTCTTTATTTGAATTTAGTTAGTTTAGGTAAATATTATAGTTACTTTCTGATGCCCGCGACTTTGCCCACGTGAAATATGTTTTTAAGTCCCACGGGAACTCCATCTGCATTTTCCTGCATAAAAAGTAGCCTATAAATAGTAGATTATTAACCAAGGGGATAAAGCAGTGTCTTCTGTCGCGGGTGACGAATCGCGAGCGTAACGAAGGACTTGAGGTTTACTCCCGAGCGTAGCGAGGGTGTTCGCTCGCGAGGGATTTAAGACGAGTCCTGAGTGTAGCGAGGGATTTAAGTTCACCCAAGACTAAGACAGCTTTATCACCGAGGAAAATACTCTACTTTTCGTAGCATTTGCGAAAAAAATAACAATTTAAAGTAAAAGTTAACATTCGAAATATTGGTCCAATTATTGATAGAGAGAGTTACATTTCTGTTTGGTACATTTATTGTTGATGAGTTGATTTGAATATTTCTCTGTTCTTGCGTCTGAGAAACTGTTGAGAACATTAACTTATTTATAAAAATAAATTAAAATAAACTTAAAGGAAAAACGCGGCAAATTCCTAGACTAATATTTTTTTTTCATCATCACATTCATCTCAGCTCACCGAACAATCTATTTCGTGCCTTATCCATATACTCGACACTGGCGAAATAACCTGTGCCCCAGGGGCATACCTAAAAACCATCATCTGGGAATTGAATTGTTACCCACTCATGTTTAGTGTTGCTTAACTTGGAAATAATAAATAATTTCGCCACAGAAATTACGAAGAATTCGTGGATTGGACCAATTAAAACTAGTCTAGTATTTTATTTTCCTTCATTTCTCCACTTGTACAAGACTAGGCCTACGCCGCATACTAATCTGAACCGTCTCTTTTATAGTAAAGTCTATTGTTTTGAATCATCAACGGAATCTATCCTATAATCTGCCAGTTTTTTTAAAAGAAATCCTGAAGATATCGACGCAAAGTTGGTGATTAATCTTTCAAAAACAAAGTCATCCAAATTATAGGATTGGTACCTCAAAAATAATCTGCAGTCATAAAATGTTCGAATCATAATATCTAAAACCCTGATGGCGCTGAGGGAAGTAAGGAACTGGACAAACACAACGGGAGACGGCATCAGCACGGCAGAGTATCACACAAGGAATTACACGTCATAATAAAAATGACATCACACTTACATTTTTAATATACCAGGCATTCTAGTACAGTAGGTAGCATAAGCCTGTCGTAACCTGTTTATAGTTGAAGTTATATAATTAATAGGTAAATATTGTCATTTGTGAGGTACCACCATGACCTCACCTGATTGACTAAAAACAAATTGTGTACTTACATTGTCAGTGGTATTTACCACGACCCAAACCTCCCATTAGACAAGACTAGATTAGCAAAAATTCAGAAGTTATAAATTGCTCAATTGTCTCAGCCATGGATCCTCCCACTTGCTTCAACTACACACATGCGAAAAATCACGAGGATTTTACGTCTCTGATACGACGTGATTGAAGGACAAACCAACAAATAAACATTTCTCTGACAAATAAACACACTTTCGCATGTGCATCATGTAAAACTGTAATTTTAAAATACTTTAGTCCACAGGTAGGATTTCTCGCGTTTTGTCTGCCCCTTGTCTTGAAGGGAGGGAATCAGATAGGGCCCTCAATTTCCCGGACAAATTATGACGAACAAGACGCTCGGAATGATCGTAATGGGCAGTTGAAGGCGGCCGCGGGGGATCATAACTCCGGAGATAAGTGCTGCGAAGGCGTAATGCCGGTTATTAGCTTCCACCTTCGCCTGCCCGAACATGACTGTGCTTGTTTCTGTGAAACTGTTATCCTTGGGTGTTGAGTAGATACTGATTGGTATGGTATAGGAGTCTTGGTTCGGCTTTATTGCTATTTGTACTATCTCTCTCCATCTCTCTTATCAACCCATTGCCGCTCACTACTGAGAACGAGTCTTTGGTACGAGTCCGGTTTGGCCATAGTTCACCACGCTGGCCAAGTGTGGGTTGGCAGACTTCTCATACCTTCGAGAACATTATGAAAAAAATCTACTATCATTATTTTTCTTATATCCAATTCCTGTACATTACAATATTATATTTTGTAATTTTTTTTCTAATATAGGTAGCACTATCAATGTATAAATAATTTATTTATTTTAATTTTGTCTGCTATCACATTATTGCTACACGGATTTATAATTTAGCTAACACTCTGTAACATTAAGATATTTTTATCCCAAAAACATTAGGGTTCCTTCGGGATAGGTGATCAAAGCATTGCGAAGCATTTATTTAGCGATTATGAAATATAGGACTTGCCAATAGACGTAATATCCACGTCCCTTGTTAATTTTATGTTTGATCACCATTTTAAACTATCGATTAAAGTAAATAAGTGGGTACGTCGACTTTTGATGAATTCACAAGTTTTTCATGCAACATCCAAATGAGTTGCTGATTTGACTAGTTGTGTTGTTGTAAGTAGGTTTTTGACATTTCAGGTATTAAAATAGGTAAAACCACCCGTGCGAAGCAGTGTCGAGATATCAAGTAAATAAATAAATCCAATGAAAAAAGTGAACGATGAAGTCACATTAAGTTAAAACAAAAACGAAAAACCCGAGCGGCGCGGCGTTTACCTGATTGAGAGGGTTAAAAGTGCTGCAAATTACAGGCTGCGGCCCTGACGTGTGATTACGAGGCTCCATAACCAGCCCGAGCCCGCACGATTGACTTTAGAGCCAGAGGGCTTTTAACACCACACGGATACTTCAAGGCTACGACGTATTATCGGGCCCCTAACGATATATAAGAAAGGAGCAACTGCTGAGTTTCTTGCCGGCTCTTCTCAGTAGAACTTTCCGAACCGGTGGTAGAGTCTTTAACGTATCATAAGTGACACAAGTGGTCTTACATGAAATAAATAAATCATTTATCATTTATAATTATCGTGAGAAGTAAGCACGTTAGCCGTAAAGGACAAAAAAATAAACAATTTAAATCAACTGTAGTACCTAGGTATGGTTTATAAATTAAAGATTCGCAATCTTTCTACATTTGCCATTGCATAAATTTAAAGACTGTGTTAACAGCATCTGTTAAGTCGAGGTTTTTATACTAAGATGTTTTGCATGATGATGTTTTTCTTAATGACAAAGTTGCATGGAGGCAACCGGCTTCGCATCCAGCCAGCTACCCACAAGTCATTGTAATACTTACGTACCGAATGCGTTGTATATTATTAGATGCAGTTGCAAAATACTCGACCTCAAATGGATAATACTTTGATGGGCTTGCATAAACATGTTTCAAACCAAATGCATAATAGACAACAGATGGACAATAATAATATGCACATGCATCGTAATATCTCTGGAAATAACGTCAATATGGGCCTCGGTAATCAATTGAACAGTTCAACCGTTATATTACAGTTATGTATGTTACCGTTACATTTTTCTTTTTATACGACTGCCTGAAAATAGGAGTATATTGTTTTCAGGGTTCATGTATGTATGTATGTATGTATGTATGTAAGTTTGTATATTCCACCATAACTTCTATACGTTTGAACCGATTTTGATAAATGAGGTATCGTTAGAATCCCTAGCTTATTCCGGGTGACATGCGCTAGTAAAATTTTAAAAAAATTATGAGGTGACCATGGTCCCGCATTAAAGACTAAAGTTGAAAAAAAATATACGAAAATAAGATTAACTATATAATCATCATCTAGAAAATGATGAGTAGATTCCAAAAACATGTAACACTATAGTTCAATATCCCGAGTGACACAGGGCTATAGATTTTTGAAAAATTCAATACGGGCTACGGCAGTCGTATTTTTTAATAATTTTAATTATATTCACTTGTTATTAATAGAGCAACTGCTTCTGGCCGGCTCTTCTCAGTAGAATCATTTTTCCGAACGGGTGGTAGAGTCTACTTCTCACAAGTGCCACAAGTTGTCCCACGTGAAATAAATAAATAATTTCATTTCATTACACAGTAAAGTAACGGAAGTTGTAAGCTGTAAAGGTCTTCACAGAAAATTATTGAGTGGTACAAAATGAGACGAAATTACAAATTACTCTGGAATTAAAGTCGAAAACGACAGAGTGGTGGGAATGGGCTGTCATTACTAAAGTACATGACGGCCGGCTGTTGCCCGTATATCAATCTGCTATCATTAGGGATGAATCAGGGGGGGTTACCAGTGTTACCACCAACGCTTCAAGCAGTATTATTTCAAAATAACAGTTTTATGACGTACATATTATAAGAATTATAATTCTAAAAGACAAACTTCAAAAATAAATTAAAACAATACATACGGATTTAAGCGACGCGACGGCAGAGTCCCCTGGTGGCAAATTACCATCGCTTACAACAATATTATTTTAATATTGTTTCGCTCTTGAATCAAAAATCAAAATCAAAATGCTTTTTATTCAAATAAACTTTTACAAGTGCTTTTGAATCGTTAAGTGAATCGACCACTGGTTCGGAATGACATTCCTACCGAGAAGAACCAGCAAGAAACTCGGCGGTTGCTCTTTTGAAAAAAAATTAATTTATAATTTTATTAATGTATACATTATATGTAACCTCTGTCCTTAGCATTATACTGCAGCGAGTCAAATCCACGCTCTTTTGCCGTTTATGTAATCTTCAACGGTATAATAAGCTTTTTTCAGAAGCATACTTTTAATAGATTTCTTAAACTTGTGTGAAGGCAAGTTTGATAGGTTGTGGAATTTTGTTATGTTTCAGAATGGCAATCTTTAATTTAAGGGCCGTCAACATTTAGAAATAATACTGCTTTAAGCGATGGTAGTAAACATTGCATAGCTCGCCCTGGCCTGCATTGCTTAAAGTCTTCAAGTTTAGGTGTGGTGGTCTGCAGAAGGTGAAAAGGCTTCGATTCTTTCACTCACTTTAACCCGGGCCTACTCACTCCTGCATATGTGGCGTCCACCTTCTGGATGCCACTGGATTAGGTGTTTGATTAATTATAGATCTTAAATAAAACACTTGTTGTAGATCTTGGTGTAAGTTCCGGTACACGTCTGCTCGCCTTAGCGTTCAGCTAACAAGCGGGAGGAACGGGCTGCGTCTCCTTATTTATTTATTTAAAACTCTATACATCACATGGTATTGAGCCCAAGTCTTCTCTTAGAATGAGAATGGTTTGGGGATAGTCACTCACGATGTTTTCCTTTGCCGTTAAAGCAATCGATATCTATAAAAATGCCCATAACTCCGATTAGTCAGAGGTGGGTTCTCGGGGATTGACCCCCCGACCAACCGCAATGGAAGCCGAGCGTCTTAACCACTGGAGTTAATTTCATTGTAATTTTGTACAAAATTAGTCTTTCGTTTCAGATAATAAACTAGGTGACAAAAAAAAGCAGGTTATCTTCGAATATTTTCGAATTACATACTTATAAAATGTTGGTCATATATTCATTTACCTATATTATATTATTAACGGTACTTTTAAATGCTATTTATTCATTGAACTTTAAATAGAACAACTGATTAAAAGAGCATTTATTTTTAGCGTTCCGACTCTAAGTGGTGCCAAGCCTTTTTCCAATAATTTTATACAATTTGTACATAATATAAAGTACAATTAGTACTCCACACCATATTTTAATATTCTTCCTTCTTACTTCATTCTAGCACCTCGTTTTTGTCACCCTGATGTTAATATGGCATATATTATATTATATAATGTAATATATGGGTACAGAACCCTTTGTGTGCGAGTACGACTCGTAATTGGCCAATTT
Organism: Erebia epiphron; assembly: GCA_963932025.1. Taxonomy (NCBI): domain Eukaryota; kingdom Metazoa; phylum Arthropoda; class Insecta; order Lepidoptera; family Nymphalidae; genus Erebia; species Erebia epiphron. The sequence continues at coordinate 17,610,058 of OZ009960.1, forward strand.
CTATAGACGGTATGAACATTAACATCATAATTTATTCATTGAACTCTAATGAGAACATCTTATTAAAAGGGAATATATTTTTAATAAATTAGCAAAACGTGTGTGCGATAGTGATGAAAAGAAACAGGTTTCATGTTTCATATAAAGCCTTTATTCAGTAAAGTGGCCTTAAACACTGATGATAGCTGTGCTGTAGGAAATTATTTGACAATAAATTAATATATAATTATTTATAATAATAAAAATATAAGTGATACTAAATCCATATATATTGTATGTTGATTTCATAAAAATACAGTTACAATGGACAACAATGACAAACAAATCTCCAAAGTGAATGTTTTTACAATAACAGACAGTGTTAAAGAAAATCGTGACGGAAAAAAAGGAAACTATGAAATTGATTATATTGAAGAGTGTATAGGTGCGAGCGGGGTATGGCAAATCTGTGTGTCCCTTGCTATATTGACCCGAAGTATTGGCATGCTCAACGTGACTTCTTTAGTATTTCTGACTCCATTAACAGACTTTCTTTGTGTCGAGTTTTTGGATAATGTAACTATATCAGCAGTGAATGGGACTTGTTACGGGAATTGTGCTAAATATGTTTACCATTCGGAGGTCATGCAGAGTAATTTGATAAGCGATTTTGGATTGATTTGTGAAAAGGCTTGGTTAGCCAGTTTTTTGCAAACAATTCTGATGTTTGGTGTGGTGTGTGGTGTTTCTATTTTCGGATGGGTCTCAGACAGGTATCTGATTTGGCTTTTCGTTCGTCCGTATGTTTGTTACATTTTCAAATATGTTATCGATTTGAAATTTAGAACAATTAAAAAAAAATGCTTGCCCAACCTTCTTTCACATGAAGTAATTCAAAAAGAATATTACTATTTAACTGCAAAAGTTGTTAAAAGTATATGAATATAAAACAGATTTTTATTTATTTTTAAGCTTAAAAATTTAATATAATGGGCTATTCAAATTTTAAAGGGCGGTTAAACAAAATCTTTAGGAGCCAGCAATAGGCGGTTTTTTTGATATTGCAAATGATCATGGCATGTGGTAATCACTTAAAATTAGGTGTCCTGCCTGCTCGTTTGTTTGCTTTTCATATCATGTAAAAAAGCATATTTTATTCGTCTTCTAGTATCACGTCACCGTCACCCGTCGCTGCAATCGCACAGTACCTCTGTGAGAATGTGTTAATTTGTGTCATTTCATTTTCAGATTTGGTCGCCGGGTGGCTATAATTTCATCAACCCTCCTGAACATAGTGTCTATGTTACCCACATCATTCACCACCAGCTACTGGGCGTTTAGCGCTTTACGGTTCGTCACGGGTGTAGCGTCAGGCGGATCAATGATAGTTGTCATACCGGTTGTGATGGAAATAATCGGGAACAGATATAGAGAGTATGCAGGTAAACCAAATGGCGCACAATATATTGCCGTGCCTTTGATTGCAAACTCAGCTGGTGTTGACGCAGCCTAAAATGAAAGCGGAGTAACCTGTAAACTGTTTTGATTTTTTTCAAAAGAGCAACCACCGAGATTTTGGTTCTTCTCGGTAGGAACGGCATTCCGAACCAGTGTTAGATTCATTCGACTAAAGGTACATACACTTGTAAAAAGTCAATTTGAATAAAAATCTCTTGAATTTTGAATTTTATGGGGTATTAATATGTCACCGTAAGATTGCAAAGACCGTTAGATTGTAATCTAACCAGCGAAATTGTAAACTGTCGACAGATTACAATGAAATGCATTATTTTTCGGTAGATTGTAATCTGTTAGGTATATTAACCCGATAAAACCTAAGTGCACGGCCTGAAGCCGGGCACTACTTGATTCATCATCATCATCATCATCAGCCATCATGCATCCACTGTTGGACATAGGCCTCTTTTAAGTAGCGCCAACGTGCTCTTTCCTCGGCTTTCCGCATCCAATCGATGCCAGCCACCCTCCGGATATCATCGCTCCACCTCGCTGGGGGGCGCCCTACGCTCCGTTTACCAAGACGCGGTCTCCACTCGAGGACCTTTCGACTCCAACGTCCATCGGTCCTCCGACACATGTGACCAGCCCACTGCCACTTCAGCGTGCTAGCCCTAAGAGCTACGTCGGTCACTTTAGTTCTTTGGCGATCACTTCGTTCCGGACTTTATCCCTCAAAGAAATTCCGAGCATAGCTCTTTCCACAGCACGCTGAGCGACCTGCAGTCGGTGTACCAGTCGCGCTGTCAGTGTCCACGTTTCGGCACCGTAAGTCATTACTAGTAGGACGCATTGGTCAAAGACCTGACTACCTGATTATTTATGTCGAACCCTAACCTAACCTACAAGAAAGAGGCAAGAAAACATAAATACAATGAATATTTCAAAAATTGACACTCGAAACATTGAACGGTTCACAATCTGTTGACAGTTTACAATTTCGCTAGTTAGATTACAGTCTAACGGTTTTTGCAATCTTACGGTGACATAATATATTGTCAGCTTTGCGTTTATTGAATTGACATTTTGGAAAAGATAAAAGATTGTGTATTTGTCTAGTGATGAAGGTTTAATTAGGCTGATATTTGACTCATTCGATGTATTTCGTTCTTTGGCGGGGTTACGCCATATTGGAATAATTAACATAAATACATTTTGACGTTTGAAAGTCAGTCTCCTACCGGGAGACTCAGCGATTATTGAATACTATTGTGTTTAGATCGCAATTTGATTTAGAACTTAGCAGTAGCAACTGCAGTCTGATCAAATGATTAATTTATTGTTTTTGTGATTCTTTGGCCAAGTTTTATACTTAACTGTTTACATTAAATATCTTGTGAAACCGCTACGCGTTGTGACCATTCGCTCGTGCAAGTTTGAAAGAGAGTACAAACATATTATTTTAAAAGTAATTTTAATTATTTGCCCACTTCTGGAATTATGCTTACAATATATATCAGTTTACAGGTTACTCGGTTTTCATCTTAGACTACATCAACACCAGGTGAGTTTGCCCCACAGACCATACCATATATCAGTTTTACCCGCTACCATTTTAGACTGCATCATCACTTACCATCAGGTGAGATCGCAGTCAAGGGCTAACTTGTAGTGGATAAAAAAAAAAAAACTTAATACTAATTTTTCTCCTTTTTTCAACAGCATTCTGTTTTTTCCCTGACGGTATTGCCCAGGCGTCTCTAGCTGTGTTCGCATACTATTTGCCACTTTGGAAAAATTACTTACTGGGACTCAGTGTTACGTCCATTTTGATTCTGATATTAGTATGCTTTGTGCCTGAATCACCTAGATGGTTAGTATCTCATGGGAAGGTTGACAAAGCTGTGGAGATTATGTTAAGAGCTGCAAAAGTGTGAGTTCTGTTTGGTTTAACTAACTATTCCTTTACTTCATGGATTGTTTGGTTTTACTTTATGGATTGTACTGATGTTGGCTTTTCCTTTAATGTTGCCTATGTATTCGTGCATTGTGTATTCTGACTTGTGCGAAACATACGGTGCAATGAAGAACATAATGATTAATTTATCAAAATGTTAAAATAACAATTAAATCATGATTAAAATTGTATAACGTGCAGCTAGTCTAAATAAAATATCAAAAATTTTATATCAGACTATTCTAAAATTATCAGTTAGTAAATTTCTCCTAGATCTTTTGTACTCAAAATTGGAAAATGTTTAAAATAATCTAATATATTTATTCTTTATGATAAAGTTTTCTTTTAGAAATAAACTGAGTACAGAGCATATCAAAGACACAGTTTCAAGAAGCGTGGAAAAAATGAAAATTGATGAAAACCAGACAGTGAATGCGTCTTATTTAGACTTCTTCAAAGACAAGCGGACGATAATTATAACCTTATCGACATTAGTGATATGGTTCGTTATTGGAGTTACATATTACGGTATATACCAGTATACGACTTTCATCGGATCTAATGTTTACGTAACAGTTGTTATATTGGGACTGATTCAGGTAAGATACTTTAAAAAAAGTTTTAATTATTCAGCTATGCCTATTAATTTAAAAAAAAAAGTTTTGTTTTGCATAGCAAACGCTTAGGTTGGTCTCCTGAGTGATTACCGGCACCCATGAACATTTGCAGTACCGGAAGACCCGCCAATGCGTTGGCGCCTAATAACCCGATATTTTAAATTTAATTAATAGTGTTTTTTATTTTAATAGTGTCTTTTTCATTGTTTGTTTTTTAGTGCTTTTTTTTGCTATGTATGTACTATGTGTAACTTAAGTAATTTATGTTTAATATTGTAGCATGAAAAAAAGAATTGGGTAACTAATGTCTTATAGGGTACCTATGTCCTATCAATAAATAAATATATTATATTGATTCTCAAGTTCTTTTTTTTTCAGGTACCACTAGTCCCCATAGTGATAGTTTTGACAAAAATGTTGGACCGAAAACCAGCGCTCGCTGTTGCCCTCTCAACGACCGCAGTAACAATGATTGGTCTCATCTTCACTCCACCAGGCCATTGGTCCTCCACATGCCTAGGGGTCATAGGGTTTTGTGCCAGTGCTGCCACTTTTGGAGTAAACTATATATACCAATCGGAGTTGTATCCAACTACATTAAGGAGTATGGCGATTGGATTCGTCGCTGCTGCTGGAAAGATAGGTTCAATGGTTGCGCCCTTTATCGCGAATCTGTCCCCTATTTGGGTCCCCTCGTTGATATTCTCTGTTCTATCGGTAGTTGCTGTTGCGTTCTGTTTGTTGCTCCCTGAAACTAAGGGGAAAAATTTGAAGGATACTATTAATTAACGAAGTTAATCCAGGTTGTTTTGGTACCATAATCCATACTAATATTATAAATGCGAAAATGTGTCCGTATGTCCATCTGTCTGTCTGCTACGCTTTAACGATTCATCTACCGATTTTGATACAGGTTGCATCTTGGTGAAGGACATCAGGCTACTTTTTATTCCGGGAATTCAAGGAGTTTATCAACTCAGTATCATATCATACTAATATTATACCTAAATGCGAAAGTGTGTTTGTTTGTTGGTTTATTGGTTTGTTGGTTTGTCCTTCAATCACGCCGCAACGGAGCAACGGATCGACGTGATTTTTTAGTTGAAGACCTGGAGAGTGACATACGCTACTTTTTATTGCGGAAAATTAGTTCCCGCGAGAATCAAAATATTAAACCACTCGGACGAAGTCGCGGGCATCAGCTAGTCATCAATATTATCTAACTGGACGAAGTGGTCCCTTTGGCTACCTTCGTTGATAGTCTCTGTTTTATCGCCAGTTGCCGTTGCGTTTTTCTGAAACAAATAGAAATAATTTGTAAGATACTATTAATGCAGGATACCTATTAATATAATTGAACCGAACCTAACACAATATATATTTATACATATTATGTAATGTATAAATAAAATGTATATTTATACATATGTAATGTAAAAAAAAAATAGCCCGCCAACCCGCATTGGAGCAGCGTGGTGGGTCTAAGCTCTAATTCCCGCTCTCCTGTGAGAGTGGAGGCCTGTGCCCAGCAGTGGGACGTTAATAGGCTGTAGTGATGATGATGATGAATGTATAAATATATATTGTGTCTAGTATGTTTATATTATTTACTCAACGAATAATAATAACGTGTATTCTATTGTGCCACACTACCCTACACATCTCGCTCAATCCTCTCACCAAAGGTTGCCTGGTAGAGATTGCTCAGTAAGCAATAAGGCCGCCTTTGCATACCTAGTTATAGTTAATTTTACTCTGTATTCTTTTTCTTTCATGTGTGCAATAAAGTATTTATCTATCTATTTATCTATATAATATAATTGAATTGATTTGATACTTTAATATAAATTGATGTAGAATTTTATGATGATATAGCATGTTTTGTTGACTAAAATAAAAGATTATTTCGAGTAACTATGGACTCATAGAGGTAGGTACAGGCCCCGTATTAAACTAAGTAATATGTATATATTGAACTAAAATTTTAACTGAGCATATTACTAAGTTAAACCTTACTGTATGGTTTCTAGATCAACTGAAACCCTGCAGCATCATGCCTAGTATTAAAGATAAATAAAATATTCTAAATCAAAATGGTCCAGTGTTTTACTTTATTTTCTTTTTTATACCTATTGAACGCGTCTTCGTAAGCCTTCCACGCGACCACTTCAGAGACAATTTACAATTAGAAAAATCCTAAAACGTTGCCGTATATGTCGGATTTCCGATCTCATCGAACCCGGGACCTTCCACTACTAAGACCACAGCGCTCAAAAGCTCTGTTGTCAAAAGCTCGCGATAGGCGACATTAATGGGGCTTATGACACTTCTGTTATCAGCCCATTCATTATCACGTCTTATCAGAGAGTTATTGGTGCCGATAAGAACTATCGGTAGGTACAAGTACTCAGAAAAATTTATGGTGGCATTCATATTAATGACTTATTTTTTGATGCTATAGATGTTTATGTACCTTCAGATAAATAGTGGAAAAATCCTAGGTACCTATTAATATTTTTAGGGGCAATGATTTCAGGGATTTTCTTAACATAAATAAATAAATCATAAATAAATCATTTATTTTGCTAAATTGTGGGTGATAACAGCTGTATAAGGTAGAAATTTCTCGTACACAATCTACTGTCAGAGACAGTGTGCAAAAATTGTTACATTAAAATTTAAATACAATACATGTCGGGTATAAAATAAAATGAAAATTACATAATGGCCCGGTCCAAGTTAAGATTACTTAATTTTACAAAGAGCTACTTAATTTTACAAAGTTATTATAAATTACTATAATGTCAATTTAAATATTATTCAATAATTATGGATAATTTCATTATATTACAGATCTACCGCACACTATTGGGAATAATTTAATATAAAAAATTCTTTTTAAACAACCGACTTCAAACTCACGCGCCAACTTTACAACAACAAGCACACGCTATACAAAGTACTTATTTTATTGTTGATATTTTAAAAACCGCTCGACCGATTTCGATAAAATTTATATGAGACCACATGGAAAGTATGCCCTTTCAAATAAAAAAAGAATCATCCAAATCGGTCTACCCAGTCAAAAGTTCTGAGGTAACAAACATTAAAAACAAAATACAGTCGAATTGAGAACCTCCTCCTTTTTTTGAAGTCGGTTGAAAAGACATTTCTTTTTAATAATAAACATGCATTATACATACAGATAACACATCACATAGTCATAGGAATTTCGCTATCTCCGATATATTCGCTAACACTATAGTAGTTTTTTTTGTTGAGAATTGTGAAAATCACTCTTTTAAACTTTGTTATTGGTAGCTTTCTATAGCATTCTGGTAACTTATTAATTAAGGATATTGCCATACAGTAAAAAGCAATTCCAAAATTAATTAATTATATTTTCTTCTTTTGTTGTTAGTTTTCATTTTCCATCTTTAGGGCAGGCAAAGAGTCATCACCATACAGCCAATCCTCAAATATAGCTCTTTTATTTTATTTTATTGCGTGATAGGCTTGCGTTTGACGACAATCATGCTTAGTGCAAAGCACTGATGAGGTCTAGGTTGGAACGCGCTTGCCTAGAAGATGCCTATTCACTCTTGCCTTGAAGGTACTCAAGTTATATGTGGCAGGAAACACGTGCGCGGGGAGGGTGTTTCTCACCCTAGGCGGTTCCCACGTATAACAGAAAAAAAAACTGTTATCTGTGGTCCGCCCCTGTCAAAGAGGTCATAAAAAAGAGGTTAACCATCACATTGCGCGGAGCATTCTAATTCATGCAATTTGCCCATTAAGGCGGCTTGACACCGTGTGGGCCTCAAAGGCGCCGCGCCCGCCTTACCCTTGACGTGTAAATTGTTGAGTCAAGGGGATAAATCCGTCGGCGAAACAGTAGGTACCCTTAGTACCAGTTTTAACACTGCAATTTCGATTGATTGTATTCGAGTATTTTAATATTGGTATCTTCAGATCAAGAGTGAATAGGCATCTTCTAGGCAAGCGCGCTCCATCTTAGCTTGCTTCTAAAAAAAGTGAACACATTAGCGTCAAAGTAAAATAGACCGAAAAGCTCTTGATTTAGGCCCACGTCTTGTACAAGGCCGTTTTTGTATTTTTTTTATATCTGTCTTTTTCATGTCAACGCCGCAATAAACTGGTCAAAAAATTATAGCATCACAAAATTTAGCTAAATCAGTTTAGGCAAGTGCAAGTAGTTCAACCGTTTTAACGGAACGTTTTCGTTTTGAGGGCTGGCTGAAAATACACACATGAAATTGAGCTTCAAAGGCATGATTTTTCGAGTCATTTTACTTTGACGCTAATTTGTTCGAGCGCTCGAATACGATCATTCGAAATCTTATAACTGGAAACTGAGACTAAGGGCACTGTTATGCATCAATGATGCTGAAACAGGATGATTGTAGGACTGATTTTGGGACCGATTTTGATATTGACCAAATTAATGAGTAACCGAGAGTTCTACTTAATGTTTTCAAAGATGTGTGAAGTCTACCTAACCGCACATGGCCAGTGTGGTGGACTATGGCCAAACCTCTCTCATTCTGATAAATTAGTTCAGGAGGCTTCGTGTCCTCATACAACTTAATCTTATTTCGATCAAAGTAAAGTGAAAACAAGATAATAATGTCCTCCCGATCGGATTTCAGCCACGGTAGCCTATCTTCAGAGAGATTAGCCATCTGCGCGGGAGATATTATAGTGCACAAGTGTGTGCTCATACATAGGTGCCCTCTCTGTTCCTTTACTCTCATAGCTCGGTGGTCCGAAAATCCGACACGACCGGAGAAAGATCATGCGCAGGGCCGACGGCTTAACATGTTCTCTGAGGCACGGGGGTGTAACACCGCCAACTTCCTAACTCCAGGCTAGCACTGAGAATTTCTTGTCAGAAAAACCTAAAACTTGTTATGGCCTGACCCGGGACTCGAACCCGGGACCACGTCAGCCGCAGTACGCGTAATGGTTAAACATGCTAACCAGTAGACCAACGAGGCAGTCATGGAAACAAGATCTAGAGAGGGGGCAATTTGGCAGCCATCATCGAGCCAACGTCGATAAGCTAGCTCGTGATCTCGGACTGATCTCAAGAAGTTGAAACCTGTATTTTTTATCGATAACCTGTAATTTGGCAAGAGAGGCATCTCTTCGCAAAAGGGTGAAAACATTGGGTAGTACGCGTGGGTAATTTTTCATTAGATGACTCTCGAGCGTGCAGGTTTCCTAACGATGTTTTCCTTTGTTTATTTATTTATTTGTATATTTATATTTATTCTTTGACTAGCTGATGCCTGCGACTTCGTCTGCGTGGTTTAAGTTTTTTTTAATTCCCCCGGGAACTCCTTAATTTTCCGGGATAAAAAGTAGCCTATGTCACTCTCCAGGTCCTCAACTATACTCATGCCAAAAATCACGTCAATCCGTTGCTCCGTTGTGGCGTGATTGAAGGACAAACCAACAAACAAACACACTTTCGCATTTATAATAATATTAGTGTGATTTAGACTTATAAAAGCGCTTATGATAGTCAGATCGGTATTAAACCGGATGGGCGGAAGGTTAAAAGGTTAATAGTTTTTTTTAACTAACCCTGTTTTTAATTAGCCCACAGACTACTCATCAGCAGGCAATTGAACACTTGCGAAGGATAAGCCGACAACGCAGATATGCCAGACCACACAACACGCCGTACCGATGCACATCTACTGCGTGCCGCCACCGCGTCGCAGGGGACTGCATTGTGATTACGTGCTGCTAATGATTACTAGCCCCACTTGAGATGCACGGAGCGGCGCGGAGCGGCGCGGCACGTTCTATCACGCGTCTAGGCAAGCGCGTTCCACCTTAGGCTGCATCATTTGACGATCTCCGTGGCGCAGTGTGTAGCGCTGTTGTCTTAACGTGCGGAGGCCTTAGGTTCGATCCCCGGCAGGGTCAATTTGGGAATTTATAATTTCAGAAGTTTCTAATAACAAAGAGTATTTATTTAAAAAAATGTTAAAATTGGCTGCTCTGAGACAGCATTACTGCACGGCACACGCGATCGGCATTCAGCGAATCTGTTATCGGTAGTCGACTACTACGTAATAAAAACACGGGGTTGAAGAGCGTCTAGACTCTAGAGTGTATAGTAAAAAGTACTTTTCAAAATCTGAACTTTTTGAGTTTTTAAAATTCTGCGGAGCACAAAATTTTAGGTTATTAGTATTTTTAAATGAACCGTGTGTATCTAAAATCCTACAGAAAAACGCACAATTAAATCATTAACAAACAATATTTGTTTAATCGCCCACGTCCACATAAATCGCCAACCGACAAACACCCTGGAAGCGACCTGAATAACAATCGCTTAGACCACCGACAGCGAGCGGCGAACGGAATTTTAACTATAATTGTTTTTTGCGTCACCTACAGGCGACGTGCATGGTGGCAGCCTTATAGAATTAATATATCATACATTTCGTGCATGGAACTTTATTGAATTTTTAGTAGGTACTGAAGAATACATCAACACATTATATTGATGACTAGTAAGTCAATGATACATGGTAATGGTACTTTAGGTTTTGCTGATTCTAGTGGTAGGACCTTTACGACCTATCTGTAGGTAATACCTACAAGTTTATGAAATCCATTAAAAGTATGCTCCTGAAAAGAGCTTATTAGAGTCCGACAAACTTATCTGACCCGGTGACAGCGTCGCTAGTATCTATGAAAAATTAAATAAAAGCAAATACTAAACAGGCATAAAAATTCGTTCCGATTTGGCCACCGGGTCAGATAAGTATGTGAGAATTTTTAACCGACTTCCAAAAAAGGAGGAGGTTCTCAATTCGGCGCGTATTTTTTTTTTAATGTATGTCGGTGCATATCTCCGTACTTTCTGAGCCGATTTGAAAAATTATTTCTATCAGATGTTAGAAAAAGCTCTCGAGGTGGGCCCATAAAAAAATCTGACTCCAAATGTTCAACCCTGACACTAAAAAGTTTAAAAAAAAATTCTTTCCAAAAAACCCACTTCCAAAGCCACTGTAAAGTAAAAAGTAATTTTGATTTCTACACACTATGTGTCGGCCGGGTGAAACAAGGATAAGCAAAGTTGACGCATCAGGCTCGCCCGACTTCAACATAGTGTGTAGAAATCAAAATTATTTTTTACTTTACAGTGGCTTTGGAAGTCGGTTTTTTGGAAGGATTTTTTTTAAATGATAAAAGTGCCTTGATTTGAACCGCTCTAGCAATGCTTGGGACTGCGTTTACTTATCTTTACTTGTACACTTTAGCATTATTTTACTTATTTACAACTTTTTTTTTCATAATAACAATCGAGTATCTTGCTGGATCTCCTCCGAACCAGCGCGGCGGTATATTGACGATGCAACACCACTTGTAAAAGTTATTTGAATAAAAAACATTTGAATTTAATACCTAAGCTACTTACTTGTGTAACTTTCTCAATCCTATGTTAACAATGACACTGATAATAATAATCGAATCGTTTCCATTCGGGCTGGGTCCCACAGACCCAATAACCATTGGAGGGTCATTCTGCTTACGCTGCGTGAATTTTTACCTCTGATAACGTAGTACCCAGAGCGACGCCATGAAAGAAGCAATTCACCTAACATCACGAATAAATCGATGTGGATTTTGATCACATGATTAAACTTATTTGGTTTTTATTGTGTAAAGATTTAGTATTGCTACGTCATTTTGCATGTAATTTGGCTTTTTAATGTATTTTATGAATTTCTGGTAAACCATTCGGTATCTACTATCTACAGACTATAGGATCTTTAGCCTCAACCTATCATAAACATAAATCCTAAAATCAGACAGACTAGTAATAAACAACCCACTTCTAAACATGGATGTCCCAACAAAATAAGAAGGGCTTAGGCCATAATCAACCACATTGTCTATGGCAGGTTTCAGATTTCACACACCCTTTGAGAAATCTCAGGAATGCAGGTTTCCTAGCGATGTTTTACTAAAAATACAGTAACAATAGTGATAGTGATGGCCGGGTTCGAACCCCGGACAGTCTTCACACACTATTGGAAAAATATTTTCATCTTGCCTGAGATAAGGTAAGTTTATTTATATCTCTCTAGTCTGGATGACTCTTTTACCCGTATATGGAGCTGTGCAAACCTGCGCGGCAGGAAGAATCGTGTTTCCCATTTAACGCTAAATTTCATCTTGTGCAGTTAGTAGTGTGTTTTGGGCCTTACACAATATTAAGATGAAAATTGATCCAACAAACAAAACCCGGACACACAGACAGCTATACAGTAATAATAAACAAGTTTATTATCAATAAACGCGCGCTATAAACATCTGTAGCACGATTTCACCACAGTCAGTGTACGCCATGTTCTTTCTCAAGTTATTAATATAATATATTAAAGTTTACGAGGTCCCGCCAAAGCTGAGTAGCGACATGTCGCCAGACAAAAAGTAGTGACTAGCAGGCTTAGCATGCGCACAACGAAATATCTCGCTACGAGAGAGAGATGTTGTCGTTGCCGGCTAATTTTTCGTTTACCCTAACATGCATAAAATCCAAAATATTACGAGAAAAAAATAGTCGGCATGTAGGTAAGGGTTCGTAGAGTAAAATACCACAGGTAAGAATATTTACTTATATCTCTACTTTTGACGTAACGAGACAAGTCATAATTGTCTAACCATGTTAGCTTCGGTAGACAAATAGAGATAACAGGTAGACATAATTTTACTCGTCGTGCGCATGCTAGCCCTACTGCTGTAGAAGTTTTCTACGAGAGGAACACGAAGATCGTATAACCACAGTCTTTGCCCGCACGCACGGGCAACTAAAAGTTGTCGGGACTTAAACTTCATGGGCGTTCCATGCCGATAGAAAATTGCCGGCAACTTTTAGTTGCCCGTGCCCACGGGCTCTAAGGATATACGTTCTTTCCTACATGCGATGTCTAGATAGAACAACGCTGCGGGGTGATAGTGGCAAGACGGAGAGAGACCTTCCAAACGGTAGGGTACAAAATTCTGTCATGGTAGCACAAAATTATATTAAAAAAAATATATAGTGTATACAAAGTACTTACTGTGTGAATTTTAGTCCACAATTTGTTATTTGTATAGACGCTGGTCAACTATAATAATATTATATTATTATTAAACTGTATAAAATATAAAAGTGTTTGTTCGCGCCACCTATATATTAGTTGTCTGTGGTCGTTGTGACAGATGGAATACTTTGTGAACGTAGCTAGCTTGCCGCGCTTTTTGATAAAATCTTTTGGTTTGACAGTTCGAGACAGAGTTCAGATTGGTTTTTGGCTAGGCGGGCCGGCGCCTCGAATTGTTGATTGTAAAAATAAGCTTTTCTTTGTAATCCGTATTGTTAGAACCTCGCTATAGCTTAAGGTTCCCGCGAGAAATTAGCTTCTAGTTATTTCGGTACTAAATAAAGACTTACTTGTTGTACTGAGTGACCATAGTTGTGTGGCCACGTTGACACCTGCCGGCTGCAAACTGTGTATAATTCCGTAAATAGTTAACCTAAGCAGCTTTTGGACGAACTTTGAGCGCGGTGCTGTGTGAGTTGTGATTGACGGTTTTGAAGCCAGAAGCCACAGGCCGAAAAGCAATACCTTCTCATTCCTGACCTTTCCTAACCTTTAACCTACATTCTTCCTTATCGAAGATTCAGTAGGCATTTGGACTCCGTAAGTACGTAGTATAGTTTTCATTATTGTCTTACCACCTAAGTTTACCCGTAATACAGATCTGTTCGACTGGCACAGAACCCAGCGAACCGGGGTCGCCTGGTTTCCCATGGGCCCGAATTAGGGACCTAGGTCTGCATCGCTGGGCTGGCTTGAAGCCCCAACAGTGTTCTTTATGAGATGAAGATTGCTGAAAGCTCCAGCAACAAGTTTGTTTTCATTGAACTTCGGACGGCGACAGGATAGAAAGTCATGCAACAAAAAGTTGTTAGTCTGATTTCAGGATGAATGTTTACGAGTTATGAGGGAAGGAACCGACAGTTGCTTATGTCGCTCACATTGGGCGTTAAATCTTGTAATGGCTAGCTTTATTGCCGTTTTATTGACTGCGAAAGCGGTTCTAGAGTCATAATATCACGTCATCACTATCACTATCAGAAAAATCCAGACTAATATAAAAAAAAACTGGCCAAGTGCATGTCGTGCCACGAGCAATGTAGGGTTCCGTAGTTGCCCGTCACAATATGCGGAAGATGGTCGACTACTACCTACTCGTTAGCTTGTAAAGCCACTTAGCTGCGATAGTTTTCTTCTTAATTTCTTTAAATATACTACTGCCATGATTTTGTTACATTAATAAAAAAATCGTTTCCCACGAATATAAAATTTTTGAAGTTGAACTATCCAACGATACCCCTCAGCACACCATGGGATAGACGAGAAAAAGACCAAGTGAAGTGAAACTTACAAGTTAACACAGCATGGACTAAAACAAAAGCAATAAAAATAATATTCTATAATAAAATTAATTTAAAACTGACAACAGGTAGGGCTACTTTTACACAAATGTGACGTTTATTTACTCAATATTACCATTCGATTACCGCACATAATATTACCCAACGGTAATTCAATAAATCCTGCAAAAACCGCTTATAATGGTGCCTTTCCACTGAAGGGAAGACAAGAGCAGGCTGAATTTGTAAACCATAAAATACACAATGTACAAAATACCATACTTATCTACTCTGTCCAGCTGTGGACACTGGTTGAGGATTCCCTATATGACGTTTTAACCAATGACTCCTTAGGTTAGTCCTATGCCATATTAAATGTAATCACATAAATGCGCTGGATTTTGAAAAACATCCTTTCTTATTTAAAAGTATTTCTACGTATATTTCCAAACGGTTTTTGCGAGACTTATCTACCTGAACTCGCCTACAGCGTTCTTACTTCTTATTCTCAACCAAAAACACATCCTATACTATATTGAGTTGTGCCTATAGGTACGTTTTTGTACCTCCGACAACATCTAATTTTGCTATAGAGTTTGGTTTTTGGTCTATATTATGGCGTCAGTACTATCATCTATTCTGTGATAGACCTATCCTTACACATAGATGGCTTTGACAGTGGAAAAGTACCCTAAACGGGGCATTATAAATGCCCGTAGGTAAGTAGGGTATTAAGCTGCGCGGGCGCACCGCGAGGCCGTCACATTTGTTTCTTTATTTATGCCGGGCCAATAAGGCCTACATTCAAATAGTTCATTAGGCGAAGCGCAGACATATCGGGCCCTTTATATGCTGAGTCCGTTGGTGTACTTTATTTAACTGCTTCTTGTTGAAATGGGTATGGACACACATGCTCTAAGTTCGGCTAGCAGAAACAAAAATTTACCTTCTACGTGAAAAAAGCTGACTAAATGACACATCAACCAATAGCTCAAACCACTGCAGTAGGTCTAGAAAGTTTAAATGTAAGATCTCTCTATAACGAAGATATCAGAAAGACTATGAGGTAAGGAATCTTCAAAATTACACGACTGAAGTCCAGGAAAAATCTGAAAGCAAGAGAAAATGCTCGCTCATAACCTCTGAGTCAATGCTGATGAACCACAATCCAAGTCATGACGAGCTTGTCTCCATAGAGACAAGCTCGTTTTGACTTGGATTGACTTGCCTGTAAGAATTAAAGTTATATGTCGCAGGAAACATGGATGTAATGGCGTCGAATTTAAACTTTAGTGGTGCGTCCAAGCAATGATAAAGAAAGGCCATTTTTTGCATGTCGATTTAATAATTTGAGGATGTTTATTAGTAGAATTACTTATTACATCATACTCTTTCTATACTTGGACATTTATTATGAAAAGCTTGATTAATTGTTACTTGAAAAGTATTATATTTTTTTCTTTATGTAATATATCCTATACCCTCACTATATTACTATATCCTTTTGCTTTTACTAGCTCTGGTTTTTACTAAGCCCTACCAGAATAATACACTTCGCCAATGTTGAGCTACCGATAGATTTCTCTACATGGCAATAGTCGTTAGCTGTAACAAGATGTATTGTAAAGGCGACGTAACAATTTTTTTTACTTAATCTGTTTATTCTGTTGAGCTACCGATAGATATAAACATGGCAATTGTAGGTAGTAGATACAAGATGTAAAAGTAAATGCGACGTAGCATTTAAAAAAAAATATGTCAGCTCTCGGTTTTCCGTAGCCGTGTGTAACAGCTGTCAGGCTGCAAATCATTGCGTGACGTGGATATATACGAGCATCTCGCAATGGGAACGGAAAATCATTACGGCGTGTACGGGCCTTACGTGTGTACGCGGCTTAAATTACATGCCTACTGCTAGCACGTGACCGCTGCTTTGCCTGCCGAAGGATGCTACTGGTGACTTATTATACCCACAAACTTATTTGACCCGGTGGCCGAAATTGGAACTAATTTTCTTGCCTGTTTAGTTTTTGTTTTTATTTTATTTTTAATATAGACGCAAACACCGGGTCAGATAAGTTTGTGGGACTGTAACATTGTTGTATTGTGACAAAAATGACAACAATTTTTAATTTCTGTATTTGTTATCCTTCAAGACTATAAAGATGAAGCTCGGCGTCTTCGAGGTTAATTTATGAATCTCTTGGATCTTTCCGGGATAAAAATTATTATCCCATGTCCTTCTCTATGTTCAATATCTACTCAATACGGCCCGTTCTTCTGACTGACAGACAAAACATAAACTTAGGTCTGCCCGTTACTTCGTCCGCATGGATTTAGGATTTAGAAAAAACTAGCTAATGCCCGCGACCGTAGATTGAGGTTTTTTTGTTCCCATGGATACTCTTTATTTGTAATAATCCAGACTACGAGTTTAATCTATCTCTGTGCCAATTTTCATCCAAGTCCGTTCAACCGTTCTGGCATAATCGATTAACAAACATCCATCCATCCATACTTTCGCATTCATAATATTCGTATAATAGACAAAAATCTGAAAAAAGCTTATGTATTTTCTCGGGATGCAACAGTAAGTATCACAATATACAAGCGTAAAAGTTTTGACCTACTATGGGTATCGGTTCATTTTATAGTTTCCTATAATCTCTATATAACTATGCAGGAAGAGTAAAAACCTGTGCTAAAAAACAATAAATCCCATCCAATCTGTGCACGCTCGTCACTAGCGGGCAGTGACTAGTGATGGGCGATCGGCGTTAAAAATAATCTCGATAAATCGAGTCGGAGATCAGAGCGTGAACAAATCGGCCCCGCGCTGTACACTGTGCACGGAATCTGGGGACGGATGCGGCAAAAATTAAAAGTTTGTAGGTTTTTTGTTAGATTCGTAAAAAGTTGTGAAAAGGAACATACATATTATGTAAAAATAGAGCTTTGGAAAAGGGAACATTAAAAACACTTTGGCATCTTTTATTAAATACTAGATGTTGCCTGCGACTTCGTACGCGTGGGTTTAAGATTTTGAAATACCCTCAGGAACTCTACGATTTTCTTCTGTATCCTATCTTCATACCAAATTTTGTCAAAATCGTTCGAACAGTTGGACGAAGCAGATAAAAAGATAGATATACATAAAGACACTTACGTATTAATAATATTACTATCACAGAGGTAGTATAACCTATAGAGTGCGTGCTTCTAAGCAAGAACAGTAGGCACCGGTAGGAACATAGCATTGTTCCGTCAGCAAGCCCTTTAGTCAAAGGAACGCTAGCGCTGAGAGCGCCCATCGCGAACTCGGGACCGAAATTCCGTTTTTAAACTGGAAAAAATGGTTAAATGTGTCATAGAAACATGCAAACATGATTCTCGTTATCATAATAAACATAATTCCAACATCACATTTCACCGGTTAGTCGTATTTTTAAACTTTCATGTAAAATAGAAATACGTGTCGCGGGGGTGATACAGACGTGGGACGCAAGGTAACATAATACCGCCCGCACCGCCCCGCAACCCCGCTACGATAGCCGACTGTTCACCGAATCGAATAGTGATGTGATACATTCGACTCGGGCGCCGTCACAGATATCGGCGTTCCCTGGGATCACAACAGAGAAAATTGATAACAAAATTTAAAAAAGTTAGCGGCATAGGTTTTGAAATTCGTTATTGTTGATCCGATTTCGTTCAAATTAGGATTCAATGTCAATTTAGGGTTCCATGAGATCATAAATCTTAAAATTCAGCGCCAGATTGAAATTCTTTGTTAGTTGGGAAAATTTTCTTCAAAATCGATATATTTTGGGGTTCCCTGAGATCACAAAAGAGGAAAATGTACAAAGACAGCGCCATATTCAAATTTTTTGTTATCAGGCCGATTTCGTTCAAAATCGATATTTGGGGTTCCCTGAGATCTTAAAAGAGGGAACTGTTACCAAAATTAAAAAAAGCCAGCGCCATATTGAAATTCTTTGTTATTAGGCCGATTTCGTTCAAAATCAGGGTTCCCTGAGATCACAAAAGAGGTATCTGTTACCAAAATTGAAAAAGGCCAGCGCTATATTTTTTTGTAACATAATTTTGGACAGAAACTAAAGATAAATACTAACGTAAGTATGTTATGAAAGAATGTTTATTAAATTCAAAGAATTTATTTTCGATAATTTTATAGTAAAAGGATCAAACTTATACTTTTATTTTATAGTAGCACATTAAAACACAGGTTTGCACCTTTTCTGTAAGAAATGTATTTTATGCATTCGATATACATCGCATATATATCAATCCATACTAATATTATAAATGCGAATGTGTCTCTGTCTGTCAGTTACGCCCAACTATTTAAGCGATTTTGATTAAATTTGATATCGAGATAGGTTACATACCGGGGAAGGACATAGGCTACTTTTTATCCCCGAAAATTGAAGAGTTACCGCGGGAATAAAAAAACAATCCACGAGAACGAAGTCGCGGGCTTCAGACTAACGGACAGACAGAAAGACACACTTTCGCATTTATAATATTAGTATGGATACACGATCGATCATTAAAAGACATAACGGCTAAGTCCGCGTGGAATACCTAAGTTTTTTTTAATTCCCACGGAACCGCTTTAATTTTCCGGGATAAATATCACGTCCACGTCCTCAACTATACCCATTCAAAAAATCACGTCTTGCGTTGCTCTATTGAGGCGTGATTGAACAGACCAACAAACAAACACACTTTCACATTAACAATATTAGTATGATAGGGTACAAACAAACACAAACAATAGGTACCGTACCGTTCAGATGTATTTTATCGACTTCGCACTTGCAGCGCACTATTGCCCATCCCTATTTTTTACATGTCTATGAATATTAGTAGCTATAGTTCACTTGCCTACGCCGCGCACAAGGAGTGCGGTGCGATAGTAGTACTCTTTACCTTATACTACCTCTATGATTACTATGGATACATACATCAATCGATACAATTATCCAAAACAATTATTTTGTATTTTATTTAGAGTAATTGGAAAAATATAAACCATTTTCATGAGTCGCAAACCGCGAAGGAAATGGGCATGAAATCCGATATACCTAGGCACAAATTTCTAGTTAGGCAAACCACCCCCTGGCAAAATCTTTAATAAAATAAGTTTTCTGGTATTGTAGAATATATATATGTGAGGTTTTTGTAAACATTTTTGACGCGAATATATAAATAAATTGAAATTGAATAGACTAGTCCCACAACGCATTCATCGTCTACATTGTAACATGATAATATTATGTGAAACGACAAAAATGGTAATTATATTTATTTGGCACGTCAATTTTTTTAAAGGAAAGTGCCATACAAGGTGTTCCATAACGATGCGACGGACAAATTAATTCTACATTAAATTAATTAGTTAAAAACATAATTATAGCAATTAAGTTTTATGCGTCCGTTACATCTATCGTATATTAGCAATTAGTACATTAAAAGTGCCTCGTTAAATAATAATTTTTATTTCTTACAAATTTAAATGTTGTTGGAATGTTAATTAATAGGATTTATTTAGAACATTATGAGCATTTGGAATGCTTAATTGCTTTTTGTTAAGTTGATAATCATCTAATTAATTTGAATGTTCAAAATTAAAATACCAGTAGGTATGTATTATGTAGTAAATAAAATGTAGGTATGAATGTTCATAAAATATTTACTTAATGATCTAGTTATGCACTTCTGATTTTGAGCCATTAGAAAAATTCCATACATTGTTTTTGTAACCATTCCATGTAAGCAAGTATATTATAATCACCGATATATATGTAGGTACTAGATGGGCCCTTTCATAGAAAAAGGTCGGGCGTCCGACTTGCTGAACACGTTCCTCACCTGTCATAAGCTTGACTTTGTCCCCGTCGTAGCGCTGTCACGATGGCTCGTTTCATTTCGTTTTCATAATAATAGCACAAGTAGATAGAGGTACCTCATGCTAATGTTACGGTACTACCTTGCAAATAACTTGTCCATATCAGTATCTCTCGTTGTACCATCGTGATTTACTACGGCGCGGTGCGGGGGGGTGAGGCGGTGGCGCGGCCGGAGGGGGGGTAGGGGTGCACTCGACTAATAAAAAACACCCCGACGCCCTCCTGACTGATGCGACAATTAATTTAATCCCATTTCTCTGCGTCTTCCGACCTGTCAGGGCTGGCGGTGCTGAGATTTTCCAAATACTTCTATGAATTTTATTTTAAGGTAAGTATAAATATTACTTAGAAGGTTTAATATAAATATTAATATTGTATTTAGTAAGATGATGTATCATGTAGGTATAATCTTAACTTTTATTTAATACTAGCTGATGCCGGCGATTTGGTCCGCGTGTTTTGAGTTTTTTGTTTCCCTCGGGAACTCCTAAATTTTCTGGGATAAAAAGTAATAAAATGTCATGTGGGATAAAATGTCAATAATCACGTCGATCCGTTGCTCCGTCGCGGCGTGATTGAAGGACAAACCAACAAACAAACACACTTTCGCATTTATAATATTAGTATGATTATAAACATGACAGTTACGATTTAAATAAAAGATAGTAAAATTAAACGAATACGACGTGTTTATTATATTAATTAATAACCCTTACATTGTCTAAAAGTAAAACCCAGTAAAGAAATCTTTTATTTAATATTGAGAAGGATACTTCCCCGGAATAGTTACTCTACGAATTCAGTGTAGACTAATTCCCCGAATTCTACACTACGGGACGTCTACATAGTACCTACTCTACGGGGTACATCCTATCTCTGTACCAATTTTCCTCAAAATTGATCGGATGGATGGGCCGTGATAGCGCACACATAAAGACACACTTTCGCCTTTAAATTATTAGTAAGGCTTAAAATACTCTAGATCAGTGGCAGGTGGCAGCCCTGGGAGGCGCGAGACGTAGACATCAACGCGGCAGGCGGCTATTAAACAAGACTAATTGAGCGATAAATTTCAGACGGGAGGCGACATAAAAACGCGCGCCGGAGAAAAATCCTAGATGAAGGAATATTGAAAGCGGCCCGCCAATTGATTACTGTCAATTAAGCCTGCCACTCGACACGTCCAAAACAGATGCCAACACTACCAGTGTAGAACTGTAGAGGTAAACCATAGAGTAGACCTAGCAGTTTTTTCAACTTTTTAACTTCTGAACACGTCATAGTGATGGGAGTATTGAAAACCGACAAGTAAGTAAGTAAAAACACTTTATTACACACAAACAAAGAACAGAACAGCGGTGACACGAATCGTGACTACGTTTACGGTGTAAAGGTGGCAATCACTACGAGTGATCTCGAGATTGGTTGCATAATGACAGGTTTTTAGATATTCTTATCATTATTGGTCAAGTGACATAATATAATGATGACGGATCAGATAAGAAAAAAATAGCTCTAATGGATTATGGAACAGACTTTAGATATGTATAATACTATCTAGTGGATAGATAGATAGTACCTTGTAGGTATCTACTATGATGTCAAAATTGTACTAGGTGTTTAATACAAATTAATTATTTTTAACCTGCATTGCAAATGCGAGTTTCAATGCCTGTCGAGCTACCTGAAACTAGTCAATTTCAGACGAATACGTCACTGAATACGTAGCAGCCCTCCTTTTAATCCTGTCAGAGTATCTTTATATAGTTATTATTATTATTCTTGATTTTATGGCTTATGTTTGTACCAAATGGGTACATATTGTACCCATTTCGCCTCGCCAATGACGCGTGGAATGGAGGAGTCACGGTCTTTATAATATAGTTTATTTCAATCCTTTATAATAATTGTCATTTTACCCATCAACTAAACTGACAGATATGATATTTGTAAACAACAACCTTACAACTAAAATAAATAAGACATACAATTATTATAATAAAACTTATATGAAAAATAGTGTGTGCGCCACGGGATGAAACACGATTTCAGATTTGACGAACTTCCCCCTCGTCTGAAATCGTCTTGTTTCGCGCGGAAATCATCTAGTTATTTATGAAAAAGATAGTAAAATTAAACGATTACTAGCTGATGCCCGCGACTTCGTACGCGTGGATCGAGGTTTTTTGGTTCCCGCGGGAACTCCTTAATTTTCCGGGATAAAAAGTAGCCTATGTGCTATTCCAGACTATATTCTATCTCTGTGCCAAATTTCAGCCAGATCCGTTCAGCCGTTGGCGCGTGATTGAGTAACAAACATCCATACATCCATACATCCATCCAAACTTTCGCATTTATAATATTTATTAGATTAACAATCTGGCCACCGCACTAACTTTGGCTACAGCCCAGTAATGATAAGCTTTACGTCATACTTCATAGAAGCGCTGCAGTCTAAGTTAATTAAAACAAAATGGTGACTAATAAATTATTGCTCTAAACTATTAACTTATTTTATGAGCCGTGACATGAAGCACAGTATTTATTGCGTGTCTCCGAAATTTATAACATCTCACTGTTATATCACTTTATTTTATTTTGACGTAAAATAATTAAGTGTGTTTTAGTTTTTTTAGGGTTCCGTACCGAAAGTGTGCCAAGCCTCCGTCCGTCCGTCTGTCTGTCTGTCTGTTTGTCAGCGTATCTCATGAACTGTTATAGCTAGACAGTTGAAATTTTAATAGAGTGTGTATTTCTGTTGCCTCGATATCAGCAAATAATAAAAATTTAATTAAATCAAAAAGTTGCTTTTTGGGGGCTTTCTACAATATAACGTGATCTTTTCGGCGTATTCTCGGCATCTTGAACTGTAATAGGTACGGTACACATTATATATTTTCAAAGAGTGAGTAATACTACAAAACTTACTATAGCAACAAATGATGAAAATAAAATAATAAAGTCATAAATTATAGGCAGTCTCCCCATAAAAGATACTTGTTTTTAAAATGTACATAGTGCTTAATCTTGTGCGATGGTACGGAACCCTTCGTGTCTTGGTCGAATTTAAAACTAGATTTTGTCCTTAGTTTCGCTCAGGTAAAGTTAGATTTTCATATCAATACAAAAGCCATGACTTCTTTCGCCTTCTCACCACTCTTTTCCCTGCAAATTAATCCATTATGACCTTGTATCATGTTGCTAAATAAGCATGAGTACCTTCATACTAGGAACAACATATTTTATGATCACTTCATCGCTTCGATTCTCTTTATTAGGGTTCCGTACCAAAATGGTAAAATGTAACCCTTATGGTGCGACTTTCTCCGTCTGTCTGTCCGTCTGTCCGTCTGTCCGTCCGTCACACTCGATTATTTCAGTAACTACGAAAGCTATCGACATGAAATTTGGAATAGTTGTGTATATTAGTAGCCCAAAGACACTGGAATTAAAAAAAAATTTGAAATTATTTTTGTTCTTATTTAAAAAGGGGGGAAAATCTGAGGGTTGAAATTTAAAAGTGAGATAACTGTACTGTGTGGGGTATCATATGAAAGGGTTTACTTTGTACATTCTAAAACAGATTTTTAGTTATTTTTAGTTATGATAGTTTTGGATTTATCGGGGAAAATGTCTAAAAAAATACCTTTCCCCCCCCCCCCCCTTATCTCCGGAGTTTACCAATCGAAAAATTTGAAATAATTATGGTCAATAGGAATTTACGTATACTTTACAGGAAAACTAAAGCCAATGCTCTAACTAGCATAGTTTTTTTGATATTAACAATAAACCTCTACAAACAAAGTTAGTCTTGCGGTTCATTAACAAAGGTAATTATTTATTAATAATGGTACGGAACCCTTCGTGCGCGAGTCCGACTCGCACTTGCCCGGTTTTTTTTTTCTTTTAATGTGATAATACATTATTAACCCTCTATTGTAAGAGTAGCTCTATATTTTATTTAAGCTTATTGGCACTTTTATAGGACAACGGAAATCGGCGTGAACATTAATGTCAAAATAACCATATTTTGGCAATTATTCTAGATCAACGGATTTTTATACAGGCATTATTCGTATTGTGCGAAATCGAACAATGGCGTTCCCACTTGTATTGAACATGACTGATTGCACATTGTTCGAATAAAAGCGAACATAAACATTCGATAATAAAAGACCTCCCTAAACTAAAACCTTTTTACATGCTAAGCTTCCATCGCTACTTTTATTCATCATAAGATTATCGAGTTTATACAAAGTGCGCAACGTAAGTTGAATGTATAAATATGACTGTACAAATAAATAGTGGTGTACCGTCGTCGCGTCCGGGAGCCGTGTCGATTAATAACATTTACAAGATGAAAGCCATCGGTATAGTTGCGATGCGCTCCAGAAATAAAAAGCAGCTTTACTCCATAACTCAGCTGGGGAAGTTAGGGTGACATTATGCGGATTTTGTGCTGGAATATTGTCGAATGAACTTTGAAAATATGGAAGAATAAGCAAGAAAGAAAAAGATGAGAAATATGAGTTTCTTGCGACGCTTTACGACTCATTGACGATGGTTACACCGCAAGCTCACGTATATTATGAGTTAAGAGTTATCACACCACGTTTTAAATTACGATATTTGTAAGAAATCATTCAAAAATTATATGTAAGTAGATGATTCCCGCGACTTCGTCCGCGTGGACCAAGTTTTTTCGATTCCCGCGGGAACTCTTGAATTTTCCGGGATAAAAAGTAGCATATGTCCTTTCCCGGGATACAGCATACCCCTGTACCAAATTTCATTAAAATCGGTTGAACAGATACATTTTTTGATTCCCGCGGGAACCTTTGAATTTTCCGGGATAAAAAGTAGCGTACGTCCTTCCCCGGGATACAACCTATCCCTGTACCAAATTTCATCAAAATCCGGACCGTGAAAGCGTAGCAGACAGACAGACACACTATTTTTACCATTTATAATATTAGTATGGATTCTGCCATAGCAACTTTCACTGCTTTAAAGTTGCTACGACGTTGAAGTAACGGCCGCTTAGATTATTAGAAGATGCATCCTTCTTTAAATAAATGCGAAAGAGCGTTTTTTTGGATATCAAGTAATAAATATTATAAATGCGAAAGTTTGGATGGATGGATGTATGGATGGATGTTTGTTACTCAATCACGCCCCAACGGCTGAACGGATCTGGATGAAATTTGGCACAGAGGTAGATTATAGTCTGGAATAGCACACAGGTTACTTTTTATCCCGGAAAATTAAGGAGTACCCGCGGGAACCAAAACACCTCAAACCACGCAGACGAAATCGCGGGCATACGCTAGTTACATAATAATTAAATAATTAATTGGAGATTGACAGAATAAGGCTCCTTTGTATCTTGGGACATCATACAGTTGTTATTGTTTAAAACTTTGTCCATGCGGAAAAATTCGAGGGTATCATCTAGTTACACACAAATATTGCATATCTGACATATAAATGTAATAAAAGAAAATTGTGACTGACTGACTTATCTATTAACGCACAGCTCAAACCACTGGACGGATTAGGCTGAAATTGGGCGTACATCTAGTTATTATAGCATAGGTTTCCGGAATGAAAGGATTTTTGAAAATTCAATCCCTAAGGGGGTAAAATTGGGAGTGGGGGTGGGTAACAGCGAAGCTGAGGGAAAAAGCTAGTCTGCACTAATATTACAAAGAGGTAAAGTTCGTGAGATTGTGACGTTGTAGGGGGTAATCTCTGGATCAACTGAACCGATTTTGGAAATTCTGGTAAGAATAGAAAGCCACATTATTTGTTAGTGTCATAGGCTATATATTAACCTGGAAAATATGGGAGTTCTCGTGGGAATTTAAAAAACTTATTTCACGCGGACGAAGTCGTAGGATCTGCTAGTCGTTGATAAAGTATTTATGTACTCGTATATTATACAATAAAGCAACCAGATAAAAGTCATACTTATTCAAAGGTTAATTGGATAAAATGAATTACAGTTACACTAATGGTATAAACTAATCATATTTATTTATATCCGGGATCACAATTAATCGTGGTGGCATTAGCGACCGCATGAAATATTATGCTGTGTGCAGCTAATAGGTGGGACGGCGTTAAGGAGGGCATAAATTAGTCGATGTTGTGACGCCGCACTCGCCGACCATCTGTTTGTCGATATGTCACATCACTACGGAACTCTATGGAGCTGCTAATGTTAATGTGGATTTATGTTGCGCTATGATTTAGTGTCACATTTACTGGAATTGCAATAGTGTTAAGGCATTTATTATTATTTATGTTGAATTATTTAGTTTTATTCTTGGACGACCTAATGGCTAGGGCTATGGTCTGTAGCCGCAGTTAGCCCTTCACTGCGATCTCACCTGATGGTAACGGGCTAACCTGTTAGGGGTAAGGCAATCGTATTATTAAACCCATACCGCTACACCCATTTCACAGCATCGTACTGAAACGCTAAATCGGTTGTCAGCACGTTGTTGCCTGTAGGGTGGTAACTGCCAACTGGTGACTGGCTACAGCCAAAGCCTCCCACCAGACCAGACCAGAGAAAAATTAGAAATTGTAAATTCCCAAATTTATCAAACCACAAGCCGACACGTGTGAATTGACAAGCTATTTTTTATACATATTTAAAAAAACCTTGCTTGTAGCTTCACCCCCGTCAAGTTCATTCTCCTATTTTACCCTTTTCTGGTTGATTTTTCAAAAACCCTTCAAATAGCTATCAAAACAGTCCAGTCCAGTAGTATAAGCTGTGCGTTCACACTATTTCCTATTTTAAACATATTTAGATAGATTAATTATAATTATTAGCAGCTCTATACAATTCCAGCACATAAAAGAAACGTTATTTCTGCTCCCGCGCTCCCATGCGATGATAGTTCGCGACATTTGTACGCCTCCGGCTCTAGGTTTTTTCAGCCTCTTAATTGCCTCGCATACATCTTAATGTATCAGCGGTTAGACGCGCTCCCGAACAAACACGGTGAAAAACTGTCGAGCGCTTCCATAATAGCCGCCTTGAGCCTGAAATATTGTCGGATGGCTGTAAAAATGTTTAGTTTATATTCACTAGTATGTAGGGCTGTCACGTTGTAGAATTATCTATGCTTGCTAATATTATAAATTAGATGATGCCCGCGACATCGTCCGTGTGGATTAAAGTTTTTTAGTTTCCGCGGGAATTGTTTAATTTACCGGGATAAAAAGTAGCCTTCCCAAGTAACACAAAACTGCATTAAAAGATGTCACATGAGGTCCACATCGGTAATTTAAGCGTTTAGGAAGACTTATTAGAGTCCTCCGTTACTTTAAAAGCTTAATATTACACTTTCTGTTGTACATTGACTTTATTAAGCACCACGAAGGCACCGCTGTAATGTTGCGAGCGTTACTATCAGGTGCGCAGGTCATGTTATTCAGCTCTTAGCTATTTTTAGTACTTTCAGCTACAATGAAGTATTTTTATGGACTCTTAACTAAGCTATTTTCTGAATAAAAGGTCACATGTGTATCCTTCAAATGTTTGCATTTTAACAAACCATATGTGAGTTATTATAATGTTATCAGTTATTCTGTGAATTCAATTATCGCTTCATGCTGCATATATTTGAACTTTCTCAGTTTTAATCAGCTATAATATGCACTCTTATAACTGCACTTATCTAGCCCACATGTTCACTTTGGGTGGACGTATATGGTGTTAAAGTACAGCAAACTGGTATAAAACTATTCACTTGTACCTCTTTGTCCCTACTTGGGCTGAATAATTGTACTGCCGTAGGCATTTAATCAGCTAATGCAGATATATAAGATCATGAATACTTGTATTATGTATGTACGATTTAACTAGAGGTTACCTATTAACAGAGTGATCACCTATAATTTTCCCTAGAGTATTTGATTATGTTATGAATTATGATGAATGAAATGTATCTATTATCCTTACGATTTTATATTAGGCACAATAAAATTATACCTAGCCTTTATACACTACCTAAAAACTAGGTTTTAAAATAAGTACCGACCTATTTAGCTCATGCCCAAACGTTCCACCACGGACCCCTAAAAGTTAATCCTTGACAGATTATATACAGCTGTTCATTGGGAGGGTATTTGCGTATATGTTACCGACTATCAAGCTCTACATCAATCTATGGCTGACTTGTTAGACACAAGAATCACTCGTATCAGCTTTTTGCTGATTAATATACCCCTAGCACCTTAATATAGCTCTTGAAGCATTTATTTGGCATTATTACGGTTCACATTGCTTGTCCACCATTTTCCATGTTCTAAACTACTATATTTATGATATTTACTAATTCTTTTTATTTTGTCTACGAAAATATCTACTGGATTCGAAAAAGGTTTTTAATAATTTTTATGTAAAAAGCTTTTCGTCAAATTCAATGTTCCATAATTAAGAAATTGTTGGAATTTTTAAAATATTACAATCCATTTTATTATAGGATTTCCTAGGAAACAGTTATATTTCGAGAGCGCGTGAAAATTTTGGTCTAAAAGTATATGATATTTGACAATAAACTTGCTTTCCCTATCAAATTTCAGGCACTAATAATACAAATACAAGTTTTACTTACCGAAAATGAATTATTAACTTTAACTAATGGACATATATTATGTCACATTGTATGATGGTGCGCTTAAATAAACAATGCTGCAGAATATCGAGATAGTGTGATATATTAAAGAATATATGGAGTAATATTTATTCACAATTTCGCCGCTCGTGCTCTTTTAACTGCTTAAAAGCGTAAAAAGGGTGCTGGTTTGTAGTTTGAGCTGTATAATAGGTAAAACATACTCTCTGTATCAGCCGATGTTCAGCTCTTGGGGCGACCGTTACCTTTGTTAATGCTTATTAAATGCTTATATAACGCAGTTGTAGGCAGTTAATCAGCTAGTTGCTGTATAATTTGTGCCCAAATCAGAGTTATATCTTCTGAGGGTGCTATTATTCAGCTTTTATTCAGCTAATATGTAGCAAGTTTGCAGCTAAAGTTTCCAATGTGGACTGTGATTCAGTTGATATGCAGCACTTTTGTGTTACTTGGGTTTGTTTTTCCCTGGGATACAAACTATCCCTGTACCAAATTTCATCAAAATCGGTTGTACGGGTTGTGGGCCGTGAAAGCGTAGCAGACAGATGGACAGACAGACAGAAACACTTTCGCATTTATTATATTAGTATGGATATGGATATGGATATGGATATGGATGGATAAGATGTGATGGATGTTTGTAACTCAATCATGACAGAACTGCTGAACGGAGCTGTATCAAATTTGGCACTGAGAAAAATAGTAGTCTGGAATAACACAGGCTACTTTCTATTCCGGAAAATTACAGAGTTTCCGCGGAACCCAAAAACCTCAATAGATAGATAGATAGATAAATACTTTATTGCACACATGAAAGAAAAAGAATACAGATTAAAATTAACTATAACTAGGTATGCAAAGGCGGCCTTATTGCTTACTGAGCAATCTCTACCAGGCAACCTTTGGTGAGAGGATTGAACGAGATGTGTAGGGTAGTGTGGCACAATAGAATACACGTTATTATTATTAGTTGAGTAAATAATATAAACATACTAGACACAATATATATTTATAAATTACATATAATTAAAATAAGTAAATATAGATAACAATATATATTATACATAAACATAAATAAATAGTACATACATAATGCATACATAATTTACACATACCTATTATATAAATAATATTACATAAGCATAGTAATGAATTACGATAGAAATAATATAATTATTTAGTTATTATGGCACAACTTGGCTAAGGAAATATTCTTTGAGACTTTTTTTAAAAATAGCTAAGGATTTGGAGTCTCTAATATTTTTGGGTAGAGAATTCCATAACTGCACAGCATACACCGTGTAAGATTTGCTGTAAAATTTTGTACGATGGCTAGGAGTTTTGAGTTTATTATCCATGGTAGAACGCAGCTGCATATGGCGATCAACAGCACCGAGAAAGTTAAAACGTTCTTTAAGATAGCTGGGAGTATGAGGAGCATATAGGATAGAGAAAAGTAAAGAAAGAACATGAAAATTTCGTCGCAACCTAATTGGAAGCCACTTGAGACGAGCACGATACGCACTAACATGATCAAATTTCCTCAATCCATAGATGAATCGAATACACATGTTCTGTAAGCGCTCAAGCTTGTTTAGTAACTCCTCAGTGAGATCCGTGTAACTGCTATCGGCATAGTCCAGTATAGGTAAAAGGAGTGTTTCAGCTAAGGATATCTTAGTTTTGACTGGAAGGAGATTCTTCCAGCGTTTTAGAGAACCGATAGCAGCAAAGAGACGTCGGCTGACGTGGTTAACTTGCGGTACCCAGGAGAAGGAGGAGTCAATAATCAAGCCGAGGTTTTTAACAGTGTCACTAAAGGGCAAGATCGTCTTATCCAGCACAATTGGTTCTATGAAGTTAACATCAACCTTACGGGTTTGTGCTGGGTTGCCGATAATGATAACCTGTGATTTACTAGCGTTAATATTGAGGCCATACGACTTACTCCAAGAGCTTACTTTACATAAATCTGAATTAATTTTACTTATTCCAGCTGTAATTTGATCTGCAGGTACAGAAGTATATATTTGCAGATCATCGGCGTAAAGGTGGAAGGGAGAGGAGAGGAAATTGGAAATTGTATTAATAAAAATAGCGAAGAGTAAAGGTGACAGGACACCCCCTTGTGGAACGCCAGCCTGAAGATAAGAAAAGGAAGAGGACTCATTGTTAACACGGACACATTGCCCACGATTCCATAAGTATGAACGAAACCAGCTGACTACTTCCTGCGATATATTATTAGACTTCAGAATGGCTAACACACCACGCGGAAAAAGCGGCCACCACGTGGCTCAATCCACGCGGAAAAAGTTTTTAGCATCAGCTATTTGAAAATTAAATTAAATCATTACAAATTTGTTGTACCAATTACTTATTACTTAAGTTTTAAAGCTTTATACAAAAAAAAAATTAAACTAATGAATATGGGTCTGATGTTTTTTCTTTTAATATAACTTCTTAGGCTGTATAAAATAATGGAAAAATTACTGAATATACCTACAGTATCATGTTTATTACTTAACTAGTAAGTATAGTTAACTAGCAAGTAAGTATAAAGTTAAGTACATATAACTAGTTTTAAAATACGTATAAGCATCATAACTGCATGTTTTTAAATCAACTGCTAACACTTAGCATCATTGCTCATTTGCTGTCAGGTTATTTATTATCATCCTGCTAATTTAACATAATTGCTAGTTTATTAATGTATCGGAGACAACCCTGACACAGTAAGTATTTGTAGACTTCGTCAAAGACTATAAAAACGGATTAATTTAAATGCTTCTAAAGTTCTTTTGTGAGAGATGAGTATTCTGTGCACGATTGTCTTTGACGATTTTAGAGCATTCCGAATACTTGTGCGTTAATGTTAATTATAAATTAAAGCTAGGTTAATCGCTAGTCTCAGACTAACAGTATGTTATTGTCACATAATTTACGAAATAGGTTGTTAAAGCTGATCCCAAATATAGGCACAGTACGTGCCGTACGCAACACATATTTTATGGTTCAGTACCTAGTTATTCGAAATAAGAATGACTTCAATCATCAGACATACTTACTGACTACAGCTGAGATAAAAATTTGATGACTTCCGTGGCGCTGTGTTGAGCGCTATTGTCTTAATGTGCAGAGGTCCCGGGTTCGATCCCCGGCAGTATGTGTCTGTTTGTTACTTTTCACGGCTCAACTAGTGAACTGATACCCTTATTAATTTGCGTAGAGTTAGCTTGCATTCTGGACACTAAAAGAGCCTATTATCCAAAAAAAAAACGATATCCACGTAAATGAAGTCGTGAGCGAGTAAAAGAAATAAAGGAAAATCTTCATTTTCCTGGTATAAAGTTAGCTTGCATTCTGGACTTAAAGAACATTTTAGACAGAAAAAAAGCCGTTTTAAAATAAGTCATTTGTAAATAAAGAAACGAATCAATGAGATAACTTAGTATGCGTTGCGGCATGTTCGGTAAGTGTAAAGCGTTGCTAGATGTGCGATCACTATTATTTGATTATACGAGTAATTTGCGACTACTGGCGACTTATTTTAGGAAATCTATTATTTTACGTCCATTTATTTTGCTGGCAGATTACGAATACAAATACGTTTCATATAAATTACTGTTTTAACCTTGGAAACTGACTAGGGTTGCTACTTCATTATGATTTTTATTATTATTATTAATCCATAGGAAATTTTTCTTTCTTTTCTGCGAGTTTGTAGTAAGCCTTAACGTTTTATTGCCTGAGGTGTACTTTGCCTTTCAATAATTTTCGTTGACTCTAAAATAATGAACTTACGATCTTTAAGTGATAATAAATCCACAATATATCCCACGAGAACTCTTTGATTTTCCCAGATAGCCAGGTTACTATACCCGGGAAATATGAATACTTAGTACACTTTCGCATTCATAATATGGGTAGTGATTCGTAATATTTTATTTCATTTAATTTAAAATAGTTACAACCCTAAATAGTTCGCTCAGATATTACACTTTATTTTTCACATAATTTGATGTTAAATTGTATTAATATTATCGCCTGGGTGATTCAGTGAAATTATTATATTACGTGAAGCATTTCGACGTAAAATTATAGGACACCGACGCAATTATGTATTTTAAGTTTTTATATTTTATTCTTTTGATGTTAGATTATTGCATAAATTATTCTAAATTATGTTCTGGTAATTTTATCGAGTCCTCGGGAAATCGAGCAATTGAAATAAATAAGAAACTAAATGTAGAGACTTTCGAGCTAAAATATGTGTATTATAATGATAAACTATTTATGAAAATCATAATAATATTATGTAATTCCATCTTTAATTTATGTATTTTTATAATATTCTTTTGATGTTAGATTATAAATAATGATTCTACAATATAGTGTGGAGATTGTTGAAGAAAGGTCCGGAAACGTAGCGTAATTGCAATAAATAAATGAAACTATGAATATCATGAAGCATTTATGAAAATCATATTTTGAAACGGTTGTTTTATCTTTAATTTGTTTGCTTTTTAAATAGATATTTTAAGCTTTTTGAATAATCTTTTGATGTTGGATTTTTCATGAACTATTCTAAACTGTAGTCTGGTAATTTTGTCAAGTCCTCGGCAACCTAATTTGTCGTCGTCGTCTAAACCGATAGACGTCGACTGCTGGACGAAGGTTTCCTAATTAATTCATGGATCTCCAATTCTCCACAGAGCACTGTCTTGTGCCGCTTGCTTCCAGCGGCTCCCTCGCTTGACATCGTCCGTCCAACTGCAGTGGGGGTCGTCCAACGCTGGAAAGCGTTCCCTGGCACTTAGCTCGAAGCTGAGCTCGAAGCTGAGCTCGAAGAACTGATAAGCGTTGGGGCCCGAGTTGTTTGAATGGCGGTCTCGCACCTAACTTGTGTTAGCATTATTACTGTTTGTCATTATACCTCATGAAACAGAAAGTATAATATCTGTCAATTTGAGTCGTTACATGTCATTCGATTCAATCTGCAGATACGGACGCCATATTGAAAATAGTTAGTATAAATACGAGTGTTTGAACAATGGTAATTCAGTCTCCTGCCGGCAGACTCAGCGATTATTGAATACTTTTGTGTTTAGATCGCATTTTGATTTAGAGCTTAACGATAGCAATCGTGGCCGGATCAAATGAATATTATTTGTAAGTTTAGCCATCTTTTATCTAATTACATTAAATCTCTCGTGGAACCTCTACACGTTTAACCATTTATTCGTGCAAGTTCCAAATGAGAGTACAAATATATTAAAAGTGTCTCATAAATACCTACTTCTGGATTGTCTCTTACACTTGTATTGGAATAAAATATCCTAGGTACTGGACATTGGCTGCCCGAGTTCGAAATTCGGTCAAGACTCAAGACGACGGACTTTACTTACTTAACGACAATAATAGTGGCCCTGTATATAAAGTAATCATCAATAAATAAGTTTAAACGTGGTTTAAACAATTAGTTAGTTTTGTTCGCCCGCGTCACGGCATCGCCGACGTACGTCGAGTGTTTCATGTTATCGCGAATCAGTTGAGGCTCGTAACATTTTTACG
This sequence comes from Erebia epiphron, assembly GCA_963932025.1. NCBI lineage: Eukaryota > Metazoa > Arthropoda > Insecta > Lepidoptera > Nymphalidae > Erebia > Erebia epiphron. The sequence goes on from OZ009960.1 coordinate 17,644,701, forward strand.
AGGCCCCTATAATTAAGTAGTTTAATTGCAAATTGTTCTCCTTCAGCAATAAAAGTTGGTAAGGACGTGTTCGCACAAAACGCGTGGCGGCAGTGACTGTAAAACGCTTCCTAGAAAGTGTAATGAATGCGCCTTATATATGCTGCAACATCGCGAACTAATGTGCATTGCTTATTATTATACATATAACTATACTTACTACATATTGGAGTCTTGTTGATACTGCATTTTCTCTGTTTTGGCCTGGTGGGAGGCTACGTCAGTGGCTAGTTACCACCATACAGGCAAAGACGTACCGCCAAGCGATTTAGCGTTCTGGTACGATGCCGTGTAGAAACCGATTGGGGTTAATAATTTGTTTAATATAACTGCCATAGTCCCAACAGGTTAGCCCGCTACCATCTTAGACTGCATCATCACTTACCAGGTGAGATTGTAGGCACGAGCTGGATTGTAACTAGTGGCGTAAAAAAAGAGCTATCACCAACTAACAATTAAGATAATGGTTGTTGATTCAATCTTATTTTGTTTTCTCTATCTACATAGATTAACAAACTGGTGAACTGGTGGCAAAAATGGTGTTACATACAGTTCTTTTCACACCACTCGCTCAACAACGCCTTATTACATGGCCTGTTATCTAAGGTTAAAGTAAGACATTAAATCCCTAGGGTTATAATGTTGTACTGAAATCCATTATTCCCTAGGGTTATAATGTGATTTGAATTTAGAATCATCGCGCATCTGAAGCAAGATCTGAAGGAAATTCTATTCATTCCAAAGAGATTTTATTCATAATTCCTATTGCTATCTATATCCATAAAGTCTAATTTCGGTAAACAGAATGTGTTCTCAGCAGGCGCGGCCAACTCGATTTTCGAAAACCGAAGCCGTGGCCCACTAGATTCGCACTGACGATATTTGTTTGTCAAATCGAGTAGGCCACGCCAGCTGAAAGAAGTGGTTGTATCGCGAGGTGTGAAAAGTAGAGTATTCACCGTAGGGGTAATGCTATATTAATCTTGGGCGCCCCTAATTCCCGCGCTACTCTCAGGATTCTAGATGCAACACCCTCGCTACGCTCGGGAGTTACTCTAAAATCCCTCGTTCCGCTTGGGATTTATCCCGGCGCCCGTGACATAATACATCGCATTACCCCCGGGGTGAATAATCTACTATTGTATTACCGCTAAATGTTTAGGTCCTCGGAGTTGCTAACGTAACGCCGCAACGCGTTTGGTCTGACCAGGCATTAAGTCAGTATACTAATTCGTGACTGGAGCAAATAATTGAAATAATTTGTGTTAACGGCTTTATTTCTGCGAACCCCAACTTATTCCCATTCAAAAATATTTCAAAATATAATGACTCTTTTTGTTTCAAACATTTTATATTTAAAGTAAGTATGGTAAACATCTAAATATTTTAAAACTAGCTGATGGCCGCGACTTCGTCCGCGTGGAATATTTTTTTTTAATTCCCACGGGATCTTCTTAATTTTATCTGGGATTGAAAGGAAGCCTATGTCGCTCTCCAGGTCTTCAACTATACACATGCAAAAATCATGTCGATCCATTGCTCTGTTGCGGCTTGATTGAAGGGCAAACCAACAACAAAAAAAATTTTTCTTTCGCATTTATAATATTAGTAGGTATTGTTACACGGAAATTTAAAAAGGTCTACATATGGTATCACTACTATGGTTTTATAGTGTGTCAACACTGGTCTGGGACGCTATTCAAAATTGGATAAAAATGGCCACTGTATTTGTGATATAAAATAAGAAATAAATATTATGGGAGTATAACCAGTGTTTGGATGTAATAGTACCTATAATAAAACTTTCTCGTATAGCGTTTTTAACAAATTTCGGTTTAACGGATGGGTTTTGAAAGCGTAACAGACAGTCACACTTTCGCATTTGTAAAATCATAATTTAAGTAATAATCGCACCCATTACTAATATTATAAATGCGTAAGTGTGTCTATCTGTCTGTCTGCTACGCTTTCACGGCCCATCTTTTCAATTGATTATGGTTAATTGGTTAGAGATAGATAAATAAATGCTTTATTGTCACACACAATATTCTTTATTCTTTATTTGTGAAACATGCCTGGGGAGACATTACAGTTGCTCAATTCGTCTCCCCAGACTACAAATACCTTAAAACGAAAATAAAATTAGACACAATATGAAACAAACTAAACTAACAAATTAGACATAAGTAATAAAAATATAAAAAAACCGGGCAAGTGCGAGTCGGACTCGCGCACGAAGGGTTCCGTACCATTATTAATAAATAATTACCTTTGTTAATGAACCGCAAGACTAACTTTGTTTGTAGAGGTTTATTGTTAATATCAAAAAAACTATGCTAGTTAGAGCATTGGCTATAGTTTTTCTGTAAAATATACGTAAATTCCTATTGATAATTATTTCAAATTTTTCGATTGGTAAACTCCGGAGATAAGGGGGGGGGGGGGGGGGGGGGAACGGTATTTTTTTAGACATTTTCCCCGATAAATCAATAACTATCATAACTGAAAATAATTAAAAATCTGTTTTAGAATGTACAAAGTAAACCCTTTCATATGATACCCCACACAGTAAAGTTATCTCACTTTTAAATTTCAACCCTCAGATTTTCCCCCCTTTTTAAATAAGAACAAAAATAATTTCCAATTTTTTTTAATTTCAGTGTCTTTGGGCCACTAATATACATAACTATTCCAAATTTCATGTCGATAGCTTCGGTAGTTATTGAATTAATAGAGTGTGACGGACGGACAGACGGACAGACGGACAGACGGACAGACGGACAGACAGACGGAGAAAGTCGCACCATAAGGGTTCCATTTTACCATTTTGGTACGGAACCCTAAAAAGACGTGTGGCACTCGGAGACTGCCGCCCGCGGTAAAGCTATTGCATAGCATTTTTTATCAACTTGCTATGACTACTTGTGTTGTTGACTTCATATTGTTGAAAATATAAAGGCGAAATAATTTTAAATAACATAATTCTTTAAAATTATTTCGCCTTTTATTTTCAACAACACAAGTAGTCATAGCAACCAAAATCATCTTTTCATAAAAATAGTCTTTTTATTTTCAACAACTTGAAGTCAACAACACAAGTAGTCATAGCAACCAAAGTGTTAGGTTTTTTCGTTACGGAATTTCTGCATTCGGTCTCCACGCTCAAGGCCCGCAATAGAAGCTATGCAATAGTTAAAAAAAAAACTCAAAAAAAAAAAACACTAAAATAAAGCACATATCACTTAGGTACTTTCTAGCAAAGGTTTTATTTTATTTACGAGTTTGAGCGGTGGGGTATGAAAAATGTCCAGTTCCCAATTCTTTTGCACTAAATCATTGAGCAAGCGCAGTGCACGAACCAGTGGAGCTTGCCCAGCCATTACTGTTCTGCAATAAAGTAATGCAAATAATTTGCGACGACGCGCAGTTACGTAGTCATCTGGTACATGCAGGTTTACAGAACTCAATATGACTGAATTACTAGTTTTGCTCTGTACCAGATTAACCACGTATAGAAGTAGAGGTATGTTGCGCCTCACTTCCAACCTATCATATCCTATCATTCCAAGGAGGAAGAGACTTGGATATATAGTAGGATACCCCACTGAATATCCATACTGTTTCCTGTATAACCATCTAATAAACTTCTTCTGTATTTTTTCGAGCATATCTATATACTAGCTGATGCCCGCGACTACGTCCGCGTGGATTGTGGTTTATTGGTTCCCGCGGGAACTCCTTAATTTTCCGGGATAAAACGTAGCCTATGTGCTATTCCAGACTATAAACAACCTCTGTGCCAAATTTCAGCCAGATCCGTTCAGCCGTTGGCGCGTGATTGAGTAACAAACATCCATACATCCATACATCCATAGGTACATCCATACATCCATCCAAACTTTCGCATTTGTAATATTTATTTGATTTGGCTTCATTTGGATTCCAAATAATAGCATTACTCTCGAGTTTACTTCTCACGTAAGCGTTGTAGAGCAGTTTAATAGCAGCAATTATTAATAAAAAGTAATAATAAAGTTAACGAAAGAAAAATGACCAGTGCGCAAAGGCGGTTTTATCACTAAAATTGATCTCTTCCAGGCAACCCTTTATTATAGAAGTTAATAAAATGAAGCGGGATAGTGCAACAACATTTATAACTACATATAATATACTACATAAACTGTGCATAGATACATCAATGGATAGTTTGTATCCCGGGGAGGACAAAGGCTGCTTTTTATCTGCTAATCTATTGTACCTTTTTCCGTTCCTATTCCGTTTTCCCCTCCTCTTTGATACCTTCAAATCAAGAGTGAATAAGCATCTTGTAGGCAAGAGCGTTTCACCTTAGGCTGCATCACCATTCACCACTTGCAAGCAGGTCTGATTGCAGCCAAGCGCTAAGTCTATATATTTAAAAAAACCGGGCAAGTGCGAGTCGGACTCGCGCACGAAGGGTTCCGTACCATTATTAATAAATAATTACCTTTGTTAATGGACCGCAAGACTAACTTTGTTTGTAGAGGTTTATTGTTAATATCAAAAAAACTATGCTGGTTCGAGCACTGGCTATAGTTTTCCTGTAAAATATACGGAAATTCCTATTGACCATAATTATTTCAAATTTTTCGATTGGTAAACTCCGGAGATAAGGGGGGGGGAACGGTATTTTTTTAGACATTTTCCCCGATAAATCAAAAACTATCATAACTAAAAATAATAAAAAATCTGTTTTAGAATGTACAAAGTAAACCCTTTCATATGATACCCCACACAGTACAGTTATCTCACTTTTAAATTTCAACCCTCAGATTTTCCCCCCTTTTTAAATAAGAACAAAAATAATTTCCAATTTTTTTTAATTCCAGTGTCTTTGGGCCACTAATATACACAACTATTCCAAATTTCATGTCGATAGCTTCGGTAGTTACTGAAATAATCGAGTGTGACGGACGGACAGACAGACGGAGAAAGTCGCACCATAAGGGATCCATTTTACCATTTTGGTACGGAACCCTAAAAAACACAGATTTCGCAGTCCCCGCAAGAATCAGAGCATTGAAAGTGAACACAAATTTTTTCGAAAATGCACTTCTTGCCTGCATCCGCATCTTTTAACATGACAATTAGCATGACGATCAGATCGGATCGGTTAGAAGCTGCATCACTTTTTATATAAGGAAATACCCGATTGTCTACCATTCCAAATCTAAAGGGACCTACAGGTCACAATTATTTAACCGATTTTCAAAATTTTTTTCGCCATTTTGTACCTAAACTAATGTAACATAGGACCTTTTTTTCATTTTTTTCGAAATATTTACAACTAGCTGATGCCCGCGCGACTCCGTCCGCGCGGATTGGGGTTTCTTGGTTCCCGCGGGAACTCCTTAATTTTCCGGCATAAAAAGTAGCCTATATGTGCTATTCCAGACAGAGAGAGATTATCTCTGTGCCAAATTTAATCCAGATCTGTGCAGCCGGTGGGGCGTGATTGAGTAACAAACAGCCATACATCCAAACTTTCGCATTTATAATATTAATATAGATTTACTAAACAAACACCCCCCAAGAAACCAGACTTTTTTTACAGTTTTCAAAATTCCCAAAAAGTTACCAATCGATCAAAATTCAAACGCTCACACGAGTCTCGATAAATTCCTCAACTCTTGGTACTATTCCCATCTCGATCCTCCCAATATCCTCGGAGCTATGGCCAAAAATACGTCTCAGGAGATTTGCATCTGATAACCATTTTCAATGGCAGGTAACATTTTCAATGGTAAAACTTACGCTTACACAGGAAGTTGTAATAAAAACAGCGTCAATATACACGAACTATCCTGTAAAGACACGCTTCAATAATAAAGACAAATTCACCAATTTCTCAAAGCGCGACTTCAAAAGATGCGCGGTTCAACACATTTCTCATTTTGAAGAGAAACATCGATCGCGGGACGACCATCGTTTGAATACCCACGGGACAGTTCTCGTAGGGCTGGTATTCTCATTTGTACGAAGTTTGACAAGCAAAACGTAAACTATTTGTAGATTTGCATCCTCAATTATTACTGTATTGATTGAGTGATTGGCTGATTTTATTGTAGGTATTTTTTTCGCAATGATACGACAATTCATTTTGGCTAATAGCGAAAAAGTACAGTCAATCAGAAAGAAAGAAGTAAAATGTATTTATTCAATGATGGTGTCACACACAAACAGTCATTTATCATACCAATGTACGTAATAATATGCTTGTCTGTGACACCACTCAGAATGGGTGTAACTACAGCCTTTTGCCCAAAAACTTGCATTTGCACGTTTTGTGCAGGGCGCTGATTTTCAACTGTGACCCTGGGTTTACTACGTATTATTTTAATATTAGATGATGCCCGCGACTTCGGCCGCGTGGATTAAGGATTTTTGATCCTCGTGGGAACACTTTAATTTGCCGGGATAAAACGTAGCCTATGTCCTTCCCTAGGATACAACCTATCCCTGTAGCAAATTTCATCAAAATCAGTTGAACAGATGGGCCGTGAAAGCATAGCAGATAGACAGACAGACACACTTTCGCATTTATAATATTAGTAAAGTATGGATTGTTGCTGCTCTTGTTTCATTATTATAATGCTTATTTTAGGAACATCAAAGTACGTATATAACACTACAATTTTATTATTATATATTTAAAATATGTTATAAGTAATGTAAGCGCACTGAGGTGATTGCGACAGTAACACTGCATCAATCATTTTTCCGTAATAGGGCCCTCGTATTTGAGTGTCTAAAATTGCGGTGACATGTGTATCGTAAGAATTTCTTAGTAAGAAAATTTTTTAATCTCTTAGAAACACTAAAATAGAGACGGCCCTACTAGTAAATCGACCATCATCCTCATTCCCGCGGGACGATCCCCGGGACGCGCAGGATAATTGTTACCTTATTCCGGGACGGTCATTAATCTCGCCGGGACACGGTCGGGACGTGTCGCTAATGGAGCGGTGATTTGTTACTATTCTAATTATAAAAGTACTAGCTGATGCCCGCGACTTCGTCCACGTGGATTTAGGTTTTCTGATTCCTATGCCTTTCCCAGGATGTCGCCTATATTTGTAGCAAATTTCGTCAAAATACGTTGATAAGATGGACTGTGAAAGAGTTACAAACGAACAAAGCTTACTTTCGTAAGCATCTTAGTCATGTAAGCGATTTATTGGCACGTGAGTGTAACTTTAAGTCAGCATGTTAGGCCGTATTTCCCGGCTATTACCACTAACATCGGATAATAAACGTTAGTAACCTAAGAATTGAAATTTAACCATTTAATATACTTTTATTCAGCAATTTACACACAAAAACACATCCACCATCTTAATACAATCATTCATAATCATTGCGTCCCAGACCAGTGTTGCCACACTACAAAACCATAGTTGCCACACTACAAATCCGATAGAACCTAAGTGCCCGGCCTTGATTATTTATGTCGACCCCTAACCTAACCTACAAGAAAGAGACAAGAAAACGTATATACAATGAATATTTCAAAAATTGACACTTAAAACATTGAACGGTTCACAATCTTTCGACTATTTACAATCTATCGAAAAAAAGCGTTAGATTACAATCTTACGGTTTTAACAATCTTACGGTGACATATACAAGTGAAAATATATTTAAAAAAAATGAAAAACACGACTGCCCTGCCATACTCTATTGTTTTAAGTAAGGAGTCTAACGATACCCTCAGTCTAGAATCTAGATAATACCCGCGACGTACGCGTCGTCCGCGCGTCTTAATTTTTTTATTCTCGTGGGAACTCCTTAATTTTCCGGGATAAAACCCTATGCCCATGTCCTTCGCCGGGATGTACCACTGTACCGAATTTCATCAAAATCGGTTGAAAACAAGGGCCAAACAAAGTATGCGTAGACAGACAGACAGATACAGTTTCGCATTTATAATATTATTAGTATGGATTGGTACACTTATCTTTTACTAACCAATATTGGTACATCAAAGGGTGTTACATATACACTTCTAAATGTCGCCATCGTCAAAAATTAATCAATTAATATTTATTTAATCAAATTATATATCTTTTTGACTCCAATAACTTAAAAACATGATGTAATCATTAATTACGGTATCTTAAACCTAAAGCTAAAATAAAAGAGTGGAGAGCGACAAGGTGGATTGAACACTTTGTAATATATTTCTGTGCTGACGCTACCCCGCTCCCGGGGGTGGAGTTAGCCTTGATTTATTCGGATCATTTCCGCCACTCTTGTGGCTGTTTAGCCGACTCGCTGCTAAATTAACCGACAGTTCAACACCGACACACATACCTATATATACCTCAATCCATACTAATTTTATAAAATATGCGAAAGTGTATCCATGTCTGCTACGCTTTAACCAGTGTCGTGCACAGCGTTTGAAGCTAGGGTAAGCATTAGTGAGTCAGGTTACCTATTTAATGACTGTCTTGATGAAAAACTAGGTATTTTATTTAGGAAAGCACGCCTTTTATGCCTCTATGAACTGCAGTGCACGCCACTGGCTTTTATCCCGGGAAGTTAAAGAGATCTCGTGGAAATCATAAAACATTAATCCACGCGGATGAAGTCGCGGGCATCATATTATTTCAACATATAACAAACAAAAATGAAAGTTTGTCGGAAGTTAAATGTATCGATATATAAGTAGGTACTAGATGGGCCCTTTTATAGAAAAAATTTGGGCGTCCGACTTGTAGGGTATGCCCCTCACCTGTTTAAGTCTGTCCTTGTACCCGCCATAGCGCTGTCCCACTTTTCAGACTAGATATCGTTAGTAAAATAAGTCCGCATTCGTTGTTTGACAGGGCCCGTCTATGTAAATTGTGGTCGTTGGTTGGGAAAACAAAACCAAGATAATCCCCACATATCACCGCGGTCCCACAGATAGTTAGGAGGCAATCCCCGTAACAAGCCTGCAAACACCTAACACCCTGTACTAAACAAACACTCGCTGAAACATTGGGCCCCTAGTCCGCTCACTACGTCACAAATTACGTCTTCATGTCTTAAGCCCACCACACACACGATACTGCCTCGTATTGAAGGACTAATACTGCCTCGTTGGTGTAACTGTAGTGTATTGAACGATGTATAAATTATATTCCTTTAATACCCTCATTTTAAGTTATAAAAGGAATACAACGATGTGTCGTGTCGGAGGCGTTATTCTATGTCAGTTGAGGGTGTTTGGAGAAGAACGGTCGGTTGCAATAAACGTTGTAAATTACTCTCAGTTTTTGTTTTCTTTTTGGCCTTATTATAAAACTAGATGATTCCCGCGACTTCGTCCGCGTGGACCAAGTTTTTTCGATTCCCTCGCGAACTCTTGAATTTTCCGAGATAAAAAGTAGCCTATGTCCTTCCCCGGGATACAACCTATCCCTGTACCAAATTTCATCAAAATCGGTTGAATAGATGGGCCGTGAAAGCGTAGCAGACAGACAGACAGACAGATACACTTTCGCATTTATAATATTAGTATGGATATGGATGGATATTACAGTTGGTTCAGTGGTTAGCGTGACTGCGGCTGATGAGTTCCCAGGCTCGAATACCGGGTCCTGATAAAATATTGGGTTTTTCTGTTAAGAAATTCTTAGTACTAGCTCGGAGTTAGGAATTTGGCGGTTCTGCGCTTGATCTCTCTCCGGTCGTGTCAGATTTTCTGTCCGACCGGACTATGAGAGTAAAAGAACATAAAGTGCACCTGTGTATGCGCACACACTTGTGCACTATCACTTGTGCAGTATCGCTGATCGCCGATACTGAAAGCATCGCGTGTACATTGGCTCTTACTAAAGCACAAATAATGTCTTTATGCCTAAACTAACACGTCATACCAACAATTTGATCATAACACCTAGTGTCACACATTTTGAACCTTAACCCTATGGAAATAAATTGGAATATGAGGGTAAATATAATGCGGTGACTGGGATTTCCGGAGTAGTTTATTATTATGAGCTTAATCACAAAGGAAGTTTAGATTCAGCGGGGCTTAGTATGAAAATATATTGCTACTGGTTGTGTGAATTTGTTGCTCTTATGATAATATTTAATATATTTAACTGTCCTAGTGATTCTATTTAAAAAGTAAAAAAAATGGATCAATAGTCACCGACGACAGCCGATAGACGTTCACTGCTGGACATAATATCTAGGTCTATTGAAGGGCTAGCTCCTAGGTCTCTAGACCGCCCAGTGAATCCAGCCGCTCAGTGCGACTTGCTTGCTTCAAAATTCAAATGTTATTATTCAAATAAACTTTTACAAGTGCTTAAATTGAATCGTCGAGTGAATCTACCGCTGCAGGTTCGGAATGCCATTCCTACCGAGAAGAGCCAACAAGCAACTCGGCAGTTGCTCTTTTAAAAATGCCAGAATCTCTTTTAAGAAAATCTTAAAGTATCAGTAAGTAGATTATTTATTATTATTTATTTATACTAATGTATATTTAATAATATATATTAATTAAGTATATACATTTAGATACTTTTACAATTTCCAGTAATACAGTATTAAAAGTATTTACCGATTATAATTTAGTAGGTAGGTATTTACGACAAGTCGAATGAAAATGAGATCTTTTATTTGGCCAAATGAGTGATCAAGTAAAATGCTAACTTGCAATACGAGCTAGAAGAAGTTTCATTTATCCAACGATTAAAGTAGCAAAAATACTTATTTTAGAAATAATTATCAACTTCCTTAAAATGGATATTTTTTAAATCTATTTCAACAGGATAAAACACTTCGGTACTATAATATCATCTAGACATCAAAATTCGAAATAATCACATGCAAACATAATTATTATAATTACATCCATTTGGATCCATACTCCATATTGTGAATGTCCTCCTATTTTAGACTCTGTGGAAATACTTAACATACAATAAATTAGTATCATAAAATATATTATCTTGCTACTATAATATAGGTACTTTGTTAGTAGCGAATAAAAGTTAACAATAAAAGTTTCATCGAAGCACACAGTCATTATACTAATCGAATTAACTGTCAATTTAAAACAACGATCGACAGCGTATTGTCGGCTGTCTGTCTGTCTGTCTATCTGTTTGTCTGTCAGTGTACAAAGTTGTCAATTAGTGCCGATCTATACATATAGATCGTTATTATAAATCTTTTGTTGCGATTTATTTTTCACTACCAAATGCTCTTGAGTCTTTACATTTTAAAGTAACTATTTTATGTCTATGGTTTAAAGTTTAAACCATCAACTGATTTGCGTCAACATTTGTAATTTAAAAAGAAATTGGGACATATACTTCCGAAATCTATATGCACCTACTAATACCTATTATAAAATGAGAAAGTTTAGATGGATGGATGGATGTTTGTTTAACAAACATCCATCCATCCATCTAAACTTTCTCATAGTAGTAATACTCAATTACGCTAGAACGGCTGAACGGATCTGAATGAAATTTGGTACAGAGATAGATTATAGTCTGGAATAGCAGACTACTTTTTATACCGGAAAATTAAAGAGTTCCCGCGGGAACCAAATAACCTCAATGCACGCGGACGTAGTCGCAGGAATCAGCTAGTGCTACATACATACACGTATATTCGCTAACAGGCTCGTGTCTGTCCGCTGTCATGTGTCTGTCACCGTAGTGCTGTCAATTAGCATTGCCTTAAAGAGTTGCTTTTTTGTGTACAGTGCCTTAGTAATAAACCTTGTAGTAATTCCACGGATGTGGATTACGGATCGGATTCGAAGCGATTTGCATCCTCGTTTCTGATTCGAACGTGATCATCTACGTGACTCATCTACGGATACGGAACGTAAGTATATACCTAATATAACTAGCGGTCCGCCCCGGCTTCGCATGGGTAGCACTTGATCAAAATAGTCCATACCTAATAATGGTCAGTCGGCACTGAGACGAACAACTCCACCATACGTTCTCAAATTTTGTTCAGCAAACCGCTGTGAACGCTTGGCACTTGGGTCTCCAATACGACGTATTTTCGCTGCCCTCGCCTGGGAACTATGTTTAGACTTATCAACTAAGTTGAGACCTTGATCTTTGAGGCTTTTCGCAGTCTGTCTAGAGCAGTTAGATATTAAAATGTTAAAAAAAATGTTGGTAAGTTTTCTTGTACTTATTATGTTTGTCTTGACAAATAATATGACATAAAAGACAGTCTGAATTAATAGACGTATCTAGAGGTTTAACGTAAAAAGTTAAATTAGGTAAATTTCTCCGACTTAATTCACATTATTGCAATTTTCGAAGGAATCTCTAATTTATTTTAAAATAAATGTAGCCTATGTTACTCGCTGATAAAGTAGCTTTCTATAGGTGAAAAAATTTTTAAAATCGGTTGAGCAGTTTTTGAGTTTATCCATTACAAACAAACAAACAAACAAACAAATCTTTCCTCTTTATAATATTAAGTTTAGATAAAAACAAAAACTAAACAGGCAAAAAATTAATTCCAATTTTAGCCACCGGGCCAGATAAGTTAGTGGGACTATACCATAAAACCAACTCCAAGAAAGAAGCACTTACAATCTAATCAAAGATAAAATTTATGAGACCAGAGGCGCCAACACTTCAGAAACACCTCAGAACACGTGTGCTAACAAAATAAAACTTTACTTAACTTTACTTTGACCACTTTTGACAACTTCCGCCCACTTATCACTAGCCAGAGCAGGCTAAATTGAGAGTGAAAGGATAAATTCATAGTTGTTCTCTGAAAAGTACCGGACCAATGGGTCCTCAAATATAAATCATCAGCAGAAGAACAGAATATAGAAAAAGGGATCTTACAGAGATTGTCATCATATCATACTAGAAAGAAAGAAAGATAGAAAGAAAATGTTTTTATTCGATCACAATCTAAGACTAGTCTAAGAAACTAACAAATCAGACACTAATATTATAAATGCGAAAGTGTGACCTTGTTTGTTGGTTTATTGGTTTGTTGGTATGTCCTTCAATCACGCTGCAACAGCGACGGATCTGTTAGCTAAATAGGCATGATGACTGATTTTGAAAAATGGTCAGATTATGTTCGGAAGTATCTACTATTTCGAAAAAATATCTTATTTCAGCAGAAAAATAAGGTTTGGTAGATAAAATTGGCATTTGAAATTTAAATTTTAAAATTCACGCCAAAACGTTCGGCGGTGTCATGGCGTCGTTTGTGACGTCACTATTGTTTTTACCAATATGTTCTGTGCAGTGTGCAGTAAGCAAAAGTGTGATTGTCAAAGCTCGAAAACAATTGTGACGTCTTTTAGTGTTTTATGCAATATGGCGGATTGCTGTATTTTATAGTTTTATATCATCAAAATAAATAGCAATCTCACTCGAAATAGAAAAATAAATACGTTTTTTATAATCCATGAATCCTATTTCGTTAGATAAATTCACAATTTCATTGATTCTTGGTTACTGTCATCATGCCTATTCTAAGTAAGCCGTAGATATGCATTGTGCAATCAGTCTTCTCTTAGTTGCGTTGCTAGATGCGAATACTTTCAATTTGCAAAATTATAAGACAGTAGACACACGCAAAAATATGTTTAATTGCAATTTCATAAGCTTTAAATTTCTATGAAGCTTTCACCAACTAGTGTAGGATTGCAGCCTACGTCGTAAGTGGCGATTTCCTGACCATCCTGTCATGTGAGGAAACGATAAATAAGCTCCAAGTTACAAATGAGTGGATCGTTTTTGCTGACCGTATTGTTTTGTGTTTTTGCAGTCATGCGGTATTGAGTTTCAACAATAAATTCTGTGGAGTGGGCGTTTGGTTTGCGTAGGTGGTTCCGTGTATTTACCCAATCCCGCATATTTTATTACATTCCGTCAAACTTATCTACCCCCCGATTGTGTAAGGAAAAAGGAAAAGCAGTTCTGGTATGGAAGTTGTATGAAATTAACACTAGTGACGTCATCAAATTTCAACGCACTTTTTTTCTTTTCTTTTAATCTATATTTTAAAAGGTTATTATATTTAAAACTAACCGAGGATGTTCATTTTAGGTCTTTTAGGCGACCCTCTATTTAATAATCATTTAGAAATAATTTATTTTTGATATAGGCATCATTCCTTTTGGGCCTCTGACCCAGTGACAGCGTCGCTGGGATCTATTAAAAATAAAGTAAACAAAAACTTAACAGGCATAAAAATTACTTCCAATTTAGGACACCGGGTCAGATACGTTTGAAGGACTATTTTATCACATATAATTAACTTTTAGTTATAATTTCATTATTTCCATAAAGTTTTGCAAGCGTTCCACAAGGCAAAGTCAAAGTCAAAATATGTTGTCAAATTGTAAATTTAAGTATTTGTTTGAATATTGTATTTTTAAGTATAGTGAGGCAATAGTGATGCTTAATTGTTTATAAAAACTTAAAGCTAAGGTAGGCAAGTACTGACGCTGTTTATGACTATTTGATACGGAACTCTAAAACAAAATTATTGTAGCCAGTAGCGACGAAGCAAACGAGGCGGTGTTGTTGAACGGTGCACCTGCCATGCGTTTCCAAAAACATGACATGCTTGACTATAATTTGTAAACGTGAATTTATTTCACCCATACTATCAAGTAAATCTATAGGTATATATAAAAGCGAAAGGTCACTGACTCACTCATCACGATATCTCAGAAACTATAAAACATACAGACTTGAAATTTGGAAGGTAGGTTCCTTCTATGGCGTAGACGTCAGCTAAGAAACGGTTTTGAGAAAATTCACCCCTAAGGGGTTGAAATGGGGTTTGGAAGTTTGTATGAATGTCCTTTGTTATTGAAGTTAAAGACATGAAAATTGGCATTGAAGTTAATAGTTTAAAATACTAAAAATCTATATAAGCAGTTTTACGAAAATCAACCCCAAAGGGGGTGAAATGGGGGTTGGAAGGTTACATGAAGATTCTAAGTTTTTGAAGTTCGAGACTTGAAAATCGGGATTAAGGTTATTAGTTTTGAATAAAAATAACTTGTATAAGCAATTTTCCGAAAATCTACCCCAAAGAGGGTGAAAGGGGGGTTGGAAGTGTCTATGAAAATTCTATGTTTTTGAAGATAGCGACTTGGAAATCGGGATTTAGGTTATCCCGCGGGAACCAAAAAACCTCAATCCACGCGGACGAAGTCGCGGGCATCAGCTAGTAATCAAATAAATATTATAAATGTGAAAGTTTGGATGGATGGATGTATGGATGGATGTTTGTTGCTCAATCACGCCCCAACGGCTGAACGGATCTGGCTGAAATTTGGCAAAGAGATAATAGTCTGGAATAGCATATACTTAGGCTACTTTTATCCCGGAAAATTAAAGAGTTCCCGCGGGAACCGAAAAACCTCAATCCGCGCCGACGAAGTCGCGGGCATTAGCTAGTTGATGTATAATTTTGGTATCGATGATACTAATACAAATTGCTTTTATTTGTTTAAATATAGACGATATCCAGCACGTACATACATAGGCTGCACTTAAAGTATCGGGAATGGAATATTTCCACTGTTCCTGTCATATTAAAATGTTTTTAATATAAAACTCCTTGGTTTTATAAATCGAATACCGTTTATTTATTTAAAAAAAGATTCTCGGTCTTCTCACAAGGTCTTATCAAACTTGTTTAGTCGTTGAGAAAAAGGAATTGACTCGAGAAAATTCTAGAGCGATGATTTATTATGACTATCGAAGTGGTTTAACACAAAAACAGTGTGTTGACCGGATGATTTCTGCATTTGGTGATGAAGCCCCATCCAAAACCACAATTTATCGCTGGTTTGCTGAATTTCAACGTGGACGTGTCAAGCTCAGTGATGATCCCCGTCAAGGTCGTCCAAAAACTGCAGTCACCCAAGAAAACGTTGATGCTGTGCGTAAGCTGATTGAGGAAGATCGACATGTGACATACCGCGAAATTCAGGCAACTTTAGACATTTGCATGAGTCAAATACAAATAATCTTGCATGAACAATTAGGTGTAAAAAAGTTGTTTTCCCGATGGATACCGCATTTGCTCTGTGAAGAGCAAAAAGCGGCTCGCGTTACTTGGTGCGTCAGAACTCTCGAAAGATTCCACGCAGGATCCTCAAATGCTGTATACAACATCGTATCAGGTGATGAATCCTGGATATACGCGTACGAACCCGAAACTAAAAACCAGTCACGAGTTTGGGTGTTCGAAAATGAGTTAAAGCCAACAAAAATTGTTCGTTCACGGAGTGTTGCAAAAAAAATGGTGGCCACGTTTGTCTCCAAAACCGGCCATGCGGCGACTATTCCTCTTGAGGGACAAAGAACGGTTAATGCAGAATGGTATGCTAACATTTGTTTGCCAAAGGTCGTTTCTGAACTCCGTAAAGAGAACTGCAACCGCCGCATCATCCTCCATCACGACAATGCGAGTTCTCACACCGCGCACAGAACAAAAGAGTTTTTAGAGCAAGAAATCATAGAATTATTAGACCATCCGCCGTACAGCCCCGACCTAAGCCCTAATGATTTCTATACTTTCCCTAAAATAAAGAATAAATTGCGTGGTCAGAGATTTTCATCACCTGAAGAAGCTATGGACGCCTACAAAACGGCCATTTTGGAGACCCCAACTTCCGAATGGAATGGTTGCTTCAATGATTGGTTCCATCGTATGGAAAAATGTGTGAAATTTCGCGGAGAATACTTCGAAAAGCAATAAATACATTTTTAAATAGTAATGTTGTGTCACTTCCTTGATTCCCGAAATTTTCATTGCCGTACTAGTCGAATGTAGCGCGCACAGGGAGGTCCTTATGCAAAAATATTATTTGAATAAATATTATAGTTTACAAGCCTTTGCAGCCTACTATCGACAGAAAGTAATCGAAATGTTTCTGCATAGAGAGTTATACCAGTGTGTAGTAATAATTGTTCGATTAAGTATTTTACGTAATAATAATTTAGGTTTCGATGGGGTTGGCGTGTCCGTGTCGAACAAAAGTCCCAAATAAATTAAGAGAAAAAAACAAAATGCTTTAATGGTGAAGGAAAATATCATGAGGTAGTGGATTAAAAAAAAACAAGTACCCTTCAACTGTCTATCTCTATGGTGTGGATTGTAACTCAAATACCTACTTTGTACATATTTTTTATCGCAGCTATGTAAAAATGGACTTCCTGCCAGGAAATGAAAGCCTCAACCAGTAACCAGCCCTCGAGCCCCGGCCGCCTGCACACACCACATTGTTCCCACCGCCGCGCCGCCGCGCCGCGCCGCGCTGCCCGCAAAGCCATCAGCCGAAAGCTTGTCCATTATGTAAATCGGGGTGTACATAATAAATTATTTATGGTGCCGTTGTTGATATACAAACTACACCTATTACACCTACCTATACAGATCTTATTCTTACAACTACAACTTTGCCTGGTGGGAGGCTTCGGTCGTGGTTAGTTACCACCCTACCGGCAAAGACGTGGCGCTAAGCGATTTAGCGTTCCGGTACGATGCCATGTAGAAACCGAATAGGGGTATCTAAGGGGGGGGGGGGGGGGGGGGGGGGTTAATACAACTGTCATGCCCCTAACAGGTTAGCCCGCTACCATCTTAGACTGCATCATCACTTACCATCAGATGAAAACGCAGTTAAGGGCTAACTATTAAATAAATAAATAATTTTATTTATTAGGTTTACTGACAATTACTTACACAATAAAACAAAACAAATGTGTGTGTGCAATTCACACACGGCAGAAGTAAAACTTCAGAAAAGTAGACTTCGAGAGAATGAGAATGAGTATAATTTGTTTTCTATCTCATTCTCTCGCAGGCTAAATCCTATTATGAATCTGTTTATCTCTTTTTGGTGTCGCTTTTTCGTTTCATCGAATTTTCAAATCACTACGATTCTAAAGAAGTTTCACTTCAATAAAAACCATCATATAAATACAAGCTAAGTGAAGTGATTACATATAAGTAAACATAGCATGGACTAAAACAAAAGCAACTTTAAAAATAAAATACTTAGATTATAAAAAATCAAGATAAAGAACTGATATTACCATAAGAAACGAGGCCATAATAAATAAATAATCAATTAATTAAGGTTAAAATTTCAGTTTGGGTGAGGAAATTAAAGTTACAAGTTACTCTAAAACTCTTAGGCAAGCGCGCTTCTTTTTAGGCAGCGACACCACTCTTTTAGTGTTTCTCTGTGCTGGGCCACCACGCTGGACAAGAGGATTGGTTTAAAAGATGAAGTCCAGACCCAAGAAAAACATACTGTCGTTGATTTTAGTATAATTTCTTAGGTTTAGTATATCAACGGCTACAGCTTAGGGATTGTAAGGGGAGTGACTCGACAGTGTACACAAAGGCATGAAAAATGATCGCTAGCACATTAGCAGTCATGTAGCCGTCACTCGGACGTGAATGAGACGGCCTTCAGTGAGCTCAGCGACGGCGTACAAATGGCGACCTGGAAACTGCGCACTTTTGTCGCATTTTACCACAGACACGGCCATTACTAATCAAATAATCATTAAAATGACGGCTAGCACCATTGATGTAGAATTTTATGTCACTATAGTAGTCACGTAGCCCCCACTTGGACGCAAATGAGACAGGCTTCTGTGAGCTCAGTGGCAACGTACAAATGGTGACCTGAAAACTGCGCACTTTTGACACATTTAAAAAAGAAAAATACAGCTTGTCTTATATCATCATCATCGATCATCATCGTCTAATAATCACCCATTGCCTGTCCACTATTGAGTACGGGTTTCCTGAATTCTTTTTAAAAGCTATAGAAAAGTTGCCTGAAAATCTGGACCCCTGAATAGGAAGCAAAATCTATCATTTCACTAATTTTATTCCAATACTCTCATTTCAAAATCGTAGAATAGTGACTCAATTATTATTTCATCAGAACCAATTTACGTAACGACCAATCAATATTTTATCTACGCAACCGGAGTACAGTCGTGTCACTATCGACAAGTGGCGACGTGTCCCTGTCAGTGTCACGGTGACAGCTGTCAGCGCTGAGTGATTTATGTTCCGCTCAAGCTCGATATTCACAATAGGTCCATTTTATCGCTGCTTCTGTAGTAAGTTAGCTTATTGAGAAACTTTTATATCAAGTTCGTTTGGATTACTTGCCAATGTGATTATGTGTACATCCATATCGATATCATCATATACTAATATTATAAATGCGAAAGTCACTTTGTTTGTTGGTTTGTTGGTTTGTTGGTTTGCCCTTCAATCACGCCGCAACGGAGCAACGGATTGACGTGATTTTTGGCATGGGTATAGTTGAGGACCTGGAGAGTGACATAGGCTACTTTTTATCACGGAAAATTAAGGAGTTCCCGCGGGAATAACAAAAAACTTAAACCACGCGGACGAAGTCGCGGGCATCAGCTAGTTATGAATAAGAAAGTGTGTCTGTTCTTTTGTCTATCTGCTACGCTTTCTCGGCCTATCTTTTTAACCAATTTTGACGATATTTGTAGATAGACTTTTAGGGTAGGACATAATTATGTTACTTTTTATCACAGAAAATTTAGGAGTTCCTGCGTTAATCACCACGTAACCACGAATACACTTGATAATTTATGGCGGGCATCATCACTTATCATCAGGTGAGATCGCAGTCAAGGGCTAACCTGTAGTGGATTATAAAAAAAAAAAAAAGACATGTAAATCCATGGTATAGACAATTCATTTGCATTGAACGTTTTTTCCGAGATGTTCATTCGGACGAATAATTATGCTTCGACCATTTGCCAAATCCGGCAAAAGTTTTGATTGGTCAGTTTTATTCTAGCAGAAGGGAATTTCTTAACATGTGCAAAACTTTGCTATGATGTGTCTTTAAATAATGAGTAGAAAAAAGTCCAAGATCATTTTTTTCCGTACTTTATATAACGCTGTCCGTCATTCGTATGCGGCTGTCGGTGCTACTCATCTTCCATTGGTGTATTCTACTCGATGTAACTGAAATGTTCTCTCTCTCTCTCGGCGTCGTATTTCTCATTACTGAGTGTCGTGACCCCCTTCCATTAATCACGTAATGGTAGGAATTTTCTTGGGATAATAATGCGGTGGGTTCCCACGTCCTTCCGCATACGACTTGAATAAGACTCTTAGGTTTGTTACGATTATTATCAGATTTTAGTGATAATAACTGGGACCGACGGCTCAACGTGCTCTCCGAGGCACGGAGGAAACGACAAGGCCATATTTGAAAATCCAAATTCGGTCACCCATCCAGTTACTGACTTGGGTCAACGTTGCTTATCTGCAATCGCAATCGACTGATATGCGTTGTCACAGCTGGGCCATTCGTCCCTCAACTGTAATGTTAAATTCATGCTATAACTACAATATATATTCTAGACACTTATTATTTGCTCTATAAGTCACTACTTACAAAAGTTTTTAAAATAACTGTCAATATCATAACTTTGAGTTTAATAAAAGCACTCAAAATATGGCTACAGTAGTGACTAATAACACAAAAAAGATACGTTATAAGTGCCACTGCAAACACTGGAGAGCTTTTAAAAATGGCACAACAAAAAAATGTAAAGTGTCCTAGCTCCTAAAACTGTCACACTTCACGAGCCGACGCGGGACACTTGAGACCCTAACAGGGCCTCATTTCCGCCAAATCCACTCTGGACATAACCGTTTCCCTTTTCGAGAAATAAAAGTTTATCACCGCACAGTGCGCCATGGTTTTTGAGTTGTGACACTTTTCGTTTTTGTTGGCTGTGTGTTGATGAGAGCTTATGACGTTATTGCATTATCAGATGTTACCTATGTCTATAACCAATATCGTCACTTGAACGGGGAAATGTATCTAGAAATCGTCCCTTTGCTTAGGACCATTTTTCGAGTCCATTATTATACCTATAAATGAATACTTATTAGTTTTTCTTCTTTGGTTTCAAGTGAGTTACAATATTTGTAATAAGATAGGCAAAATATGTAGGTAAATCAATTTTATGTTGTTATAGGTACTTACTTAAATAAAACTCTTTGGTGTCAGAGAAATGCAACTTGGTTTGTTTCCCCTGAATACTATTACATCTATAATAATTACTAATAAACATAATATTTTTTTTTAAGCAATGGATCGACGTGATTTTTTACATGGAGATGATGGATGATAGATTTTGACTTGTAGAGTGACTAGGCTACTTTTTATCACAGAAAATCAAAGAGTGCCCCCGGGATTTATGAACATACAACATCCACGTGTACGAAGCCGCGGACATCATGTAGTCGTTTAATAAATCTCTCTGTTTAAATTACATTTTCAGTACATTAGAAAACGTATGTAAGTATATAATGAAACTAGATGATTCCCGAGACTTCGTCCGCGTGGATTAAGATTTTTTTGATTCCCGCGGGACCTCTTTAATTTTCCGGGATAAAAAGTAACCCAGTACCAAATTTCATCAAAATCAGTTGAGCAGATGGGCCGTTAAAGCGTAGAAGACAGACAGACAGACATACAGACGGACGGACAGACAGACACACTTTCGCATTTATAATATAAGTATGGATATGGATTAACTTACTCTGGTGTATAAACTCTTAAAACACGATCAACGATATTAACATAATAACAGTAAAACGTTAAAGCCGAGTTAAATCAAACTTCAACATAAAGTAATGTAATGGTTATCGCCCACGATCCATAGCGCGCGGATTAAATTCGCCTAAACTTAAACCCATAACCCGACACAACCCTAAACAATTACTGCAGCCAACTTCGACCGTAACATAACATAAAGTGGTAAGTGGTATATTAATACGCGGTACGGGCAAGGGTCGGGTTTTTAAGGTGCTTACAGACAAGATTGTTGAACGCTGCGTTTTTTTCTTACTTGTTCTGCTGAGATCGCATCTCTTTTCCAAAACTTTTGTCTGTTTTGGACGTCCTTTATTGAAACACCAGTCATCTAACGTCAAGGAATTATATGAAGAATTTCGTTGATATCTATAAATTATATGTTATATTAGTAAGTCAGTGAGTGAGTCAGTGAGTGGTATTTCGCTTTTATACACATAGATACGATAAGAAACTGACTGAGACATAATATTATTCATATTCATAACCATTTATTTTGCATTCCAATACAATTATTCTTATAGTAATTTACATAATGTCAGTAGAATATTAAAGTTCTTATTACAATATTGGAACCCCGGTGGGGCACAGCAAGACAGTGGTATCTAGTAGACCTACCTCACCTTGAACCCAACAACGTATCAGGCGAAACGCTTTGTGTATGCCCTCTTTAGTAACTAATTTAATGACTGTTTCGAAGACTGCCGCGTCACCGTCGGAAGTATAGAAGGCTTCCAACCCACCGACGCATTAACGGTGTATCGGGTGTATTAACACAGCGCATCACCGAGATAGCGCGCCAGCGCCCGCAGCGCTCGTTTCGCTTCATCGGCGCCTTGTGCTAAGTGTGTATAAACTGCTGCGGAACCATCGGCAGTATGGAAGGCCTCTAACTCACCGTAGCATTAACGGCGTATCAGGCGTATTAATAGCGTATCATCGAGATAGCCCGCCGGCGCCCGCAGAGCTCGTTCCACTTTATGGATGCCCTGTTTAGGAGCTAAGTTGGTGATAAATTTTATATGCAACGTTCTGGGCTTATCTTTGTTTATAGGTAGACTTTTATTGGCTATGAGAAAAACTGTTCGTTGTATAAAATGGCATCTGTATTGAGAACGAGTTTTTCAGAAGCTCCACCTTTTAAGTTAATTTAATTTCTGTTTTATAGGTTTTCGATTAAAGCTTATTTATGTTACTTGAATTAACAACATACGTTTTATTGAAGAACTAAACAGTATAATAAAGTCCTTGTTGAATGTCTTTTTTGTTCTCAGAATAATTACTTATTTAATATCTTCCTAGATGTACGTGGATCAATACCCTTAATAATCCTTTTGTTTTATTGGGATGAAAAAAAAATACAAATATTATCTGTTTCAAAATGCATATTTATGCCAAATTTAAATACAATGTAAATTTGAAATAGTAATAATTATTTCGTAAATGAAATTTGAATTTAATTTGAATTTAATTGGTGGTCAGTTTTGAAAAACTTACTTTTCATCTTTAGTTTTTGTAGAGGAAATGGTACGAGTTATTTGCTTATATTATTTTTGTGGAATAACGAAACGAGATACATTGTCTTTGTACTTATAAATGAAAAGCGCCTATGTGAAACCACGGAGATATGCACCGACATACATTTAAAAAAAAACATACGCACCGAATTGAGAACCTCCTCCTTTTTTGGAAGTCGGGTAGTAAAATAAAGTTACAACTCGCAAAAACCTAAATTTTCAGAAAAGCGAAAACAAACTCACGAATTCGAAAACCATTCGTTACTCTTTAGTCTTACTAATATTATAAATGCGAAAGTTTGGATGGATGTATGGATGTATGGATGTTTGTTACTCAATCACGCCTCAACGGCTGAACGGATCTGGCTGAAATTTGGCACAGAGATAGATTATAGTCTGGAATAGCACACGGGCTTCTCTTATCCCGGAAAATTAAAGAGTTCCCGCGGGAACCAACAAACCTCGAAACCACGCGTACGAAGTAGCGGGCATTCGCTAGTATTATTATAATGTGATACAAAAAAAATACTTTTAAATGAAATAATCTGTTTTTCAGTTTTCCTGTAAAACAGCCTGAAAATTTGAATTATGAAAAGCATTTTCAATAGGCTTCATATCCACTATGGTACTCTATTCGTAATTTTCATTGTCATAAAATAACAGCACACCAATTAATCACGCGGTGACACAAAACGGACAGTTTTAATTGTCACTGCATGTAAATCGCCGCCGGCGGATGTCACGCTGACAGCCGGCTGACACGCTGACAGCCGTGACAGCTGACAGCCCCGCTTTCGCCGGCCAATTTGCGAGCGTTGTAGCAAATATTTTTTTGTTAACTCGTTTAAATGTAAGGGAATTGATGTTTTAGGTATATTGCTTTATTTACGAATCCATTGCTATACTCGTATTACTATATTACTAGCTTTTGCCTGCGGCTTCACTCACGTAACGTTCGATTGTCATACGCCAGCCCTATTTTACCCCCTTAGGGTTTGAATTTTCAAAAGTCCTTTCTTAGCGAATGCCTACGTCATAATACTTAGCTCTCTGTTTTAAAACAGCCCGATCCGTCCAAGAGTAAAGCAGGTTGAGCCCTGAGGTCCAGTGGATTGAGTTTGCGTTGATAGATCAGTCAGTCTGTCACTTTCCTTTTATTATTATATTTAGATTTAGATAACTGTGAAATTCTTTGTCTGTCTGTCCTTAATTTCCATGGCCTAAAGCGGGAGGTCTCTGTTTTAAAACAGCCCGATCCGTCCAAGAGTAAAGCAGGTTGAGCCCTGAGGTCCAGTGGATTGAGTTTGCGTTGATAGATCAGTCAGTCTGTCACTTTCCTTTTATTATTATATTTAGATTTAGATAACTGTGAAATTCTTTGTCTGTCTGTCCTTAATTTCCATGGCCTAAAGCGGGAGGTCACAGCCAGGATCAGTTTGGAAATTTATAATTACTTACTGGATTTTCTTTAGTCTGGTCTGGTCTGAGGCTTCGGCTGTGGCTATAGTAACCACCCTATCGGCAAAGATGCACTGAAAAGCGATTAGAGGTATTCGTTTAAAATTTAATTGCTATATACCCCTAACAGCCTTGCCTTAGCCCGCTACTATAGACTGCATCATGACGTATCTAGCAGAAGTGGGTAAAAAAACAGCTAACATGGGTCCACTAAACTTTTATTCTGCTATATTAGAGCTATAATGGAGCTATATTAGAGCTATAATATAGCTATATTACAGCTACACAAATAGGGTCCCAAGTCCAAAGCGCCCGTAACGACGTCGTCTTTCATATTTTGAATACTTGCGCGAGTTATAAGAATTTACGCGGCACTTAGCCGGCGTAATGGCGCGTATAAAATGTTATGACCACTCCGCTCTTATGTATTGACTTTTAGCTTTTCTCGTTACTTTAAGGAGAATGTCACAATGGCTTTAATGTGCCTACTTTGCCTATGAAAGGCGAAAATATGTTACTATGTTCTTATCGGTGATAGCCTAGTTAGAATCTACATACCTACCTATATTAAAGGCCGGACGTCTTTTGAAGTGAAACTTTTTTAGAATCGTTGTGATTTGAAAATTCGATGTAACGAAAAAACGACACTAAAAGACAAACATATTCATAATAGGATTTAGTCTGCGAGAGAATGAGATAATTATTAAGCTACTGCATAGATTCTATCGCAGGCCTTGAGCGTGGAGACCGAATCCAGAAATTCCGTAATGAAAAAAAACCTAACACTTTGGTTGCTATGACTACTTGTGTTGTTGTACAACTTGAAGTCAACAACACAAGTAGTCATAGCAACCAAAATCATCTTTTCATAAAAATAGTCTTTTTATTTTCAACAACTTGAAGTCAACAACACAAGTAGTCATAGCAAGTTGATAAAAAATGCTATGCAATAGCTTTACCGCGGCAGTCTCCGAGTGCCACACGTCTTTTTTTCAGTCTCTCGTAGGCTACTTTTCTGGAGTTTCACTTCTGCCGTGTGTGAGAATTGCACACACACACTTTTTTATTACTTATAATTTTTTAATAGATGATGTCCGCATTTTCGTCCACGTAGTTCTATTTTTATTCTCCCTTAATTTCCTGGGATACAACCTACCTTAATAACAAATTTCATCAAAATCGGTTGAAAAGATGGGCCGTGAAAGCATAGCAGACAGACAGACAGACCGATATGGATATGAAGTATGGATTGGAATACTTACCTATAAGTAAGACTGTGACCATAACTGTGGTCTCACCTGATGGTAAGTGATGATGCAGTCTCTGATGGTAGCTAAATTGAACCCATATTGGGTTGAGAATTTGTGGACCTTCTCTACTGGTGAGATTCCCCCTAAGGATGTAATCGATTTGAATGCAAACGATTTCTAAGGGAATATAGAGTTGGACGTTAAGATATGAAAAGGTTTGGAGCTCGTGACAACCCTACTAAGTGAGAGCATGGCTATAATAATATCATTCTTGTACAAGCTTATAATATGATCCACGTAAGTATAGGTACTTAAAGTATGATTGAACTCTAAATGATGCCCGCGACTTCGTCCGCGTTGACCCCTGTCACCACACGTTAGACTGTGGTAATCAGTTGTGACGACCTCTCTGGCGCGCAGTATTGAGCGCTGTTGTCTTAACGTGGGAGTTCCCGGGTTTGGTTACCGGCAGGGTCAATTTGGGAATTTATAATTACTGAACTTTCTCTGTTCTGGTCTGGTGGGAGGTTTGGGCCTACCGGCAAAGAGGGATCGTCAAGCGATTCAGCGTTCCGGTAAGATGCCGTGAAGAAACCGTCTACAACAGGTTAACCCGCTATCGTCTTAGACTGCATCATCGCTTACCATCAGGTGAAATCGCAGTCAAGGGCTAACTTGTAGTGGAATAAAAAAAAAGTCTATGGCTGGTTATAGTCAGAATGAATACGCAGCATCAACTGATTGCGCAAGACGAGCCTATTGACACTAAGTATTGACAGCTCACAACGCAATCTCATAAATCAAAATGGCGTCCAACATGGCGTCGCGCTGTGACAGCTATCGCATGTAGCGCGGGAACATTAAGCTCATTGATATTTATTGCTCAATCCCGTTGCCTCCTAGCATATTATTAGTACGAGAGCTCGTGGGATTTGTTCAGGTGCAGCGGCAGCGTGAAACTTCTTTAGAATCGTTGTGATTTTAAAATTCGATGAAACGAAAAAGCGACACCAAAAAGAGACAAACATATTCATAATAGTCCTACGACAGAATGAGATAAATATAAGTTGTATTCTATCTCATTCTCTCGTAGGCTACTTTTCTAAAGTTTCACTACTGCCGTGTGTGAATTCGCGCACACACTTTTTTGTGATTATTTAATAGAGGATCACCCAAAAGTCGTAATATTCATATCCCCTGTTAGTATTAAGTTGAATAACTTTTTACTAAATTGATTAAAGTTAAAAAGTGCGTCGAATTTTGATGTTGTCACAATTCAGTATTTCATACAAAATCCCATACTGAGCACGCGTTTTGACGTTTGAAACAAAGTTGCTGATTTGACTAGTTGACAAATACCCAATTACCGGCGAAGCGCAACGCAGAGCATTTTTCACATTCACTTTAAATTTTTGAATATGAAATCCGATCGACATATTGACTACTGGGTAAGTGTTTAACTATGCTTGCAAATGATCTGCGCTGCGCTTCATTAGATCCCCAAGAATGACAGCCACAAATCTTGATTCTTATTTCAATAGGTACTAAGTACTAACAAATCAAACTCAATTAAATGCTGTCAACACGCTTTACCAATTAAAAGGTTTGCCAGTATTCCAAAAAAAAAACTAAAGGTATTGCAAGGATTATAAATGCGAAAGTATGTCTGTCTGTCTGTCTGCTAGTTTCCCGACCCGTCTTTTCAACCGATTTTGACGAAATTTGGTATAGAGGTAGGATGGATCCTGGGGAAGGACTCCCAGAAAATTAAACAGTACCCGCGGAATAGAAAAAGATTAATTCATGCGGAGGAAGTCGCGGGCATCATCTAGTATAATATCTAAAGCTTTGAGAATAACGGAATATATGTTATAACGAATGTGTAAAATGTGTACTAACGCTCATTAAGGTGGAGCAGGAGAATAAGCTTAGCTGTCATACACTATAAGTATCTACTACGCAGTATCATTAGCATTTTCATTGAAAAATTTTCAAGCACCTCTTTAAAATGTCCGACGAGCTCCCATACCATTTTGATTTATCGCTAATCGATTCCCACTCTATTGTTATTATTGTTTATTTGAAGTGAATGGTTACACGTTGTGACAAGTGAATCGGGAAAATGATACGAGAACAACAAAACAATAAAACGTACGCTGATAATGTGCAGACGCAGTCAAAATATTATGTTGAACACTGTATGGTTCATAATTGCATGCACACTTCTGTGTCTGAAGGTCGATACTTATGTTATTTGATTAGGCACAGATCATAGATTTGCCTATGATCATAGAGTCTGTCAACTTTGCCTATCTTTATTATACCCGCCCGACTTCAACATAGTTTTGTGGAAATAAAAAATATTTTTTACTTTTCAGTGCATTTGGAAGTCGTTTTTTGAAAAGAATTTTTATTTTTAACTTTATAGCCTACTTTTTAGTTCATGAAGTCTATGCTCGGTGCCTACAATATTAATTCACCATCAACAGTTCCAATATACCCACGGCTTATCAGTATGTATCAGTAGCAGTATCAGGATGCAGCATTAGGATTGAGGGGAGATTTTTTTTTAATGGTACAACCCCGCGAGCTTCCTCTAACCACCAAATAAAAAAAACCGGCCAAGTGCGAGTCCGACTCGCGCACCGAGGGTTCCGTACAAACCTGTAGTAAGTTTTAAATTAAATATTTTTTTTTAAATATTTGAGTTGATTGAATAAAAGGTAAATTGCGGTTTACGATTTATGACGTATTAAAAAAAAACTACTTACTAGATCTCGTTCAAACCAATTTTCGGTAGAAGTTTGCATGGTAATGTACATCATATATTTTATTTAGTTTTATCATTCTCTTATTTTAGAAGTTACAGGGGGGGGGACACACATTTTACCACTTTGGAAGTGTCTCTCGCGCAAACTATTCAGTTTAGAAAAAAATGATATTACAAACCTCAATATCATTTTTGAAGACCTATCCATAGATACCCCACACGTATGGGTTAGATGAAAAAAAAATTTTTGAGTTTCAGTTCTAAGTATGGGGAACCCCAAAATTTATTGTTTTTTTTTCTATTTTTGTAAGAAAATCTTAATGCGGTTCACAGAATACATCTACTTACCAAGTTTCAACAGTATAGTTCTTATAGTTTCGGAAAAAAGTGGCTGTGACATACGGACGGACAGACAGACAGACAGACAGACAGACAGACATGACGAATCTATAAGGGTTCCGTTTTTGCCAAATTTGGCTCCGGAACCCTAAAAACCGGCCAAGTGCGAGTCGGACTTGCGCACCGATGGTTCCGTACAAACCTGTAGGTATATAAGTAAAAGTTATAGTATTTTTATTCCACTTATCTATTTTAATTTCAATTTAATTCCTCTACGCGTTCATGCGGAAAGGGGTCATCATCATCATCATCATTATCGGCCGACAGACGTCCACTGCTGGACATAGGCCTCTTGCAAGGATTTCCACATGCCGCGGTCTTGCGCCGCCAGGATCCAGCGACTCCCTGCGACTCGCCTGATGTCGTCCGTCCATCGAGTAGGGGGTCTGCCAACGCTGCGCTTCCCAGTGCGAGGTCGCCATTCCAGCACTTTGGGACCCCAACGTCTGTCGGTTCTTCGAACTATGTGCCCCGTCCATTGCCACTTCAGCTTCGCAACGCGTCGAGCAATGTCGGCAAACTTTCGTTTTTTTGCGAATCTCCTCATTCCTGATCTGATCGCGCAAAGAAACCCCGAGCATTGTTCTCTCCATCGCCCGCTAAGTGACCCTGAGCTTCCTTATGAGGCCCATAGTTAGCGACCAAGTTTAAAATTATTAAAAATATATTTATAAATTTTAATAATTTTGGTTTTAAAGATTCTGAGTTCACGGGAAGTATCCTGAAGGTTATGATTCCCTTGCGAGTGCAAGAAAATTCGAAAATTTGCAGCATAAACGGCTATATCTTTTGATTGCGTTGGCTTAGAAGCCCGATTTTTTCACAGCTCCAAGGGACCGTAGACTTGAGTATTTGATTTTAATTTCAGCTTGATATCTCCATGCGTTCCTGAGAAAAAGGGTCTTGACACACAGACGGACGGACAACGAATCCTATAAGGGTTCCGTTTTTTCCTTTTCAGGTACGGAACCCTAAAAGAACAAATCGGTTCAGAACCTTGGAGAAATCGGTGCACATACGCGCTGAATTGAGAACCTTCCTCCCTTTTGGAGGTCGGCTAAAAAATAAGAGTATAATCGCTCGTTAAGGCGTCATTATAAACATTAAAATGCAAAACTGTCGCGGCGCGGGTCCCGCGGGGTGTGACTGCCAAACTTTTTCTATTAACTTTCTCGTTGTAAATTTGACAGCCCATTCATAAGCGGCCGACTTTGATCAATGAACCGATCTTTTCTGACGTCAGCCAGACTTGCCTTTTTACTTTTAACCGTGTCTTCTTCTCGCTGGTTCCTGCTGCCTCGTTGGTCTAGTGCTCAGCAGTCTTAGCATTTAACTGCGGCTGACAAGGTCCAGGGTTCGAATCGCGGGTCAGGCCATAATTAATAAGTATTGGTATTTAATATTAGTGGTTATTGGGTTTTTTTAGAAGAAATTCTCAGTACTAGGTCGGAGTTAGGAAGTTAGCGGTGTTTAGCCATCGGTCCTGCGCGGCGCATGGATTTGACTCGCTCCAGCAATGCTCAGGTCTGCGGTTACATACGTATCTGTATATGTTGTATGTTTGTGTATGTAGATTATATATTTTTTCAAAAGAGCAACCATCGAGTTCCTTGCTGGTTCTTCTCGGTAGGAACGGCATTCCGAACCAGTGGTAGATTCATTTGACTATTCATAAGCACTTGTAAAAAGTCTATTTGAATAAAAATCATTTTGATTTGAATTTGCGCCCAATCTCTCTCTGGTCGTGATCTAGCATTCTGGTACGATGACGCGCAGAAACCGTTAAGGGCCCCTTTAATAGTTATCTCACAACCATCTTATACTGTATCATCACGTACTAAGTACGTACAAGGTGAGTCAAGAGCTCACTTTTAGTAGCATAAAAAAAGTCGATTTTTGAAGTGAGACTTCTTTAGAATCGTGATTTGAAAGTTTCGATGAAACGAAAAGGTGAAACCAAAAAGAGACACATTCATTAATAAATAGGATTTAGCCTGCGAGAGAATGAGATAAAATACAAGTTATATGTTCACGACCAATATATAGTGCTATACGATATTGAGTCACGCTACTGCAGTTTGCTCAAAAGGGTATATTTATCTCATTCTCTCGGATGCCGCTTTTCTGATGTTTCACTTCTGTCGTGTAATCGTATGTGAATTGCATACACACACTTTTTTTATGCCACAAGCGAATAAAATAGCTGTGGCATATTCACTTCAGCCATGTATTAACAAGCGGAAACGTATGGGCGCATTGATTTTATCGCCACATTTTATTTCTCGATCGATTTTTATTTGCTGCGTGCAATAAACTCTATTTAGAAACTCGTCAATCAATCAAATAGAGCGGAATAATTTCATGCTAGACTTGACCGGCTCACGAACGAAACATGTGAATGAACCGCATCACTTATAGCCAATTTGTGAACCTATTCTAATGTATCATTTTTACACAATTAGGCAAAGTCAAAGATACTTATTAAACTTTTACAAGTGCTTTTTATATGTAACTTTTACATTAAAGGGTAATTTTAAGAATTTTCAAGGCAAGAAAGAATGCAATAATTATGAACCACATCGCTTATTGCCAATTTTTGAACCTATTCTAATGTATCAAATCAAAGATTCATCAAATCAAAGATTGCATATTGTTTGTGAGTAGGTACTTTGCGCAGCTCTATAATATGCGCAGGCGCACAATCTGTTGATCGGCAAAACGGTGATAAATCAGAGTTGTAACAATAAACTTGTAATTGATTGCCGTATGAAGTCCAAAATATATTCTCATTAATCTTCGAGTATGTAGTTTGCTTTGGTGAGTCAGAAATATCTAATGTTTTAAGAATAAAGTGAAAAATGTATCATACTAATACTATAAAATACGAAAGTGTGTTTGCTTGTTGGTTTGTCCTTCAATCACGCCGCAATAGAGGAACGGATCGTTGTGATTTTTTGCATAGTCGAGGACCTGGAGAGTGATATAAGCTAGTAGCTTTTTATCCCGGTTAAGGAGTTTCTGTGGGAATTTTCTCCATTAACCCTAGAAAAACGGAAGTCACTCCTTCCTGTCACTCATTAAGCCTCCTCGTCACTGTCACGCGATGAACATTAAATTCAAAACTGTCACGGCGTCTGACCCGTCACTCGCGTCCCGCTGTCAAACTTTTTCTATTAAATTTCGCGCCTTAATTTGACAGCGCATTCATAAGCGTTGCGAGTTTGATGAATGAACCAACTTGGAGCTGACGTCATAAAAAGTAATTTCAAAGTTCATTAATTTGTGTTCACATTTATTGAAAAACTAGCTGATGCCCGTGACTTCGTCCGCTTGGATCAAGGTTTTTTGATTCCCACGGGAACTCCTCAATTTCCTTCAATTTCCTGGATTAAAGGTAGCCTATATGTCCTTTCCCGGGATACAATCTAACTCTTTACATAATTTCATCATCATCAGGGTTGGCGGGCTTAACTGACTATTATCACGTTACCTCGTGATAACTGATAATAACCGGGACCGACGGCTTAACGTGCTCTCCGAGGCACAGGGGTGATACTTCCTAACTCCGGGCTACTGAGAATTTCTAGTCAGAAAACCCCAATACTTACTTAATTATGGCCCGACCCGGGACTCGAACCCGGAAACTCGTCGGCTGCAGTCGAACATGCTAACCAACAAACGAGGCAGTTGTTTGTTTATTGTACGTTGTATGTTTAGTAAGCGGAGAACCGCTTCTACGTATTCGTCGCATGCCCCGAACTGAGTCATAATATTGTAGTGTCATTTAGTGAGAAATAGGTATACATCGTGTCGTATTATGTTTAGTAAGACATAAACCTTAAGGCAAGTGGCACGGTTAATCGTGGCGCAAGCAGACAAGTGCATTGAGCTTCTCAATATACCTAATTGTCGCATATGACACCGACCTGAGTCGTAGGCGCCGTCCTATTGTCATCGCTCGCGCGATGATGCGATGCGATTTCATCGTGCGATGAAACTGGTCGCGCGATAAGAAATCGTGTGTCCTATTTTGGAGCGATGCGATCACACTCGAAATGGCTTATAACAGAGATGCACAGTTTTTGCTGTAGTGCAACATTTCTTTAATCGTAAACAGCATCAAAAAAAGAAAACCCACCACACAATATACTCTATAAAAACAGAAACCCTACGTGGTCGCGCGATCGCCATTATAGGACATTCAGTACTGATCAGTATGCTTGATCGGCGATCGTCCGTGCGTCGATGGTCCCACGACGAAAACTAGACAATTTGATCGCATTACATGATCGTGCGATCTTTAATAGGACATTTAGTAGAACACAGTATGTTTGAACGCACGGGCGCGCGATCATTTTCGTCGGACGCACGCATCATCGCACGAGCGATGACAATAGGACGGCGCCGTATTGTGAGAAATTTAGATTTAGAGATCGTCATGTAGTGAGAAATACGCGTCGTATCGTTGTATCTGTAGTAAGACATAAAGCGTAAGAGTGGAGTGGCACACAAATCGCGCGGCAAGCGAAGAAGCGCATTTAGCTTCTCAGTAATCGTCGCTCGCTTACCGAATGACTGCCACAAATAACATTGATGTACGTTAATAGCGACGTTTTTATGCGCGGCTCAAGGGTTAAGAGTAAGCGAGGATAAGGTTAATCGAGCTATAGTTTTAACTGATAGATTTGATCTGGTTTCTCCCACACTTTTCTACTATCGTACTACAAGGTATCGTCATTTGTTTTTTATTACATTAAATAATGTGATCATTAAATAACATAAAATTAAAGTATCATCAAGGTACGTAAGCCGCAGCGTAAGTTGAACTCTGCGCAGAAACACATTTCGGGTGTCAAACGAAGTGCGGTATGAGGTGTGCCGCGAGGGGCCGCGCGTTACCATACCCCTCGCTCCCCGCACATGCTCCGCTCGGCTCTGTAGTACAATGTACCTGCGCAGACGACCGCCATTTTGGTTCAACTTACGGGACGCGATTTATATGTTGCGCGAGACACTTATTTCTTGAGCTGAAAATATTATGTATAGAGCTAAACCATCCTAACTATTCCCAATCCTAAACTAATCTCAACTTAATATTATAAATGCGAATGTGAGTGTATTTTGTGTTTATATTTTGTTTGTTACGCTTCCACGGCCTTCTTTACATATTGTACTCATTGATATAATAATTATTGTAAATGAATTATTTAAAAAGAGCAACCACCGAGTTTCTTGCTGGTTCTTCTCGGTACGAATGTCATTCCGAACCAGTGGTAGATTCACTTGACGATTCAAAAGTACTTGTAAAAGTTTATTTGAATAAAAAAACATTTGATTTGATTTCAACCGATTTATATGAATCGTGGTACGGAGTTACAGACATAGGTCGTGTCTCGTGGACAAACAAAGGCATTTTTCATTATTTTTAAAGGTATTTAAGGATATTTTTTAAACCACGCTGACGAAGTCGCGGGCATCAGCCAGTAGCCTATAACTTGAGGCGCATGCCATAAAACGTGCGGGGTCAAACGCTCGCGCCTCGCAAAATAAACACCGATATATCCCCAAGTAATTGTATTAAATGCGACTTTATTGTTCGCGGAATGTATTTACACGGTTATACGTTACAAATTGCTCCCGTAAATCCCGTACCCTATATAATTATTGTACTTTGTAGGTACGCTAGGAGCTCTCTCATCTTAATCATACTAACATTATAAAGTGTGTTTGTTTGTTGGTTTATTATGCAATCACGCCGCAACGGAGCAACGGATCGACGTGATTTTGCATGGGTATAGTTGAGGACGGAGAGTGACATACCCAATGAAGGTGTGACCTGTGCTAGTGCTATTTTTATTTCATAGCAAACCTTCAATGGATAAAAATGGCATTTTTTAGAGCCACCGAGTTTGAGACTAGGGGGGCTGGTTACACGGCACACCAGCTCTTCGGCTATTTCATACGGGTGCAGGTGATTTAAAAAAGGTGATTACCTGAAATATTAATGCTGATACAATTATTGCAGGTTTAAATTCTCAACCGATTTTGATGAAATTTTACTTTTTATTCCGGAAAATTAAGGAGTTCCCGCGGGAATTAAAAAAATTAATCCACGTGGACGAAGTCTTAGGCATCATCTAGTAATTAATAACTAGCCGTGGCCGCGACTTCGCCCCCGTGGCTACTTTTTATCCCGGAAAATTTAAAGAGTCACGGGCATCAGAGACTGTGTTCATTTCTTCAAAACTCAAATTAATTGACTCAATAAGTAGAATGAAGACAGGAAATTGAAAAATACATATACTTACTTAAATGTCATAAAGTAGATCAAGGAAATTAAAATGATTTGAATTAAGATTTTTGGGAATAGCTAACAATGGCTACAAAGTTGTAAATTGAAATAGTAACAAAATATAACCTATAATACGTACTTACTTTAGGAAGGAATATAATTCTTATCTATTATATATTTTATCCAGCCCTGTGGTCTTACTACCATCGATTAAAGCAGTAATATTTTCAAATTGCAGTTTTTATGAGGTACCTTGACGTCCGTAAAATAAGGATTATAATTATGAAACAAGACCGTCAACAATATTAAAATAATATTGCTTAAAGAGATGGTAGTAAGCACCCCGAACTACAATAAAGATTATGTACGCAGTTAATGAAAGGGTAATAAAAAGTGTTTATATACTTACACCCAATCTGTTTACATGTTTCGATGTAAAAAATGGCCAGACAGAAACAAATCTTAATGTTAGTGCTGTAAAGGCGAAAACTGCTTCAAGGGATTTAGTTTTAAAGTATTAACATGTGGTGGGTTAAACATTTTATACATCTGTAACCCGATAGCAAGGGAACAGAGGGTAATTAAAGTTTTTATTATATACGGCTTGCGGGTTTTATTTATCCATAAATTTAAATAATCTGTTTGTCTGTTTAAACGCAATAAACCCCTAAACGTGGTGGGTGTGTAATTATTATTTCTTTTAACTCCTTTTTTTTAATGTATCAAAGGCCTTCCAACAACAGGCTTGAGTTTGTTTCACCTATATTTCCTACATTATTGGGTAACAAAGTTTAGCAAATCGTCCAGTGAGTCGCAACAATAAACAATCCAATACTTAATTCCATCTTTTCAATTCCAACTTAGTAAAATAAGACCTGGTCAAACGTAGGTCACGTAATGGGCGTGCTCCTGTAGACATTCTATGTACAACTTACAGTGTACTGCATGTGACTTTTTTAATCGTTTGTATAATATTTGATGAAACGTAAGCTCTTGACTAATGCTATTGTTATTATCAGCCAAATTTACACCACGCTGGCCAAGTGTAGATTAGCAGAGTTTTAAATAATTCACAACATGCTGTAGATCTCTCTGGCATGCAAGTTTCCTTACAATGTATAACATTACATTGTCTATAAAACAAGCAGCATAGAAAAAAGTTAAAGCAGACCCTCCAAATAAGTTAAAGTCTTAAATTTAGGCTATTACCGCTTAAGATGACATCGATGTCCTAAATGAATATTACTTTCAAACAGCGAAGCACGAATACCTGCAATAAAAAGCATTCGAAAAGTTTCTTGTATTACTACTAATTTCATAACTCTGTCGTCCCGCGTTGTGGTTGTCCAAGCCTTAACCCCATCTCACTTGTCCCTCTCACTCGTCAGCGCAATAAATTAGTGAGAAGGGGGCAGCAATAACTCACTCGGCGCGATCCGGGCGCGATATTTTCGTCGTCGCAGTCGTAAACGTGTCGTGCTCGTCGCTTCAGCGCGATGGATTCGCGACAGATGCAAGCGACAAATGGCGTGACATTTTTAATTGGGATATGTTTTTCGCGCGTTGATATAGCTACGTAATCAAAGATCTCTTTCACTGCGTCGGTTCTCACCTTCACCTTCACCT
This sequence comes from Erebia epiphron, assembly GCA_963932025.1. Classification (NCBI taxonomy): domain Eukaryota; kingdom Metazoa; phylum Arthropoda; class Insecta; order Lepidoptera; family Nymphalidae; genus Erebia; species Erebia epiphron. The sequence continues at coordinate 17,681,743 of OZ009960.1, forward strand.
TCTCGAGCTCGTCAACTTTCAAGGTCTAGCCCGGCTACAGAAGCACGGTGCGGCGCGGCAAATATTCTTTGAACGAGAGCTGGGCTCACTTAGGCGACGCGTCACGAAGATGCACTGTGAAATAATTCTACAAAGAATACTTACCGCTACGTTCTGCACCGCGCCTTTGTAGTGGGACAGGGGGCTAGACCTTTAACGTCAAGTTTGATATATTTTTAATTTTTTAATTAAAAAAAACATCCTTTATTCCTGGCATACTGATGAAGGAGCGCTAATATTTCATTTTATCAGCTCAGGGCTTAAGAACTAACAAAAAATCAAACAGAAATGCCACAAGACTAATGAGACCTTGTATTTGTAATGACTCTTGTATTTGAAGTTGACCTTTCCGAGGAACTTTGAATCTTCGGTGTTCAATATCAGCGTTTCCGCGTAATGTATTAGTGACGAACGACAGGCTTGACAAAGTTTTGTTAGTAGAGCTTTGGGTGTTTGTTTGCAGTTGTACTTGGAGAGGGATTAATGTTATAAAATATAGTTCTTTGTGATGCTTTGTCTTATTTTGTTGGACACAAGAGGGAGTTGTGATTCATTAAACTCTATCGTATTTTATGTTTTTTCATCGACCTCCCTGGCGCAGTGTGTTGTTGTCTTAACGTGGGAGGTCCCGGGTTTGAGAATTTTCTCTGGTCTGGTCTGGTGGGAGGCTTTGGCGGTGGCTAGTTACGACCCTACCGGCAAAGATGTGCCGCTAAGCGATTTATCGTCCCGTTACCTGCATAAGAGACACCTGCATGTCCTACATGTTTGATGTTATGAATAAATTGAGTTTGTTGAGTTACGATACCGTGTAGATACCGACTAGGGGGTATCACATCTGAGATGGCATCACCAAATGAAATTGCAGTCAAGGGGTAACTTGTATACTTGCTATAACTTTTTTGTAAAACCTCTGTTTGATAGAGCAGTCGTGTTTTTGAAATTTTTCATTAATAATAGCTTGTTAACAAATTGCTCCCAAAATGACGCCGTAGGGGTGTACCAGCTATAGTTTAAATATTTATATGTGAGGGCACAATTCCAACATCAAAGCGCTTAAGTTTCATTTAACTCCAATATATGCGGATTTGCTGCAGAGCGCAAACTTGTCGCGGCCCTGCATGCAAACATTGTTAGTTGGATTTAGTTTGCTTTGCACGCGTCTGCTCCTCGGTACACGGATTCCAGAGATTTGTCAGTGACGGGCGGATTGACATCCAAACGCCGAATACATACAATAAAGTGAAATATATTTTGAAAAAGAATCTACACATTTTTTAATTAGAATACTAGCTTTTGCCTGCGGCAATTTTCATACTTTCAAAGCCTTATTTTTAAGCCTTTAACCTAGAGAATGCGTTTTCAAAAATCCTTTCTTAGCGAATGCCTACGTCATAAAAGCATTCTGTACCTATGCCAAATTTCAGGTTATTAATAATAAAATTTTAATGTCATTGTGGCGGTCTTCGCAGTCCGCACATGATTCGATAGATGGCATTACTAGTAGATGCACGCGACCACAAAGAGCCCAACTCACGCTTACGTAGTTTTCTCCGAATTACGCTATATATACGACCTCCAAAAATGAACGGTCGGACCAGTGGTCCCCGAGCACAACACCCGCTCGGAGGATGATCATCCTTTGTTAGGGTCGAGCCATATCACCTGCTCTCGTACATCATAAATTGCCAAATTGGCTCTGCCGGGGATCGACCCCGGGACCTTCCGCTTATGAGACAACACCGCTCACCACTGTGTCAGGCAGTTCATCAAGTGGGTCCCGCCAAGTTGAGCAAACTATCTTTACGTTTATATACTCTGCACCAATTTAACTGATTCGATGACAAAAATTGGAACAAATTTTTATGCCTGTTTCTTTTTTGTTTTTATTTTTAAGGCCCGGACTCCACCAGAGCGGAGACGAGACGAGAGGAGAGGAGATTTCATTTAAACAATCAATAGAATTTCGTTATTCCCACATCTCGTCTCCGCTCAGCTTCAGTAGATACGACTGAGCGGAGATGTATCATATTTGTATGGCGCGATCGATGCCGAGATGTGAGCTGTGACTCGCAAGCTGGCAGCGGCGCGCAGCGGAGACGAGAGGAGATGTGAGCGGCGTGCTGTGAGCGGCGCCGTGTTCATCTCAACATCCAACGCTCACCGCACGCAGCTCAGTCCCGCTCTAGCTATAGCCAGTACACATCTCCGCTCCAGCCTAGCCAGTACGCATCTCCGCACAGCTTCGGTGGATACACCCTAGCTGAAAAACATCTCCTCTCGTCTCCGTTTTAGACATCTCCGCACATCTCCGCTCTGGTGGAGACCGGGCCTTATACTTACGAGCAACGCTGTCACCGAGTCAGCTACGTTAGTGGGACTATATAAGAAAAAAAAATATGAAAGAAGGAATAGCCTAATCAATCCCTGCTGTATAAAATCTGGCTACTGAAGGATCTTCCACCGCGCCTACGCTTACCGTCATATTTTGATATCATTATCAAGCAAACATCCTATCAGCAAGAAAAAAGCGACCTGTCACACAATCGGCCATATTGTCCGCCTGTCCGCTGCACGTAGGGCTAAGGGTAGGGTAACCATAATATAACCGTAGGGAAAATTGAAAAGTCGAGAGAAGAAAACAGATTTTCATAGAAAAGTCCTGATTTATCACGAGTTACGTTACGTACGTACGTTCGTCGTCATCGTCGTCAACCGATGGATGTCCACTGCTGGACATAGGTCTCTTGTAGGGTCCTCCACAAACGGTCTTACGCCACCTGGATCCAGCGACTCCCTGCGACTCTCTTGATGTCGTCACGTACGTACATACGTACGTACCTACGTTAGTTAGTCATTTTTCATGTCACACGGATGTGGTAAAGTATATATTTTTTTAAATTATGTGTGAACTAGATGAGATTGTATTAAATTTCATCATCATGATACATCATGATGATGAAATTTAATTTTCCGGGATAAAAAGTAGCCTACCTTCCCCGGGATACAAACAATCTATGTACTAAATTTCATCAAAATGATAAAAAAGATCGGCCGTTAAAGCGTAAAAACAGACAAACACGGAAATTTCGGATTTTTATAATATTAGTATACGCTGATTTGTGAAATTATCTAAAGTAAACTATGGTTTTGTTTACATTGGCTGTAAATTTTTAAAAAAAGAACCTGAAAAATCTGCAGTATTTTATTGAAAAACGTAAAAATCCTGTCGCAATCCCGTCAAGTGCCCTCAACTCTCTCTTATCGAATGAGAAATATTTGGCCATAGTCCAGCACGCTGGTCAAGTGCAAATTGGCAGACTTCGCACACCTTCGAGAACTCTTGGGCGTACAGGTTTCTTCACGATGTTAATTACCTTCACAGTTTAAAGCAAGCTTCGAAAATTTGGAGGTGCGTGCCCAGGGATCGAACCCGCGATCCCGTACAGGAGGTAGGGTGTCTTAGCCACTAGGGTATCACCGCTTCTCAAGAGTCAAGAGCCCCAATATCCAGTAATCGCAAAGAATTTAGCAATAGCTACATCGAAAGCGGCAGTTCTTACTAGAATTACAACAATAATAAAAAACAGTAATCCGAGGACAAATCCTGAGATATGGTAACCCTAGGTGGAGGGGGTGAAGGGGGGGGGGAGATCTGTTGACACTGCGATCGCAGAGCGGATTGAATGCAAACTGGGGCCACGGAAACGTCGTAACAAGCGTCTTTGTTGAACAGGCTTACTGGAAATGTATGGAGATGGAGTCTGTCACTGTTTATTTATTTATTTTATTAATTTACTAGATGATGCCCTTGACTTCATCCGCGTGGATTTTGGTTTTTGGTTCCCATAGGAACTCTTAATTTTCCGTGATAAAAGTAGCCTATATGTTATTCTAGACTATAATCTTTATCTGTGCCAAATTTCATCCAGATCCGTTCAGCCGTTCTGGTGTGATTGAGTAACAAACATCCATCCATCCATCCACCCATCCATCCATTCATCCAGCCATCCAAACTTTGCATTTATAATGTTAGTATAGATTAACTTATGAAGAGAAGATATGTCGCTCATAGCCTATATTATTATATTATAGCAATATTTTACAGACACAGGTGACACCCTGCAATGGTTTGCACGCCTCAGAGTAGAAGCGTGCTCCATACTTAGCGAGCAGTGGATACACCGCACGCTTGTTAACAGTAACAAGTAACACGGCTGCAGAGACATGCCAATATGAGCCTCGCGCACACACGGTGACACCCCGCTACGATATGGACGCCCTTAGCACCTTACTAAATATTATCAATGCAAAAATGTGTCCGTCTGTCTGTCTGCTACACTTTCGCAGCCAATCTTTTAAACCGATTTTGATGAAACTTGGTACAGGGATAGGGTGCAACTTGCAGCCCGAGGGCACACAGCACAGGCTACTTTTTATCGCGAGACATTTAGCCCACGCGACCGAAGTCGTGGGTATAATAATATAGCATTAAATCAAGTAAAATCAAAATCTTATATTATTTATTAAAGTACATTATTGAATATTTATTGAATTAAACTCCGATAAATTAATAAACCATGGTTTCGGCGAACGAAATGAAAGAGGAGAACGACTTATAGATTATGCACGGGAACACAAACTATCAATCATGAATACATTTTTTAAGAAGAGAAAAAGTAGGAAATGGACTTGGATATCACCCGACCAAAAGACAAAGAATGAAATTGATTTCATAATGTCGAATAACCCTAAATTAATAACTAACATCGAAGTAATAAACAACATAAGGTTTGCCTCCGATCATAGACTATTAAGAGCAACATTTTTGTTAAACCAACCAAAAAAGAGTAGGAAAGCCTTCAAAATCCAACCAAAAATACCGAAAACAGAAGATGAAATTAAAAAATTTACAAACCATCTTAAATTAGAAATTGGAGACAGAATGTTATCAAAAAATGTCCAAATTTACTACAACTTAATGGAGGAAGCCATCAAAAGTAGTTTGAAAATTAATAACAACACTCAAACGAAAGGGCATAAAATATTTAGCACAACCACTGAACATCTTATAAAAAAACGAACTGAATTGATTCAAACAAAAAACAAAGATAGAAATATTAGACAAGAACTGAGTGAATTATTTAAAAAAACTAACAAGTCAATTCGTGATGATTATAGTAAACATAGAAGAAGTATCATAACTACTAACCTTAAAAATATCAGAAGTACTAAAAAAGCTTTTAAAAAGTTAACGCTTCACAAAACATGGATACATAAACTAAAACAGCAAACGGAAGAAACAAAAACGAGGAAGGATGTTATAGACCACGCAACGAAGTTCTATACGGAGCTGTATAAAAAAAGAGGAACAGATAATATGGATGAAACACCGAACCTTAAAAATTCCTCCAACTTAATTAAACCAATAGATGAAATAGAAATATACGAACAAATAAAACAACTGAAGGCTGAAAAATCACCTGGACCCGATGGTATACCTAATGAAATAATCAAACTAGGTGCACCTGTCTTACTGAACCATTTAACCCGCCTATTCAACATGGTACTGGATACAGAAACAGTACCGTCACAATGGTGCACATCGGATATAATATTGCTATATAAAAAGGGTAACCCACTGGACATCGGTAATTACAGGCCAATCATTTTATTAGCTAGTATATACAAACTTTTCGCATCTGTAATATTAAAAAGAATAAATCCGAAAGTCGACGAATTCCAAACAATAGAACAGGCAGGCTTCCGGTCAGGTTTCAGCACCACTGATCACATCCAGACGTTAGAACAGGTGATCGAAAAGTACAAGGAGTTTAACAGACCTCTGTATCTATGCTTTATTGACTATAGCAAAGCTTTTGACAGTATAAGTCATAAATCAATCTGGACAGCACTGAAACTAGCTAACGTAGAACAAAAATACATCAACATCTTAAAAAACATATACGAAAATAGCACCAGCACAGTAAAACTTGAAACAAGGGGCAACCCAATCATAATAGGAAGAGGAGTCAGACAAGGTGACCCTCTGTCACCAAAAATCTTCATCGCGGTGCTAGAAAACATATTTCGTAATTTAAACTGGACACGAAAAGGCATCAAGATTTTTGATTCATATCTTAACCATCTTAAATTCGCAGACGATATTGTCTTATTAGCGGAGACATCTAAGGAACTCGAAGAGATGGTTCACTCATTAGATAGAGAAAGCTCAAAAATCGGCTTGGAAATGAATGGAACAAAAACAAAAATAATGACCAACAGCCACAAAATACCAATTGCCCTAAACGGGAACAACATAGATTACGTAGACAGTTATATCTATTTAGGAAAACAAGTATCATTCATGAAGTCAGGAAACGAAGAAGAAATTGAAAGAAGAATTAATTTAACATGGAAAAAATTTTGGGCACTTAAAGAGATTCTAAAAGGAAAATATAGCTTATACTTGAAGAAAACAGTGATTGATTCTTGTCTCCTACCATGTCTACTCTACGGATGCCAAACTTGGGTACTCACAAATAAAGTCAAGCAAAGGGTGAGGACTACTCAAAGAGCAATAGAAAGGAGCATACTTAAAATAAGAAAAATACATAAAGTAAGAAGTGACAGAATACGACAACAAACAAAAGTAACTGACGCATTAAAACAAGCTCTGGCATTGAAATGGCAATGGGCAGGACACATATCACGATACTCAGATAAAAGATGGACGATCCAAACCACAAAATGGAAAGGACCAGAAGGCAAAAGGGTTGTTGGAAGGCCATACAAACGGTGGGCTGATGACATCATTAAAACAGCAGGAATAAATTGGGTGAGACTAGGAAAAGATAGGGAGAGGTGGAAGAGGATGGGGGAGGCCTTTACCCGAGAAGGGGCCCATATCTTGTAGATTTAGTACTAATAGACTACCAATCATTGTAATGTCACACTTTGTTATTTAAGTAAAATAAGTAATTATCACAAAATACTGTAATTTAGTTTTAAGTAAGATATGGTGAATAAATGGCTTTTTTTTTTTTTTTTTTTTTTTATTTTTTATTTTTTTTTTATTTATTTAAATTAATAAACACACGTTAACACCTGCGGACCATTACAGTAACTACTGAATTGATAACGCACTGAATCCATGTTTATATTACAATTCGATATCAATGAATTCATAATAAACTATACAAGTTAATACATGTTTATGATAATATTATTGTCAACATAGTTATGCCACTGTTAAAGATTACAACGAGTTATAGATAAGATAATCGACAACCATTCTCAACAAAATAACAGGTCACTTGGCTACTATTTTAAAAGTACAATTTGTTAGTTAATTGTATTTCTGTAACCAGGGAGACAAATTGCAAAACTTTCATGTCTTCTAGGATATGTTAAGCTATAGGTAAATAAAAATTACTGTAAGTCTCGTACACTTCAAGTTGTAAGTTGTTAAGCTTTATGTTGATAAGTCAGTCAGTTATCATTTTATAGTTTTAAATAATATTCAAATTTAGAAAATACTACCTCGTGTGTTCGAGTGTTATGGTTTACATAACACTCGAACACACGAGACCGACATACATTAGATTAATATAGTACCTACTTCTAAGTCTATTTCTCTATCTCTGTTTAAATATTTGCAGTTTTTTTATTATAACGTGATCTCTTGTGGCTATATTACACCAAAAATTACCAAGGCAAAACTTCTTTGGTAAATGCTGTTTAACCATACTTTAATAATATAAGTGCGAAAGTGTGTCTGTCTGTCTCTCTGTCCGTCTGTCTGTCTGTCTGCTGCACTTTCACGGCCCATCTGTTCAACCAATTTAGATAAAATTTGGCATAGGTTTAGTTTGTATCCCGGGAAAGGACATAGACTACCTTTTAAATTAAAGACTTCCCACGGGCATCAAAAAACTTTAATCCACGCGGACGAAGTTGCGGGCATCATCTAGTTACAAATAAATGAAATTTAAAAAATTACATAATAAGAAATAGGAAAAGATCAAACCGTAACCAATATTAGGCGCTCTATTTTTTTGATTATATCTCGTGTTTATGATATTGTCAACATTGCTATGTCGCGGTGCAATTTGATTATTATTCCACGGTCAGCAAAAAAGCGGATTCAATTAAGTCGTTAAAACGATGAAATACATCTCACGTTTTGACACGACAATGCCTTGTCTTGCCGGTTGGGAATTTAAAGTTACAACAATTATATTGCAATATTCACTTTTACTTATTTTTTTTTACAGTTTTTAAATTTAGTTTTCAATAGATAAAACACTTAGGTACTCTATTTTGGAACTTTAAAAAATAATAGTAAGTACGAATGAACGTAATTTTCTATTTTACTTTTACGCCAGGATTCTTTGTTATTTTGATACGAAATTACGGTAATTAAATTAATTCATACTGAGTGTGAGATCTATAGAGAGAATTCAAAATGAATATTTTTTAGCTATAATGACGACGGCACAGAAAGGATATTTGAAATTTAATCCCAAGGTTAAAGAGGAGTATGAAAATAGAACTTAACGTAAGGCGAAGCCGCAGCCAAAAGTTGTTGTATTTAAATACATAATAATATTATGTACCTACTTATGCCCGGTTGCTGAGGTCGCAAGTTATGTTCTCAATAGCTATTGATTCAATAAAGTTAAACGTCAGATAACTATCCATGCGTTTCTGAGTACCCCGCGACCCGTTTAATAACTATTGAACCGATAACCAGTTCCTTATTCTGTCGCTAGATGGGTCTGGTAAGGGGATCGAATTTAAAATGCATATATTTCTTTTATTGCGTCTTTTATACAAGTTTTCTTACCAATAGTATTTTTTCCTGTGTTAAATAAGTGGCTAAATATCATTTTTTAAATTAAAATATACAAATTCGTAATTATTTATCAGCGGTTGAATGACTAATGAACGTCAACAAAAAATAAAAAAATTGTCAGTGAAACGTCAAATTTTATTGTTTACGTTTAGCTGGGTTGGCGCGCAAGTTTAAAGTTTTGCTTTGCATCATTATTCATTACTATTACTTTATTGTAATTGTTTTGTACGTTTTGTTATCTACTACATACCTACTTATGTTCTCAGCGGGCGCGGCCAACTCGATTTTCGAAAACCGAAGCCGTGGCCCACTAGATTCGCACGACGAACTTCATTTGTTTATCGAATCGAGTAGGCCACGCTAGCTGAAAGAAGTGGCTATATAGGCCGTGGCCCACTAGATTCCACTGAGATGAATTTCGTTTGTTTGTCAAATCGAGTAGGCCACGCCAGCTGAAAGAATATCAAAAATGGTAATAAATACAAGGTACAACAGACATCAACACAGATCAAACGTCGTACGTAACGTAGCACATAGGCTACTTTTAATCCCGGAAAATTAAAAAGTTCCCGCGGAAACCACAAAACCTCGATCCACGCGTACGAAGTCGCGGGCATCAGCTAGTTATAAATATTGTTTGTAAGCTCTTAATAGTAAAACATTTCTGGATGCACGTATGTTACCGCGGTTAATAAACTAATCCTTCATGTTTGGACTTCGAATCTTAACCGTTAACATGTGCGTTATGTTTACAGTGAACGTCTGATGCGTCTATATAAATTAGTTAGTCAATGGCGGCGGAGTAAGACAGCCGTGCCATTCTGTTAGATTTACAACTCAACTGACGTTTTAACGATAATACGCATTTACGAGTATTTATGTGTATTTACGTATATTTACGGCCGGCGAGAAAGCCCGCCGGTTTAATTGTGGAATAAAATTGAATTTACAGTCGTTGATTTATGCGCGTCGGGCGGGCGATACGCGTTTATGGCGTTTTATGGCGGTTTATGATTTACTGCGCGGGAAATGGAACGCCAGTTTGGCGTTTCGGTTGCGTTCACCCCGCTCGGAGCTGCGATTTTGATATCGGATTGTTTTGCTTCTCTACTGGGCTGCGTATCTGAATAAGAAAGTGCATAAATCCATAATAATGTCCTCCCGACCGAATTCGGTCACAGCGGCCCAACTCCAGAGACATTAGCAATTTGCGCGGGATACTTTACATATATTATAGTGCACAAGCATATTGTGTGCAACAAGCATACCCCAAGTAGCAAAAAATTCCAAAAAAGTCGTATAAATCTAGAGTTATACGACGTCATGTTGTGTAGTAGTATTATAATGGTAATAAGACAACAATAACGTCCTATAGATGTCATCGATTCGGCCTTTTAGTCGTGCGACTATTAAGTTATAATAAATAGTCGAGTAAACGTCTATAAAACGAAATTATATGACGTTATGTAATGGTAACAGCCACAACGCTTAAACGACATTCATGATTGTTTAAACGTCGGCGTACCTATGATATTTATATGACTGAAAGTCATGTAGACGTTAATTCATAACATTTATATAACTAACATTACTTTGTTTTTTAGTCGTCGTGGTTAAGCCTTTTATACAACCAAGTAGTTTTCTTGTGACTGCAATATAACTATTACGAGACATTAAGTCCTATAAGAGTCAAACTCCAACTTTAATAAGACTTAAAGTTGAGTAGGAGTCTAGACCCAACTTTAATACAACTTATCCTACACCTAATAATATTACTTAAATTAGTATAGATTGTAATTTTAGTTAGGAAATATATATCTATACACATAATAATAGAAAAAAAATTGTGATTATACACTAAAATAGTGTTTTAAATACACCCTAGCTTGAGGAACCCTAATGTCTAAAACATGGCGTTTTCAATGGTCGTCACAAAAACATTTACACGACATATAGTTATTTTAACGTCGTTTAGAGGTTGGACACTAACTAAAACATCATGGCCGGAAGTTTTGAATGAAGAGATAATTTGAAATTATTTAAATATAATGCATAAAACACAAAATCACGGGGGGGCATTAAAATATTCATAGTATTTTCATATATACTTTCTCGTAAAAATTAAGGTTCCAGTCGGAATCAACTCTACGCAATATAATACAAACATAGAATAATTAATTTTTAATAGAGTTAGTTTTACTTAATTGCCTTCTAACCATAAATTTTTAGTTAATTATTTTTTTCACAAGAGCACGTACGATTTCTTTTCAACTTCCACAAAAAACAGTCAATCGCATAACGCTAATAAGACGTTTTAGTCACTTCACAAAATTAATATGAATATGTAAGAGTTATCTCGTAACGTCTATATAATCAAAACGTTCTATTCTGCAACGTCTACAGGACGTCTAAACGACGTAAATGGTCATCGTCGCGACCTTTATGTGACCATTAAACGACAAATGGTCTTATAACTGGGGCCATTTTCGCGTTTTGTAAACGTTATAATAACGTTTATACAACCTTTCTTTAGGACTAAAAGGTAAACAAAAAACGTTGTCACGACTTTTATACGACAACGAATTGTTACTTCAGGTGCACAGTCTGTTCCTTTTACTCTCATAGCCCGATGCGAGGGAAAATCCGACACGACCGGAGAGAGATCAAGCGCAGAACCGACGGCTTTACGTGCTCTCCGAGGCACAGGGGTGGAACACCGCCAAGTTCCTAAATCTAGTAAGTACTGAGAATTTTTTGTCAGAAAAACCCAATACTTGTAATGGCCCGTCCCGGCCGGAACTCGAACTCGGGACCTCGTCAGCCTTAGTCCAACATGGTAACCAACTAACCACTAGACCAAAGAGGCATTCACATAAGTCCATACCTAACTATCTATCTGTCGGTTGGTCGAATGAGCGTAATAAACAGACAGACAAACACACTTTTTTGCGTTGACAATATTGGATTGTGTCTGGCCTAATGCATCATCGCGTACCACGTATTGCAGGCTAGACTCAAATTTGTGATCCAATAAAAAAACCAGACGCAAGCCAAATAAAGGCTAATTCTTGCCATTTCCGATCGGGCCCTTACAGCGATAAGCTATCGAATTTCTCCGTTCGAAGAAATGTCGGACAAGCGCTAGGCCTAATTGGTATTGGCTGCGAAACAGCGAGACATATCAATTAAAATACCGGCCGCGATGCCATGCCGGGGACCTGCCAGTATACCGCGAGTCGAGAAAGATTGGATGCGTAACTAGGAAAGAAACACAAATACTTCCTAAGTGCAGCTGTCTTAGTGGTCAAAGCACGTACAATTCAAGAAGTATTTTAATAAAAAATCCCTAATGCCTTCACCGACGTAGTGGTGAATGGACCATTAGCACAGTTTATACTATGATCCTCTTATCATTGTTCTCTAGAAAAGTTCTTATCCTTAAGCGAAACTAAAGGATTTCTTTCTTGCTTGCGTTTTATAGGTACTTTACACCGTATCCACGGCTTTCCTTTCTTCCCACATCTTGTTTACCAACAATGTATGTCCGACATTCTCCGTTTAAGGTGCGTTTAGCATTTATAAATATTCCGTAATTCCTTCACTGACGTAATGGGCCGTAGAGCTGTTATATTACTTACTAGCTAACGACTTCGTCCGCGTGGAGTAAGTTTTTTTAAAATCCCACGGGAACTCCTCAATTTTCAGAGATAAAAAGTAGCCTATGTCACTCTCCAGATCCTCAACTATACCCACGCAAAAAATCCCGTCGATCCATTGCTCCGTTGCAGCGTGATTGAAGGACAAACCAATAAGCCAACAAACAAACACACTTTCGCATTATAAATGCGAAAGTGTGTTTGTTATATTAGTATATTAGCATGATTGTTTTTATTATGATATTTTCTCTTTTTTTTATGATATATTTTTTCTTGCCTTTTACTGGTACTTTACACCGTATCCAAGGTTCTCCTTTCTTCCTACATCTCGTTTACCAACAATGTATGTCCGACATTCTCCGTTTAAGGTGCGTTTAGCATTTATAAATATTCCGTAATTCCTTCGCCGACGTAATGGGCCGTAGAGTTGTTTAAATGATAATACTCGACGTGTCTCGCATTCAGCTGATAGCGGGAAGGGTGGAAACCACTTTTTTGTGACCTGCTTCATTGGTCAATAATATACCTACATGTTTATTGCAATGGGTTTTGCTTGTTCAGTTCTGGAAATATGTGTATTACCAATACCTAATTACCTACCTATGCTCTTTTTTAAGGATTTTACTATAAATATGATGTTTATTTGTCATGCAATTGTCGGTAAATAAAAAAACCGTGTGTGCATTTCCACACACGGCAGAAGTGTAAATTCAGAAAAGAAGCCTACGAGAGAATGAGATAAATATAACTTGTATTCTATCTCATTCCCTCGCAGGCTAAAGCCTATTATGAATATGTTTGTCTCTTTTTAGTGTCGCTTTTTCGTTTCATCGAGTTTTAAAATCACAACGATTCTTTTCAACGAGTTTCACTTAAAAAACAAACAGAAATGAATAGACCTTGAGAGTCCTTGTCGATTGGAAGTATGAAAAATCTCTATTTCCTTATCCCCAAAAAGTGTACTTTCAAGGCCCATCTGATGTTAAACCGATTTTGACGGAACGGGGTTCCACACTGCCAACGCTAAAAGGCATATTGTTACATTATTGTTGACTTTCGTGTTTTAACATTATAATTCTTATATTTTTAGGAACGTCAAGGTACGAGACATCAAACTATCATTTTGATCTCAAGCAACATTATAATATTGCATAAGAGTTTTCAATGGATTTCAAACATATTTCAACACTAGCTGATGCCCGCGACTTCGTACGCGTGGATCGAGGTTTTGTTGTTCCCGCGGGAACTTTAAATTTTCCGGGATAAAAAGTGCTATTCCAGACCTTAATCTATCTCTGTGCCAAATTTCAGTCAGATCCGTTTAGCCGTTGAGACGTGACTGAGTAACAAACATCCATCCATACATCCATCCAGACATCCATACATACATCCATCCAGACATCCATCCAAACATTTCGCATTTATAAATTTATTTGATTGAAATTGTCGCGGGCATCACCTAGTCATACTAATATTATGAATACGAAAGTATGTTTGTTTGTTGGTTTGTCCTTCAATCAGGCCGCTACACCGAGTAGTACCTAAACCTAATGGTCTGTGCTCCGCAACAAGAGCAATGGATCGACGTGATGTTTTGCATGGGTACTGATTGCTTATGATGCTTGATTGGTATTACCGCCACTTGCAAATTAAACCAAAGTAAGTGCCATAGGGTTTAATAATAGTCGTATTTTGGTCAACACATACTATGCACCTTGTTATAGATGGCTGGGTTTAGTGCGAGTACGTGATCGAGTCGTAAACGAAATTGATCATAAACCAAGTATTTGATAGTAAAAGTAGTAGGTAGTATTTTAATTGATATAGGTTGCATGCGGTTTCCAGGATTAGGTATTACAATATATAGAGGCTTTAACTGACTTGGAAAATAATATGATTAGAATTTGAAAGCAATGCATTTTTGCCATGTTTCATCTTGTTTGATGAATCCAAACTTTATATCATAAATGCTAACGTGAAAGTTTGTCTGCCTGTCCGTCTGTCTGTTTGCTTCGCTTTCGCGGTTATACTCGCTCAACTGATTTTGACGAAATTTGAAATTTTTTACACAAATATCCCGGGGAAGGACGTAGGCTACTTTTTATCCCGGAAAATTAATGAGTTCCCGCGGAATCAAAAACCTTAATCCACGCAGACGAAATCGCGGGCACCATCTAGTGATACTAATATCATAAATGCGAAAGTGTGTTTGTTTGTTAGTTTGTCCTTCAATAACGTCGCAACAACGGATCGACGTGATTTTTTGCAAGGGTATAGTTGAGGACCCGGAGAGTGACATAGGCTACTTTTTATTCCGGAGAATAAAAGAGTTCCCGTGTGAATTAAAAAACTTATTCTAAACAGACGAAATCGTGAGCATCATCTATTTAGGTATAATAAATGCATGTGATTTAAATATTAAGACGCTACTGCTTTAAAAACAATGTTGTTTCATAATTTAAATTTTAAAGTTTAAAAAATGCCACCAGTAACGCGCGAGTCACCCGGCAGTCGATGTAATCTCGGCCGGTAATTTATTTTAGAAGGCTTCTTTACGACCTGCCGACTGCATGATCAGATGCTATCTCTGTTTATTGTCAGGGTAATGTGTCAGGGCGTATTAATGTGTTGCCTTTATGTAAGGCCCTGTGCACATTAGAGATTTGTTTGACTGAGTCAAACAAAGGGGAGTGACTTAGTACCTAGTTGTCTCTGCATCGCTGGCCTGGTTAGCATGTTCGACTGCGGCCGACGAAGTCCCGGGTTCGAGTCCCGGGTCGGGCTATAACAAGTATTAGGCTTGTCTGACAAGAAATTCTCAGTACTATTTTTTTTTAGTTTTATTTTAGTTTTTAACGTGCCGTCATGTTTGATGGCACGTTAAAAACTAAAATAAAATTGTTTCTACTCAAAATTTTTAATAGTAAAACAAGTTTATACAGTAATTGGTAGTTTTAAATTAATCGTGTATATACAATGTTCACAATAGAACGTAAAAAGGGTCCGAAAATTTAAAAAAATTATCTGTTACCCAAATAGTTAATATAAAAGTTATTTTTATGCTTTATCATAAAAATATTTTTTTTTATTATGTATTTAAATTGTGTGATTTTATCTTTGGTAAAGTATGCTTATTACTTATGTGGATTAAAAAAGCTGGCCAATTACTTTTATGATCGTTGCATAAAATGGTCATATAATTGACTTGTAATTTGCAGTTACAATTTTTATCGTTATCCATTTCAGTTTTAAATAAGCGTAATTAAAACAGCATATCCAATATCCATACTCCATATTAAAAATGCAACAGTGTATTTGTTAGTCCGTCAAAAAGGCTGCAACAGTGCAACGTATTTTTAACCGACTTCAAAAAAGGAGGAGGTTCTTAATTCGTCGGAATCTTTTTTTTAAAATTTTTATGTATGTTCCTTCGATTACTCCAAGACGCCTGGACCGATTTTGAAAATTCTTTTTTGTTTGAAAGGGTATACTTCAAAGGTGGTCCCATATAAATTTTATCGTAAACGATCGAGCGGTTTTTAAAATATCAACAATAAAATAAGTACTTTGTATAGCGTGTGCTTGTTGTTGTAAAGTTGGCGCGGGAGTTTGAAGTCGGTTGTTAAAAAATAATTTTTTATATTAAATTATTGCATGAGTATTTAAAGTAGTTCTGGACCAACACAGTGACGGTAGACTATTTTTTTATGCCGAAATATCTAACAGTTCACGTGAGATATTTAAAAAATTAATCCATGCGGACGAAGTCGCGCTCATTAACTTGTAAGATTACAATATTAAAATTTAAAACAAACAAGCAAGTCTGAAAAAAAAAATGTGTAAAAATATCTACGTGACAACAATTGTTATCAAGATTGGGGATAAACAACTCCTAGACTTTGAAATAGTAACAGACACACAGGTAGGTATGTGAGTTCTCCATAACATTTTCAAAGGCTGTGTCACGTCTGCTAATCTGCATTTAGCCAGCGTGGTTGAAAATGGCATAAAGGCCTTAATCCTTCTCGTTCTGAAGTAGGCTGGTTCGGTTGAAATGATGACTAGGTACTATTTAACGAAAATATTTCGGAATTGTCCATATTTTTTGGAGAATCAAGGTCACTGATATAGTTCAAACTATATTCATTATTCAGCTGTGGACGAATGCAAGGCTATGTTCAGCAGTGGAACTCCATATGCTATAATTATGTTCCTTTTAGGGTTCCGTACCTCAAAAGGAAAAAACGGAACCCTTATAAGATCACTTCGTTGTCCGTCCGTCTGTGTATGTCAAGACCCATTTTTTTGTAACATTTCATCTATTTATTTGCTCAGATTGAGGAACATACATTAGAGGTGTTAGGTACATAATAATATTATTTTAACATGTTTTAACAATGGCATGCAAAATTCATAGGCTAATTTATTATTATTACCTATTAGCTAATGCCCGCGATTTCGTTCGCGTGGATTGAGGTATTTTGATTCCCTATGTTTTATTCCAGACTTGGATCTATCTCTGTACTAAATTTCATCCGGATCTGTTTAGCCGTTTTTGCGTGAATGAGTAGGTAACAAATATCCATCCCATCCATCCAAACTTTCGCATTTATAATATTAGCATAGATTCTTAGTTCTTAAACAATACAATTTTGTAATAGATGTTGCATTTAATACCGTAACAGAGTTAGCCTCACGTATTCGAAACAAACGCAACCATACACCAACGTCAGAAGTCACAAACGACCATTAATCCAGTTAAAAAAGTCACACATAAAAACGTCTGTCTCAAAACCGCTCAGAACTCCGTCGTCTGGACTCGGCACGTTATAATTATCATTTAAATTGTACCCACCACGTTACGACTTGACAGTTGACAAATGTAATGGCGATAGAGGGGCCGCTGACAGCGCTTCGAGAATTTTTATGTGCTCATATCCACTGTTTTATACGACCGTGTCAACTCCTCCTTAGTGTGTGGCCACCTTAACTGTTACAACCAATACAACTCTTTACAACTCTTATTTTTAATGCAATAGGATTGATAATTGTTTGATGCTACGTTTATTGGCTGCATTGGTATTTTTATATCGTCATACAGGAAGACAAATTTAACTTTACAGCTCATACGACATTTGCACTTCTTTATTTTTAAATAAAATACGGTTGGTTTTGCAGTGAGTTTTTGTTGCTTGGTTATCGGTTTAAGTTAGTCCAGTCCGGGTAGCGTAGTCAATGTTTTGCTCGTAAAAGCGAGTCGATACCTAATTGCGTTTATAGATAGTGCACTATTTAATTTCTACTTGATTGCTCTGTTTGTGTCAGCGCAGGCTTTGACACTGAAGGTTTTATTGTTATGAATTGTTTTACGCCGGTACAACAAGATGGCCTGTCTGTGGTCTTAACACATGTGGTTTTTATGTTTTCGTGGCATGTTCATGTCAAGTAATGCTTTTTATTTTTATTGGGACCATCTTTGTAAAGAAACCATAATATTTATGTGTGTTTTTGTGGTTACGAATTAACCTTGCCTAGAAGGCTTATAAATGGGGTTTGCTTAGGAGGTATATACTTAGTACTTATCTACATAATATTGACAAGTAAGATAAATATTTTTTTCAAAGTAAGTATTTCCTAAGAGTTTATAAATTTCAACCCATCAGCTCAATCCAAACATAATTTAAGTGCTGGTAGTGGTCAGTGAAAAAATTATAGGTACCTTCCTACACATAGGTGCCACACTATCCACCATGTATACCACAATATACACTAATAATAAATATAAAATATTATCAAACTTCTATTATCTACTTATTACGCTAAATCGACCTTATACAATTTGAGACTACCTTTTTACAACGTTTTTATTATAAATAAAGTTTTTCAATCACGCCGCAACAGAAGCAGAACAACGGTATGTACCTACTATGTACGACGTGATTTTTTGCATGGGTATTGTTGAGGACCTGGAGAGTGATGAGTGAAATAGGCTACTTTTTATCCCGGATTAAGCAATCCCTGCGGGAATCAAAAAAATTTAATCCACGCGGACGAGGTCGCGGGCACCAGCTAGTATTTCATAAAAATAAGTGGTAATTTGCATTTGACTTACGAATTACAATCGCTAATTGCGGTTGTCATTATTTTTTTCAACGCAATTATATTTTATTGGTCGGAAAAAGGAAACTGACTCAAACACCTTATCTTGATAATGTCTTACAACAATTTTATCTATAAAATAAAAGAATCGTTCTTCAGGTATTTAAAATAACTTAAACCAAAATTATTGGGCCATTAAAAGAACTTAATGACTAAAACAAGTCGAAATATTTGAGAACATTAAATAACTATCGCCGAATTATAGGCTTAGACTGCACTGCATTTTTTTCCACAAAACCGCTCGAGAAGCACACACTACGATTAAAAACCGCGATATCGCCCCTGATTTTCACAGTATTGTAGATGGATTTCAAGAGAGCAGTATGTATTGTTGCTCTAATACTAAGAAATAGAAAAAAATCTTTCCAAAAAACCGACTTCCAAAGCCACTGTAAAGTGAAAAATAATTTTGATTTCTACACACTATGTTGAAGTCGAGCGAGCCTGATGCGTCAACTTTGCTTATCCTTGTTATACCCGCCCAACTTCAACATGGTGTGCAGAAATCAAAATTATTTTTCACTTTACAGTGGCTTTGGAAGTTTTTGGAGTTAAAGAAGGTTTTTGGTTAAGAATTTTTATTTTTAACTTTTTAGTGTCAGGGTTGAGGATTTGGAGTCACAATTTTTTATGGGACCACCTCGAGAGCTTCCTCTAACGACTGATAGATTTTTTTTTTCAAATCAGTTCAGAAACCACGGAGATATGCACAGACATACATTAAAAAAATAAAAAAATACGCGCCGAATTGAGAACCTCCTCCTTTTTAAAAAAAAAAGACGTCAACGCAAATTTCGCAAATATTGGGGTTCATCCACTAACCGTAGATTTAAGAAAGGTTTCTTTCATATGAAGTATCAATATTTAGGAGAACATCCTGGGAATTTTTTTAATTACTATCGAATGTCAGTAGCCAGTTTCGATAAAATTTTGCAAATTGTGCGTCTATACATTATCATCTGAAACAGACTTCGACTCGGTCGACGACATAGTTACAATGGCGTGACAATACATCCACTCTTTGCGGCGGTCTGCCGAATACTGGCAAAACCGCGGCAGTGCGTGCGCGCAAACTAATTTCTATGGATTACAAATTTTTGCGTGGTTTTTACCCGCGAGCATTTTGTAACAATCCACGGTTTTAAAATCAGTCGCGGGAAAAAACCGCAAGTGAGGCCGCTTGTATTCATTTGCTTGACTCACAAAATCACACGGTTAAAAACAGCGGCGGTTTAGCCGTAGTGAGGCCTAAGTAGGCCTAAATCTAAATTTCTCTACTGCGTTTTAATCAGAAGAGATTCCTTACAGTTAACACCTATCACATTTAATCCATCTGTCATCACTATTAATTCAAAAATATTACGGGAATTTAAACTCTATCTCCAATACAATATAGTACAAAATTGAGTATCATTAACACTGCTACCGATAGGGTTGTGAGTATAAAGTATCGATAGAATAGCTCAATGTATCAGATTGTATCGGTGTTCATTTTCTCACAGTAAAAAGTTAGAAAACTATTACCAACTTTGTCATGTAAACTGACACCTCGTTGGTTTGAGATTGGGGTACACTGAGATATTTTTGAATCGTTTCATGACTTCGGGTAGTCTATGATTTTAAACAATCAATAATACGGTTTAAAAAATACACTATGGTTTATGAAACACTAAAGTAAATAAGATTTCGGAATAGATGCCGTAGATGTCTACGAAGAATCGATATGATAATCGACAGAAATTGGTCTTTTTGGTGCTACACTAGTCAATTATAATATAATATAGCTTATTTCTGTTTCGAATCGGATAATCCTAGTAAAATAATAACCTTTATTATTACGGTATTATGTTTTTTGTCCCCTTAAATTATTGTTCTAAGAATTAGGTATGATAACTATGTGATAAAGCATTGAAAAACATAAAATTCTAAAAAAAATATTATATAATTGTCATTAGTGTATGTCCAGTCAATGTAGAATCCATATTTAAAATAATCCACAAATATTAGAGCATCATACAAGTTTTAGATTATAAAACACAATAAATAACTTCACCTAGTGTGCCCCAAACCCAACCCATGGCAGAAACAAACCGCTGTCGATAATAATCGACAGAGCAGCGCGTAAATATCGTGAGATCGTGTCGATAGCCGCTACCACTCGCGTGGTTTATGCTCGACTTGTATCGCGATAATATGACGATTTATCGAGAGACGCTGGTAGGGGTCGGCTACTTGAGATGTTTGGGGCAAAGATGAGGAAATTCAATAAAGGGTACCATTTTATCCCAGCGAATATTTATGTAGTTACGTTAAAGAAAAAATTGTTACGAAACGTCCTTGAGTGGAGACCACGAACAAGTAAAGTGAACATCTATTAAAGCTGAAGAGTTTGTTTGTTTGAACGCGCTAATCTCAGGAACTACTGGACCGATTTCAAAAATTCTTTCACCGTTGGATATGTACGTGATCCCTGAGTGCTATAGGCTATATATTATGTACCACGGGCGAAGCCGGGGCGGACCGCTAGTATAATATATGGGGCACCCTCTAGCACGATAGACCGAATATACATATAATGAGGTTGGCGGGATAAAAATAGTAGAAGAAAGCTGAGGAATGCATGGCGTTCACTATTGAGGGCCTTTTCTTCAGCCAATGTATTTCCATTAAAAAAAATGCTTTTTATTCAAATAATCTTTTACAAGTGCTTTTGAATCGTTAAGTGAATCTACCACTGGTTCGGAATGCCATTGCCTTTTAAAAAATATACATAAATGTTATTTGTGCATTTATTTCACTAAATAAAGATTTTGATTTAAAAATAGTTGCATATGATCCGGTGTAACGGTTTAGATTTTACAGCTTCAGTTATTCAACTTGTCCAGGCTTCCATTTCAATTAGAAAATTCCGTTTTTAGTTGTACCAAGCTTGATCTTTTATTTATTTTCCGTTACATTAATTAATGTATCTTTATTAGTAATTTCTACTATTATGTTTAGTAATACTATTATGGTTTTAAATTATATCAAAGAATAACTCATAACAAAAATTATATAATTAAATAAAAGCTTGTAGTAGGTAATTAAACAGATGCATCTGGGAGGAGTTGGTTAAATACTCGAAGTGGCGCTTCTATAAACGCATCGATAAATAATCTTTGCCCCTTCACTAACTCGCTTGAAAAATTGGTCTGCTCAGAGATTGTGGAATGGAAATAGACATCTGATATATTAAGGCGTGATGATCGTAAACACAGTTTAAATCGAGATTTATGAATAACCGAGATATACTGAGTAGTTGAATGAAAACATTGTTGTAAACTAAACATAAATATAACTTTGGGGTGTCGTAAAACACGCGTTTTATGGACGAATTGCGTATATCAAGCGGTATATTATGTTGGTACTTGGTATATAACGTTCGAAAGTGTTTGGTTTGGTAAAAAATGGTGTATTACTACGATAACTCGCGCATTTGATGTTAACGTAAATCTCGATAGTATTTTATGCGTGTTCGGAACATTTTCTTTTGTTAAAGTGTTCAACATCTTAAATCACCCCATCACTGGCGTATTAACTATATCACAGTCAATCACCGGCCGACAAATATTGAGTTCGGGTCATTGAGGTATAATGTACTACTACTAACATACTTTAGTACATATTACTTCAATGGTTCAGGTTTACTCTCAGAATGAGAAGAGTTTGGTCATAGTCCACTACGCTGAACAATTGCGGATTGGCAGACTTCACTCGTCTTTGAGAACATTATGAATGAACTCTCAGTACCTAACGATGTTTTCCTTCTCCTAAAGCCAGTTGTATTTAATTTTTTTAAACGCACATAACTGTGAAACATTAGTGGTCTAGGGATCAAATTCCCATCCATCCGAATACTTCAGCCGGGTGTCTAAACCACCAGGATATCACGGTGTTATCTCATTTTACTTGAATTGAAAAGGGAAAAAGGGTGAGGGCCCCAAGGTTGCATAAACCAGGGGCCTGTATATCGCTTAATCCGGCCCTGGGTAAGTGCCCCAAGATTGCATAACCCAGGGGCCTTTATATCGCCTAATCCGGACCTGGGTGAGTGCCCCAAGGTTTCATAACCCAGGGGCCTGTATATCACCTAATCCGGCCCTGGGTGAGTGCCCCAAGGTTGCATAACCCAGGGGCCTGTATATCGCCTAATCCGGACCTGGGTGAATGCCCCAAGGTTGCATAACCCAGGGGCCTGTATATCGCCTAATCCGGACCTGGGTGAATGCCCCAAGGTTGCATAACCCAGGGGCCTGTATATCGCCTAATCCGGACCTGGGTGAGTGCCCCAAGATTGCATAACCCAGGGGCCTGTATATCGCTCAATCCAGCCCTGCTAAGCACCAATCAATTACCAAAAAATTACGGCCTCAACACATGAAACTCCCGACATGTGTTAATAATATATTATTCAATCACGATTAGATCGTCTCGGAGTCGGGAGGTGAAACGTATATTGGTACGAAGCCATCAGCTCAGCATCACGTGTTTACGATTATCGTTAAAAAGAAGAGCATATTTTGTCGACACTGCGCCCGCCTCTGATCCTATCATAGACTAAACATATTAGGTAGACTTACCACTGTACTTCAGAAAAGTTAATGTAATAAGTATAACTCAAAAAGACAGTTTGATGTCACATAACTTGACGTTCCTAAAATGAGGATTTCAATTCTAAAACACGAAAGTCAAAATTAATGAAACAAAATGGCGAATTAAGCGTTGGCAGTAGAGCCCTAGCCCACCTATTCACTAACTATTTACCTCTCTGTAAATATGCAGAAAACTAAATTTATCCAATTTTTACCATATAATAATATCTTGTCTGATCTTAAATTAAACTATCAGGGATCTGCCATTGAGGAAGTAGAGTCTACATCTTTTCTAGGTTTCATAGTCGATCGACATTGTAACTGGAAAACCCATGTTGAAAATCTGTGCAGCAAATTGGATAAATTTGTCTATGTCCTCAGACGGCTCTATCAAACTTCTGATATGAAAACAGCCTTAATAGCATACCAAGGATATGTTTCATCGCTATTAAGATATGGGATTATCTTGTGGGGAAATTCGGTATTTGCTTATAAAGTTTTTATAAAACAAAAAGCCTGTCTGAGAGCATTATGTGGATTGCAGCCATTAGATATCTGTAGGCCTTTGTTTAAGAAGCACCATGTTCTTCCCTTGCCTTGTCAATATATCTATGAATTATTATTGCTAGTAAAAAAAAAACCAACTTATTTTAAGAGTTACAATGAACTGGTTGAGGTTAGATCTCGGAGAGCCCAGAGAAGGAATAAACTAATTGTACCTCCTAAAAGACTGCAGATGTTTGGAAAGAGTACCTACACACTACATGGCAATAACTATGTACAATAAACTTCCTGACAGCTACAAAAGCAGTACTTTTAATGTTTTCAAAAAGAAGGCTTATGAGCTGCTTATAAATAAATGTTATTACAAAATTACTGAATTCCTTAGCGATAATCTCAAGTAACTTTTAAATAATATAATATGTAAAGATGATGATGACGTGAATTACTAAATGGTTTTATAGTGCAATAATTGAGTATCCCCCCTTATATGGAATTTGACATTTGTAATTGTAATTAAGTTCTATTATCATATTATCATTGATTATTTTATATTATTTTCTTTCGGTTTTTAATTGTAATTGTATATGACCTTTAATTAATTTAATTTACTAAATTTCTCTTTTTAATTTTGATGATGTATACCAAATATTCATACACCATTAATTGGTAGAATGTATAAGGCTCCCAAACTGTAACCATGACAACTGTATATCACCTACATTCTCATGAATAAATTATTATTTATTTATTTATTTATTTATTTATTTATTATTTATTAACTCAGTGTCTATAAAAATGAGAGTCACTGACATGAATTTTTAATCCATTGAAGGTTCGCAAGGAAATAAAAATATCATTTTCATAGCAAAATCATACGTGTAAGAAATCATTAAACTCTCTCCGTCTCCCTCTAGAATAGATGCAGAGAGACAGTGAAGGAAGTGAATAAAAAGCAGGATGTCTTAACCACCAGGTTATTACCATTTCAGCAGCGTATTTATATTAATAAAATAACATATACATATTATTTATTATAAAATCCTTTAATGGTTTATTTAATAGGCGACGTTAATAGGCTTACCATTTCCATGTGGGCGTTAATAAGAATACCTGGTGTGCAATAATTAATGCATTATTGCCTTTTTAATGATATGTCCTGTTCTCTGGTATAATAATGTACCACCTGAGAATATAAATTATATTTTCGAGATCAAGATAACATTAACAATGCAAATAGGCATGTGACATGGCTTGGTATTATAGCTATTATATGACATCGAAGGTTTTTTTAAATTGTGTAACTAGATTATTGTGTAATTTTGCGCGATTAATTTTGTAATTTTTAAAATACCTTTTATAAGATTTTAAAGCCGGGTCTGTATAAAAGCTTGGTCTTTGACCGACGCATACGAACAAGCTGTTTGTTTTACATACAGAGTTTATGACACCAATTAGGAGCCTAGCTTATTAACCGGCGTTAAACTCACGAAGTAACGACTCTCAGACGTGTATCCATTTGTTTTGATAGCGGTCCAGTGACGGGTAGGTAGGTATGTTTGTTCAATTGGCCATTAATTGTTCTGTGTATACTTAGGCACTTACTAGGTAGAAACTATTTAGAAAGTGTTTGCTTAACGAATTTATTCTTTGACTGACGGCTAAATGTTTAGTGATTTTGTACGGATTTAATTATAACTTAGCTTTTTACTGAAGAGTTTACATGGAGCTTACTTCCAACGCTTAAAGCTGTATTTCGTCTCTAAAATAAGGATTATATTACTGAAACAATATCGTCAACAATATTAAAATAATACTGCTGTAAGCAATAGTAGTAGGCTTACTACCATCGCTTCGAGCAGTATTATTGACGGAGGCAGGGGCTCCGGTACCTTTAATGCATACTTATATTATTATTATTCGAAAGCGTGCCTGTTTTTAGGGTTCCGTACCAAAATGGTAAAATGGAACCCTTATGGTGCGACTTTCTCCGTCTGTCTGTCCGTCTGTCCGTCTCTCCGTCCGTCACACTCGATTATTCCAGTAACTACCGAAGCTATCGACATGAAATTTGAAATGGTTGTGTATATTAGTGGCCCAAAGACATTGGAATTAAAAAAAATTGGAAATTATTTTTGTTCTTATTTAAAAAGGGGGGAAAATCGGAGGGTTGTAATTTAAAAGTGAGATAACTGTACTGTGTGGGGTATCATATGAAAGGGTTTACTTTGTACATTCTAAAACAGATTTTTAATTATTTTTAGTCATGATAGTTTTTGATTTATCGGGGAAAAAGTCTAAAAAAATACCGTTCCCCCCCCCCTTATCTCCGGAGTTTACCAATCGAAAAATCTGAAATAATTATGGTCAATAGGAATTTATGTATATTTTACAGGAAAACTATAGCCAATGCTCTAACTAGCATAGTTTTTTGGATATTAACAGTAAACCTCGTACTCGTCGTCAAATAAACATATTGGTTTTTGCCTGATTGTTTTGCTTCAGTACCTACTTCTTGAGTACGGAACCCTCGGTGCGCGAGTCCGACTCGCACTTGGCCGGAAACAACATCTTTTAATTCGGGGTTATTACACTATCGATGATTTTCTGAATGACAAATTTGCATGGAAGCAACCGGCCTCGCATCCAGTGACCCAAAAGTCAGTGTAACTTGTATCGTAGCGTATGTGTTGTATTTTATAATTATTGTAACCTCTTTAATTTTTGAAGAAGGAGCAACTGCTGAGTTTCTTGCCGGCTCTTCTCAGTAGAATCAGTTTTCCGAACCGGTGATAGAGTCTTAACGTTTCATAAGTGACACAAGTTGTCCTATGTGAAATAAATAAATCATTTATCATTTATCGTAGTCGCGGGCATCATCTAACTATTCATATAAGTCCACTGCATAGCTGTACCACAGTCTAGAGATACTTACATTATTATCGTCGGAGAAATCTAGGTCCTCTAGGTTCTATAAAGTCTAGACAGAGCAACGCTGCGGGGTGGACAGCGGCGAGAGGGGTGAAGGGTATTTTTAATCTGGCAGAATTTTCAGTACAAAATTCAGTAATTCTAACACAAAATATGTATGCAGCTGTATACGAAGATTTATAAGGCTTGTAGGTTACTATTTTATTTTAATTTTCTTTTATTTTAATTTTAAACTTTTCTGAACATTTCGGTTTATAATTTTTACCCTGTAATGAAAATGTAAAAGAGATTTTGACGCATGGAAATCAAGATTTATAAATCATATACCTAGGTGAAATGGACACGACAGACAGACGGACAGTTTATTATTTAAAAATGTCAAGCGTTAACGTTAACACAACATCTCAATACGCCTAATGGAAGCTTGATGATTGAAATTTGCGAGGATTTCTTGAAAATGTATTGTGAATAAAATTAAGAACAATATAACATGTCATGTCTAACAATTTGCATGCCTGCAGGGCGACCACGTATCTTTTGCATCAATCATTGATACATCGCAATCACCTCCGACTGGCTGAATTTATGGTATTCTTGCTGCGTCAATGGATTTCGTCCAATAGTGGAAGAGTGTTAACCAATCAGAGGTGATTGCGATGTATCAATGATTGATGCAAAAGATACGCGGTTGCCCTGCAGGGGCCATACTGCCAACGCTCAAAGCCTGTTTCATTGTTGTTGACTTTCGTGTTTTAGATTTATAATCCTAATTTTAGGAACGTCAACGTAGGACATACGTGACATTAACTGTCATTTTGAGTAATATTGCTTAAGTACGGCTTTAAGTATAGGCAGTATGGTCCCAATTAAATATGGGTAGGTACTTACCTGCTACCTAGTTGCTTCGTAAACTGTGAGTTCCAAAGATAGATATGTGAAGTCTGCAAATCCATACTTAGTCAGTGTGGTGAACTAAAGCTCATTTGGAGCAAGCGAACTCTGCTACGGTGTAATTGACGGACAAACCAAAAGACTAAGAAAGAAACAATTTACAATATTGGTGGGATCCTGTCTGTCTGTCTGCTACGCTTTCACGGCCCACCTGTTCAACCGATTTTGATGAAATTTGGTACATGGAAAGGTCGCATCCCGGGGAAGGACATAGGCTAATCTACGCGGACGAAGTCACGGGCTCATCTAGTATTGTAATAAATGTTCATTATTATCCCAAGAAAATTCCTACCATTATTTGATTAATGCAAAGGAGTCACGACCCTCACTAATGAGGAATACGACGCAGAGAGTGATGTCTCCGGGTCCACCAGGTCGATGCATTGCTCTGTCACGGCGTGATTGAAGAACAAACCAACAAACAAACAGTTTCGCATTTATAATATTAGTATGATTTTTGTATCCAGACAGGTTCTAGACTAAATAAACTGTAATAAAACCTATAGCCAAATAAAACTAGTAACACATAGGTCATCGAATCAGTTTTCCGAATCGCAAAAACAGTAATTATTTGAATTAAAACAACATCTGAACTGATCTGTTTCTCCCCGCGTTTCCACTCTCAGCTGTGACTGACTGACTGACGGCCGGTTTACTCACAATGACAGCGGTTCGCGTTTAATCAACGATTTAATGTGCCTAATGGAGTTTGTACAAGAAATTCTTGTAAATACTTGCAAGTAGTTTTGATTCGTCGAGAATTTTAGATAAGTTTATTCTATTTTCTTTGAGAGGGATTGTCGATTGTTCTGGCGAAATAACGTTGATGAAAGTCGGTAACAGTAGTACTACTGTACGAAAATTTTCCGTAGAATTTGACAATCATTTCACTTTTTTACATAGTTGGATTGTAATTTTTTTCTTAAATAGGGGCCTGCAGGCTGAGCATGTGCACAACGAGATATCTCGCGACGAGGGAGAGAGATGTTGTCGTTGCCGGCTAATTTCTCTTTTATCCTGACATGCACAAAATGCGGTATATTGCAAGAAAAAATAGTTGGCATGTAAGTAGTGAAAAATACAACAGATAAGAAATATTACTCATATCCCTACTTTATGACGTAACGAGACAAGTAAGCATGTTAGCTTCAGTAGACAAATAGAGATAACGGGTAGACATAATTTTACGCGTTGTGCGCATGCTAGACCTACGGTCTTCTAAATGTAAAGTTCCGGGCTCACCAAGCGATTTAAAGTCCCGATCCGATGCTGCGTAAAAACGTTCTCAAAAAG
This sequence comes from Erebia epiphron, assembly GCA_963932025.1. Classification (NCBI taxonomy): domain Eukaryota; kingdom Metazoa; phylum Arthropoda; class Insecta; order Lepidoptera; family Nymphalidae; genus Erebia; species Erebia epiphron. The sequence continues at coordinate 17,710,761 of OZ009960.1, forward strand.
TGAGTTTTATCCACCATAATCTCCCAGAAAGGTAGTTCCACCCCATACCTGTCTGATTCAGTGTTATCACGAACTCAGCTATAAAGGGTGCTCCTTATCTGCCGATAGTAAACAGCGCGGTTTATGCGCTTCCGACTTCCTTTATTCGTCACCCTGTATAAGGCACTTTGTGCTGCTTTGTTTCCTTTTTCTTTGTAAGTGATAGTGGTGTTTGTTTAGTGACTGTCTCGTTGGTCTAGTGGTTGGCATGTTCGACTGCGGTACGACATGCGGCCGACGAGGTCCCGGGTTCCAGTCCGGGTCGGGATATAATTGAGTATTGGGTTCTTCAGACTAGAAATTTTTAGTACCTACCGGAGTTAGGAAGTTGGCAGGTCCCGGTTATTATCACTAACATGATAATAGTCGTTAAAGCCCAACCCGCATTGGAGCAGCGCAGTGGGTCTGAGCTCCCTCTCTCTTATGAGAGTGGAGGTCTGTGCCCAGCAGTTAATGGGCTGTAGTGGTGGTGGTGTTTGTTTAGAGATAATAAACTTTGCCGTTTGACGACATCTCTGGCGCCGCAGTGGCCTTTTTAGTGGGAGTGCCCAGGTTCGATTTCCAGCAGGGGCAAATTGGAAAAAGCTGTTCTTGGATTTTACACGGTAGGACCGAAATTTTAATGGGTTAGCAACAGTAACTAGCCATGACCGAAGTTTATGCAAATCAGACAAGATGCACTTCAGAAGTGTTATGCCGAAAGCAGTTAACCTTTATCAACGTACAGGAACGCTAAATTGCTTGGCGATACGTCTTTGCCGATAGGGTGGTAACTAGCCACGGCCGAAGCCTGCCACGAGACCCGACCAGAGAAAATTCAGAAATTGACCCTGCCGGGATTCGAACCCGGAACCTGCGCGAAGACAACAGCGCTCAACACTGCGCTAGGGTGGTCGTCAAAACAAACTTTGCGAAGAATGTCTTTGAATCGCGTATTTTATCAGTTAAAAGTTCCAGACAGAATTTCTCATCAAAACAGCCATCTCGCCGACAAGCCTGTTTGTCAGTCTGTCGGTCACAGCGGAGGCCGTCTTCATCTAATGGATTTGGCCTGTGAAATGTTTACATAATATCTCCAAGTTTCTTTGAATAAAACGAAGGACTTTTAAAAATATGTTTTTGTTCACATTGTTTGCTTCTATCTGTCACTGAAGATATTATTTAGTCTGACTTTGAGACAAATTTATAGTAATCAGCCTGATATCAGCAAATTGAAGTTTGCTTTGTATGGAATCAAGTTAATTAAAGCCGTGATGGTCCCGTGGTTCAGTTCAGGGGGTCGGGGGTCCGATCCTCAGGAATGCACTTCTACTTTCCAGATTTATGTATTTTCATCTAAGTATCCTCTCTTCCAAGTTCTTCATATTTACTTACTGATATTATAAATGTGAAAGTTTGGATGGATGGATGAATAGATGCATGGATGTTTGTTACTCAATCACGAGTCACGACTGAATGGCTGAACGGCTGAACGGAGCTGGATGAAAGGCCCAGAAATAGATTATAGTCTGGAATGGAGTCTTAAGCTACTTTTTATCCCGAAAAATTATAGTTTATTGTATAAGTCAGAAAACTAATTCAGTCATTAGAGGTTATGCAAGTGGAACTCCTTCAGTCACGTTGGTCAACGAATTTTAGATCTTTTAAGCTCACATTAAAAAAGAAGGACAGTGAAACAGTCATGAAAGAAGACTTCTGGCCCGAGGGTATCATATTTAGACCGTTCAGAGAATCCAGAGAGTCCCGAGTGTAACCTATCCTAAATAAACACACAAGCAAAGATGGCTAGTAAAAGATTTTTGATCACCACTATAAACTGCAAGGGCTTTAAAAGGACGCAAAAGTTCATCCAAGATATATGTAAAGACTCTGATAAGTATAGTTTTATTACAGGAAACGTGGTTATGGCTACGTCTAATTATTAATTTTCAATTTGTAAATTATTGGAATATTTCTGGAAAATAAATTGATTTATTATTTATTTATTAGTTTGAGGTAAAATCACTTTAAAAATTAAAAAAGAAAGAGTATAGAGGCAGTGATGCGGCGGCTGTGGTGGCGGTGTGGTGGCTTCAAAGGGGCAGAGATAATCATTCCGCGCGACCGTAGAATGTTGTCTATCTGCCTTGGCTGGAATTATATCGGCTTAGACGGGCCCTCGGATATTATTACATCTTTGGATTTTAATATAGGGAATATTTGAGGAACGAGTGGCCTAGTTGTGACAACGCATATCAGTCGATTGCGAATGTTAAGCAACGTTGACCCAAGTCAGTAACTGGATGGGTGGCCGAATTTGGATGTTCAAATTTGGCCTTTTAGTATCCTCCGTGCCTCGGAGAGCACGTAAAGCCGTCGGTCCCGGTTATTATCACTAACATCTGATAATAATCGTGGATCGTGAAGGACGTGGGAACCCTCGTTAATATCCCAAGAAAACTCCTACCATTATTTTATTAATGGAAAGGGGTCACGGTCCCCAGTAATGAGGAATAGAAAGAAAGAAATAAACAAATTGGAAACATAATAGACTTTTTCAGCGCAGCGAGCGTAAATTTTTCTTCAATCATACTCGTCCAAAGTTGGTGCGTCAGAAAATTGAACATTAACCGTAGAATTAAATTAATATGAGGGAAAATCACTTTAAAACCCTCAAAAAAGAGTAAAGAATCAGTGATTCAGGGGCAAATCCGCGCCGACAGCGCGTGGCGGCTTCAAAGAGGCAGAGTTGATCATTCCGCGATGTTATCTGCCTATATCGCCTTTGACGGGCCCTCGGTTACTATTACACCTTTTCATAATAATATGAGCTAAATAAATATGGATGGTGGCAACTAACAAAGAATAGGTAGTAATAGAAGCGATACAAAAGTTGGAAACTGATATTCTAGCGCTGCGAGCGTAAATTTATCATCAATCATTAAATTTTATTCGCCCAAAGTTGGATAAGTAGTTTGGATACAACAGAAAACTGAACATAAGCCGCGGTGTCGTTAATTTGAGGTAAAACCATTTAAAGCTCGTAAAAAAAGAGTAAAGAAGCAGCGATTCGGGGGCTAATCTGCGCCGACAGCGCGTGGCGGCTTCAAAGAGGCAGAGCTGGTCATTCCGCGCGACCGTGCGATGTTATCTGCCTGTATCGACTTTGACGGGCCCTCGGATATTATTACATTTGAAGTTGAAGTCTTTGAGTAAACACGGGGTAGGGAAATCACGTACTCGCTTGCTCTGTACTTGGTGAGGAGGTTATTTTTACCCATCAAACTCTATGATTTTCACTGATTATAATACTCAATATTTTTTTATACCTATTAGGTATAGGACATATTGTTTCTTATGTTATGTTTTGTTGTCAATCTAGTCTCTACCACCCGATTGGAAAGCAGAGCGAAGCCGGCAAGAAACTTTTTCAAAAAGCTAAATGTTATATACTATTAAGTATCTAGGTAAAGAAAAGCAATAAAGCATCCTGTGGCGAGAATAATTCAGAAATTGTAAATCCCCAAATTGACCATACCGGGGATAGAACCCGGTACCTTGCACTTTTAGGACGACACAGCTCACCACTGCGCCAGGGAGGTCGTCCTTATTTAACTGATTACATCAAGCCTGAATTTTATGCAATACGACATTCTCATCGTTGTAATCTTGTATTTAAACCCGTAGAAAATGTAGAACTTCAGGACCGTCAAAAAGCATGAAGAATTAAAAGTTAAAAACGTGCCACATTAGCTACACTAATATACAGAACAGGTACAATTCGTTTCATTTTTATCACAAGTATTCTGACAAAACATCTCTTTAATAGCGATTATCTCGACAGGACCCGCTCAACGTGACACATAAATAAAATAAAAACGGAAATAAAGAGGCACTAAAAACACCAAAAACGTATGCATTTTTCCCCATAAAGAGGAGTAGCTTTAAGCGTCATTCCAATCTGTCATAGTATTGGACCACTGGGTCCCAAAAAATATGAATATTAGTCTACTACAAAAATTATTATGGGTGGTATAAGTGTAACTGATGAGAGTTTATTGTGAAAAATTTATCTTGTTTATTTGCCCACGAATAAACAATTTACAATATACATTTAAATCAAGAGTCAGCCTGTCAGGTCTCTTACCATCACTGCGCGCCAAGCCATTAGGCTTTAAAACTGCAGGCATTTTAGCGGTGGTAAGAGACCAACCTAAGTATCTTGATTGACTTGACAAACAAAAAGAATTTAAAGAAAACCAACACCGTTCTGAAAAAATATCAATTATCTCATTGCGTTAACTTATGTGTCAAAAGGGTCTGTAAGAAAGGACCTTGAATAAAAAGGTACAGTAATTTTATTATAGTTATTTTTATTGTTTTTGTCGTCGTAGTAAAAACTTTATTTGCTGTGTGAAGTTTTTATCTCGTTAAAGATCTTACATCGGATAAGAGTGCAATGTCTACTCTGGAGCGTGCAGCTTGACGTGAGCGGCACATCAAAGCGGGCGCCGCCTTTGATCTGCCTGCTCTCAAATATCAAGAAGCTGCGTCAGTAGTCAGGATGTGGCTCTGGATTTACTTTAACTATACAAAGACACTATTATAGATACTATAGACGTGTCGCTGCGACTGTATCAATGTCAAAGCTTAGGCATGGTCCACATTAGCAACTAAATAAGCTCAAGCTCTGGTGGATAGAGGCAGGAGTTACGTTGTGCATAATAACCAATGAAAAAGAAGCTTAATCCATACTAATATTATAAATGCAAAAATGTGTCTATCTGTCTGTCTGTTTGCTACTTTTTCACGGCCCACCTGTGCAACCTATTATGGTGAAATTTTCGTGAAATAGGCTCCTTTTTGTCCTGGAACATTAAAAATAGTTCCCGCTTGATTGTTAATGCAATGCAAAACTAAGGTACATTTACGCGGATGGAGTCGTCTTCTAGTAAAAATAAAATAAAGTAGGTACTTATGTAATTTCAAGTAAATTCTAAAAACTTAACTAGCTGTATTTTACGCTGAATTTTATGCTCTTACAAAATAAGGTTTTCTTAAAATTTAATACTGCGAAATTACCATAGATTATATAAATGTTTTGAAAGTTTAAAATTATTAATTACCCTTTTAATATTAATGTTTCTAAAATGCGTAAAAATACTTATTTTCTAAATTTATCGCCCATATCCTTTGCAAATAGGAAGCGTAAGGTGGCTGAATTAATTAGAATGTTTATGTTGACTATTTTATAGCATATTATATAGCTGCTGTCATGCATTAAATCAATGGTTTTTATGTGAAAAATACAAGAAAGCTCATTTAGATCTGAATAAACTTATTTAATACTCTCTGAAGAGTAAAAAGAAGTCCAGTCCAAGAAGATCAAAGGTAATATCACAATGTTATTTAATCAAAAGTTTGATTTGATGTTAGTAATTACAGTTTATAAAAATCTTTGAGAACACTGCTTGTCTAGGGTTATAATAAGTTTAATTGTCTAGGGGTATAATAGTCCTTCTAGTAGAAAGCTACTATGACGTAGACATCTGCTAAGAAAGGATTTTTGAAAATTCAACTCCTAAGGGGGAATGAAGTAGGGTTGTAACGGAACCTCGCCTCCGCTTCCGTAAGTGCGGAACCTTCGCAAGAAATCGTACCTCCGCTTCCTTATCCGCCTCCGCAGTTTTTTGCGGAGTTGTAACTGATACGGCATCTCAGAAAGGGTCAATTAAATGAAATCATAAGGTTACCGCACAGCAACCACAGACTACATGATAATCATAGATTATATCATAACACGGATAGTACGCAATATAGAGCAATAACGTGGCATAGATTAATTATGTCGTGTTACATAACGGAGATTTATTAATGTTGACTTACAATGCGAGAGGTACAAATCAAAGCAGGTGACGTCAGTAACACCATACAACAAGCAAAAAAAACCGGCCAAGTGCGAGTCGGACTCGCGCACCGACGGTTCCGTACAAACCTGTAGGTATATAAGTAAAAGTTATAGTATTTTTATTCCACTTATCTATTTTAATTTCAATTTAATACCTTTACGCGTTCATGCAGAAAGGGGTAGTAAGTTTAAAATTATAAAAAATATTTTTATTATATGATGTAAAAAAAAATTATGCTTTTCGCAATTTTTCCTTTATCTGTGCTATAAGACATTGCTTCGTACCAAGTTTCAAGATTTTGAGTTCACGGGAAGTACCCTTGTTGGAGCTTCAGCCTGGTCCAATGCTACAACCCTAAGACGCTGTTCCAGGGGCCCATCAGCTGGATTCGAGCCTCTTAGACCATTGGCTCAGGGCCAAATGCGGACAGAACTGTTCCGGCTCAACTTAGATAACTAAAGTATTGATAGATTTAAACTTATGCTATGCACTTACAGAGTCCAAGGTGACCACGGCTCCTCGATAAGGAAGAATGTAGGTTAAAGGGTAGGAAAGGTCAGGAATGAGAAGGTACTTGCTGTTCGGCCGTAGCTTCTTGCTTCAAGACGGCACTAACACACAACACACACAGCACAGCACTAAAGTTCGTCTATAAGCTACTTAGATTAATTATTTACTTAAGTATATAAGGTTGCACGGCCAGCAGTGGCGTCAACGTGGCACACAACTATTGTCACTCAGTACAACAAGTAAGTCTTTATTTAGTACCGAAATAACTAGAAGCTAATTTCTCGCGGGAACCTTAAGCTATGGCGAGGTTCTAACAATACGGATTACAAAGAAAAGCTTATTTTTACAATCAACAATTCGAGGCGCCGGCCCGCCTAGCCAAAACCCAATCCGAACTCTGTCGAACTGTCAAACCAAAAGGTTTTATCAAAAAGCGCGGCAAGCTAGCTACGTTCACAAAGTATTCATCTGTCACAGCGACCACAGACAACTAATACATAGGTGGCGCGAACAATCCCCCGCCCGTGGACGCAAGGATTTACGTCCACTCACTAACAGATGGGGAGACGTGACAAGGTGCAAACGGCTCGGTGCAAGACCGAATCTCCGACCATTACCTCGGCGACTCTGGGAACCCCATCAGACCCGTACATTAGCTTAACAATGCGTCCACGACGCCAATACAAAGGTAGCAAATTAGATTCCTTTACCAATACAAGATCACCAACCTTAGGGGGATCGGATTTGTCAGCCCACTTAACACGTTGCTGCAAAAGGTGCAAATACTCGAGTGACCAACGATGCCAAAAGCTCTGAGTCATTTGCTGCAACAGTTCAAACCGAGACAAACGTGAGGTTCTCGCGTCCCTGGAGTGGTATTCGGGCAAGGCGTTAAGGGGCTGACCAATCAAGAAGTGGCCGGGAGTTAAGACCTCCAGGTCGTTTGGGTCAGACGAGAGGGGGCAGAGTGGCCGAGAATTGAGTATGGCCTCAATTTTACAAAACACAGTGGCGAGTTCTTCGAAGGTCAAGATAGTTTCTCCTATAACGCGTCGGAGATGTGTCTTGGCGACCTTGACGACAGCTTCGAAGATCCCACCCCAGTGGGGGCAAGCTGGAGGGTCAAACTTCCAGGTTATCCCCATCTTGGACATTGCAGTACTTAAACTAATCTTATTACTAGACAAAAATTCAACAATTTCTCTTAAATATCTATCGGTACCCTTATAATTAGTACCGCAATCGGTGCGAACCAGGTCAGGCAATCCTCGACGAGAGACAAATCTACTTAGCGTGGCCACAAAGGCCTCAGTGCTTAAGGCACTCACGAGTTCCAAATGGACCGCTTTAGTAGAGAGACAAACAAAGACGCACAGATAGGCCTTGAGTGACCGGGCGTTGCGGAGGTTAGAGCTCTTGATGGCGAAAGGGCCTGCAAAATCAGTGCCAACTCCGGCAAAAGGTCGAGTGGCCATGACGCGGTCGGGGGGCAAGTCACCCATCATCGGCTGCGCAGTAGGGGCCTTCAAACGGTAGCAAGGGATGCATTTGAAAATGACGCTCCGGATTGTGCGTCTCCCTGCCAAAATCCAAAACTCACGCTGTAAAATAGCCGAGAGGGCATTGCAACCAGCATGGGCATTTTTCAGGTGATAAGAGGTCACCAGCAATTTAACAAAGGTGCCGTCCTTAGGGAGCAGCAACGGGTGACGAGCACCATAGGGCAACTCAGCATTCCTAAGGCGTCCGCCAACGCGTAACAATCCGTCATCGTCCAAAAAGGGGCTTAAGCGAGCAAGCGGGCCTTTCGTAGCTAAGCCTCCTTTTATGGTGTCAATCACGGATGCAAAATGTTCTGCCTGAACCACACGCACCCAATGTGTCCGGGCTTCTCGACGTTCAAGAGGCGACAAGACAGGATTCAAATTTTTATTACCTGGGTTCCTTCCATTATGGATGAAACGTCTAAGCCAACCGGTAACACCAATGAGTTTATCAAGGGAACTGTATCGTTCCAAGAGGAAGTTGGAGTCTGGGATCGGTCTATCCTCCACGACTCCGACTCTTAAGCCCGGCAAAACTTCCGGAGCGGAGAACCGATTCTGAGGCCAAGTCGACTCAGGTTGCGTTAACCAACTTGGGCCCCACCAAAGGGGATGGTTGACAAGTGAAGAGGCCTCGAGACCGCGAGAGGCGCAATCGGCCGGGTTCAATTCTCCGGGTACGTGTCTCCAAATCAACGGAGTTTCAGAGCACTGAATTTGGGACACCCGATTCGCGATAAAGACCTCTAAGTTGTGAGAGGCGGCTCGGAGCCAACATAGGACAATTTCACTGTCCGTCCAAGCGTACACGTCGGTCAGTTCGACCACGGATGCCAAAGATGAACGGACGTGGTTAAGAAGGCGCACCAAAAGAGCAGCGCCAGACAATTCTAATTTAGGGATCGTCAAGCGTGACCGAATAGGGGCCACCTTGCTCTTTGCCAAGACAAGATGTGTCGCGACCTCACCGGTGGCATCGACAGTCCGCATATATACCACGGCAGCATAGCCTCGTTCGGAGGCGTCACAAAACCCATGGAGACTGGCGTGGCACCTTCCTGGTGGTAGGAAGCGTCGAGGCATCGAAATTCGGTCGACGTCCGGAAGTGCAGACACAAGGGAGTGCCACTCCTTCAATAATTTCCCTTGGAGAGGCTCGTCCCAACCGACTTCAGCAATCCAAAGCTTCTGAAGGAAGCATTTGGCCAAAAATATTACGGGAGTGATCCACCCGTTTGGATCAAAAGTGCGGGCAACCGTAGACAAGACGGAGCGCTTAGTCCAGACCTTAGGAGGTGGGTTCAATTTGACCCGGTAGGTGAAAACATCCTGGACGGGCTGGTACTGTATTCCAAGGACCGTCAACAAAACAAGATTTTCAAGGTTTTCAAAAATATGAGGGTCCTGCTGATCCTCTCCCGGGAGATCCTTCAAAACGTGAGGGGAGTTGGATAGCCACTTTCGCAATTCATAACCTCCGGACTTCAGTATTGCGATCAATTCGTCACGCAGGGTCAAAGCTTCTTCAACACTAGAAGCTCCTGTGCAGATGTCGTCCATATAGACTGACGATTCCAAGATGGCTGATGCACGAGGATAATTCAGCCGCTCGCGGTTAGCCAATTCCACCAAGGTCCTAATAGCAATATAGGGGCTTGACCGGAGTCCATAGGTCGTTGTGTTCAATTCAAAGACCCGTATCGGCTCATTAGGACTCTCGCGCCACAAAATCAGCTGATACCTCCGATCATCGCGATGTACCACCGACTGTCTGAACATCATCTTGATGTCAGCAACAAAGACAATTTGGTGACGGCGGAAATGCGTGAGGATGTCGGAGATATCCTTGATCAACTTAGGGCCAGCGTGCAGACACTGGTTCAAAGTCACCCCGTTAGACGTAGCCGCGGAGCCGTCAAATACCACTCGAATCTTACCCCCAGGGGTCTTCAAGACAGCATGGTGGGGTAGGAAGTAGTGCTCGTGCGAACGCCAATCAAAATTGGATGGTGACATGTGTCCAAGGTCTTCGTACTCGCGCATAAATTCAATATACTTGGTGCGGAAGGTAGGGTCGCGCCGCATGCGCCGTTCCATAGACAAGAGCCTCTTCTCAGCAAAGGCCCGTGAATGACCAAGAAGGGGGCGAGAGGCGAGGAATGGCAAGCGAGTTACGAAGCGCCCGTCAGTACGGCGGCCTGTGTTATTTTGATAGAACAACTCGCATTCAAGGTCAAGAGGATTAACCGGTGCAGCGTGTGGCGGCTCCACGACTTCCCAAAAACGCTGGACTACATCCGACAACGTTAAGCCGGCTGCCTGCAATTGGTCTAGCACCGGTGGGTCTGAAGACCACAAAACGGGTCCAAGAAAGCTATGACCAAATATAGTGGAGATGGCGCAAAGTCCATCTTTCTGCAGGACCCTAATTCCTCCTGACAAGATCAGGCCTAGGACATCAGAACCCAACAAAAGATCCATGGGACCAGGTTCAGTCCAGTGAGGGTCGGCAGGGGTCAGACCTGCCGTACAGGAAACCGCAACATCAGCGATTCTTTCCTGTGGTAGAGGACCCAAGATATCGTCAAGGACTGACACCTTGACCAAGACGCGGAGATCGCCCTTAATTGGGCCAAACATCAACTCCGCTTCACCCTTAGGAGTCGAGGGCTCGGCACCACCGATACCTATCATCCGAACCGCATGAGGACTCCAAGGGAGCCCTAGCTTACCCACCAAATAAGAAGAAGCAATACAGCGCTGTGAACCCGAATCCAAGAGGGCACGAACTATCAAACATTCACCTTTCGGGTTGTACACCTTCACTGAGACAGTCGGCAAAAGAACGGTCTGACAGACGGACTGCTGAAGATTAAGATTCTCAGGAGATGTGGCTGTGGTGGGGGCTAGGGCGGCGACTACCTAGCATTGGTCACCTTCATCAAACCGGTCCTCGAACCGGGGAATCTCGAATCGAGATTCATGCGGAACCTCCAGAGGCGGAGGAGACGGACCTCCATTTGGGTAAATCCACGCGCCATCCCGCGGCGGAAGCACAGGCCTAGTCAAGCGGGCAGAGGCCGGCACACCGTAGTGAGGTTGGCGACCCATACGAGGTGGGCGGCGCTCTAGTCGCGGCCACTCGTGAAGCGGGGGTGAGTAGCGAGTAGGACGGCCCGTCGCCGTGGCGGCAGCAAATCCCGCATCAAATTGGCGCAGGGGGGTCGAAATCCCCCCGCGGGGGGGTGAAGCCCCCCCGGGTGGGGGCGAAGTCCGGACACACCGGGGCACCTGACACGGTGCAGGAGAGCGACGCAGACTAGCAGGGGAGCGATTAACATAAGCACCCCCGCCCGTGCGGGGGGTGCTCTCCCCCACCTGGCGGCCAACGCCATTTTGGTTGGCACACAAGATCGCCAGGTGGTTGCCCTTACAAATAGGGCATGGCTGCTGATGTGGGCAGTCTCGCTGCAGGTGAGCTTCCAGGCAACTATAGCACCAGTGGCGGTCCCTGGCGATGCCCCTCCGGTGGTTAATCGTCTTGTCCAGGAACTGGGGACAAGAAGGTACCCTGTGGCCCGGACGCTTGCAATATTTACAGGGGGTGGCCTCAGTGGCAGCAAGCCCCCTGAAGACTGGCATTGGCCTTCGCTCAGAGGCCCCCTTACCAGGGCTGCCAATCTGACCCCTTCCCCTCCTCGGCTGGGCAGGTTGCTCTGAGGTCCTTGAAGGACCAGCAACACCAGAGTTGTCAGCCTGCCGGCACTCCTCCTCGAGGAACTTTAGCAAATCTGAAAAAGGGGGCAGATAGCTGGCACCGTCCCCACCATACCTCTGTTCAAACCGCAATTTTAATTCGGGAGGTAGGCGGGACAACACTATATGGAGCAACAGAAAAGACCACTGGTCCACCGGGAGCTCTAGTCGCCTAAGTGCATTACATGCTACAATCAACGGGTTTAACAAAGATTCCCTCAAACGAGCAACCCCTGAGACACGTGGCAGAGACAAAATTTGCGCCACGTGCGTGTCCGCTAATCGGCGCACGTTGGCATACCGCCGGGTGAGTAGTTCCCGGGCGGTAGTATAGCTCTCCTCGGAGAGGTCCAGGTGGCAGACCACACTCAGAGCCTCTCCCTGCAAGGAGGACAGTAGGTAGCTCAGTTTCTGGCAGGGAGACAGATCCTTCCTAGCATGCACCAGACTATCAAAGAGGCCGAGGAAACCTAACCACTCACTCAAATTGCCCGAAAATTTAGGTAGGTCTATAGTGGGTAACCTACCTAGTAGCGCAGGTTAAGTCGAAGGTCTCAAAGGAGACTCGAGAAGAGAGCTTAGTCTCGCCTCCTTCTTAAGCTTAGAGCTTTCCTCCACAAGGCCGTCCGTTAGTTCAAAGAACTGCTCATAGTCTCGCTGAGCGGACTGGAGCAGTTCCTCGGGCGGTTCCAAAACCACTAGGTCCCTAAGCGCTTCCTCGACAATTGCCTGTCTGGTCGGCACCTGTTCACATCGCTTGAGCAGTGCGGATGCTCTGTCCTCACGGCCTATCAAGGTACGAGCTGTAGCCGCCCATCGGAGTTCAGCTTGTATCGAGCCAACGAGCCTTTTATGAGCTGACATCTTGTACGCAATAGGTATTGCAATTTGCAATTAAATAAATTACTTTATGATTCACACTTACAATTTAGGCTGGATTGAGGTGGCAACCCTAACTAACAATTAGCCAGCTGTGTGAATTCACAACAAAACAACAACAGTATAACAACACACAAAACAGCAACAAACAACAAACAAATAACAATGTTCAAATTCTATTGTAAACAATGAATTTATATGTTAGGTTGTTACACTGTTGATTTCTGCAATAAATCAAAGTAAAGAATTAAAAATAAACAAGAAGTAAGAACTACAATTAAAAGCAATTAAACTTACCTAAATGAAAATTATCAAATTATCAGGGGTTAACCTTCAAATACAGACAGACATACATGTAAAAACAAAAAAACAAATTATGTGTATAGTTAACCCGAGACAAACAACAATAATATGTAATTATAGTAATTGTAGTATAATCTTAAGCATAAGTTAGAAGTTACAAATTCAAGTTTTTAAACAATTGCAAAGACAGGCAAAGATAGGTGAGCAACTATATATGTGACTGAAAACACTGTGTAATCAATGATTACCGTTCAATAATTAAAAACAAGTTTTTAATTTGCAACTAGTAGGGGACAAAACCAAAGGTAGTGGTTAAATTTACAAATCCAATTAATAATAAGCAATTAATTCAAGACAACAAATTCATATACAGTCACAATCGCAATGCAGACAAGCAATATCAAACCTTGTAATTAGCAATATCAACATATAAAGGGTAAATAATGTATACATAATACCCTTTATTACAAGTTATTATCTGTACACAAATTCAGTTAAAGTGTTGAACAGCTGTTGGCCAATTAATTTAGAAGTTTGCCAACAATTCAATAAGCTGCTAACAAGCTAGTATGTATTTAACAAAACTAATTACAGCTTGCAACCTTTTCTCAATCTCAACTACAAACTTTCAATTTAAATAAGTACTTTCATAAACAAAACAGTTATTTAATTAAACAGACACCAAGTACAAGCTTTGACACCACAAAAGTATAGTTTGTGCGGCAAGAATCAAACCTAATGTACAAAATTCTCTTATGCCGCTTCAATACATTTAACGCAGCAAGTAGGAACTATAGCTAAGTAATTCAAAGTAAAAGTTAAGCTTGTTTTAATTTACCCAGCTATATCCCACAATAAATGCCCCACTAGCTTACACTATTAAACCGGTACAGACCTGTCCGCAGCGTTTAGTACAACCACGCTCTGCTACCAAATGTTGGAGCTTCAGCCTGGTCCAATGCTACAACCCTAAGACGCTGTTCCAGGGGCCCATCAGCTGGATTCGAGCCTCTTAGACCATTGGCTCAGGGCCAAATGCAGACAGAACTGTTCCGGCTCAACTTAGATAACTAAAGTATTGATAGATTTAAACTTATGCTATGCACTTACAGAGTCCAAGGTGACCACGGCTCCTCGATGGAACGAAATGAAACACGGCTTGGATGCTAACTGACTGTATTGACGTATTATCGCCGCGTACCCACATTTGGTGTAACATTGCTAATTATACCTTACACTTTTCCCCCTTTTTATATTTAAGAAATACTTACTTAATTAAAAAAAAATTAATTAAAATTAAATATTATTAACTAAACATTTTTCTTACGATTATAAGCTCGCAGAGCTCGAGCAGACGCGTCAGGGGGCGGCGGGGTAAGTGAGTGCCTGTCTTCCGAAGGCTGGCCCGAACCTCCGCTCCCGGACGGCCCGACGGCATCTTCAAATGTAACGTCGGCATCGCTATCGACCCCTTCCTCTTTGACAACACTCTCCTCCATCTGCTCCCCTTCCGGATGAAGAGTGCTAGTTCGCGCGAGAGAATACCGATTTTTTGGATTTACTTTTACTACCTGATCCTGATGTCTACGCCATTCTACCCCTTTTCCAACATTTACCTTATAAGATACTGGTCCTGTCTGGCTTACTACTACTCCTTCTTTCCATTTATTTCCCTTTGAGGAGTAATCTCGTCTCATGACGGTATCTCCGATATCAACTTCTCTCTGTGTACCCCTTTTATTTTGAATCTGGCGATCTTGTGCAGAGCGTACTACCACTGATACATCCGGACGCAATGCGTCAAGTCGTCCACGCAATCGCCGGCCTAGCATCAGCATCGCAGGGGATACGCCAGTTGTGGCGTGTTCACAGTTTCTATATTGAAATAAAAATTTGTTGAGAGCTGTTGATACATCCTCTTTTACAAACAAAGCGCGTTTGATTACTTTTTTAATGATCTTCACCATATTTTCAGCTGCACCGTTGCCCTGAGGTCGATACGGGGCCGTCGTTACACTCTTGATGCAGTTATTAGTACAGAAATTCTTAAAATCTAACGAGCTGAACGGCGGGCCGTTGTCGGTCACCAGCTGAGCCGGCTGACCGAATCTCGCAAACAACGTCCGAAAGACCGAAATCGTCGACTCCGCATCCGTACGTGTCATCCGGATCACTTCTACCCACTTTGAATGTGCATCTAAAACAATCAAATATTTTTTTCCTGCACATTCCGCAAAATCGGCATGTACGCGTTGCCATGGACAAAGAGGGTATTCCCAGGGATGAAGTACGGCACGGGGTGGAGAGTCGCGAACTATCCGACACGCTTCACAATTCCGACATAGGTCCTCGATGTCGCGGTCTAAACTAGGCCAATAGACGTAATTACGTGATATGTTTTTCATCTTATTAATGCCCAGATGCCCTTCATGAATTTCCTTCAAAATTTCTTTTTGTAACGATGGCGGAATTATGATCCGATATTTATAAATTAAACAGCCTAATTCCAAAACTACTTCATTTCGCCTCTCAAAATAAGCCTTTTCTTCCTCGCAGCTCGCTACCGACGACGGCCAACCGAACATGACATAGCCAACTATTTTACTTAATACAGGATCCTTCTTTGTCTCCTTACTGACATCTCTAAAACTAATCGGTAAATTATCTTCGATAAGTTGAATATAGCTTGCAGACTCCGAAGGAGCCGCCCGCTGGTACGGTAATGGCAGGCGGGATAACGCATCGGCCGGCCCGTTGTCATAGGTGCGCACGAACTCCACCGTAAAGTCATACGCAGACAAGCGCGCCGCCCAACGCTGCAAACGGCTGGCAGCCGTCTGCGGGATTCCACCTTTTTTTCCAAAAATAAAACTTAAAGGCTGGTGGTCCGTGCGTAATATAAAAGGTCTACCGAATAAATATTGGTGATGTTTGGTAATACCAAAGAAAATCGCCAGCGCTTCTTTGTCGAGTTGACTATAATTTTTTTCAGAATTATTTAATGTTCGCGAAACACAACTAACGGGGCGTTCACTGCCGTCCGGATAACGGTGCGCAAGCACAGCGCCCAAACCATACGCGCTGCTGTCCACGGACAGTACCAACGGCCGACCCTCTTCATAGTGTGCTAACACCTTATCGCATAACAGTGCGCTCTTAGCCCCCGAAAACGCGGCCTCACAACGGGCATCCCAATTCCATGATACATCTTTTTTTAAGAGGGCGTGTAACGGGTGAAGTAAAATACTGAGATTGGGAATAAATTTTCCATAATAGTTCAATAATCCCAGGAAACTCTTTAGTTGTGTCACGTTTTCGGGACGTGGCGCATCCTGTATCGCTTCTATTTTATTAGGATCGGGGTGTAACCCTACTTTATCAATAATAAAACCTAAATATTTTACACTAGGTTTCAGGAAACTACATTTACTTAACTTAACAGTAAAACCCATGGACCGCAACCGTTCAAGTACAGCTCGTAAATTGGCTAGATGTGTTTGTCTGTTAGCCCCCGTCACACAAATGTCGTCCAAAAATACGACCGTTCCAGGAATACCTCGTAATGTTTCCTCCATTAATTTTTGGAATTTTTCCGGAATGCATGATAGCCCGAATGGCGTGCGGCGATATACGAAAGTGCCTATGTGCGTAGTGATAGCCGTATAGGCCTGTGAATCTTCGGATAACATGACTTGCTGATACGAGTGCTTCAAGTCTATCTTCGAGAACTCCTCTCCCCCACTTAACGAGGCAAATAGTTCCTCGATCCTAGGTAAGGGATAGTAATCCCGTTTTAATTTAGGGTTAATCGTTACCTTATAATCCCCGCATATTCGTATCTCGCCGCACTCCTTTACCACCGGCACGATCGGCGTGCCGTACTCGGAATGGTCCACGCGGTACGTGTAACCCTCGCGCTCGAGTCGCTCGAGCTCGCACTCGACGCGGCCTCGCAGCGCGAGCGGCACCGGGCGGGCCTTCACGTAAACCGGTTCCTTATCGGTGAGCTGTAATTGAATGGTCGTTTTACAAGTGCCTAACGTATCTGTAAATACTTCCGGAAATTCGGCGGTTAAACGGTCCACAAATCGATCTTCGGCTATCTCCTTTAATGTGATTTGTTTAATATCTAACGCCCGGAGCCCATCTCGGCCCAATAAAGGACGAGAACCATTTTTAATAATATATAATTTTAAATTAGGTACTCGCACGTCCCCGAGCGTGACATCTACATACGTATAACCCAGCGATTCGATCTGTGTACCCGAGTAGCAACGTAATATTAAATTATCAGAAATTATTTTTTTATGGGAAAAAAGTTTATAATAAAGTTTATCGCTAATCGCCGAAATACGACTCCCAGTATCAATCTCACATTCTAATAAATCACCGTCTATCTGCACTTGAACGAAATAGGGTTTGTTACCTTGGGCTGCCAGTTCGAGGTTAAAGAAGTCGTCTTCCTCCGAGACACTTCCGTCGTTCACATAATTATTTCGCACATTCGACCCATAATTACGCACTTCATCGCACATCACTTTTAAATGGCCGCGCCTTTTACACTTATCACAATGATACTGCGCATACTTGCACCTATTCGCCTGGTGCGCCTTCCCGCACCGCCAGCAGCGCGCCGCCGCGCCCGTGTCCGGCGGCCCCGCTGCGCCGCGGCCGGCGCGCCCGCCGCCCGCGCTCGCCGCCGGGCGCGCCGGGCCGCGCCGCCCGCTCGCATGATGCAGGCCCTCGCCCGCCTCGCCGCCCGCACCCGAGGCCGAAGTCGCAGTCGTTGTAGACCCGCTCACCTCCGCGTGCTTCTCTGCAGCCTCCAACGCCAGAGCTAGCTCCACAGCCTCCCGATATTTAATGTCCTTTTCGGCGAAAATTCTAGACCGCATCAGTTCGTTCGCTAATCCCGAAACGAACTGATCGCGCAAATTTTCCTCTAACATCGTTCCAAAATTGCAAGTCGTTGCCAGATGTTTTAAATTATGTAGATATTCCGTGAGTGACTCGCCCGGCCGTTGCCGACGTAAGCGAAAAACATGGCGCTCGGCTATTTCGGAACGTTTCGGCTCCAAGTGTTCCGTGACCAGTTTCACTAACTCATCGAAATCTTTCGATTCCGGATGCGCCGGGGAACATAAATCGCACATCAAACTATACGTCGCTTCACCCACGATAGTAATTAATAACGGCACTTGTAATTCATCCTTCACTTCGTTAAGAAGAATGTATTGTTTTACTCGCCTAATATACGCGGGCCACTGTTTAGAATTTAAGTCGAACGGTTCTAATTTACCTATCGGCATTGTTCAACAGGTTAAAACTTTAAAACGCGTGTAAATTTAAATGAAATTCACAGACTCGTCGCCAGTGGAACGAAATGAAACACGGCTTGGATGCTAACTGACTGTATTGACGTATTATCGCCGCGTACCCACATTTGGTGTAACATTGCTAATTATACCTTACACTCGATAAGGAAGAATGTAGGTTAAAGGGTAGGAAAGGTCAGGAATGAGAAGGTATTTGCTGTTCGGCCGTAGCTTCTTGCTTCAAGACGGCACTAACACACAACACACACAGCACAGCACTAAAGTTCGTCTATAAGCTACTTAGATTAATTATTTACTTAAGTATATAAGGTTGCACGGCCAGCAGTGGCGTCAACGTGGCACACAACTATTGTCACTCAGTACAACAAGTAAGTCTTTATTTAGTACCGAAATAACTAGAAGCTAATTTCTCGCGGGAACCTTAAGCTATGGCGAGGTTCTAACAATACGGATTACAAAGAAAAGCTTATTTTTACAATCAACAATTCGAGGCGCCGGCCCGCCTAGCCAAAACCCAATCCGAACTCTGTCGAACTGTCAAACCAAAAGGTTTTATCAAAAAGCGCGGCAAGCTAGCTACGTTCACAAAGTATTCATCTGTCACAGCGACCACAGACAACTAATACATAGGTGGCGCGAACAACCCTGTAGGTTTTGATTCCCTTGCGAGTGTCGAAAATTTGAATAAAAATATTTTTAATTATATGATGTAACTAAATATTTATGTTTTTCGCAATTGTTCCTATATCTGAGCTATAGGACGTTGCTTCGTACCAAGTTTCAAGATTTTGAGCTCACGGGAAGTACCCTGTAGGTTTTGATTCCCTTGCGAGTGTTGAAAATTTGCATAAAAATATTTTTAATTATATGATGTAACTAAAAATGTATGTTTTTCGCAATAGGCATGATGTCAGTAACCAAGAATCAATGAAATTATGAATTTATGTAATGAAATAGGATTCATGGATTTTAAAAAACGTATTTATTTTTCTATTTCGAGTGAGATTGCTATTTATATTGATAAAATAAAACTATAAAATACAGCAATCCGCCATATTGCATAAAACACAAAGAAGCGAATGACGTCACAATTGTTTGTTTTCGAGCTTTGAAAATCACATTATTACTTATTGCACACTGCACAGAGTACATTGGTAAAAACAATAGTGACGTCACAACGACGCCAGGACACCGCCGAACGTTTTGGCGTGAATTTTAACATTTAAATTTCAAATGCTAACTTTATCTACCAAACTTTATTTTTCTACTGAAGTAAGATATTTTTTCGAAATAGAAGATACTTCCGAACATAATCTGACCATTTTTCAAAATCAGTCATCATGCCTATTCTTCCTATATCTGTGCTATAAGACGTTGCTTCGTACCAAGTTTCAAGATTCTGAGTTCACGGGAAGTACCTACCCTGTAGGTTTTGATTCCCTTGCGAGTGCAAGAAAATTCGAAAATTTGCAGCATAAACGGCTGTATCTTTTGATTGCGTTGGCTTGTAAGTTTGATTTTTTCACAGCGCCAAGGGACAGCAGTTTGTTACAGCTTAAAGGTATTATAGACCTGAGTATTTGATATGAATTTCAATTTAATACCTCTACGCTCATGAGGAAAGGGATAGTAAGTTTAAAATTATTAAAAATATTTTTATTATATGATGTAACAAAAAAATTATATTTTTCGCAATTCTTCCTATATCTGTGCTATAAGATAAGATGTTGCTTCCTACCAAGTTTCAAGATTCTGAGTTCACGGGAAGTACCCAGTAGGTTTTGATTCCCTTGCGAGTGCAAGAAAATTCAAAAATTTGCAGCATAAACGGCTGTATCTTTTGATTGCGTTGACTTAGAAGTTTGATTTTTTCACAGCTCTAAGGGACAGTAGACCCGAGTATTTGATATGAATTTCAGCTTGATACCTCCATGCGTTCCTGAGAAAAAGGGTCTTGACACACAGACGGACGGAAAACGATGTGATCCTATGAGGGTTCATTTTTTTCCTTTTGAGATACGGAACCCTAAACAGCAACTGTCCTTAGAAGAATCCTCCAAAAAAAAACAAATGTGGGATCATCGCATCCTAAAGCACAGAAAATGGACAATGTGATCGGAGAAATCCACCTCCGCTTCCGCCTCCCTTAACCTCCGCATCCGCGGAGGCAAAGCCCGTTCACCTCCGCATCCGCCTCTGCTCTAAGAACGCCTTCGTTACAACCCTAGAATGAAGTATAGAAGTTTGAAATTTGTGTATAGTCCACGGTGACGAAGACGCGGGCATAAGCTAGTATCTTATAAGTAGTTTTTTTTTTTTTATCCACTACAAGTAAGCCCTTGACTGCGATCTCACCTGATGGTAAGTGATGATGCAGTCTAAGATGGTAGCGGGCTAACCTGTTAGGGGCATGGCAGTTAAATTAAACCCACGCCCCTATTCGGTTTCTACACGGCATCGTACCGGAACGTTAAATCGCTTGGCGGCACGTCTTTGCCGGCAGGGTGGTAACTAGCCACGGCCGAAGCCTCCCACCAGGCATCTCAACATCATTTCAACCCTCGCCGGCTCACTACTGAGCGCGGGACAGTTTTCAGACTGAGGAGGGTATGGTCGTAGTCCACCACGCTGGCCAAGCGTTGATTGGTAGACTTCATACACCTTCATGAACGTTATGAAAAACTCTCGGAAATGCAAGTTTCCACACGATGTTTTTTTCACCTTATCGGTGATAGTTAAGTTATAATAATTGCTAAATATCCCGAGGATCGAACCCCCGATCCCCCAAAAAGGAGGTCGAACATTTTAACACCTCATGAGTATTAACCTCATATAAAACTCATATAAGTTTACAGTACCTAGGTATACTTTTAAAAGAAGCTATCTAGTTGGTGCTTAGACTATCTGAAAATAGCTGAAAAAGTGATAAGTAGGTAACTCTAATCACCTTTTTATATTGCGTTCTCGTGGTATTGCCTAAACTCAGGTGATTGATTTGATTTTACAGGATAGCAGCTTACGGACTGACTCCACAAACTGTGTATGAATACATTTTATCCAATGAAAATGAAACAAGAAATGTATGTAACTACTAACTACTTAATCATCTGTTATTTAGTTTTACCTACATAGTGGGAAATGTTATAAGTAGGTACAGTTTTTTCCTTACCAGCCTTTTTCGGCAAGTTTTAGCACTCTCTCTCTCTCTCTTTCTCTACCGTATCCATCGCCTGTATCAATTCCTCCCTATACCTCTACCTCTAGTAGTAGGATACCTCTTCACCATAATTATCTGATCACTAGAGAGTTAAGAGATTAACCATAGACTCTAATTACTATAGACTGTAGAATATTTACTTATTATTAGAGAGCAGTAAATTACATGAAGGTCATTTGTCTATCTCTATTGACCCGTAAAATAACCTAAGCGCCATTGAGTTGCAAATTACACAAACAATGTTAGCGTGAATGAGTTTGTACACTTTGTAAACAAAGTCATCAATGTCACTACAACTTCTGCGTCACACATAATTATCTGCGTAAATTATTACCTTACATTCGAAATAACGTCAGTTGGTAGATATATGTATATATGAAATACCTACTAGCTGATGCCCGTGACTTCGTCCGCATGTATTGAGGTATTTTTGGTTCCCGCGGGAACTCCAATTTCCGGCTTAAAAAGTAGCCTATGATTTCATACATATCCGTTCAGCCGTTTTGGTGTGATTGAGTAACAAACATCCATCCATCTTGTGGCGAACGGTTTGATTTTCCAAACTTACACATCTTACCTACTATTCTATGACTATAATTAGGTACTGTCTACATTTCTACAATAATTATCCTCTGGTTAAAAACTTTGACTCGCCCAAAACTACCGCTACCGTACTACCTCTGATGTGTCCTTGGCGCAGTGGTGAGTGCTGTGGTCTTATAGTGGGAGGTGCCGGGTTCGATTCCTGGCAGAGTCATGGCAAGTTGGCCCTACTGGCGAAGACTTATCGTCAAGCGATTAAGCGTTCGAGTACGATGAAGTATGGGTTAAATATACCTAACTGCCGTACCGCTAACAGGTTAGTCCGCTACCATCTTAGACTGTATACTTACTATCAGGTGAGATCGCAGTCGAGCTAACTTGTTGTGGAATAAAAAAAATTTAAAAAAAACTAACATTAATGTCTCCATTCGCAGAGTGATATTGATAAATATTAAATACGATCATTGATGTAGAATTTTAGTACTTCTTTTTCAATGAATACGATAGAATAAATCGCAGATTATGCACTATTTTCCTATTCTGAGAAATTAACAAAGCAGTAAAGAAAGGGCGTAACATATTATGTATTATTGTACCTCCGACAATACCAGGGCTGCCAGGTAAAAAAAGGCTTCTTAAAAAAATGAGATCATACCTAGAATAAATACCCGTTAACATGTGTTTTTCTTTAATTTTGCTAACTTTTTTTCAGACCAGCATATTTTAATAAGTTGACATATTGAAGAGATAATACTATAAAATCTTTACTTACCGTGTTTTCCGCCAGAATTTTTTTTTGTCCATAGTGTCCCTTTTGTTAGGTCAAAGCTCTTAACTCTACTTTCATACTATTCACGCCATTTGAAAAGAGAACACTACCCTAGTAGTGTTGTCTTAACTTGCGGAGGTCTCGGGTTCAATCCCCGGCAGGGTCAATTTGGGAATTTGTAATTTCTGAATATTCTCTATTCTGGCCTAGCGGGAGGCATCGGCCTTGGCTAGTTACACTTACTATCCACTGACGTGCCGCCAAGAGATTAAACTTTTCGATACGATGCCGAGTAGAAAGAGAAACCGGTTAGGAGTATGGGTGTAATATAATTGCCATGCCCCTAACAGGTTAGCCCACTATCAACTTAGACTGCATTATCACTTACCAGATGAGATCGCAGTCAAGGGCTAATTTGTAGTGAATAAAAAAAAGGGTTTGTTCTCAGTTTGGATACCATTTGGCAGCCCTACACCGGACTCATAATATTTCAACGCCGGCGAATGCGCCGCGCAACATGATGTATGGTGACAGACGGACAGATAAATTGCTCATAATTTATTGTATGGAAGCCGCTGCGAGCCTAATTACGAGTGTTGCAAACTTGACTCACACTGTTGAAGAGGAAAATGATTTGTGATTATTGTCTCAAAGGGTTAGCTAGAGGCGAATATAATTACCTACGGGTATCAGTTTAGCTGGTGGGTTATTACATGTATAGGTAAAACAACCTACAGCCGGGCCACTACTGTTCAAAATTCCGATAAGAAATTCGTATGTTGAATAAAAATAAAAAGTTGTTTAAATTGAAACTAGATGGCGCTATCCGTCGATGACTCACGGTATTATTTCCTACCACGTAAATTTTAATTTATGTCTGTCACCTTAAAATTGCAAAAACCGTTAGATTGTAATCTGTTTTTAGGTATATTAACCCAATTAAACCTGAGTGCCCTACTACCTGATTATTTATGTCGAACCCTAATCTAACCTACAAGAAAGAGACAAAACGTAAATACAATGAATATTTCAAAAATTGACACTCACAACATTGTACGGTTCACAATATTTCGACAGTTTACAATCTATCGAGATAAAAACCGTTAGATTACAATTTAACGGATTTGCAATTTTACGGTGACATGTCCTGGCTTGAAGAGATGCCCCTACGTTCAGGGGACAGGGTGTATTCTTATTGTTTATAATTTCTCCTACGGCCAACGGAACCTTGTATCTATGAGCATGAATCACCTCTCAAAATTTAGCTAAGTCACCAAGTGTAGAAAGGCAGACTTCACACATATTTAGGAATATTGTGAACACTTCCAAGTGTGCACAGTGCATACCTATAGCACAGAAATAGTAGGATGTTCCTATAGCTTAAAGCAGTAGGTATTTTTTTAATATCGTGATGCTCTTGTTTCAGAATTATAATCCGTAAATTGGGTTCGTCATAAAACTGCCATTTTAAAATAATACTGCTTAAAGCGATGGTAGTAAGGCCACAGATGTCCTCACTGCGATATATCGCAATACATATATATGTATATATATAAATATGTCACCGTAAGATTGTAAAAACCGTAAGATTGTAATCTAACGCTTTTTTTTCGATAGATTATAAACAGTCGAATGATTAGGAACCGTTCAATTTTTTAAGTGTCAATTTTTGAAATATTCGTTGTATTTACGTTTTCTGTCTCTTTCTTGTAGGTTAGGTTAGGGTTCGACATAAATAATCAAGTAGCCGGGCACTTAGGTTCTTTCGGGTTAATAAACCTAACAGATTACAATCTACCGAAAAATTATCCGTTATATTGTAATCATTCGACAGTTTACAATTTTGCGAGTTAGATTATAATCTAACGGTTTTTACAATCTTACGGTGACATAATATATATACATATATCGCAGCCCGTATCCAAGTATTGAATCACCAACCACACGAATTGAAGGCCAATGTCAGATTATTCTAGATAGATCTTTTAAGTCTAAAATTCAAAATATTCCGCTACATGTACCTAGCTTGAAATTAAATATTTAATTCATAATGCACAAAAAATGCCTATCTATTTTGTGAATAAATGCAAAAACTTGAAATGTGAACATAAAATTATAATATTATTCTTCTAGACTTTAATTTAACACAATATGTAATATAGTAAATAAAAACTGAAGTTCATTCTCTTCATTGAAGTTGTTATTGCAACTATGTAACAAAAGAGAAATGCATATTCTGTTCTATAATTCAATTTGTTTCGCAATAAATTAGAGCTTATGTTTATGAACGCTATTTTAGTGAATAATTTTGTAGAACATAAAATAGAATTATATCCGCCTTAAGTGGAAGTATCCGCCATTACAATAAATCTGTAGAGATGCGAGGATGCGGGCTTGGAGCAAGCAATTGAAACGAAAGTTGAAATTAAATATTTACGTATATTTTTCATTTTTATGCACTTTATAACAACAAATCTTTGTTAACAGATACTCATTGTAGCTATTACAGTGATTTAATATTCTAAAACACGCAAGGTAATCACCTTTTCCGCTTTAAAATGTATATTTAACGATGATACTTTTTAAATCTTATTAACATTTCCTGCGGACCTGTACCACTTTACTGAAGCATTAAATATTAAAATTCTGAATCAAATTGTGTTTGAACATTAAGATTTTATCACGTTAAGGCCGTGGTAATAAAATAATAATCATACTCGATTTATATTAAAATACATACTTTAGCGGATAACATTACTGCAGAAATATGTTTAAATAATTCGCCAAACAATACTCAAAAATAAACAGTCGATTAATTAAAAAAAAATACAAACACAATTAACAATCCTCACTAATTAATCGCAACATCTTAAATTAGGAAACTATTTAAATTACATTACTACAGATTTGGTACATAAAAATTCAGTTATCCTAACTAGAAATCAAAAGCCGGGGACACAAAGCGATATGAGCCCGATCAGTGCGCATAATTAACATTACTAATATTACAAGTTAGAGATCACAGCTGTCGCACCCCGCTGGGGTTTAAGTCCGTCGTTGATATGAGCCGACTAGAAACTAGGAGACACTAGGTTATATTTACACTGTCTTCAGTTCCGAATGTCCTTTTGGCATGGGCGTTAGTGATCGGCGCCCCCCTTCTTGTGTGCGTGGAGCGCCGACGGTCCTCAAGGGTGCAGCGGCCGGGGTCCGAACAACGGATACGATGGGAAGTACGCTGCAAGCGAGGGGTGAGGCGGTATAGGGAACGGGAGGGGAGGCGATGACATCATGTGAGACGGCTTGCTGTATGGATGGAATCGTGGCGTCAGTGGAGACAGAGGCGGTGTTGGATACGTCCTCTGGAGGAGAGGGTGTGTCGCGCTTAACATTGACAAACTCGGACTCGATTCACCGCTTGCTGTATGCGATCTTAAATGCTGAAGCAGTTCATCCGATGTCGCGAATCTCTTCCCGCAATAAGCTGAGTCGCCAGCCATCCAACTGCATACAAATGGTAGTTGTGACGCAGCAGCTAACGCAGCCAGTTGAGCGTGGGCATATGCGGCTGCAGCCGGATGACCAGTTGGTAGATGAAAAGGTGTTTTGGCGTGGTCACATTGAGCACAACCAGCAGGGCAAACCGCGGATTTGAGCAAGTGTGAACTTAGAGAACATCCAGTGCAATAGGGGTCTCTACAGATACCTAAATCACTTCCCGGTGCTTTCATTCTTGCATACGCGAGATACGGATTCAGTCCATTTTTCAACGCATGATGTTGCGCTGCCATTAGGCTGCTCGTCATTAAATCCATAGATAGTGGAAATCCGGTAGGAGGCAACCCTCCGAGAAAAGCCGACGAAGAAACAGGTACACTAGGCTTGAAACTGGACGATTCTTTGGTATCCATAGATAATGAACTTGGTGGGTATGGTAACTTGGATGCTGAACTAGAATCTGACGATTTGGCTTGAGCGGGTGAGTGTAGACGTAGGGGACTGGATCTTTCGTCAGATTTTTCTGATGGCGATTTGCGTTGCGCGGGCGGAGGCGTCCTCTGAGATGATGAACTTTGGTTGCTATTGCATCGAGCTTGGACTGGGGTGGTCGAAGCGCTTCCTTTCGACGACGGTGTTTTGGGGTGACCGTTGACTGAAGAGGCTCTGTCCTCGGGCGTTCTAGTCTTTTCTCTCGTCAGGCACGACTCGTAAGGCTTAAAACTCGGTTTGTTGTCCATATGAATGGGTTTGTCTTCGTACTTCTTGCTGGCTTTCTCCGCAGCGGAGATGAGCTTGGGGTTGGGCGTGTCGGCGCCGATCGCGCTGCAGGTCTGCGCCAGAAGCGCCAGCGGGCTCTTTTTCGCGTCGAGCTGCAACAAAGAGGTTTATGAAATGAAACGTCGGTTGCGAGTGACTGCACAAAGAAGGCGGCTGGGGAGCCCGGGGCGAGAGGGCGAGAGGGAGTGCAATCACGCGGCCGACGCGCCATTATCCGCGCGTCTGGCAGCCGTCGGCCCCGCTTGACATTTCACTCGGTTCCCGCATGATGTAATCTCGCAGTGAAAAGGCCAATTTGTGCCGCTGAATTTGCGGCGCGCCTGTACTTGCCGCGCTGTCACGTCTATTATCACGGCACGGCGTTAGTTTGAACGAGCATTCGGGGGAGGATTTTGTTTTATGTTACGAGCGTGTCAGCGCAACTTCGCACTTGGTGTACTCACGTTCATTTAAACTTTCGTTGATATATTATTCCTATATGAATCGTATAACTTGATAGGCTACGTAAAATATTCAAGCTGCTTAACATAATAAATTAGTTTGGTAAGACGTTTTTGTGCTAAGCTTTAATGTCTGTTGTGATAACAAATATAATATTTACAATTCAGTAACTTTTATAATTTTAAGTGATTAATTCGTTTTGATAAGTAACAATAGAACAAAAAGTAATTATTATTTTATTCATGAGCCACTTTACCTTAATTTATTGACTCAAGCACAGCAATTAAAACATTAATTAATTCCATACATATATTATTATAAATGCGAAAGTGTGTTTGTTATTGTTTTATGGCTTATTATATAAAAAGATAAATCATCAAACATCATGAAGAGCCATTATATGAAGGCTGCTTTTTCCATACGATAATATAAATAAAAAAATAAAAATAAGCTAAAGAAATATTGCGGGCATCATTTCGTAAACAATAATAATTGACTTTCAGTTAATTTAAACGCAAATTGAGTGCTAGTCAGTTTAAAATATTTTTATTATTACATGATAATTAATTTGCCATTACAAAAGCAATTACTTTGAGTTAATTATTATTTATCAGCCACAGTACTTGGGTAAGCGATGATTAGAAAGTAAATTGAATGATGAATACGAAATGACAATAAACGCAATTAATGACTCGTCTAACTATAAATATTTTAATCTCATCTTAATTATTATTATTATTATTATTAAATTCTTTATTGCACAAAAAATGGACATATATACACAGAACATTATATTAACTTACAAACAAAAGGCGACCTTATCACTAAAGTGATCTCTGCCAGGCAACCTACATGAATGGACCGTACTTGCTGTGAGACGGGAAATTGCTTAGAATAAAATAAAATTAAAACAATTACATAAACGTACATTCTAATAGGTACATACTATAAACAGATAAAAATTATACATATAATAAATATATATCTAAATATAATACATATTAAGTATATACATAAATATTACATTACATACTACTAATTTAAAATACCTAAACACAAATAATAATAGGTGTACAGCGACAGATAGTGCTTTTTGACACGACTCTTAAAGGCCCCTAGAGATTTTGCTCGTCTGATATCAGCTGGGAGTGCGTTCCACAATAAGACTGCTTTTATGGTGAACGAGTCTGCGTATCCCTCGGCGTTACGTTATTATTAATTTTATTTATAAAAATTATCATTAAGTAAATATATATCTAATATTAAAATAATATTATGATTGTAATTTTGTACTATATGTTTAAGTCAACGTGAAATTGCAAAAACCGTCAGATTGCAATCTAAAGCTTTTTAACTCGTTAGATTGTAAGCTGTCGACAGATTGTGAACCGTTCAATGTGCTGAGTGTCAATTTTTGAAATATTCATTGTATTTACGTTTTCTTGTCTGTTTCTTGTAGGTTAGGTTAGGGTTCGACATAAATAATCAGGTATCGCCCACTTATGTTTTATCGGGACAATATAGGAATACAGGTGTAACGGATTACAATCTACCGAAAAATATTGCGTTAAATTGAAATCTTTCGACAGTTTACAATCTCGCTAGATAGATTCAATCTAACGGTTTTACCAATATTACGGCGACATAGATAGATAGATAGATAAATTCTTTATTGCCACACATAACAAAGAAATAACTTAAAAATAAACAAAAACAGAAATTAACACGTGCGCAAGGGCGGCCTTATCATTAAAAGTGATCTCCTCCAGACAACCCATTTCTAAAGGAACTTTATAAAAAGGAGCGGGAAAGTGCAACAATAAAAATAACATGCAATAATAATATACTACTTAAACTATACATACTAATAATACATATATTATAACTAAACATAAATAAAAAAAATATATATAAATAATATAGGTACATAAACTTACATACAAAAGAAAATACTTAAAATATATTCTATAGCATATTAGTAAGGTAATATTCCTTTACACGACTCTTAAAGATATTTAAAGACTTTGACTGCCTAATGTCGCTCGGCAATTCATTCCAAAGCAGTACAGCCTTAACTGTGTATGAATTCCCATAAGCCCCTGTACGACTAGGAGGGACCTTTAACTTATTGTCGCTTTTCGACCGCAAACAAAAAGGTACATCATAGTTGCCAAGAAAGTTGAATCGCTCTTTTAGATAAGGTGGCGTCTGAGGAAAATATAAAATGGTGTATAAAAGAGAAAGAGCGTGTAAATTTCTACGAGATCTGATTGGCAGCCATTTCAACTGAGTACGAAATTCGGACACATGATCATATTTCCGTAACCCATATATGAAACGTATACATAAATTTTGCAATCTATCAAGCTTGTTGAGCATGGGCGACATATATAAACGTTAACACATTTCGTAAAAAATATAAAGTAGGGATTGCAAAACATAATTGAACAGTAATATTTTACTGACTTCGAATTGAATTCCATAAGAAAAGTTCTAGTAGAGACTTTAGTATCAAAAGTTTACATCAAAAGAATCATGAAAGCTGTAAACTAAGCTATTTACTACTAGAATTCATTTTCTTTATTTATATGTTAATATTTCAGTTTTTTGTAAAGCGTATATAAAATTTAATGCGTGGGAGTGAAAAATATATCACAGATATTTATTAACGTCAACATAATTTATATTTCAACAACAACGACAGAAATGAGCATTTTCAATCCATCATTTTAAATTGAATGTCTCACTCGGAACATTGCGTGCTTTATTTTATGTGTTTCGACTTGAAATTACACATTTATTAATTCCTTGGATCACGTCGTAAGTTTAAGCTGTTATAATATTTTTGTAACTGCATTAATGATATTAAAAGGTATAAAACTAGCTTTTTCTTGCGACTTCGCAAGTAGTAAAGTCCGCATAGATATACGGCCGGTTTCTGAATTGAGAATTTCATGTTGAGTCTGTCTCAAAGACTACTTGAGGACTAGTTAAGCAAATTTTTGTTTCTGAATTGATATTGAACCGGTTTCTGAATTAAGCATTCAAGCAAAAACAGCAAGTTCTCAAACCTTACACAATATCAATTCAGAAACAAAAATTTTTTTAATTAGCCCTAAAGTAGTCTTTGAGACAGAGTCAACATGAAATTTTCAATTCAGAAACCGGCCGATATATTATTATATTATATCCTGAAAGAATTCTCAAATTCCTTTCGTATGGGGCTCTGCAGGGCAACCGCGTATCTTTTGCATCAATCATTGATACATCGCAATGATCTCTGATTGGCTGAATTTATGGTATTCTTGCTGCGTCAATGGATTTCGTCCAATAGTGGAAGAGTGTTAACCAATCGGAGGTGATTGCGATGTATCAAATGATTGATTCGAAAGATATGCGGTCGCCCTGCTGGGCTCACGTTAACGAGACAATTATTGACATGCGAAGTCTCAAGCCACAAGTCTGTAGATTTAACTACTGTACGTTGATTTGTCAGTCAGGTAATTTCGGTATAGAATAAAATTATAGATAACTAGAATGATATACGCTATTTTGTCAGCGTGGATATAGGTTTTAAAAAATCCTGTCGGAACTCTATGATTTTCCAAAATAAAAAGCCTATAAGTCCTTTCCCGAGATTTAACCTATATCTATGCCAAATTTAGTCAAAATTGTTTATTTAGATTGACCATGAAAGTGAAGCAAACATACAGACAGACAGAAGGACAAATATAGACTTTTGCAATAATTATAATTTTAGTACGGATTAGTATGAATTTATTGGTAGTAGGTGTTAATATATTATGTTCGTACAAATAAATGACACCATGTGGGAATTTATATTGCCTAATATCTATAATTTCACTCAATGTATGTTATATTAATTTATTATTATAGGCTCCGTATTTATATTTCCTGTTAGGATAATTTGCGGTTTGTCGTTCGCATTTTTGTTTTTATAATCGGGTATAATTTTGAATTTGTTGTACAAATTATTTAAGTACATTAAAACTGTTAACGCTCAACTAATTTTGCGTTTAACATATTTCGTTAGTTATTTGTCGCACACTTTTTATTTATTTAATGTGTTTATGGTAATTATAATTTCTTCTGTGCTTATTTTGACTGTAGAAGAACTTCAGATCTTATTATAGATCTCATTCTAATATTATCTTATTAGATCACTTTTCCGAACTGATGGTAGTCTTGACTCTTGACTATCATAAGTGACACAAGTTATCCTACGTGAAATAAACAGGTAAATTATTTCATTTATCATTACCTATATCAGAATTTCAAACGATTAGAGTGATCTAACGTATTGAATATAGTTGGATTTAGCAGAAAACTTTTATATTTGAGCTTTAATTAGAGATTAAGTTACAGATTCAGTGATAATAACGTAACAATGTAATGTTTTTTGTTGCCAAGCCTTTTTATGAGCTTAATTTGTCACTCATGTGTCAGTTTAAGTATCAAAGTATGACAGATAGGTGTGAATTGTCGTGTTATAACGTACCGTGGTCGGTAAAGGCGACAGGTAATCCGGTCGCAGATACTGGTTACTGGACGTGAGCATATTGCTCCACAACAATGTATCCTTCTCCAGTTTAGAAACGTATGATCACAACACTTCACGATCCAGCCTGTCAGCACATCACTCACAAGTCACTGCGAACGCGGGGTGTGAACACGTGCGTCACCCTCGGCGGTCGGCGTTGAACTGAGCTTGTTTCTGACGCGCCCCCCCTCTCTGACACGTTGTCACTCGTCGCCGCGCCATTTTTGCATTTTGTGTACTTTGCGGGAGCTTTGCCGTCTTATCCCCACCGCTGTTTGACACCCCGTTTGCTAGGCGTCTCGCTCGCGCGCGGGAAAAATTACCAGAACGCTGCACGTCAGTCGCGGCGTTTTTGATGAAAGGATTATGCGGGGTGAGATTTTACGGAGCGGTCAGTGAGGCGAAAAGTGGGCTTTGATGCACTTTGTGACACTGAAATTGACAAAGTGTGAAATGAAAACAGTGGGTTATCTAAATATATGTATAAAAGGAAAAGGTGACTAGCAGACTGACTGACTGATTTATCAACGCACAGGTCAAACCACTGGAAGGCTCGGGAATTTGGCATACAGAGAGCTATTATGATCATATTATGTAGCCGTAGGTATCCGCTAAGAAAAGATTTTTGAAAATTCAACCCCTAAGGGGGTAAAATAAGGCTTTGAATTTTATATGAAAACCTAACGAGAGAAAAACCAGTTAAAAATCCTTATCCTTATCCTTATCCTTACTAATATTATAAATGGGAAAGTGAGTTTGTTTGTATGTTTGTTCCGCTTTCACGCCGTAACTACTGAACCGATTGCTTTGAAATTTTGCAGACGTAAAGTTAGAAGTCCGGATTAAATAATAGGGTACTTTTTATCCCGGAAAATTAAAGAGTTCCCGCGGGAACTAAAACTCGCGCGGACGAAGTCGCGGGTATCAGCTAGTAAGTAAATATATAACTTACTTCCTTCGGCGCTACAACCCTTAGTGGGTCTCCACTCTCCAGGTCCTCATCTTTACCCATGCCAAAAATCACGTTGGTCCGTTGCTGCGTGATGTACAAACTAACAAACCAACAAACAAACACACCTTCGCATTTATGATATTTGTATATGATAAGATTATGACATTACACTGAGGTCCTATAAAAAGGACTGAATTAGTGATGAAAAAGTCAGTTTCGCCTCACTGACCGCTCCGAAAATGTCACTCACTCAGTAGTCAGTTATAAAATATGCAGAGCGCAGTCAAAGGCGCGGATGCGCCGACAGAGACGCATAGCTCGGAAAATTGAATAGCCATGCAGCGGGTAAACGGTGGCTGAGCATTAAAGTTTTAGCGTCATCTTTCTTCTCCGTCCTTTATTTTATTGGCATTGGTGATGATTCATGTGTTTTAGAATGAGAAGTGTTGGTAACTTGTGATTTCGTGAGCTTGGTTTCTCTTGTTTGTTGTTCGAAATTAAAATATTGAAAATGATTATGTTTCTATATTTATTTACCAATGTTTTTTATCTAAGTGCTTAACTTTTTTTCTTTTAATTAATATTTTGTATAATTTTTATTATTTTAAATATATTTATTAGGTATAGATATTTATCATAATCTTATTCTAACAGCTAAGTAGTTGAATTAAAAATGAATTTAAATTTCTTGTTTACGGAAAATTACCATAGATGGCGTTAGTAGTTCGGTTCTTTTAACAACATTATGTCTCAATACACTAGCAGAATGTGGTGAAGGGTCTAATGATCTTTTTCAATATTTCACTCTTTGGAAAAGCTCTGAGGAAGCATTTTACTCTGATTTAAAGCAGTCCTTCTTAAGAATTCTTTTGCCTTTACTACCTGTGTATAATTTTGAGCAATATATAAATCAGTTAGCTAAAGGATCAGATAGCGAACTTGATTACTATTATTAGTAGCAGGCTAACCGTTTAGGGGTAGGTATGTACGTTGAATTAAATCCATACCCCTAATAAGATTTTACACGGAATCGTACCGGAACGATAAATTGCACTTGGCGGTATTACTTTACCGGTAGGGTGGTAACTAGCTATAATATTTAAAGCCTCCCACCAGACCAGAACGGAGAATATTCAGAGATTATGAAACCTGAGTTAAGAATCGAACCCAGGACCTCACACTTTAAGACCACAGCTCTCACCTAATACTTGCAGGGCCTGACGCTGAGCTGCACATCAATTTTACAGGTACACTGTATAATGGATACACACACTGTACAGGTGGTGCCACAGACGAAATTGTTACATATGTAATCTATGTTTTGTCTGTGGCACCATTGTATTTCTTTATCATCCGACTTCAAAAAAAGGAGGAGGTTCTCAATTCGACTGTTTTTTTTTTTTTTTTATGTTTGTTACCTCAGAACTTTTGACTGGGTGGACCGATTTGGATGATTCTTTTTTATTTGAAAGGGCATACTTCCCATGTAGTCCCATATAAATTTTATCGAAATTAAAATATCAACAATAGAATAAGTACTTTGTATAGCGTGTGCTTGTTGTTGTAAAGTTGGCGCGGGAGTTTGAAGTCGGTTGTTTAAAAATAATTTTTTATATTAAATTATTTCTTTCACCACTACGCCAGGGTAACAAGAAGATAGTCTTCTAATTGACCTAGTTTTATTTAAGGGGTTTTAAACGTTTATCGTGGCCGAAATTCGATCATTACAATAATTCTCAAAAACTAATTAATAATTAATAAACTAAAAATTACGTAATGCCCTCAGGTAGGTATTGAAGGATTTGTTGGTCTTTCAGACCACCGGCGGCGTGGGGTTAAAACTGCACCCTCATTGTTTGCTCGGCACACAAAGTGGTCGCGATTATTAACCCTCAAAAAACCTTTATTTATTCCCAAAAAGTATTGTGTACAATGACTTTTGGTTTTTTAATAATAATATGGGGTACTTCTGATTGTTATGTTTTTTATAGAAGATAGTTTCTGAGATATTCGGCTAAGTAAATCGTATGCATTAAAAAAAAATCTAGTTAAGCTTTTTGTCTGTAACTGTTTGGTGTGCTATGAAGAATTTTCATTGAATTATTCATTCACATATTCAAAAATTAATTGCATGAATAAAAAAAAGAAATTATATCATCAAAGCCACCCAACCCTATGCGTGTTTAGACAAAGTTGAACAGTTATTTTTTCCATTATTAAATCCACCTATAACCGCATAAAGGCTGTGGTAAGTACCCACGTGACCTTACCACTAAGGCTTCACGGTTTTTATCATTATCATATAAATTCG
The DNA here is from genome assembly GCA_963932025.1 of Erebia epiphron. Lineage (NCBI taxonomy): Eukaryota > Metazoa > Arthropoda > Insecta > Lepidoptera > Nymphalidae > Erebia > Erebia epiphron. The sequence goes on from OZ009960.1 coordinate 17,746,088, forward strand.
AACTTGTCCATTTAAGGCTATATCAGAACCAGATAATCCAAGCTGACACATGCTTACAAAAACCCAATATTGCATTATCTCATATCTAATATCCCTTTAAGGGGATTTTAGGTGATTATAAATGTCGCCGGACCATTCTGAGATAACTTTAGGAGGAAACTTAATGTCGTTAAGCTGTTCGCACATTGTTTATGTTACCGTACGTAACGCACGTAGCTCATTTTTTTATATTACACTACTGTCAGCTTTTTCTAGGTACCATCCACACTGCGGTCGAAAGTTCATGTTAATAAGTGAGCATGTATGTTTTATCATATTATGCATCTAGATTCTACAAATTGTTCATAATATACAGTGGCGTATGGTACATAACTACATACACGCTAGCAAGCTTATTAACTCTGATGGGCGTACTCACTCTTACTTTTAACTTAATACTAAACTTATATAGACAAGTGTGCGACCAACTTTCAGGTGATTATAATGTCCCCGAAGATAACTTTAGGAATAAATTAACGTTTAATTAAACCGTCTTATCTGGATCTTTTACGGGTTTTTAGTTTCTGAGATACAGCCGCCCGATACGGCGATGTGGGCAGACAGATGCACCTACGTAAGAAATGCGATTTTAATGAGGTAATATGGGAGCTTTTGTTAATCGTAATGACTTCAAGTTGATACCAACACTACAGCCCATTAACGTCCCACTGCTGGGCACAGCCTCCACTCTCATAGGAGAGTGGGAATTAGAGCTTAGACCCACCACGCTGCTCCAATGCGGGTTAGCGGGCTTCAAGTTCAAGTTGATAAGGAGTTCATAATTTTAATTGATTTTTAGGGTTCCGTACCCAAAGGGTAAAAACGGGACCCTATTACTAAGACTCCGCTGTCTGTCTGTCTGTCTGTCTGTCTCCAGGCTGTATCTCATAGACCGTGATAGCTAGAAAGCTGAAATTTTCACAAATGATGTATTTCCGTTGCCGCTAGATAACAACAAATACTAAAAATTAAAAAAATATATATATTAAGGGGGGTCCCCATACAATAAACGTGTTTTTTTCGTATTTTTTTGCTCAATATTAAAAACGGTAACAGGTAGACGGTTCAAATTTTCACACAATATTTACTTGTATATTACCTTTCAAAATAAATAATTAAATATCAATAAAGTAAATATTAGAGGGGGGCTCCCATACAACAAACGTAATTTTTTGATATTAACAGTAAACCTCTACAAAGTTAGTTTTGCGGTTCATTAACAAAGGTAATTATACCTACTTCTTGAGTACGGAACCTTCGGTGCGCGAGTCCGACTCGCACTTGGCCGGTTTTTATTTAATTTTATTTCATAAGTTGTTGAAATTTTACTTAAATTAATTTTTCAAAAAGATCTACAATGACATTCCGAATCAGTGGTAGATTTACTCGACGATTGTAAAAGTTTATTTAAATAAAAATATTTAAGTTTGAGGTCCGCTATAGCTAGATGATGCTCCTGACTTCACTTGCGTGTATTTAGGTTTTTGAAAAATCCATTGATTGATTGATTTTATAGATGACTAGCTAATGCCCGCGACTTCGTCCGCGTGAATTGAGGTTTTTCGGTTCTCGACCGCGGGAACTCTTCAATTTTCCGGGATTAAAAGTAGCCTATGTGTTATTCCAGACTATTTCTGTGCCAAATTTCATCCAGATCCGTTCAACCGTGATTGAGTAACAAACATCCATCCATACATCCATCCATTTTTCCATTCGCATTTATAATATTTATTTGATTATTTGATTGATTGATTGATTGACCAAGTCGCGGGGATCATCTATTTTATACTTACTCGTACTGTGTTATGACTACGGGGGCCATACTGCCAGCGCATAAAGCAACATTGTCTTATTATTGTTGACGTTCGTGTTTTACATTATTATAATCTTTATTTTAGGAACGTCAAGTTTCACGACAACGAACTGTAATTTTCTGTAATATTGCTTGAGTATTGCTTTATCATAATCATAATCATTTTTATTTTGCAAGAATATGGTACATATAATTACATAGGTGAATTGACAGTTGGCCCTAGTAAGTAAATATGATGTTTTATACACTGCAATCAGTATCCATTCGGCCGAAGGACGTAGAGCAAATTCATAATGGTTTTCATCGAAAATTGGGCTAGTTAGTCGCTTCGCGGGTCGCTGCGCGCCGCCTGTATAGTAGCCGCATCGCTAGCTGCCAGGGCTGCTACTTGACGGTTAAATAGAATAATGTTTGAAGGTGTTGGACCAACGACCTCAATTTACATAGACGGGCCCTGTCAAAAAAAGAATGTGGATCTAATTTACTAACGCCATTTGGTCTGAAAAGCGGGACAGCGCTATGGCGGAGACAAGGACGGGGCTATGCAGGTGTGGAGCGTGCTCTACAAGTCGGACGCCCAACTTTTTTCTATGAAAGGGCCCATCGGATACCTACATATATATCGATGTGTTGGACACCCAATAGAAGCAAAGCTATTGGGGCACTGTACAATCAAACTAATATTATAAAGGTTTTATAATTAACGAATTAATTAAATAAACAATATAAACAATACACACACTAAATTAATTAATTAATTTAGTGTGTGTATTGTTTGTTATGGAAATTTGGAATGGCGATAGATAATACATTGGATTAATACATATGCTATTTTTATCCCGGAAAATTAAAGAGTTTAAAAACCTCAATCCACGCGGACGAAGTCGCGGGAATCGTCTATAAGATATAAAACCACTTATAATATGGGAAATAGTGTACAAGCTTTCCAGCCAAAAATATAGCCTTGTTTTCTCGTTTCACTTTATTATTTCCCGTCAATTATCAATTTTTTTTGAGTAAACTGACTATTCTCCGTCCACATGCCAGTTGAGATACTTCAGGTACTACAAAGTTTACTTTTGTATTACTGAATGGTTAAACATCTACATTGTACGCTATCACACTTATTTTACCAGTAGCTACTTATTTTACTTCTTTTCATTTTATTTACAGTTAGTTGGTAGCCCTATGAAATCAAACAGGCCGACATAATCTCCACGGACGGGCTGTCACGCTCGTCCGCCGCCGGCCTCGGAGCGTCAGAGCGGCGGACGGACGGGATTGCTTTTTAATAATTTGCACTGTCATGTCGGGTATTGTTGGTGCCACTTCACAATCGCTAACACATTCACTAATGCGATTCATGCATGGTCTACTGGCTGATGCCCGCGACTTCGCCCGCGTGGCTTAAAGTTTTTCGATTCCCACAGGAACTCGCCTTAATTTTGCAGGATAGCCTATGTCCTTCCCCGGTATGCAACCTACCTCTGTGCCAAATTTCATCCAAATTGGTTGAAAAGATGGACCGGAAAAGCAAATATGCAGGCAAACATTTGCGCATTTATAATATTACTAGATGATTCCTGCGACTTCGTCCGCGTGGACCAAGATTTTTCGCCTATGTCCTTCCCCGGGATACAACCTATCCCTGTACCAAATTTCATCAAAATCGGTTGAACAGATGGGCCGTGAAAGCGTAGCAGACAGACAGACACATTTTCGCATTTATAATATTAGTATAGACTAGATGATGCCCGCGAATTCGTCCACGTGGATTGATGTTTTTTGATTCCCGCAGGAACTCTTCAATTTTCCGGGATACAACCTATACCTGTACCAAATTTCATCAAAATCGGTTGAGTAGTTGGGCCGTGAAAGCGTAGCAGACAGACACACTTTCGCATTTATAATAGGTATTAGTATGGATCCGTTGTCCTGTGTGAGCGACAAACGCGGCAACGCCACGCGATGCAACGCGACGAGACAGTATAAAACAGTAGCTGACCTTTCACATGGCCTACGTTGTCGCATAGATACGTGTCATTTTCTATGGCGTCGTCGTATATAACTGCAATTTTAAAATGATACTGCTTTAAGCGATTAGAGTAAGCCCACTGTACCGTACTGTACTGTACTATACTGTGTGTGTGTGTGTGTAATCTCGTCTCACAATCGCTGAGCTACAAACTAACACAACGTAGAATGCAGCTCACTGCAGCTCGCGAATCGTTAATCCGGTACAAGCATGCTTGGTTAAGGCACAGCTTTGTATGGGATCACAGGCCCAATTGTCTAAGAAAATCATAATCATTTGACAGCTTAAAACGTATTACTCGAACTGTTTAAGGAGCTCATACTTGCTGTTTGACTTGACTACTTATTAACACAACCACAACAGAGCAACGGGTTGACGTGATTTTTGTATGGATATAGTTGAAGAGCTATAGGCTATATGCCGGGAAATTGAACCACCTAAGCGGACGGAGTCGCCGGTATTGTCTAGTACTTAGGAAGCATCATACAGTCAATAAGGAATAGAAAGCGCCCACTGGACTAGTCTAGTCCAACAAACCCATTCGTCCCAACGTCATCCTAAGCCGAGGTCCGAGCCTGATAGGAAGACGTTGACCCCGATGTCTTCGAGCCCTAGGACTCATTTCTCGGCGATGCCTAGCGCTCGCCCAACCCCCCGGTGACACTGTAGCGGCCAGCAGGGCCAAGCAGCATACTCAATCCGAAAATGAAAGGAATTGAGTAGGAAGAACTGGTCCTTAACATCAGTTTTGGCACAGTTCGCGCCTGATCCGCTGCCTCGCGCTCCAGCTTATCAGAGCTTATCTGATAAGAGTATGCTTCAGTTAACATATACAGCTCTTAATGAGCTTAAGCATAAGCCTAATTTGGGAAACGAGTACCTAGTACACCTTGTTGATAGATGAAGATAATCAGAAGAAAGGATTTTCGGTAGGTTAACCAAATGTGTTGGTCTGTCCAAGAAAGAATCCCTAGGGCCCGTGTTAATAAGCCGACATCAACTAAGAGAACGTGCTCAAGTTTAGTAAATCTATACCATAGACCAAGACCAAGCATAGACCATAAGTAGATTGACCAAGACTTGAGAACCGAATAAGCTATTCAAGGTATTCAACGAGGCAGTTATGAATTTCGTTCAGTGTACTATTCTATACAGTAGTAGTTCTTGCAGACAAGTGAAGAGCGAGAACTGTTATCTGCGGAAGTCACACGGTGACTAGCTTTCAGCGAACTCTTTGTGTGTAGGGTTAAGAAACTTCAGACAGGACGTACCTATCTAGAATACATTGCCCTTTATTTTTACCTATACATACAGTGATATTATATCCAAGGTATAATCGGTTTTACGCGGTATCGTACCGGAACGCTAAATCTTGGTGGTTCGTGCTTGTCGGTAGGATAACTGTAACCGAAACTTCTATAAGAACCTGACAAGAGACTTTATTTGGAAATGATAAGTTATTTTGTTATGGCTTCCAAGTATTAGTATAGTTTTACAGTTTTAAAGGAAAACTATTTTTTAAAAAGAATGCAAAACTAATTCACAAAGAAAAAACTTCTGATCAATTTTATTCGTAAAAAAAATCACACTTGTAAAATACAGCACTTATTATCACTACATGCAAACACTACGACGTTCGAACGGAAAGTGACTCGTGCGGGCCTATATCCCGGGTTTATATAGCCTTCCCCCTCCTTTGGGCTTCTTCACTGCCTCAACTGCTATACGAACTCTCCTGACAGGAGACCGCCCTCGGACTCCCTCTCATATGCTCTTAATCAAGTAGCGGCATTGATGGATCTTGCACCGACGCAGGCGGGACAACGTCCTGTCCCTCGGCGACAGGCGGAGCAGAAGCACCAGCAGGTCTCGTCAAGCCAGACGCATACGGCTGCGGCGAACAGTCCTCCGCAAGCGTGCGCGGACCCTGGCTCCGCTCAGCCTCAGCACCGGACTCCTCGTTTTCATTGTCTGCACCTGAACGTTAGAAACAACAATTTTTTAATAACAGAAAGGGAATAAAAACTAAAGCTTCACATCTTATAATAGACGCGTCCGTCGTATTGATAAGATGCGAATGCAACATATTTGCTAATTAAGCTACACACGAACGGTGACATAGCTCAATTAGCTTAGATCAAGAGTCAGTGGTAGGACGTTGAAACATGACTCTGTCATCTCCCCCAGACTAAGTCAGTGGTAGAACGTTGAAACATAACTTAGTCAACCCATATTCGCACAAAGTCAGAGGTAGTACGTTGAAACATGACTTAGGCAACACACATCAGCACTGAGTCAGTGGTAAGACGTTGAAACATAACTCAGGCGACGCACATCAACACTGAGTCAGTGGTAAGACGTTGAAACTTAACTCAGGTCGACAGATCGCAAGTATGGCGACCACTTCAGTCTGCATTCTAGGTGTTACACTCACTTTCAAAATCAGCAGAGCACACCTCGGGACACCATTCTCCTTTCCAAGGAACCATGTACTGAGCTGCAGAAGTCTTTAGTGCGCTCACGCACCTACCCAAAACCATGGGTACCATTGTGATTTTCACAATGAACCAAGTCCACACCGGACCCGAGGTCGACACACACATTCGTGCTGCATCTCCCTGTCGGTGGTAGCCATTCTACCACCCACCTGACAGAGTGCTATGCTACACTCCTCGCAGGTCTGCCGACATAACCTTCTTCTCAATCTGCCCACTACATACAACGCTGTCCGCTGTCATCCACTAGCCTAAAGTAACCTAACCTAACATGTAAGCTTACATTTTGACCTAACAACTGAACTAATAAGTAGCCTAACGTTTGACCTAACAACTGACCTAACGTCTGACTTACGACTAACCTAACTTTACTAGAGAAAGCGTGTAACTAAATTGGATGACAACAAGCAGAGCCATAGGCAATGTTTATGCAAATTAAGTTGAAAGTGTTTATCACCGAAGAACGTGCCGCGTAGTCCGAAGCACGACTTCGAGGTACCACTCCAAGGCACCGCTCCAGGGCACACCTCCAGGGCACACCTCCAGGGCCCCGATCCAGGGCACCACTCCATGGCGCCAAACCTTCACAAGCTCTCTGACTTAAAAGTTCATTACCAGCACAGTTACCAGTACCAGCACAGGTACCAACAAAATTATTTGACTGCTTCAGCAGAGCTCATACATACAAAGCCGATGGAACCCACAGAACCTGTGGAGCTCTCAATAGAGCTGGTAGAGCTCCTAGAGACCGTAGCGCTGGTAGAGTACCAAGACAGTAGAACTCATAGAGAAACAAGAGACAGTAGAGCTGGTAGAGCATAACGAGTCAGTTGAGCTCATAGAGCAACAAGAGTCGGTAGAGCTGGTAGAGCACAAAGAGTCAGTAGAGCTCATAGAGCAACAAGAGTCGGTAGAGCTGGTAGAGCCCTCACTAAAGGTCGCTCAACCATAGTACAAACTCACAGTTGTGTCGAAACAACTTTGAACATTCAAAACATCAAACATCATCATCGATGAACACAGAAAATGAAGAAAGTTTACTCATACCAGTTATGTTCAACCATATCGAGAAGGCTAACGCGCAGCCTCGCGCGCTATACAAGCACGCAGCCCTGCGCGACCAGTAGACGCGCAGTGTCACGCCTCACAGCGTGGCATGCGAGCGTGCAGCATCGCACCCTAGGCGAGCGCGCAGCCCTGCGCAACCAGGAGCGAGCAGCATCGCGCACCAGGTGGGCGCGCATCCCTGGGCAACCAGTGGACACGCAGTGTCACGCCTTAAGCGCGGCAGGCGAGTGCGCAGCAACGCACACTAGACAAGCGCACAGCCCTGCGCGACCAGCAGACGCGCAGTGACGCGCTTTACACACGCGGCATGCGGGCGCGCAGCCCGGCGCGACCAGAACGCCTCACACGTGGTGAGCGCCGAAGACGAAAGGAACATAGAACAGAAAATGAACCTGTGACCTGTAGTTCACAGCACACACGTCATGTCCATCACAGGTTCTGAGTACCTTTACGAGCAATTTATAGCATCGACGATCAATTGTCTTAACCAGCTGCCACTATGCCTCATACATTCACAACTGAATTTTAACTTCATTGCACTTTATGTAATCCTTGTTTAGTGCGGATTACAACCATTTGGTTTATAAAAGCCTCGTATGTAAAATTACTAACGAGAAAAAGTTAAGATTCTGACAGGTAGGTATGTAGACTCGTAATCGATTTGTATGAAATCAAACTTTAACTATCCACGAGGGTAGATAAACAAAACTTCTCTAATCAAAGCGAAATGCAACTTTCTTGCTATCTAAATTACGTAATCAGGTTCGGTAACATTAAGGAAACCAACCAAAACCCAAGTTATGTTTAATTTCAAATATCTGCTCGTCTATACCTGACCATAACAATTTTTATTAAAATCGAGAAGGTATTAGCAAAATCTATTCACGTTAACTATTCAAAAACGCATTGATATCTCAGGAACACACAACCAACTTACTTTGAGACACTTTTTCTATGTAACAAGTCATGTTAAATAAAACAATGAAATCGTAAAGTAGGTAGGTAACAATTTTTACGTATCGTAATTCAATTCAATTCCCAGATGTTGGCTTGTAGCTATGTTTAGGTATGAAACTTTCGAATTGCGGTTGGTTTGTGTCCAATCGTAACTAGGTTATGAGTTTTAAATAACATCCCTCATTTTAAAAACAAAAAAACTAAATTACGCAAAAACAATTTATCCGTACAGTATGTTTTAGCAAAACATTACTTTATGACTCAAAACTTAACAAACTTAGAGGTTTCAAGTTATGCATTCAAACTTAGGGTATGAGTCACCTCTTTTTCTCAAAAATATTTCTGTACCCGGTCGGTACCCACAAAGGCTCCACTTTTGAACAAGATGTTTCTGCTAGACACTTTATACTGTTCACAAACTAGCATTCAGGGTGGTTTAGGGACTCAAATGTATGCGTTATGCCAATAACAACCACTGAGCCAACACAGCTTGCTAATTTAGTGGGAAATTATCATAAAATGGAAATCGCGTAAATACAATTGCGGTCTAAACCTTTTCTTAACACAATTAACAGTCAATTCAGTAACATGAATTACTGTTCATTTACTTTGTGGCTACGCTTGGTGGGTATGCATTACATCCTTAAGCAAATAAATTAAACGGTCTTACCGATGTCGCATATTACGTCATATCACCAGATGCTCGATGGTGTCATCACCTCACCACCATTCCAGGCAAATGCCAGGCGTAACACGGGAAAGCGCGCAGCACTGCGGCTCCGAGGCACGCAGCAAGGCACGACAGCGTGTCGCGCAGACTGAATTGCCCTCGTGAACGCTGCCCAGAGCGCCCACGTGGCATGCACAGTTGCACACCCAAGCGCACTCGTGAGGCGCCTCAAGCACACGAGCTGTGCTTGAGGCGCCAACACCACAGCTCGGCCACACTCCGCGAGCCAGCGTTACCAATCACATGAAAACAAAACACAACTTTAGCACACAAATAAACACTGCACATTACGCGAGTCACCCTTCGAGAGATATCTTGATCGGTCACGTGATCAACTTTAAGCACTTTAAATTTGGGTATGTTCCTTTTTGGTTCATCTCGTATGTGGGCCACAATTTAGCGGTCCTTTATCCCGCTTCTGATTTTACAGTTTTAAAGGAAAACTATTTTTTAAAAAGAATGCAAAACTAATTCACAAAGAAAAAACTTCTGATCAATTTTATTCGTAAAAAAAATCACACTTGTAAAATACAGCACTTATTATCACTACATGCAAACACTACGACGTTCGAACGGAAAGTGACTCGTGCGGGCCTATATCCCGGGTTTATATAGCCTTCCCCCTCCTTTGGGCTTCTTCACTGCCTCAACTGCTATAATAGTATATAGTATAGTACTTAGTAATTTTTTAAGTAATCTTTCAATTGTCTTTGATATTGTTCATCAAAATCGTTTTAAAAAAGGCTGGCCTTGAGTAGGTGACAGATAACAGACAAACTGACATACTTTCGCATCCATACACCATATTAAAAATGCGATAGTCTGCTAGCCTTTCAAGGCCTGCCCGTTTATCCGATTTTAAGGAAATTTGGTCCAGAGATAGATTGCATCTAAGAAAACAAAGCTACTTTTCATCCCGGAAAATTAAAAAGTTTCACACAGCAATCTAAATTCAAGCGGATCAAATCTTTTTAATCGTCAAATTGATAATGTGGATGGATATTTTGACATACTTTAGATTTTGCAACTTACCCCAAATTCTTGAGTGGCAGGTCTAGTAGTAGTCAAGTGACGGTAGATGTGCAAACGCGAGGAGTACAATGAAGCCACTAAGTGGTTGTCGGCCCGCGCCCGCTTGAAGCGCTTCGGCGATGTATTTGCTCAGGCAGAGCTTCCCAAATTACTTTAATAAAATTAGATATCAAATCAAATAAATATTATAAATGCGAAAGTTTGGATGGATGGATGTATGGATGGATGTTTGTTACTCAATCACGGCTCGACGGCTGAACGGATCTGGATGAAATTTGGCACAGAGATAGATTATAGTCTGGAATAGCACACTTTTTATCCCGGAGAATGAAAGAGTTCCCGCGGGAACCAAAAACCTCAATCCACGCGTTCAAAGTTGCGGGTATCCGCTAGTACCTACTGCACAATAATTTGACTGCCTCGTTAGTCTAGCTGATAACATATTCGACTGCGGCCGACGAGGTCCCAGGCCATAACAAATATTGGGTTTTTCTGACAAGAAATTCTCAATATACTTAGCAAGTTTGCCCCTGCCTGGGAAAGTACGTTAAGACGTTGGTCCTGCACCTGATCTCTCTCTGGTCGTGTCGGATTTTCCGTCCCATCGGGTTATCGAGAGTAAAGGAACAGAGAGTGCACCTGTGAATGCGCACACACTTGTGCACTATAATATCTCCCGCGCAAATGGTTCTCTGGAGATAGGCCGCCGTAGCTGAAATTCGGTCAGGAGGACATTGATAAAATACCTCAGCTAAATGGCGGCATCGCAAACAGCTGCGGTTTAAATTATGGCACTAGTGTGAATATTTTTATCGTTCAAGTGCTAAAGTCTACGAGCAAATGTTTAACCCAATCTAGATGCTATTAGGAAAGTAAATAGGTTTGTCTATTTTCCTCTTACGATTACAGTCACTCGAGAGAAAAGGATAGAATGCTAACTGTCGTCCCATGATATGATTTGTAAAGGAATACTTTGAAAGCAACTGTCACACCGGAACGTCTAGATAGCGTGTCGCGGTGTCTGAGAGTGTTAAGTATCCTCGCTTTAGATGCAATAACTACGCAGTTCCTTGGCACATCGCGTCTGCGCTCTACAATAACTGTGTCACTGGACACGCTCACCTCCTCACCCCCTACAATATATATTAAGGTCTAGCCCTTTTACATCTGTAAAAGGGCGCGGTGCGGTAGGTACGTAGCGGCAATTATTCTTTGTATGAGTTGACATGGAGCTGGGCCCAGTTGGACCAGTTGGTCAGACCCGGCATTGAGATGCACTGCGACATATTTCTTCTCTTTTTAGGGTTCCGTACCAAATGGTAAAATGGAACCCTTATGGTGCGACTTTCTCCGTCTGTCTGTCCGTCTGTCCGTCCGTCACACTCGATTATTTCAGTAACTACCGAAGCTATCGACATGAAATTTGGAATAGTTGTGTATATTAGTGGCCCAAAGACACTGGAATTAAAAAAAATTTGAAATTATTTTTGTTCTTATTTAAAAAGGGGGGAAAATCTGAGGGTTGAAATTTAAAAGTGAGATAACTGTACTGTGTGGGGTATCATATGAAAGGGTTTACTTTGTACATTCTAAAACAGATTTTTAATTATTTTTAGTTATGATAGTTTTTGATTTATCGGGGAAAATGTCTAAAAAAATACCGTTCCCCCCCTTGTCTCCAGAGTTTACCAATCGAAAAATTTGAAATAATTATGGTCATTAGGAATTTACGTATATTTTACAGGAAAACTATAGCCAATGCTCTAACTAGCATAGTTTTTTTGATATTAACAATAAACCTCTACAAACAAAGTTAGGCTTGCGGTTCATTAACAAAGGTAATTATTTATTAATAATGGTACGGAACCCTTCGTGCGCGAGTCCGACTCGCACTTGCCCGGTTTTTTCTTTTTAATAAAACAGCAACTGTAGAGTTTCTAGCCGACTCTTCTCAGTTTTCTGAACCGGTGGTAGAGTCTTGACGTATCATAAGCGACACACGCTGAAAATAAACGCCTACGTGAAATGAATAAATCATTTTATCATATCACATAATTATTGTACAAATAATACTTGCCGCTACGAGCCGCACCGTGCTGCGCCTCTGTAGTGAGGCTAGACCTTTAGGTACCGTCGGAAGTTGACTTTAAAACTATTACTTACAGCTCACTTTTTCACGAAACTATTTTTGAGTATTTTTTTGATAGCTTGAAAAGATAATATTGTAGCAGCATCAAACCCATCACTGTGAGGTGCTGGAAGTGCGATCCCGCACTGGAAAGCGTACCGTTGGCAGACCCCCTTCACCAGGTAGACGGACGACCTCAAACGAGTCGCAAGGAGCCCTGGAATTAGGTGGCGTAAGACCTTGGCGTGTAGAAGACCTATACAAGAGACCTATGAGCAACGGTATATAGACGTTTGTCGGACGATTATAATATCCGCGTGGTTTAAGTTTTTTTTGATTCCCGCAGAAACTCCATAGCGTTCAAGAAGGAAATCACATTATTGCCCATACAGCACAAGATTTTAGCGTGAGTTAAGTTAAGTAAACGGCATTTGTCGGCAATGTAAAAAGCTTCTTCCTCGCATATAAGACGAAAGCAGCCTCGTCCTTTTAAAATAATTTGGGAAGTTCTCGGCTTCGCTTCGTCCTTCCAATATTACACAGCCGCGAATTGCTTTATTTCCGGCCTGGCCACTGGGCAGTAATGTACTATTTCTGTGCTAGTGTTGATAATATTTTGTAATTTAATAAAAGCGTCAATCTAGAGTGTATCCACACACTGTAACCAGTCGCCGGCGAGTGTCGAGTGGATGATAGATGACGCGAGTGATTTATTCCACCATCAGCCGCGCCCTATTTATGCACTTATTGTGAAGGAAAAGCGATCATAATTCATAACGTCACCGCTCCAAGATGTAAACTTTAGCGAACTGAAAGAAAACGGTTATCAACAGAAATGTCTATTCTTATCTAATACAGATTGATAATGTTAAAATAAGTATTAAGTGTAGTGTACCAAATTTTTTTAATACTTAATTTAATAATAAGTTAAAATACGGTGAAGGAAAACATCGTGAGAAAACCTGCATGCAAGAATACACAATAATGCTGTCAAAAGTGTGTGAAGCCTGTAAGTCTGATAATCCGCACATGCCCAGTTTGGTGAACTATGGTTCTAAACCCTTCTCAATTTGAGAGGAGACTGGTGCTTAGCAGTTGGCAGGTGATATTTTTTAATATTATTATCTTTATTTGTTTTTACAGGGCTTTTATGCAATATGTATATGACAGTCCTATTTTACCTTATTAGAATAATGGTGATGATAATTTATTATTGTTATTGAAAACGCTTTTTTAATATTAACTACAACTTACCTGATTGTGATTGACCACGTTAAGACAACAGCGCTCACCACTGCGCCAGAGAGGTCAAAACGCTGGCGCCTATAACTTGATGACCTTGACTAAGATGGCCCCGGAGCTCATTAGGCGAAAGATAATCAATCATGCTGAATTAACGGCCGAAAGGCTGCCTACACACTATGACTGTTTACTATTACACACACATGAAGCTTGTTTTGTTCTATTTACTTGCTTTTAACGTGATCGTAATGTGACTCATGCAGATTTAAAGCTTCGTGGCGTTACTTAGCCTTGGAGTAAAGTTGCCTTTAATCGTAGTCACTTTAATCTATACTAATATTATAAATGCGAAAGTTTGGATGGATGGATGCATGGATTGGTGGTTGTTTGTTACTAAATCACGCCAGAACGGCTGAACGTGTCTGGATGTTTGGCACAGAGATAGATAATACTCTGGAATAACACATTTCATGAAATCGGTAAAATAGGTGGGCCGTGAAAGCGTAGCAGACAGATAGACAGACAGACACACTTTCCATACTAATGTTATTAGTATGGAAGTATGGATTAAATCTGCTGGTGATCGTGATTAAAATAAAATTTCAAAATTTAACATGTTTTAGGTATAATATCGAAGTCCTCGATATAAGAGTTGATATTTTATTGTGTACTTTTGGGTATTGGTTTGTGTGTAATTGTATGTGTGTAACTAACCTAAATACCTAGTTTAGGTTTTTATATTTTCATTTTCCGTGGTCTCAGCCATAATATGACGTCGGCCACAAAATTTCGTTTCCGGTCCAGAGTCATAATTACAGATAACGGGTTTTGAAATCATATCAATTTTTATGCTGATAAAATAAAATTAATAAGGTAAAGACTATAAAAATGAAAAGAAGTCGAAAACATAGTACGGCATAATATTATGGGAGCCGAAAATATAGGTAGTTAATACGAGTAAATGCGCCGTCATACACTGTTCCAAACAAGTCATTTTCCGTATCTTCGCCCAATTAGAGTGACAAAAGAAACCGTGGAGCAATAACACGGCTATTTGGCGCCGTAATGAAACAACTGACCACCAAATTGAACCGTCCCGGACATTCGGGGCAACTCCCGGACTAACGCGTGCGGCTAATGGCGGCCACTCTCTTATTAGCCACTGTCGCATATTATACAACATATACAGGGTGGAAAAAACGAACGACATGAAGAAGAATTACATTATATATTTAAGAATTAGCTGATGCCCGCGACTTCGTACGCGTGGATCGAGGTTTTGTTGTTTTCGCGGGAACTCTTGCATTTTCCGAGATAAAAAGTAGCCTATATGTTAGTCCAGACTATAATCAATCTCTGTGCCAAATTTCATCCAGATCCGTTCAGCCGTTCTGGCGTGATTGAGTAACAAACATCCATTTGAGGTTTTTTGGTTCCCGCGGGAACTCTTTAATTTTCCGGGATAAAAAGTAGCCTATGTGCTATTCCAGACTATAATCTATCTCTGTGCCAAATTTCAGCCAGATCAGTTTAGCCGTTGGGGCGTAATTGAGTAACAAACATCCATCCATACATCCATCCAGACATCCATCCAAACTTTCGCATTTATAATATTTATTTGATATCAAAGTGGTCGAATATTTTGATCTACCTACTGTCCCGCTATTTTTTTCCAAAATAGCGGCCATAATATTTAACCTGTATTTATCATAGCTGGTTATTAATACAAATAAGTATTATATGAGACAAAATCTTCGAGATAAGCTATCTTAGCTGCCAGCTATTGATTAAATACAAGTTTTATGAGTGTCCGATACTTCGAAAAAAGTTTAAATGACGGGATGGATAGGCTCCATACTAAAATATTGGAACCCCTTTCAATCAAAGAAAAAAAATATGCTTACACTTTTGGCAAATGTTAGCCATATTTTTTTGCCGCTAAAAAAGAAATGTGAAAGTGAAACAGCTATGTATATAATATGTATTTTAGAATAGTAAGACATGTTTATACATAAATCTTGGTACAAGTCTTGATAAATATTACCACACTGGGTACTGGTCTATAGGGTTGCCAACATTTCTTCAGTGAAGTACAGTATTTTTCAGACTAAGCTATAAAAAAATATAGTACACTTAAAAAAAAAAATAGTATTTTATGGAAAACGCCAAAAGCAGACGAAAAAGTAGACTTTTATTTAAATAATATAAACTATATTTATTTGCACTTCTTGCATTTTTTAACAATTTTTTGTGTCAAAAAATAAAAGTGTCCTAAGCTTTATAACATTCAATTTTAAATTAATGTAAATCAAAAGTTCGTTTTTTAAAATATAGTATTTTTGCGTACTATGTACTTCTTCAACAGTATATAGTACGCAGACCCGAAATACAGTACAACACTATATATTATAGTACGGTTGGCAACCCTATACCTAGATGTATTATGATAACGAAACACTACATAGAGGATATTAGAACTTCTAATATCCCTTTCTATCTTCTAAACTTCTAATATTTAGATTTTAGAAGTTTTACAAAAGCCACTGGAAGGTTCATGGGGTGAGATTACACAGTAGTCACAGTGCACAGTGCTATCTATTTGAATTCGGGGAATAACACAAAAACAACTAAGGTAATACATAACTAAACACTTCACCCAAGACATCAGAGACATGGACGAACGTTCAATTTGATCACACGATGTCAACACACCGCATCAAAGGAGACCGTTAACCGCTCACAAGACTGGTTCCAATAGGTACACAAAATATTGAAAATTAATACCTGTCAACAATATAATAGCGCGCCACCAATTACCAAGAAGTCACCATCCTGCTAGCTATGTGTTCACGCTATTTTGTACCCTATAGGAGTGAGTCTAAGGTTAAAGGTCTAATGGAGGTTCTTGACAATAGAGTTGGTTTATAGGGTAACTGCACAGAATTGACCCTTGTTGCTTCGTCACAGGAGCATAATGCGTATAATCCATCACCGCTGTTCAATGCTCGTAATTTGTTTTGAGAAACATCATTTTACGGTCGGTTTGTTTCCTTTTTAATGATAATATAATGTCTTGCTTCGCGACTTAGGGTACGATAGGTAATTGTGGAGTCTACTGCAAGGAATGTCTGGAATGAAATAAGTACATTTATTAGTATGTTAGATGATACAAATTAAAGTTAGTTCTTTTCAAAAGTCGTTCTTTTTAAGTAATAAATCGAGCAAGCGGGTCACCTTTGATATACCGATTACTGTTGTGTAGGAACATTCTCGCACTACAGAAATCTCAAATACCATGCCGGTATTTATTTAAAAAACCGGCCAAGTGCGAGTCGGACTCGCGCAGAAAGGGTTCCGTACAAACCTGTAGGTATATAAGTAAAAGTTATGGTATTTTTATTGCTAAATGAAATCCAAAACATTAGTAAGTTTAAAATTATTAAAAATATTTTTATTAAATGATGTAACTAAAAATTTATGGTTTTCGCAATTTTTCCTCTATCGGTTCTTTATGACGTTGCTTCTTATCAAATTTCAAGAATCTGAGTTCACGGGAAGTACCCTGTAGGATTTGATTCCCTTGCGAGTATCGAAAATTTGCAGCATCTTCTGATTGCGTTGGCTTAGAAGTTTGAGTTTTTTACAGCTCCAAGGGACAGTAGACCTGAGTATTTGATATGAATTCCAGCTTGATACCCCCATGCGTTCCTGAGATGTAGGGTCTTGACAGACAGACAGACGGACATCAAAGTGATCCTTTATGGGTTCCGTTTTTTCTTTCTGAGGTACGGAACCCTAAAAAATTATAGCAATATTGTAGTATTAGACTTCACGTACAGTTTCTGATTTCTTATGAGATTATGAGATTTTCCCGCTGCAAAAGGATTACTTATAGCGGCTATAATATAGCATATGCAGATTATTATAATTTAAAACTACGAGTAAAAACCCTCAATGAAAATTTAGTATACGTGCATAAACACCATGTAAAGGATTACCTAAACGACAAGGAAGCTTGGCAATAATTTGCTCTAATGGCTCTCATAGTTCCTTAATTAAGATGATTTGTGAGATGGTGATAATAATAAAAAAACCCCCGGCTGAGTTTGTTGTGGGCTCTTCTCAGACCAGGGCGCGTTTGGAACCCTCGTAGCTTTAGTTTTAAGATACCGTAACCGATTATCACCATCACGTTTTATAAGTAAGTAATTTTTAACGTCAATAAGTGTACCTACAGTGTACCTATATTGAATAAATGATTTGATTGATTGATTGATTGAATGCGAACTTAAAGTCTTTAACTTCAAAAACTTAGAACCTTCATGCAAGTTTCCAACCCCAATTTCACCCCTTTTGGGGTGGATTTTCGGCTCTGAAAGTTCCTTAATTAAGATGATTTGTGAGATGGTGATAATAAAAAAAAACCCCCGGCTGAGTTTGTTGTGGGCTCTTCTCAGACCAGGGCGCGTTTGGAACCCTCGTAGCTTTAGTTTTAAGATACCGTAACCGATTATCACCATCACGTTTTTTATGTAAGTAATTTTTAACGTCAATAAGTGTACCTACAGTGTACCTATACTGAATAAATGATTTGATTGATTGATTGATTGAATGCGAACTTAAAGTCTTTAACTTCAAAAACTTAGAAGCTTCATGCAAGTTTCCAACCCCAATTTCACCCCTTTTGGGGTGGATTTTCGTAAAACTGCTTGACACAGGTTTTTATTACGTCATACCTACTTAAAACGAATAATTTAAATACCGATTTTCATGTCTCTTTAAATATACTATCATTTTCCCTATTCTAAAGCTTCTGTAATGATCAAAGTAAAGTATCTACGCCGAATGTCGGCCCAAGTTATTGTAAGTGATATGAAAAAGCCTTGGATTACATCAATTTCTTTTAATCATTTGCATTTGACTTGAACTTCCACGAAACGCCTGACAGAGACGGATGGCTCTCTTCAACGCCTGATTGTCAGGAGGAAATGATCCAGTTTTTAGTTTACAAACAGCCGGCTTTACCCCACGAAGAAAATCAAACTCTGTTCTCTATGATCCAAGATATATTTTTGTTTGACTGTGAAGGGTTTTTGATTAATTTGCCTAAGAATAACGGGTATTCACGTAATTTTACGACGCGTAAAACGATTAGCCGCTTTGTTAACTGGTTCTTCAGCGGAGTGCTTTTTGATTGATTGGTTTGGGTGTTTTTGATATCCGATTTCGGCTTTGGGCTCCAATTAGAATACTTGGCACTAAATTATGTTTTTTTTCTGTGTGTTCAGAAGAACCTAACGTGAGCTTAGCTCGAGAAGTCATGCATTAGGCAGGACAGTAGATATGATCATGAATCATGATAATTTTGGTTTTTTGATGATAATTTTTATTTTGCCAAATAGTCTCGTTCACATTTTACTGTAAGATGATGACACACAGAGATCAGTCACAAGATATCTTCTAAATATATGAATATGAAAGAAAAAGGCAACTGGCTCACTGATCTCACACAGTCTTATCAGTGCACACAGTTCTGGATGGATCGGGCTGTAATCCTTCATAGGAGTTAGGACGTACTTCAACAGAACAGATATTTTGGACGTAGGCATGCGCTAAGAAAGAGTATTTGAACACTTAACTCCTATGGGCGTAAATTGTATGAAAATTGGACTAAATGTGAACGATGCTATGGGCAAAAGATAGTAGTTTTTTTTAAACAGGTTAGTCCGCTACCATCAGCACATATTACATGAGCCCTGAAAACATTACAATCCTTTTTTTGGGCAGTCCTGTAAAAAGAGCTATTAACAGCTTGTTTTAAACAAAGCCACTGCCTCGTTGGTCTAGTGGTTCGCATGTTAGACTGCGGCCGACGAGGTCCCGGGTTCGAGTCGCGAGTCGGGCCAAAATTAAGTTTTGGGTTTTTTTTACTAGAAAGCCCGGAGTTAGAAAGTTGGCGGTGTTTCACCCCCGTGCCTCGGAGAGCACGTTAAGTCGTCGGTCCCGGTTATTATCACTAACATGATTATAGTCGTTAAAGTCCACCAACCCGCATTGGAGCAGCGTAGAGGGTCTAAGCTCTAATTCCCTCTCTCCTATGAGAGTGGTGTACCCAGCAGTGGGACGTTAATAGGCTGTAGTGGTGGTGATGGTGGTTTAAACAAAGTATAATTAAAATAAACCCTAAGTAGTACACAAAGACAAACCCGAGTGTAAGCTCTCAAGTGACGTCTCAGTCCGCGTCGGAAGTTCAAAAGAAAGCCGCTCCGTGCCCGCGGGCTGATCCCGCGGATTACTGCAATCTCGCGACGAACGTGGAAACAAACTTCACGGTTTAGCACTTTATCAGGCTGCTGCCAAAAATGTTGTGTTGTTGTCTTCAAATCCCTTTTCTTTATTATACATATACTAGCATCGATAGACATAATATGTAGGTAGGTACTACCGTACTAGAAAAAAAATTCATAGAAAAAAATTGGGCGTCCAACCTTACGCACCTCCTAACCTGTATAGCCCTCACCTACACATACAGGGCTATATAACAGAGCTATACAGCCCTGTCCTTCTCCCCGCCATAGCGCTGTCCCGCTATTTAGGCTAGATGGCGTTTGTAAAATAGGTCCACATTCTTTCTTTTACAGGGCCCGTCTACGTAAATTGAGGTCGTTGTTTACTAGCTGATGCCCGCGACTTATCTGAACTCTTTAATTTTCCGTGATAAAAAGCTAAAGGGGCATTTGTGTTATTTTAGGCTATAATCTATCTCTGTGCCAATTTTCATTCGGATCCGTTCAGCCGTTCTGGCGTGATTGAGTAACAAACATCCATCCATTAACACTTTCGCATTTATAATATTACTTGCTGATGCCTGCGACTTCCTCCACCTCCTTGCGTCGTATTCTCCAATTACTGAGGGCCGTGACCCCTGCCATCAATAATCCTTCTTTGATGTCACGCCATGTTGCTCGGCTTTCTGCGCCATGCAGGGCTTCGTGGCCTTCGTGTCCCGCGACTTAAACCGCGCGGAATGAGGGGTTTTTTGGTTCCTGCAGAAACTCTTTAATTTTCCGGGATATAAAGTATACGTTATTACAGACTATAATCCATCTCTGTGTTACATTTCATCCAAATTCGTTCAGCTGTTCAGGCATGATTGAGTAACAAACAGCCAATCACTTATGAAATCAATGGTGAAAAATAAATTAAATAATATGAAGACGTAATAACTTGGGAATCGAATCTCTTACCCTCTCATGCAGTAGATAGTAACAATGTATATTATAATATTAGCCACTGCATCAGCAAAATAACCCCTCAAATTCACCCTCGGGTCCAAAAGACCGCGCCGTAGACAAAAGCCGATTTCGCAATTTATAAACAGTTCAAAAATTGAATTATTTATACGCCCAAGGGCCGACGCTCGATGGAATACGTGTGTGCCTCGGGCATGTTAGGATAATTTTTTGGGATTCGCCGGCAGTCGGGGAGTGTCGAAAAGCAATTTCCGCGCCTCGGGCGATTGTTCTCCGTTGTTATGAGTGGGCGGGATCATGCATTAAAACCTCTTTGGTGGACCTTAACCTTGTTTTGTATCCATCATGGCAATTTTCGTATGTCTACCGTACATTTATTAAGCCATCTAAATTAAATGAATTACAGTGTTTTAGACGTGTAGTGTGTTCACGATTAATCATCGGTAATCTTGGTTCACTAAAATGACAAACCAGCTGATGCCCGCGATTTTGTACGCGTTGGATTACGTTAAAAGCAGCTTATGTCAATCTCTAGGTCCTCAACTATGCCCATTCAATAAATCACGTTGATCCGAAGCTCTTTTGTGGCGTGTTTGAAGCACAAACCAACAAATAAACACACTTTCTAATTATGCCATACCTACTATTACTTTAATGTGAATGGAACGATAGTTTAGCTCTATTTATTTATTGTTATAATAATTGACGACCTGAAATGTACTGTATTTAAACCTTACTCTACACGGACGAAGTCACGAGCATCGTTTAGTCTTAGGATAAACTGTTTGAATAAGAAAATAAATAAAAGTGTTTTAAATATCCTTATAAATTCATCGGGTTTTACCTACCACGTTGTTTTCTATGGTGAAAAAAAAATTTTATTGTCCTCCGTATAAACGTATTTTAACCGGCACATATTAAGTAGTCAGAATAAATAAATACGAGACACAATGCGTCGTTACACGTCACACGTTAAATTGTTAGCTCACGAATTTTGAAAGGACTTACATTGATATTATAATACCTTAGACACACTACGGTTGCCTTAAAGAAGTGCTGGGGCCATACTTTCAAGTTTCATTATTGTTGACTTTCGTGTTTTAGAATAATAATTATAGTCAATAGTTTAGGAACATCAAGGTACGTGACATCATACTGTCGCAGCTATCGTTAGCAGTATGGCCGCTGAACAAATTGATGTTGTTATGTGAACTTATTTCATTGAACAATTTCGCCGGTCAGATGATAAATAAATAAATCTTTATTTGGGATTTCACACAGAAAAAAACAACAAAACAAATTACCAGAATAGAAATAAAAGGAAAATAAAACTTATAGACTAACAACCTGTTGTAGAAAATCCCAAAAAGGGTATCAAGCTCAGCGTAATGCTGATATGGGTAGATGCACTATATCAGCGCTGGTTCTCAGTTGATCCCAATAGAAAATGATCACAAATTCACAACTCACAATCATGGAAAGAAAGAAAAAATTAATTATATTTATTAGATTAAACAAACCAATATTTATCATACAGTTAGCAAAGCACTGTTATATATTCACATTAATTTTCAAAACAATTGTTTTTTTTTCTGTGACAGATAACTGCTTTAACATAAATATTTGTGTCTTGTATTTAATTTTCTATGATCGCTGCTTTCTTGTTTTTGGAAGACTTACTTTGTGAGTTTACAATCAAAAATAATATGTCTAAATGTTGCATTACTAAGGAACTGTGCATCTTCGGTGTTTATTATCAACGGTAGCACTCTAACCCTCAAAAGTTGAAGGAATCCGCGGCGAAAATTCCCATTGTACGGGGCCGCCGCGACCCGGGTAATGATCTCACGTCCCGCGTGCGTGTCCCGATAAAGGGTTAAGTACACACTAACAACCTGACGTGAGTCACAAATCCACCATTATTATGTTATTGTGGGAGCCGTGTCGCCGCGGCCCCGCATTTACATACAATTTAACATGAAATGTGGGCAATAATTCATGACGGCTGTTTCGTTATTATTTCTATTATAAAGTGCTCAGCTCGACATTTTTCATGTTACCGTCGGTCGTGTTCTTTTCACGCTGCAAATGGCCGACGTTTATTCATTTATGTTGACGGTCTGTTGTTGTGCTGGCACAATTTTTCTTTATTATTTGAATATGTCACTTTACCATGATACCCACAGCTTTGCTAAGTAGAGGCGTTTTATACTGGATTTTATTTGACACTTGGAATTAATGAAATGATAATATTAATATTGGGATATGTTTAAGTAAAGTCAAATAGACTTGGTTTTATTACTACCAATGAACACAAAATTTCAACATTTACTTTTATCTTTTATTATACATATCCAATGTGAAAGTGATTGTGAATTGGTATTTTACATAAAAATAGGTGCCTGGATCTTCACTCTTGACTGAGCTTAAACTGAGCAAACTATACCTTAAAATACTTGGAAATGAGTTTAAGCTTGCATGTAAACCTTGCCTAAGTACACTTAAGTATTTATCTTTTTATCTGTAAGATATAAAGTTGGAGGAAGACTGCTACTATCTTTTAGTTTGTATCGTTGATGCTATCAATTATCCCGTCAAATCTTAATTAGGATGATAACTGACTAGATGATCAAGATATTTCTAGATTAAGTGACTTTGATACCATATCGGCTCAGAAGAACAGTGGGATTTTCTTTTTGGGCTTTTTCTTGATTAATTAAAACAAATAAATATCTAAATTAAGAAATATCATTAATTATATCATAATATACTTGTGTCATTATATATTTTATTAGTACGAGCCTAAGCCTCGAATTATTGAATTCATAACTAATTCTAATCTAATAGATGAATATAAAACGTATTTTTGTATTAAAACAACAAATACTCCATAGTTGGCATAATATTTTCTTAACCGATTAACTAACAGAAAATAAATTAGTGAAGCCAAATCAACATATAAATAACCTCACGGGGCGACACGGTGCACAATCACGAAAACAATTGGGAAACGAACAAAACACGAATCCTTTCATCGAACGACAAACGACATATCGACGTAAATTGTCTATGCACCGCTTAACACGAATTCAAATTAAGGCATTCACTGTTTAAAATATTAATCGATGCGAGGAGCTTATTGAATATTTTTACCACGATTTATGCCCAATTAGCAGCCGGTGTGTGAATTGAATTGTTTGTGCCCGAAATCTGAATAAATACCACAATATTTACGATAATGTCCGGCCGCTTGAATACGCAACTCGGTAAGCTCACCACGGGAGAGCAGTTAGAGTAGTTTATTATACAGCGGTGAAGGGTTAACTCTTTGTACGACGTTTTCATGTTAATTTACGCGCTGGCTGACAAGGTGGTCTTTCAAGCCCCGCACCCTTCGTTCACGGCCGATTTCGAATATGATATTTTAGTGTTAATTCGGCCGTTGAATAAAATTCTCTGCTCAATTTATTCGAGAATCTTTAAGTTATATTTACGAGATGAGACACGAAAACAAGTTATCAAAATACTTGAATATGAAATTTAATTAAACGAGTTCGTTTTATTTTTCAGATAAATAACTGAAGCGAGATAAAAACGTTTGGCGTGAACAGTGCGTTTTTTGAAAGGATTGAATGTATTAACGAGTTTTGTTAATAGTTGTAATATATTATGGGATTAGTACGCTACGTCAAGTTGGTATGCTAATGTTGCAGCAGATAAAGAAAGCACATGTGTATTTTGAAGAATGTGTACTAAGTATTTGGTTGGCATTTAAAATGTTGGCACTACGATGGATGTTTAAGATGTTGAGAACGCACTTTATTCTTCACAAATGCTGTAGTTCTAAGAAGCTTATGACGATAACAGTCACGCAGAGAAAGGTTGCATATTTCGGGCATCATCGAAGTTGATCCATGCCCATTGCCCAAGACGAATCCAGTGGATAGCACTGTTGTAAGCGGTCCTGAATTCGATCCCCAGCAGAGTCAATTTGGGAATGTAGAACTTCTTAATTTTTCTGTGATCTTGTCTGGTGGGAGGCTTTGTTACCCCCTACCGGCAAAGACTTGGCATTCTAGAACGATGCCGTATAGAAACCGATTAGGGGTATGGACTATGGATTCAATATAACTGTCATACTCCTAACAGGTTAGCCCGGTGCTATATTTGACTTTATCATCACGTGAGATCGCAGTCAAGGGCTAACTTGTAGAGGATTATTGAATAAAAAAAAACTTTGATGCAGAGACTGATATTATAACTAATTATTGAGATAATTATTTTTAAGCTAAACAAATACGTCTCCGCAGCACAGTATTAGCAACAGTAACAATAAAGTAACGTGAACTGTATCCAAGTGCCACATTAACCCGCAAAGGGCCCGCTTCCAGGCGGTTGAACATTTCATAATGGCTCATTATTGCCGGCAATTAATTACTGCCAGTGATCCGGCTCACTTGCGCACAGAGCTGCTTTGAACACGACGATCCTGCGATCAAAGCTTTGAGTATCAAACTATCTCAAATGAATCGTGCAACTATTGTTTTAAATATTTTTTTGGCCTTTGTTCTCAAGGAAGGACGAGTGGTCAACGCATATCAGTCGATTGCGAATGTTAAGCAACGTTGACCCAAGTCGGTAACTGCATGGGTGATCGAATTTGGAGGTTCAAATTTGGCCTTTTCGTTTTCTCCGTGCATCGGAGAGCACGATAAACTGTCGGTCCCGGTTATTCGACCGAGCGAAGTGAAGGTCTCTTCAAGTCTACTTGAGTGAATTTGCACTTGTCCGTCCGTCCGTCCGTCTGTCAGAGCCTTATAACTTCTGAATCACTGAACGTAATTACTTCAAATTTAAAAATTATACATATAAACCGATGGCCTCCCGCCAAATATGGCTTAAAAAAGTAATAAAAATCTTTATTTCAAGGGGGCCCTCATAGAAGCGAATATGAAGAAAAAATATTTTTATAGCGTTACATAGGGTTGCGGTATATCATTTTAAAGATAATTAGAAATAGAGTCCAAAAATATTTTTTTTAATTTTTCCCCTATAATTGCCGAAATGGAGTTCAAAGTGGAGATTTTCTAACGTCCAAAGTTAACCTCAGAACTCTAAATTTACTGAAATGCTGACCCTGAAACTTGATCAATTATTTGACTTATACCCTGTACTTGAATAACAAATACTAAAATTAGATAAATATTATATGGAAACGAAATTTTTTAATTTTTAATGAGCCTTAGTATTTACAACAGAACTTCACAATGGTGTCAATAGATGGCGCTACTGATCAAAGTTAACTATTACAATACTTTCTGAAAGGCTGAGTCTGAAACTTGTTCAATTATTTGAATTATATCCTGTACTTGAACAACAAATACTAAAATTAGATAAATATTATATGGAAACGAAATTATTTAATTTTTAATGAGCCTATTATTTACAACAGAACTTCACAATTAAGTCAATAGATGGCGCCGCGAAGTCTCAGTTCGGGGCGAACCACTAGTTATTCATATTTTGGACTGAGGCATAGAAAATACTTTATTTTAATTAGAATTAGATCGGTTTAGAATTTCTGGCGGCACAGAAAAGAGAGTGAAGGCGGGTCCGCGAAAGCGTAGCAAACAGACAGACAATTCGCATAATTATCATATTATAAGCATACTATAGTACCTTTTTATAGAGCTACGTCCTACTGGGACTTCAAGACCAAGACTTATGAAACCGCGGTCACGTTGAGAAAGCCAACTTTCATAGTAAGTGAGTGAGTAATTGTTGTAAATGTGTCATCGTCCTTTGATTCGACTGCATTAATAAGGCTTGTGGTTTATGAATTATGGTTCCTGAAAATAGATGGTGGTGTAGTGGTGAATATGACAATATTATCGATAGATTTGTAACGTAAATATTCAATGAAATTTCTCCAAGAAAGAATTCCGAAGAAGATAATATATCCGATAGAGTAAAATGAATTTTAAATTGCATGTTTTAGAGCCCAAGTTCGTCCTTGCATCCACGGTGACCACTGTAGGTGTATCGCGACTTCAAATTAATTATGGTTGGGGCAATTTAATTTTGACACCAAAGTATTTCGATGCTCTACGCACAATGTAGGTGTGCTTTAAAATCTTGTAGTAAGTGTACTGGGGCCATACTGCCAACGCTTAGAGCTTGTTTCATTATTGACTTTCGTGTTTTAGAATTATTATAATCTTGATTTTAGGAACGTCAAGGTGCGTGACATCAACCTTTGAGTAATAATAATTTGAGTGTCTTTTGAGTAATATTGCTTTAGTATTGTTTTCAGCGTTGGCAGTATGGCCCTAGGACGTATAAGCACGGAATACTGTACCTTTCGTAATAAGCACGGTGTATGCTAGTCGATACTATTTCCATCACTTATTCTTCCCCTCACTAGTCGCACTCCGCACCTGTCCCTCATAAAGCATCGCTGTACAAATATAAAAGGACAAAAATAACTCCTCCTTTAATCTTCGCTAACACTCCGCTCTGCTTCCACCGACCCCCATTTAATTGACAAATAAAGATTTAGCTGTCATTTATCATATACGAAATATATTATACATTCTGAATATTACTAGCTTCGACTTTATATGTTATAATTATTATGAATGATTTGTTTTATCTGTTGTATAATATTTGTAGGTTTATTAAATTATTATATTACTAGATGATGCTCGCGACTTCTTCCGCGTGGATTATTTTTTACGATTCCCGCGGGAAATCCATAATTTTCCGGGATAAAATGTAGCCTAGGTTCTTCCACGGGATTTCTATTTTTACACCAATCATCTATATATTCATTGAAATCTGTTAAAAAAAACGGGTCATTACAGCGTACCAGACAGACAGACACAATATCGAATTAAAATATTAGTATGGATGTAGTTTGAAACGCTTCGTTGTCATCATCATCATGACTTCAACCCATTTTCGCCTTATTACAATCGTATTACTGCCCGATAAAATGCTTTGCATGACTTGAAATCATTAATATTCTAATCTATTGATCTACGCAGGTAGTACCAAGTTTTTTTAATAATTATAGTATAGTAAGCAAACAAACAGTAGAGCAGGTTCATGATCAGGCAGCTTCGCGACTGATGTAAAAAATTGTAATTATCTCTGTAAATTTGCAGCATTAGATGAATCAAATGTATTAAATTAAAATTTTAAGATTTTTTAAACTCTTGATGAACAGCCCCATGTTATAGTTACGAGGGAACATAATATGAAGTTGGTTCCATAATTTTTAAACTACATGGGAAAGAAGACCTCGGATAACGAAAGGAGGAAGAAAACCAGGCATCTAGGTCGTGGAGACAAAATTTACCAAATAATCATATATTTTGTTTAGAACCCAATGAGCAATGTTATAATTACGTTTCGGTTCTAGAAGTATGGGTAATAGTAAGCCATTAACAACATAGCTTTGAGGAAGGAGGAACAAGGAAGCCAATAAATAGATAACTAACACTCTTCAACCAAAAGAAGGTAACATCAGAAGCAGCTAATATCGCAGTGATAATAACCACCACTTCAAACTGCAGTATTAGAAAGTACTTTGCATCTAATAACACTAAACAGGTCCTAACGCAATCATGCGCAATGCTTCACACGTTTTATCTCATAGACAGACACATACAGTGTGATTCCTCATAAATATAATAAAAAACTAGCTGATAAAAAAACAAAAGCGGTTTTTTCCCACGGGAACTTTTTAATTTTCCGGGTTATTCTAGACTATAATCTAACTCTGTGTCAAATTTCGTCCAGATCCGTTCAATAGCTGACGATTGTTAATGACAGGCGATTTTAATAAAAAAAACTAATAAAATAAAAAAATTAAAAATATGTTTCTCCTCCGAACCAGTGGTAGATTCACTTTACGATTATATAGCACTTGTTAAAGTTTTTTGCAATAAATATTGTATTTTTTTTAGAAAAAATAAGATGCCCATATTTATTTTTATTTTCGTCCGCGTGGTAAGTTTCAATTATTCCCGCAGGAATTCCTTAATTTTCTAGGATAAAACGAAGCCTATGTTACTCTCCAGGTCTTCAAATATGCCCATTCAAAAAATAACAATCTGTTGCTCTGGTGCGGCGTGATTGAAGGATAACCCAACAAACACACAGACTTTCCCATTTATAATATTATAGTATGATTTACGTAGATGGAATGGGCCTAGTGTAACCCAGTTTGATGTGTGCACTTTGTGGAGAATCACACTGTATATCAGCGACTGGGCCTAGCGTGTTCTTCACTAATAAATCAAATGCTATTCTAATGGATAACCAGATATAAATCTATTTATGTAAAGTTTTCAATGCACATTTCGCATGTTAGTCGGTCGTAAAGTACGAGCTATGGATATCCAACGCGGATTCTCATTGCTACAGAATTTGTTATTGTAATAAGGTTATTAGATAACGCTTGGTGTTTTGCAGGGCGGGCCACTGGGTCTTCGTTTATTTGTTGATCTCAGGATTTTAGTTTAAATTATTACAATTATTGATGTCTTGATCTGCTTTTTAAATTCTTTGATCCTTAGATTCATAGTCAAAGTTATTGTGATTGTTTGATTTTATATAGAAATGGGTGATTCCCGCGAATTCGTCCGTGTCCGATTTTAGTAAAATCCCCTACCAACTCTTTGATTTTCCAGGATAAAAAGTAGCCCATGTATACTGTACCTATATATATATGTAGTTTGTACCAAGTTTCTTCAAAATACAGGCAGACACACTTTCGCATTTATAATATTAGTATGGATTTGTTAATTTAAATCATCGGTAGATAGAAAAGTTGTGATTCACTCACAGACCCTTTGACCTAGAAAGCAAGAAATTTTGCATTCCCTTTTATAATGTTGAAAAGGAATAAGGCTGGATTTTCCGTGGTTGTAGTGATTGAGGCAAGTACCTAAGTAATATAATATTTTTTATGATAACTAGAATTTTAATAAAGTTGTTGACCAATAAGCATGACTTCCAAACCCTGTACCTACTACTCAAATAATCACCGACTATATTTTAATTGGCTTTGACATTTAACCCTTTTTGTATGAGTCGTGGCATTTCCGTACAGTTTATTAAGTTGCTAGATTTAATCAAGAAATGTTTATTTTGTCCACTTCACCCCTTCAAATCCTTTGTTTGTCGGTACAATGACTTAGGGAAATTTTACTGTCACGTTTGTTATTTTTACTTTTTCTATTATTGTATGTAGATTCAAATTTAATAACAATTATTTATTACTAGATTCTATGTGATAGATTTATTACTATGTTACTAAATTTTATTTAGATAGATTTATATTTATTTTATTTTGATTTATCTAGACTGAATGACGCCCGCGACTTCGTCCGCGTGGATTAATTTTTTTTAATTCCCACAGGAACTCCTTAATTTTCCGGTATAAAAAGTAGCCCATGTGTTATTCCAGACTATAGTCTGTCTCTGTGCCCAATTTCATCCAGATCCGTTCAGCCGTCACGCCAAGACAAAATCAGTAGGTAGTGATTTACAACCGTTTTGATAAAAAGTAGTGATTTATTTCCCTCAGTAATAAGTTTGCTAGTTTACGTCAAACTGTCCAGTACAAGTCGTTATTCAATTTAAACAATATTGTACTGTCAACGTTTGCATGTCGCAATGTGTCATTACCATGGGCAGAATGACGTAGTGACTTGTGACATGGTAATGATTCCGTAGGGACACGGAGGTGATGTGGCATGCGATGCCGGAAAATAGACTAGTTATCTACTACAAGTTGTGGAATAGTATAATCATAGAATAAAAACTTACAAGAAACAATCTATAATTACACCAAAAAAAATACCAGTGGGTAGATTCGGTTCGTCTACCTCTCTCTCTCGAGTCCAAACACCTCAATCCACGCGGATGAAGTCGCGGGCATCATTATTATATTCATGGGACCTCAAGTCCTTATACTAAGACGCGCCAGAGCTGTTTCCTGCAAACGCCGCGTGTTGCTGCCTCGCACTTGCCGCAAACGCTTATTACATGGCGCATTAAATCATCTCTAATGAGTAAGAAAGAAGATACTACTTCCAAGAGAGCAGAAGAGATAACTAAAACACTTTGAGTTACTAAGCATAAGGGTAATTCATAATTCATAATTCATAATTCATTTATTGTCAAGAACATGGTACATTATAATACATATAGTTACATATTACAGATGTTACATTAAATACATAGTATAGGTTCTGCATGTTCTACCGTAGCCGGTGTACAATTTTCAAGTTTACATAATAGATTAATTGTAAGCCCACATTAATGATTACACTAGCGGCACGCTATGATGGCCGGTTTGACACCCGGTTTAATAAATAAATTTTGAGTCCTAAACCTAAAACTACATTCGATAAAATTTATGAATCTCTGCACATCACTATCGTCAATAAAGTAATACAATTATTTCCTTCAAAGTCGTTATCAATTAATACGGAACTCGTTATCAATTAAGCGGACAAACGTCAAACCGGCCATCATAGCGTGCCGCTAGTTAACTAATACTTACATTCAAACAATAGAAAATCAATATAACAATACAATAAAAAATATTTAAACTAAACCTCTAAATAAATTTAAGTCTTAACCTTATAAGAATTAAATTTACATATAATTTTTACGATAATATTGTGAATGTCATATATTTGTATTAAATTTATTTAAATTCGAAAAATTCTTTCAGGTCATAAAAGTTGTGCATGTTAAGCCATTGGAATAACTTGGTTTTAAATCTTTTTAACGGTAATAACTTGACACTGCTGGGGATTTTGTTAAATATTTTTATACTCATCATAACACAGTTTTTTGAGAAATACTGAGTTTTTGGAATGTAATTTAAAATCAAACGATCTGTGTTTCTAGAACTACGAATATGAGTATAATATATATTGCTTGCAACTGTAAACATAGCCTTATGTTTTTTGACAAAACAACAGATTTCGAATATGTATAAACAAGGAAGCGGCAGTAATTTTAATTTTTTAAATAATGGTCGACAACTGTCTAGAGGGGCAGCACCACACATAGCCCGAACACATTTTTTTTGGGCAATGAAAGCCCTATTAACATCAGTGCCATTGCCCCAGAAGATCACTCCATATCTGAGAACCGACACAACATACGCGTGATACACTGAAAGTACAGTTTTGAAATCTACTACCTCCATGTCAATTTAAAATCCATGTTTAGTCCTAAAAATTTTATGTCAGAGGTAGGAATTATTTTTTGATTATTATAGGAAATATTTAGGGTAGGAGGGTTCTTGTCATAAAATTGCATATAGTACGTTTTAGTCAAATTAATTTGTAGATTATTCATGTCAAGCCATTTTATAATATTATTCAAAGTGTTATTGATGTCAGATTCATGTATTGATGTATTATTTTTATTTGATGTCAGAATTATGGAAATGTCATCCGCAAATAGAACACATCTGTGGTCAGTTACTTTTGTAATGTCATTTATATAAATAATAAATAATATTGGGCCAAGGATACTGCCTTGCGGAACACCATATCGATTAATTATATAATCAGATTGAAAGGATAAAACTTCATTTCCAATTTTTTTATTTATCATCACGGATTGGGAGCGATCTAGAAGATAATCTGCGAACCACTTTAAGACTGGACCTTTTATACCTATACTTTCCATTTTACCAATTAGTACTTCGTGTTTTACAAAATCAAATGCCTCGGAGAGGTCTAAAAATAGTCCCGTAGTGGTTTTCTTTGAGTCAGTGCTACGAAGAACGATTTCTAATAGTGTATAAATAGCTAGTGTTGTAGATTTGTCTTTTTGGAATCCGAACTGCTCTTCTTTGATGATTCCATACCTTTGACAGTATCCCAATAATCTTTTAAGCATGCATTTTTCAAATATTTTTGAGAAAATGGGTATAAGTGTTATGGGCCGATAATTTGTCATATCCTTACGGTCCCCTTTTTTATGTAGTGGTTTAATAATTGATCGCTTTAAGATCGCAGGGAATGAGCCGGTCTCAAAAGAGAGATTGATCAAGTGTGTGAGCACCGGAGTTATATAAGTTTTGCACGCTTTAACCACTTTGGTACAAATTTCATCGTATCCCACTGACGCAGTGCAAGATACAAAGGTATTATCTCAAAATTGATATCAGCATGTAAGTAGGTACAATATTTTTCAAAACATTGTTCAACACAATATTTTTTTAAATTGCTTACGCTTAGAAGCTCATAAAGTAAGCTGAAAAGTGCACCTAGGTATAATAATTTTAGAACACTTCTAACACAGACCATTTACCCTGATCTGCCATTTCGTTCTAGTTTATAAAAAATGTTACAAAATCTAAAGATGGTTTCCTAAACGGGAGGTCAGAGTTAGCTGGTCCAGTAGCTAGGGGTGTAAAAAGTGTAAAGAGTCACGTTAAGCTTCCTTGCGAGCTTAGAGCTTTGAATAACAAAGCAAACTTTGCTCGGCGGAGTACGTTAGTGTGGTGTAAAGTTCCTGAGTACTTTAATGTTTATTTATGTTTTTAGCCGAATGCATCTGGGATACAATTAATGTAGCAGTTTATGTGTATGTTTGTCAGTTCATCAGTCGACTGGATAACTGACTAACTTGCTAAGCGTTCACATTTCGTTTCACCTCATCAACCTCCGTTTTGCTACCGATATGGCCGGCCTGCTTCGCTTGCCACATCCTTCTTCACTCTAATTGGCCTTGCAGGTTGTTTCAAGTAGAACCTCCTTCGCAAGCTTCTGGCTAAACAGTTTACAACGGTAGGGGTAGGACAGATATGACTGCGTGGACTTGGAGTAATCAGATTTTAGGGTAACTTTTAGTTAATTAATATACTTTTTAGTACTTACTGAAAACTAAATGTAATAGGGACATTCAGTGAGAGCAAGTCCTAATAACTAGGTATTTTGTGTTTTATTATGACATAATATATTAGGAAACTGCGAAAAATTCTTTGTCTACATTTTAAAGGAACCTTTGAGATAGTAAGCCCTTGAGGATTTTTAATACATTACAAGATGATGCCCGCGACTTCGTCCATACCTTTCTGGTAGTAGGTAATAATAGTTTCCTTAGTGTTTTAGTTTTTAAATTTCATCCTACATACATTTTTTATATGTAAGGATTATTCACTAGACTATTAACAGGCAACTATTCCGAATCATTAACGTTTCTGGACTGTAAGTGGCACCACAATGCACGGTATCAAATCTACTCGTAAATAACAGTACACGCTACACAAAGCGAAGTCAAACGCAGCAAATAGCTCGCTGTCTATCGCAAATCAAGCCCACAGACAATCAGCTAGATCCGAAGGAGCGTTTCATTCTCCAAACAGCGCATCAGAGTGCCGACGTGCTCCAATCAACCTTCACTTCACAGGCACGCCGCAGACGTCTCGATACAATCGAAACTGCAACTGCATTTCAGCTGCGAGCCCTTTGATACGTCCATCGGTTGTCTGTCCAAACGATTGTGCCAAACGACCAACTTACCGAGACCCGTTAACCTATTAACTTCCTCCCCTTCTGGTTTTATAGCCAAAGCTACCGGAGTATCACGGAAGGTCACGCTAGTCTGGTCGTGGAATCCGCCTTTGAATTTCGAATACGCCGTCATTTCAATTGTCAAGCCTTGCCCGTAAACAGAGGAGGTGATAAATTAATGCCCCAGTACATTAGAGCGTGATAATAAAACACGCATTAAAGCGTAATTGCTGACAACCCTCCAACTTTAACCGTACTCTCTACAAATTTCGACATTCAATTCCACTTATGTCTGAATCCTTAAGATTCCTTCACGAACGTAACCAGCAATGGAAACCCAAACCAGCGATGTAGCTAAGCAATAAACGTGGCAAGATACCATGTTAAGGGGCATCTAACAGCGAAACTCACTCTCGGGGGTAATCGCGCACGAAAGCGTCTGGTAATAAAAGTGGTCGTAAAATTGTAACGTTACGACCCGCGAGACGGTAGAGTGCACTCGATGGCACACTGATACTGTTTTTTTGGGTTCAGTCGTTCCTAACGTTGTTCTTATTGATTTACGGATTTATTTCCTCTATTTCTCTATTGACATAATGTTGTAAAGCACTATTACATGTTTCCGTTCTGTCTGAAAGTTTAAATTGACTTTTATTTGATTTACTACTGGTTACTGCCGACCCTTGAACAGTTTTGAGGCTTTTTTTTTATCGTTCCGTGTGGGGTTTGAATTGATGAAATGAACATCCAATTTCGTGTAGCATTTGAGTCCTTAAGTTTTCATTTTAGTAAAAAGCTGTACTAGCTGAATGCCGCGACTTTGTAAGATTTCTTTAAAAGCAAGCTAACCCTGAGACAAATTTGATCAGAATCAGTAAAGCGGTAGAAACAAAAAAGTGTAACAGACAGACACTTTTACATTTCAAAAATGAATAGGTCTAGGGTTAGGTAATTTATACTTATATAATTAATACAAAATTTTGGGTGGATGGATAGGTTGATGGATGAATGTTTGTTACTTAATCGTTCCGGAAAATTAAAGAGTTCCTGCGGGAACCAAAAACCTAAATCCACGCGGACGATGTCGCGGAC
This sequence comes from Erebia epiphron, assembly GCA_963932025.1. Classification (NCBI taxonomy): domain Eukaryota; kingdom Metazoa; phylum Arthropoda; class Insecta; order Lepidoptera; family Nymphalidae; genus Erebia; species Erebia epiphron. The sequence continues at coordinate 17,781,525 of OZ009960.1, forward strand.
ATTAGCTAGTTAAGATAATATGACATCACATAAAATTTATAGTACTGGTGGCTACAATAAATCAATAAATTAGGGAGGAGGTCAGTCTTCATTATTTTAGAATCATGGGGTTATTATGTTACTTATCTTGACAATCGGTTTTTTTCTTTACAAAGCTTGAGTTTTAACGTAAACACCGGATCAACTACTCGTACTTGTATAATAAATTGTGAACGTAAAGTGTTAATACAAAACCAAACTTTTTATTCGGACAAAACTCAAACACTCTAGCGCGAGCTGTTTCACTTCACAAACATTCATTGTAACTAAGCAGCTGTCTTTCAAAGGCTTTATCTCCCGCAGTAATTGGTCGTAAGACGCGCTCTTTACGAGGCCCAGTGATTTTATCCGGGCCCGCTTTCGTGCGCCATTGTACTCGCTTATTGTACGACTATCATTATTGGCGACAAAGACAGGACTCCACAGTTTGTTCGGATTAATTCTATTTTACGGCTTTTTCGGATGTTAAGCTGGAAACAAAATTAGTGGAAAAATTGCATGCAATGTAGGAATGAAAATTAAATCCGCGCAGATATAATGATAGGATACGCGCGTTCTCTGCACGTCTCCGATATTTCCAGCTCTATTCGGAATTTCGCCAACTCGCGAAATTTAGTTCATCGAAGTTCCGCTGGATGTGGCTCCAGCCTTCATACTAGTTTTTAAACTTAGAAGTTCCAATACCAGGGTCAGTAAATATGTATTATTATCTATGCACTAAAATCTAGATGCATGAAAAACGTCCGCGCGAACTATACGATTTTTCCTGTTGCGCTCAAACGCAAATTATAATAATTATAATTTGAATTTTGGTACAGTGTACCAAAATTAAATAAATTAAATATATAGTTCTGGCTGCACTGTAATGACGTCCAATTACTTAAAAAAATATGACAGTGATACGGTACGGTCAGTTACGGTATCTTAAAACTAAAGCTAAGAGGGTTCCAAACGCCCCTGCTCTGGGAAGAGCCTACAACAAACTCAGCTAGTTTTTTTAGTATCACCATCTCACAAATATCGTAAATTCCTTAATTTTAATCGTTATATTATTATAACAATTACATAATTAATTAGCTGCTGGATCAATTAAAACTGCCTTCCTATCATTCAAATAATCCTTTACACTGTAATAAGACTTTTCAATTAGTTTTCGTTTCACAAAAACTTTGAACTTGTTGAGAGACATCTCCAATATGTCTTCTGGGAGGTTATTATTAACTAGCCTATGCAGTTTCTTATAAAAGTGCGCGCGCGGTATTTTTGTCAGCCCGACTTTTTTTTCATAGCATATTGTAACTTTAAGCATGATGCGTGTTAGAACGTACCAAAGATCAATAACACATTGAAGTGTCATCTTTTAAAAGAGATTTGCGATCAGAATGGTGACCCTTTTACGATGGTATTTGACAAGGAGCGACAGGGTTAATGAAGTGTGCGAGATGGATCGCGCCAGCCCTGACATGGCGCGCAAATCTACTTATTTTATGCTTACAATAACACGTTTTGGTACTGTGATTGTGATTTATTGCGTTAGGGTTGCCAAAAGATGCATTTTTGATTGCATAGTGATAATTTATTCGTTGGACTCTTTTCGTAGCCACTTGTAGTAAAAAATGCTTTATGAAATATTAATAAAATAGGACCTTTATTGACTATTCAAGGTTCACCATTTATTTTGAAGTTGTTGTTAAAGTTTTGTTAAAAATATTGTTTTAGGTTTCTCTGCCCTTCAACTTTACAGTTTAAAAGCTTCGTTTGAAAGACATTCAGATTCCAGGAGATAGACTGGTCGAAACTATGTATATTATTATTATTAGGTTTTACAAAAATACCCTAAGATAAGTTCCTTTTTAGGGTTCCGTACCCAAAGGGTAAAAACGGGACCCTATTACTAAGACTCCGCTGTCTGTCTGTCTGTCTGTCTGTCTGTCTCCAGGCTGTATCTCATAGACCGTGATAGCTAGAAAGCTGAAATTTTCACAAATGATGTATTTCCGTTGCCGCTATAACAACAAATACTAAAAATTAAAAAAATATATATATTAAGTGGGGTCCCCATACAATAAACGTGTTTTTTTCGTATTTTTTTGCTCAATATTAAAAACGGTAACAGGTAGACGGTTCAAATTTTCTCAGAATATTAACTTGTATATTACCTTTCAAAATAAATAATTAAATATCAATAAAGTAAATATTAAAGGGGGGCTCCCATACAACAAACGTAATTTTTTGATATTAACAGTAAACCTCTACACACAAAGTTAGTTTTGCGGTTCATTAACAAAGGTAATTATACCTACTTCTTGAGTACGGAACCCTCGGTGCGCGAGTCCGACTCGCACTTGGCCGGTTTTTGTATGACATAAACCTTCAATTCAATTAAATTCCTGATTTTATGGCTTGCCTTTGTACCTACCAAATGGGTACAATGTGGGTACAGTCGAGAACAGTATTTTTTTAAATTAATTATTGTTTTGTATAGTTCATCTCTTGCCGATAAATCAAAGACATAATGATCACCAGCCGCAATAATTGAAAATTGATTGTAATCCAACAGTGTCAGTGGTACAATACACATAACATCATGGCGTATGCATAAGTTTTATTGGCTCATAAATCGGCTTAACAAATTATATTGTAAGTCATTTCTGTCGCCGTTGAGATGTTTACAGCGACGCGATGTGCCAGTGAGTTACAATCAAGCGGTTAATTGCGCAATGTACTCACTATCACAATCCATAAGAAACAACGTGTTTAGTTGTCGTCGTTAGTTGTCAACCGACAAGCTTATAATATGTAAACCTAAGGGATGTCGAATAGTGGAATAGATACCTTACTGAGTTTCCTGTCGGCTCTTCTGGATAGAATCTTCTGAACTGGTGGTAGAATTAGAACATAAGAGACACCTTTATGCCCTACATGCATATAAATTGAGTACTGAGACACCGCGGTTTTAAGCCACTTACAAGTTGTTTCCGAGCCTCGACGAGTAGGCACGTTGGTTTTGCACCTGATCTCTCTCCGGGTGTGTCGGATTGCCGAGCTATTAAAGTGAGGGAATAAAATTTCCACCGTCATCCGTATTTGTCCACACCTCCCATACACATGGCTCATCTCTGTGGGGAATGGTGGCTGTGTTCGAAATTCGCTTACATAATTATATTCTTACCAGCTGTTTCTCCCTGTGACTCATGTATGCCTAGAGTGCTACGTTTATATAGATACCTCGGCTAGTTTTGGAGTAAGGACGCCATTCTAGCACCTTGGTAGCACCTTGGTAGCACCAGTAGCCATTATTCCAAATAAGTATCCCTATTGAATGTTCCCAACATTCGTTTACTATTTACGTTTAGTCAATTTAGCAGGTATCTAATTGCAAAATTAAATCAATTGTGCAATTAGATACCTGCTAAATTGACTAATTATTAATTAATTAATTAATTAGTGATTATTAATTAATTAATTAATTATTGATTGCGACTATGCCCCGCAATAACCCCATCATTTGATAAAAGTGGGCAAGTGTTTGGAATTAATGTATGCGGACATATTGTGTTTTTTCATTTAATGTTCGGGAAATGGGACAACGGCCGAAACAACATTGTATCTACTTATTAACTTTTTTACATTTTGCGTTTTAAATCGTATCGTGCGTATCTTCCAATATTTTCTAGGTCTTTTTCTATTCTAGCTTCAACTTTTAACGCTTTGATTAGTTGAATTTTTTGAAGAATTACGTTCATGCTTTGAACTTTAGCGGTGCTTATATTATGACAAGCGCGTGAGTATATTTTAAGTTTCAATTACTAGATAATTATTTTTATTTAAAAAATTATGATGCAAGTTCGTAAAGCATTAAATTTAAATTGAGGAAATTTAATTGATTAAAGACGTTTGAAAGAGAGTTTGGATTTTCGACGCCCACGTGTAAGTAATTAAGTATTACAATTTAATTATGTGTTTTATGACACTTCGATAGTAATTATTAAAATTTAAGCTGAAATGTAACCAATAAAAAGAAAATAATTTAAAACTTTAAAAAAAATTACAAACATCTAAATGGAAAGCTTTGATTACACAACTATAAGGTGTCGTTATTGCAAAGTGTCACGAAAAGGTCTATAAATTAAATTTTCCCGGTATACGACCGGAAAAAAGTAATTCTGCGTATAATTTGATAAAGCGCGTCGGAATGGCGGCCGTCATTCCAGTCGCGTCGGTCGCGGCGACGTTTTGACGCGCGATGATTGCGCGCCGACTCATTAGCACGCCGCTTTTTGCTAATATGGCATGGCAGGCCTTTGGAGTATGTATGTCACCGTAAGATTGTGAAAACCGTAAGATTGTGATCTAACGCTTTTTTTTTCGATAGATTGTAAACAGTCGAAAGATTGTGAACCGTTCAATGTTTTAAGTGTCAATTTTTGAAATATTCATTGTATTTACGTTTTCTTGTCTCTTTCTTGTAGGTTAGGTTAGGGTTCGACATAAATAATCAAGTAGTGCCCGGCCATAGGCCGGGCACTACTTGATTATAGGTTCTATTAGTTTCTATCAGGTTAATAAACCTAACAGATTACAATCTACCGAAAAATAATCCGTTATATTGTAATCATTCGACAGTTTACAATTTCGCGAGTTAGATTATAATCTAACGGTTTTTACAATCTTACGGTGACATGTACAACTAGATGTTGCCCGTGACTTCGTTTCCATGGATTTAGCTTATTAATTTTTTATTTATTCCACTACAAGTTGACTTGACTGCGATCTCACGTGATGGTTATTGATGATGCAGTTTAATATTAAAACCCATGAGTACCTACCCCTAATCAGTTTCTACACGGCATCGTACCGGAACGCTTAATCTCGTGGCGGTACGTTTTTGCCGGTAGGGTGGTAAATGGTAGTGGTAACTAGGTACCTACGGCTGCAGCCTGCCACCAGACCAGACCAGAGAAAATTCATAAATTATAAGTTCTCAAATTGACTCTGCCGGGAATCGAACCCAGGCCCTTCCGCACTAAGACCACAGCGCTCACCACTGCGCCAGGGAGGTCGTCTGGTCATAATTGTTTAGATACAGAGAACGCATGGTCGTTTACTTATGGAAGGGGTTAATAACATTCTGTAATTATTTATAAAAAGCAGTATTTATTTCAAGTACTTAAAGTACTTAAAGGACCAGCTGTTGAATAAATTACAAAAAAATACTGTAATTCAAAAAACAGCCTATGTATTGCCTATAATTATAAGGAAATAACATTTATCTACGTAAGGATTAACGAATGTTTACCCACACGATAAGGTTTTTGTATTATATTCACTCTTTATACAATGACCAATTGAATACTGTCACCCAATAAAACTTTATCACCGTTAATTACAATTGTTAACCAAATATAGGAAGGTTTCCACCTTTTGGTATGGTTTTTGCCTTCGCATACCGTACGATGAAACTTGAAGTAGGATCGTGGTTAACTGCGACAAATAACTGTCTAGTGTGAAATGTCTTTACGAGCTCAGGGTTCCCCAGGTAATATTTATTTATTTAAGTGATACCTGAGCCACAGGCGAAGATCATTAGGACCGTAGCTAATCTTTAGGATAATTTTAACTTCCGAAACTAATACTCTAAAAAGAGATCTATTATTTAAAAGTTTGGAGAAGTTTACCAATTTTTTTTTTAATTTATTATGAAAATTTAGACAAAATAAAACAAAAATATCAAAGAATCATTAAAATATCTCAACAAATGAAAAAGTTATGGAACTTTAAAGTTGCGCTTGCAACACGGGAGACGTGACGTCATAATTCCCTATCAACCCACTTTATAAAGCGGAATAAAATAAATAAATGGACTTAACGTGACTTAATTGAATTAAAAGCACTTAATTTGTGTGTGAAGATAATTTTGAAGTATTAAATCTCTGCTGCTAATTAATTAATATTCACTCACAAAACTTCTCACTCCAGTAAGATGATACAGCAATCGGTGTACATTCAATAATTAAACTTTTAAATTGTCATTTCTCAGTCATTTATTGAAGGATTAAAAAAACCACTAATTTATTAGTTTTAATCTATATTTTACGTTGTGTTAAATATGATATTCACAACATCATGAAAAATGCTACCATGCTGCCAAGCGATTTAGCGTTCTGATACGATGCCCTTAGCAACGCATAAGGGGTAGATATAATGGGTTTAATAAAAACGGTCATACTGTTCCAAATCATGCCAATTGCATCTTTGATTGCATCATCTCTTACCTAACGCCAAAGACAAACTTATATGATTTATCGGAATATTAAACAATCTTGTGCTCTTTCCAAACTACCGATGTGATTGTTTCAGCCATGATATCTTTCTGCCTACAATATTTAGTAAATAAGGAATACGGATAGGTTGCAATTCTGAGCTACGGAACCCTAAACAATGTTGTTTATCTTTGCTTCAACAAATACGTGAGATGTTTCGAATTAACTGAAGTATATGCATTAAATAAATAAATAAAAATAAATAAATAAATAAAAGTTTATTGACCAAATTATAACCACTACAATAGATACTACGTATATGTAAATAAATTTTTACAAATACAAATTAAACAATAAAAAAAACTACGTTTGGTCAATGGGCCACCTCCTCAGCCCGTGCCACAGCATGAGAGATAGGTATATACCTACCAAACATACTGCAACGCTGATTTTCAGGAGGAGCCCAAGGATCAAGACGTCACGGACCATCACTTACACCTAATAAAATTTAAAATGAAAATAAAAATAAAAAATTACTTAATTTAACTTAAAATAACATCAGTGTGTATCATTCATTATTTATGGTACCAATTTTCTACTTTCACGGTGGTATCTGTGTCTTTGATCTGTGTGTAGTCTGTGGTGATTCTATAAAATTGTCATTGTCATTGTAGATTTGAAAAAACACATTAACTTGTCTCTGCTTACAACCTTCCTGCCACGCCCTACCACGTAAGCAAGCATAGTTAACAAATGTGTCGTGTAAAAGCGAACTTTGCTTAATTATTTTAACAACAGCCATCACGATAATATTGTTTGATTGTATCACAAATAACAATGAACAGACACAAAGGACAAATGGAGCTCGCAGACATCATGCAGACAATCTATACCACTGGACCATACCTATTGGCCATACCGATGAGGTTAGACTATTATCATTTCAGACTATTAGATTAAATAAACTCTGGTTACGTAAGAAAATATAATAAGTTAACGCAACGTAACCTCAAAGCTAAGTTTGACATCCCAAACAGGGCAATGAGTAATAATTAATAATATTATATTTTGAGTTTGAGTTAATACTAATACTAAATTACTAATACTAGGTAATCTTACAAAATACAAATACATACTAATAATACCCATACTAACACTAATTCCAAAACTTAACTATTAATAACCGTACATATTGTTTTGACATACTACTAATCTAATATCATACTATATACCTTACATGTACTTATGATTTGCTTAGGATATGAAATAAATAAATCATTTATCAATTTATGCTATTTGTGTTGCAAGAATATATGCTTTATACCTTGCTTTAAAAGCATTTACTGTTTTTAGGCCACGTAATGGCGGTGGTAAAGAATTCCAGCATTTACTCGCTGCAAATCTGAAACTTCCCCTGAAAGCAGCTGTCCTATGATGGGGCGTGGCCATATTACGCCGACATGACGCCCGAGTGTAAAATGGATTGTGCTCCCCCTGCCACTTAAGTTTTACATACAAATATTTTGGCTTCCCTGTCAATACAACACCAAATAGAAGGGAAGCAAAATGCAAATCACGTCGAGAAGTCATATTTAATAGCTTGGCCTGATTTATATGAGGGCTGATATGCGATCTTGGTGCTATTGGAAAACAGAAACGCATACACGCATTCTGTACACGCTGTATCAGCTTTTTAGATCGACCTAGCAGGCAAGGTCCATAAACTGCATCTGCATAATTTAACTTCGACAGCACCAAAGACTCGCATAGCTGCATTCTCATTTCTACACTAAGGTAAGCACGAATCCGATATAATATTTTTAATCTATAGAAGCACTGCCTAGTTACTTCAAGTAAATACTTTTCAAAATGCAATTGAGGCTCAAATATGATACCAAGATTTCGTGCTTCATAAACCCTCTCTATATCATTATTGTTTATTTTAAGTTTAGGTTGCTGTGTATTAATTTTTTGTATAGTCTTCTTTGTACCCAGAATCATATATTTGGATTTATTTGGATTAAGAATCAGGGAGTTTGTGTTTGACCACTGCACAATTCGATTTAAATCTTCATTTATTTTATTTTCAGCTTCTAAAGCTTCCTGAGGACTATATGAATAATATAGCTGCAGATCATCTGCATACAAGTGATATTTACAATGCAAGATTTTGGAAGTGACATCTGCACTATACACTGAAAAGAGCAATGGGCCGAGGACTGACCCTTGAGGTACGCCTCTTGTCACCGGCAATATGGAAGATAACTTTTGGCTGCCATCATTCTTAGCCACTTTAACATACTGTGCTCTTTTACTGAGGTAACTATGGAACCACTTTACTGCCTCAATATTGAAACCATAAAATGAGAGTTTAGATAACAAGAGATCAACACTTATGGAATCAAAAGCACGGGAAAAATCCAGCAGGACAAGAATAGTACCCTTGCCCTGATCCTGTGCTACTAAGATGTGGTCCACCACATCAATAACTGCAGTTGTTGTGCTATGGCTTTTACGGAAACCAGATTGATATGTCGGTATTATACCATTTCCCTCTACATATTCGGTCATCTGAGCGCCTACTACCTTTTCCAATACCTTTGAGAGGCATGGTAGGATACTAATTGGCCTCAGTTCTTTTACACTAGAGGGGCTGTCAACCTTAGGTAGCGGAGTAACAATAGCAGTTTTCCATAAGTCTGGGAATACTGAGCTTTTTATAGATTGGTTGATTATCTGTGTAATAGTGTAAAGACTCTCGGGCAATGTCAATAGAAGCATTTGCAGAGATATCTCATCAACACCTTGAGCATTTGATTTTAGGCTTCTTAGAATTTTACCAACTTCAACTTCATTAGTCTGCTTAAGAGCAAAGGTTGACGACCCAAGCCTATTAAATTCATAATATGTCAGGTCTGACAAGTTATGGGTATTATTGACTGGAATGTCCAGAAAATGCTTGTTGATCATGTCAGGGTTACAGAGAAAATCGGGAAGGTCTTGGTGCTTTTTCTTGTCAGTTATTACCGTCCTTTTTAGATTTTTCCAAAGTATTTTAGGGTCTTTTATGAAGTAGTTAATATGACTATTGTAATATGCAACTTTTTCCGCCTGTAAAGCATCCAAAACTAAATGTTTATATTCTAGATAATTTTCTTTATGTTTATCTAGTTTACTCTTTTTATATCTTTTGTGACTTTCGTTTCTAAGCTTTATCATGATTTTAACAGTGTATGTTATCCAAGGGTAAGAATCCTCCCTGATTTGAATTTTCTTAATCGGGGCATGAATATCAAATAGTTTTACTACAGACCTATGAAACAAATCAACCATCTCATTTACATCAACAAGATTATTTATTTCTTGCCATGGAAGGTTTTTTAAATCTCTATTGAAATTTTCTAAAATAATATCCTTAATTGGCCTAGTCATAATAAAGCGCGACATTTTCTTCTCCTTTTTAAAATTAAATGTTGCTGTAACAATTGCATGTGCACCAAGATCTGGTATATAGTCTACACTTACATCACGAACCGGGGCATCTGTACATATTAAGTCAATGAGCGTTTCGCTGTGGCTTGTGTAATGCGTAGGCTGTGTGATTATTTGGTTAAGATTTATATATTGCAAGAATTCGGAGAGCAGTTTAGTCTTATTGTCACCTGGATCCAAATAATTAATATTGAAATCACCAAGCAATACTATAGAGTCAGCGTCAGAGAAAGATGATACCGATTGAGTCATGGCATCAAAAAACACATTGACATCAAGCCACGGCGGTCGGTAGGCGGTTCCTACAACTAACTTCTTAGTATTGACTCTCATGCTTATCCACATTTGTTCGACAGAAGGTACGTGCGGGTGCGGACACAGGCGCGTGTTGAGCTCGCGCCGCACGTAGAAGCCCACGCCGCCGCCACGGCCGCCGCAAACGTCGGCGGGCCGCGGCGAGTGCTTGAGCCGGTAGCCCGGCAGCGTCGGCGCGCGCGCTTCCTCACCCGCCCGCAGCCACGTTTCATTAATGGCTACTATATCAGCCGCCGCATCGGCCATAGCCATAATAAATTCATCGTGCCGAGTGCCGAGTGAGCCCGCGTTAAACAAAGCCAATTTCATGAATTTAGTCTTGAACATTATTTATAATGTTTATTAGTATTTCTTCTATCATAAAAGTTTGCATGGTAGTGAATACAAAATCATCACTAATACAAATACAATAATAATCATCATACAAAATCATGACTAATTTATATAAGGTTTTGCATATTAAATTACTGCTTACATAATATAACTTGATAAAATATGTGTAGTTTGAAACATGGTGTAGGCACAATATGTAAGGCATCTTGTCTACACGTCTTCCAAAATGACAGTCACCGCTCATGACCTGTTGCATAATGTGTAAACGGTACTTTGTAGTGTTATTAACATACCAAGAAATTATGCTTAAAACAATAACTGTATCAGCCAGCATAGAATTATACAATTTAATAATACAAATATTATTTAAATAATGTTCCATCTTAAATAATGTTTTTATTTGCAATAAACATGCCAATAATAATATGTGGCTATGGACTAGTCTTAAAATTTTGAAGCATAACAAAACTTTAGCACTCTTACATCTATTCAAAACAATAGTACACTCATTGCACCCTATCAGACAATAATATAAATATAAATGTACACAAAATATCATTAGTTGTGTAATATTGGTTATTCCTTTATGATAACTATTTATGTTACTATGTAGCCTGGATAATAATACTTGTAGCAATCTAAAATTATTATAATTTTTAATCCACCTCAAATTACTTGAATTCAAAAAGAAGCATTTTTATTCATTAGTCTTTCTAAATCGGCTTCTGTACGCACACGGTGAGCAGAGGCTTTATCCGTCTGTCGTATATAAATACGCCCCCCTTTAGTCCAGACAAACCTCCAGTTACGGTTTCGTCCTTCCTCGCGGGCTTTGTAGAACAACTGATTGTTAGCCCGTGTTAGATGCTCGTTTACGTAGAACCGATGAGGATCTCCGTCGACTATACCCGAGGAATCCGCACCACGGCGGACACGGGCCGCTCGCAGAAGCTCGTCGCGCACAGCACGTCGAGCGAGACGCACGACGACCGGCCGTGACCGCGGCTTCCCCTGCACTCCATCGCCTTGGCTAGTGTCCGTCAATGAGGGTCGTCTGGGCCCCGTGCGCTCCGCGGAAACGATATCCCGAGCATCAAGTTCTACTCCCAGCTTCTTTCCCAATAAACAGGATAGACTAAGCAGATTTTCGCCTGGGGTTTCATGTAAACCGGATATTTTCACGTCGTTCATGAGGAGCTCCTGATCTCTGTCATTTAACTGAGATTGCAGTTGAGAAATCGTAGATAGAACGCTGCCATCTTCGCTCGACTCTCGGGATGTAGATTGCTCCTCCAGACGGGATAACCTAAACTCAATACTATCCACTCGACTATTGTACTCAGAAAGTGTAACATTCAATTGGGCTATCTCTGACCTAAAAGAGGCCATTTCACTTCGGAGAAGCCTGAGCTCAGACACAATGCAATTTGTCGAGTCATCATGCATACTAGCATTTTCTGCTGTTGCTGAAACCGCTGCAATTGATGGGTTAGGAGTGTCTGAAATTTTTGGGGCAGGAGTGGTCACAGTAGCAGTCACTTTGCTTTGCTTGTTTTTTCCCTTAAGGCATGTATGACACGACCACTTAGTGGGTACTGGGCCATTCGGACTCAACTTTACGCAGTCTCGATGGAATAGTGAACCGCATTTGTTGCACTTAACGCCCTCTGCTGCACTGACGAAGCGACCACACTGCGTGCATTTGCTTGTCATATTTACAGAGTCGAGTAATTATTTATAAGAAGTAATTAATAAACTGTTCAATTAATTATCAAACTAATTTTTTTTATGTTCCTATTTGCACATAAGAAACAATAATCACTTCTAACATATAAAAGAAAGTATATTTACACAATCAGTATTATAACAATAATTGTTTGTATTGAGGGTAGGTGCACGAACAACAAAACAGCTGATAATTTATAATCCCGCACAGTTGTTTATTATGGTTCACAATCCCCTTACAAACACTGGTGCACTTCAATTGAATACTATTAGATTATTTAGTTTAGATTTACAGTCTAAACAATGTTTAATTTATTTTTGATTTCAAAAAAACTATACACTGAATAGTTGACAGTGACGTCCGTGACGTAATCCCCGTAATATGTCTATAATGTAATATGTATGTTAAGATTAATTATTATAAACATGATACGTACAGCCTGACTTTTAATTGTAAGGTGTACACTTTTAAGATATTTTATTTTTAATAATAAAATTAATAATTTTTGCTTATTATTTTAAGCTAGATGATGAGCCCGATTTTGCTTGCGTGATTTTTGGATTTTCCCGTAGGATTTCTTTGATTTTCCGGAGAGAAAAAACAACACAAAAGGTGTGTCGAATTGTATTGAGATCCTTTGAATAGTGAAAACATAATAAATTGGCAAAAATTGTGACGTAGAGAAAAATAAAGTATTTTTATGGTTAGGAAAATCTGTCCATATAATAAGAAGGTTGTTAATTTAGAAGAAAGTCGTAATTTTATTTTTATAACTTCGTTAAAATATAAGAATTCCGGTCGAGAACCCCGCTCCATTGTCACAGAATCCGATCAAAAAGCGACACAATAGCTAATAGCTCTAAATTTACCGTGCATTTACATATTCGCCCTCATGCATTCGCCTCACCACTCGCTGTTGACTGGCAACATGCCATTGACTGGCAGCGCGTCACTTGGGCACAAATCGTCACTGTATGATAACTGCACGAGTGCAAGACAAGACCAAGGAGAAGGATTTTTGAACTTATTTCGAGCGTCCTGTCTTATTTAGGCAATCGCTCATGGTTCAAATGTGTAATTTATTATCATTTCTTCCTACGGATGTCCACTGCTGAACCTAGAGCGTCTACTGTCAATATCGCTCCTACAGCAAGCCACGCAATCGTGTGGCTGTGTGTGTGTGTGTGTGTGTGTGTGTGTGTGTGTGTGTGTGTGTGTGTGTGTGTGTGTGTGTGTGTGTGTGTGTGTGTGTGTGTGTGTGTGTGTGTGTGTGTGTGTGGTTATGTGAGTATGTGTTTGAGGCTGTGTATTGCTGACATCTAGCCAGATGAGATAACGGTAAAATGACATCTAGTGGCACAATCACTATGATATTGGTCATAAACGTTGTCCACAACAAATGAGATTGTAGCAATATTGATATTGTTCCGTAGTCGAGCGTACAGCTCGGTCCCGACTTGTGATACGAATGTGTAAATGCACGGTTAGATTAGACGCATGAATTATTGCTGAAGTCATTGGATTTATATCTGGGCCACTGTCCGCTGCCAAATTATGTTATTTATGCGACTGTGAAATCCTCGATTAGTTGCAGTCTAAGCCGATTTAAATATCTTTCTTTGGTTTGTGTAAGTTTTCGAAGTAATTTTTCAACTCATTAGTTTGTTTGAATTATTATTTCCTGCTAGCTTTTTAAAAATTCTTAAGTGTCTTCACAAAATTTATACTTAGTGGAGATCTATGTCATAATGAATACCCACCTATACAGAATACGTTTCACAGCTCATCCGTTTTACTGATTTGACGAACCTTGGAATAGATATAATATGTCGCCATAGTCCTTCTTCGCCAGGGAAGATTTTTGCCATGGTCCACCACACTGCCCAAGTGCGGGTTGACGGACTTCACCCACTTTTGAGAACATTATGAAGCTAGGGCGTGCAATTTTCCTCACAATGTTTTCCTTCGCCGTTTAGAGCAAGTGATGATTAGGCCTACTCTAAGTATTTTTAATGTTGGTACTTTTTCGCAACCGCTAGGTATATGGCTCTTGCCAAAAAGTGACAGCATTACAAATACTGAATCAGTTTATATGTCCTTGTGCATACAAAGTTAGAAATGCGTGCGGGGATCAAATTCCCGACCATCCTAATAGGGAGTCGGTCATCTAAAAAGACTAAACTATTACAGAAATCTAAATCTATTTCGATTGCAATTATTTAATACTAACAAGCTCAGACGTGGCGCGGACGTAACAAATGGTCAGTATTAGTTTCTCTTCACATTAACGCATTAATCGTTCAACAGCTGCGCATATGCATTGCTGTGCGGGTTACAATTAGTTTTGACAATAATTACACACTAGAGATGACGCGATGAGGCATGAGAATTATCATAAAGTAATTAAATATCATTATCATATTGTATTATGCACTCAATGTCTAATTTTACATTAGCTTTAGCCTATGTTTATCTTGCTTTAAAGTAAGAATATCAAATCACTAGCGGACGCCCGCGACTTCGTCCGCGTGACATAAGTTTTTTAATTCCCACAGGCACTCCTTACTTTTCCGGTATAAAAAGAAGCGTATGTCACTCTCCAGATATTCAACTATACCCAATACCCATGCAAAAAATCACGCCGATCCGTTGCTCTGTTGCGGTGTGATTGACGGACAAACTCCCTATTTGACTTTCTTGGGGATAGAAATTTTATAAATTGTGAAATCCGTATTTCATCCTTTTTAACCGGAAGCCCAAACCCCTACTTAATCCCTTTGGGGGTGGAATTTTTAAAAATTGTTACACACGTCCTTCTTATTTTTTTACCGAAAACCAAAATACCAAGTTTCGTAGATATAACTTGAAAAATAACTTGCAAAATAAAAGACTTTCATACAAACTTTCACCCCCTATTTCAGCCCTTTGGGGGTAGAATTTTTAAAAATGGCGAAACACGTATTTCTTCATTTAGAACCAGTAGCTCAAATACGAAATTTCATGGATATAACTTGAAAAATGACGGACTTTCATACAAATTTTCAACCCCTATTTCACCCCTTTGGGGGTGGAATTTCGAAAAATCCTTTCTTAGTGGATACCTACTCTTTACAAAGAACACACCCTCCAAATTTCATGTCTCTAGGACCAGCGGTTTAGGCTGTGCGTTGATACATAAGTCAGTCAGTCAGGACTTTGAATTTTATATATATAGATGAGTGAATAGGCATCTTCTAGGCGAGCGCGCTCCACCTTAGGCTGCATAACCACTTGCAAGCAGGTCTAATTGCAGCCAATTGCTAATGCTGCCCCCGGCGTGGAAACCGCTTTTAGCACTACTATAATACATTCTACAAATTTGGAACCTGATACGGTCAGCTCGGCGTGCTTGCAGTGAAGAAGATCAGCAGGAGTCATCGGGAGAAGACGCACTATCACCTCCCCCGCCACCTCAACCATCGCAGAGACTAGAGCTGCACGACATGCGAACCGCAGTCGAGCAGCGACGGCGTCGCGCGAACAGGCTCATGAATAAGGGCCCCGAACGGGTTCGAAACTAGTCGGGCACTTTTCCGACATAAAAACGTGTGTGTATCCGGGTTATGTATATTTATAAAAAAAGGAAAACTGGTAAATACCTTACAATGTTTCATGGGCATCTTCAATGTAAGAGTGAATAGGCATTTCTTGGCAAGCACGCTCCATCCCAGACCTCATCATTGCTTTGCATTGAGTAAGATTGTCGTCAAGCGCAAGCCTATTTTGCATATTTTTTTAAAAGTATTTACAACATAAAAAGTCCAAACCTGACACAAACCACAATGAATCTTCAAAACTATCAAGTTTCAGGTCAATAAATTCATCTTTATCACTGCGCTGGAGTGGCTAGCGCCACAGAGCGATGTACACGGTCATATTTCACTATATTACCATAGATATGGGTGCGGAAAAGGGTGGTAAGTGCATTTAAACGTAAAAATACGAGGGTGCGAGCCGTTACGGACGGCACTCTGTCATCGGCCAGCAGTTTTATATTCGCTGCGGTCATTTCGCTCCTCTTATCTGCTGGCCAGGCGCGGGGAGGCCATGCTAAACAATTTTCAGATGCATTCGTAAGATGTAATGCTGAGCATAATGGCCCATTATGCTCTGTGTTTCCGGGAGAAGAATTTTAACGTCCTCTTGTTTTATCGCCGTCTTAGATTTTAATTTAATACGACCATTTGGGATTTTCCTTTTATAAACGACTTCTTGAATTAAGGTAGATTATTTTTAAAAGCCATTTCAAAGAAAAGACAAGCAAAGTTGAATATTATAAGGAAGGATTTGGATGCCCAATGCATTGCTAAAATCATTAATCAACCAACTTTTTTTCTATGTAAAATACCAAGTAAAGGTGCGCAATGTAAAGTAGTGGTGGAGTACCAGTGTATAGGTGTAACATATTTAAGTTAGTTATAATCTATGATTATAATGTTATCTGTGACTGGATGATGGTCTATGGAATAAGGGCAAGGGCAGCCATCTTTAGTTGATTGAATAAACCAAGCAAGTAATGGTTACCTTGTTTCATTTATAATAATACATGGCGCAGTCTTAGATTATAATCATGGCAACAGGATATAACTTACCTGGAAAGCTATCATTAAATGGAAATTTAAGTGAAAATTTTAAAAAATTTAATCAGTCCTTCATTATATATTTGGAAGCTGCGGGATTGGCAGAAGCGACTGAGGGAAGAAGAATTGATTAGACTGGAGGGTTTAGGCATTATAAGCAAAGTAAATGAGCCTTCTGAGTGGGTCAATAGATTAGTAATAATTGAAAAACCTGACAAAAGTATTAGAATATGCCTTGACCCAAAAGATCTAAACAATTCAATCGTTAAAGATTATTGTTACATACCTACTGTAGAAGATTTGTCTACTAAGTTTAAGAAATCTAAGTACTTTTCTGTACTAGACCTTAAAGATTCATTTTGGCATATTGTTTTGTCGGAAAAGAGTTCTAAATATTGTACTTTTGCAACTATGTTTGGTACATATAAATTTAATCGCTTACCCTTTGGTATATCTATTGCCTCAGAAGTATTTCAAAAAATGTTATCTGAAATATTTGGTACTATTGATGGAGTTGTAAATTACATTGATGACATACTTTGTTATGCTGAAACGGAGGAGCAGATGAATATAATTTTATCCCAGGTATTTGAAAAGGCTAGAGAATATAACATAAGATTTAATAAAAATAAGTTTCAATATATGTTAAATCAAGTAAAATATTTGGGACAGATCTTTGAAAATGGTACTGTGCGTCCAGATACAGATTCAGTAAAAGCAATAACTGAGTATGATATTCCAAAAAATAAGAATGATTTACAAAGACTACTTGGTCTTATAAACTATTTGCGTTCCTACATTCCCAATCTAGCGACCATAACTAGTCCTTTGAGAGACTTATTAAAGAAAGATACTATATTTGATTGGCAAAAAATACATACAGACTCTTTTGAAAAAATCAAAACAATTTTATCGACTCACCCTGTTCTACATACTTTTGACCCCAATAAAGATATAACTATACAGACTGATTCAAGTAAAACTGGAATAGGATGTGTGCTTTTACAAGAGAACAAGCCAATCTATTATGCTTCAAAATCTTTAACAGAGACTGAAATAAAATATGGACAGATAGAAAAGGAATTTTTAGCAGTGCTGTTTTCTTGTAAAAAATTTCACACATTTATATATGGAAAACAAATTGTCATACAGACGGATCACTTACCTCTGATTTCAATTATGAAGAAATCTTTATGTGACATTCCATCAACTAGATTACAAAGAATAAAGTTAAAACTAAGCATATACAATATTACTCTAAAACATGTACCTGGCACTCAAATGCATATTGCTGATGCATTAAGCAGAGCTTGTTCCACTGCTAATGTACATCAAGATTGCGACAGTGATCTCAATGAAATAGTTCACACTGTAAATGTATCTGATGACATACTGAGACAAATTAAGCAAGAATTATGTAAAGATCCTATAGCATCAAACTTAATTAAATTTCATAAAAATGGATGGCCAAATTCACACTCCAAGATCCCAGCAGAGTTAAAATATTTGTATAATTTAAAGACATTGATTTCTCTTGAAGATAACTTAATTTTCATTAACAATAGACTGTATATACCTAAGTCATTACAAGATCTGATGCTAAAAAAACTTCATGAATGTCATTTTGGAATTACCAAGTCAAAAGCAAGAGCTAAAACATTATTCTATTGGAATAACATGAATTCTGACATTGAAAGATATATTACAAATTGTAAAGTTTGTAAAAAATATTCAAATAATAACATTAGAGAACCGATGATCATTAGAGTGCAACCAGAACTCCCATTTCAATATGTATCAATAGACATACTGCAGTATGGCAGTAATGACTATCTAACTCTAGTAGACCATTATTCAAAATGGATCGAGTTGCATAAATTAACAAGTAAAACAGCTGATGCTACAATTACCATCCTCAAGACCATATTTTCTACACATGGGATACCAGAAATAATATATTCAGATAATATGCCATTTAACTCATTGGCGTTTTTAGAATTTAGTAAAGAATGGCAATTTAAGCCTATTTATTCAAGTCCTCATTACCATCAAAGTAATGGTGCTGCTGAAAGAGCAGTAGCAATTTGCAAAAATTTCTTAAAAAAGTCAAATGAAACAAAAACAGAAATAGAGCAATTTTTATTAGAATATAGAAATACCCCAGTTGTTGGTCTCAACTTATCACCAACTCAATTGTTGTTCAATAGATTATGTCGCACAAAACTTCCAATAAAAAATACATTGTTGAAACCAAAATTAAATCCTGAAATTAAAAATATATTAGCAGAAAATACATTAAAGAACAAACAATATTATGACCAACACACAAGACCCAGGACTGACATATTTAAGGAAGGACAGAAGATAGTATTCAAAGAAAATGAGCATAGCAATATATGGAAACCAGCCACAATCATCAAAATAAATGAAAATCCCCGATCAGTAACCATCAAAGATAACATGGGAAATCTTAAAACCCGAAATACATGGTTTATCAAAGCATATCAGGGCCAGGATCCAGTAAATGGCAGTATGAATACACAACCATTGTGGTCTCAAGTGGCTACACCTGAACAACTATCTGTCCAACCAACATCTGTCACTCCTCCAGTTCAGTTGAGAAGGTCTAACAGAGATGTTAGACCTCCTTCATATCTAATGGATTATGTAACAGACATAAATAATTGATTTTATTTGATTATTGACATAATTAATAGTAAAAATAATTATAGTGTGTTGATTTAAACATTTTATATTAGGGTAGTACCTACTTTAAATTAAAATAAAGAGGGAGATGTAACATATTTAAGTTAGTTATAATCTATGATTATAATGTTATCTGTGACTGGATGATGGTCTATGGAATAAGGGCAAGGGCAGCCATCTTTAGTTGATTGAATAAACCAAGCAAGTAATGGTTACCTTGTTTCATTTATAATAATACAATAGGTGCTCAATATAATTACAATCTAGCCAGACTATTTGGCTAATAAGGAATTCTTTTTAACCTGAACTTATAATAATACCAACCAATGATGATAATAAAGCGAGTCATAGGAACATTTTGGAATCAGGCCATGAGTCGCAAGTGACTTATTTATTATAATGTATCCATAATTAATTAATAATATCTTATTATAAAAACCGGCCAAGTGCGAGTCGGACTCGCGCACCGAGGGTTCCGTACTCAAGAAGTAGGTATAATTACCTTTGTTAATGAACCGCAAAACTAACTTTGTTTGTAGAGGTTTACTGTTAATATCAAAAAATTACGTTTGTTGTATGGGAGCCCCCTTTAATATTTACTTTATTGATATTTAATTATTTATTTTGAAAGGTAATATACAAGTTAATATTCTGTGAAAATTTGAACCGTCTACCTGTTACTGAGCAAAAAAATACGAAAAAAACACGTTTATTGTATGGGGACTCCCCTTAATATATATATTTTTTTAATTTTTAGTATTTGTTGTATAGCAGCAACGGAAATACATCATTTGTGAAAATTTCAGCTTTCTAGCTATCACGGTCTATGAGATACAGCCTGGAGACAGACAGACAGACAGACAGACAGACAGACAGACAGACAGACAGACAGACAGACAGACAGACAGACAGACAGACAGACAGACAGACAGACAGACAGACAGACAGACAGCGGAGTCTTAGTAATAGGGTCCCGTTTTTACCCTTTGGGTACGGAACCCTAAAAACGAGTGTCTGTCTGTCCGTCTGCAACATTTTCATGGCCCAATTTGATGAAATTCCACTGATTAAACTGAACATTTTGTGTCGGAAAATTGAGGAGTTTCTGCGGAAATTTAAAAAAACTTAATCCACGCGGACGAAGTCGCCGGCATTATCCAGTAATACACATTTTATCAACAGGAAATCACGCATAACTACCTACTAAAATAAATATAGATCAAAAGCCGAATACAGCAACTTACAAAACCATTTATCAAAATAGGGCAAAGCTATTATAAATTGCAGAGATAACATTGAAACGTCAACAGAACATAACACCCTCAAATAAATTGTCCGCCAACCCCCGTGCAATGCAACAAGATTTCCAACTACCCGCCATATCGAATAATACAGAGGGCATCGCTTAAGGCTTCCGTTCGCACTGCGAAAAATAATCGCGCGATTTTTTTTCGCAATGGTAATCATATGGAGGTATACGCACTTGCGAATCAAATTCGCTTAATAGAATTTTACGCGGTAAGGTAATAATTATACCATATTAGAACTGTACTTAATGTTATTAATACTATTAGTATATGGATTTTACATTATCATACTAATATTATAAATGCGAAAGTGTGTCTTTGTTGGTTTGTCCTTCAATCATGCCGCATCAGAGCAACGGATTGACATGATTTTTGGTATGATTACTATGGAGGATACTTTATATCCCGAAAAATTTAGGAGTTCAAACAAACTAATTCCACGCGGACGAGGTCGCGGACATTAAAGCTATTTCATTATAAATTTTCCATCTTGTTTGAATCCATACTAATATTATAAATGCGAAAGTGTGTCTGTCTGTCCGTCTGTCTGTCTGTCTGTCTGTCTGTCTGTCTGCTACGCTTTCACGGCCCATCTATTCAACCGATTTTGATGAAATTTGGTACAGGGATAGTTTGTATCCCGGGGTAGGACATAGGCTACTTTTTATCAAGGAAAATTCAAAGGCTCCCACGGGAATCAAAAGAATTATCTATTCAACCGATTTAAATGAAATTTACAG
This sequence comes from Erebia epiphron, assembly GCA_963932025.1. Lineage (NCBI taxonomy): Eukaryota > Metazoa > Arthropoda > Insecta > Lepidoptera > Nymphalidae > Erebia > Erebia epiphron. The sequence goes on from OZ009960.1 coordinate 17,803,065, forward strand.
GGGTAGGTTGTATCCCGGGGAAGGACATAGGCTACTTTTGATCCCGGGAAATTCAAGAGTTCCCGCGGGAATCGAAAAAACTTGATCCACGCGGACGAAGTCACGCGAATCATCTAGTTTAAAATAATGACAAACCTAAATTTTTTTATAAAACCTAAATAAACACATCCATTGCACCAAATGTGTTAAATCCTCCCAACGTTTCTCCCTCAGCTAGTTTAACGCAGGAATAACAATATCTCACATATCCCGCAACATAAAATATGAAATTGTGGGGTGACGTGATGGATGGAGCGGACATAATTGGCCGGCCCCCGCATGTTAATGAATCGTGCGTAATGAAAAATGATAGTCCCGCTGTGACGGGACCCGTCCGGCGTCCGCGTGATGTATGCTCGTGCTACTTCGTGTGTCGTGCAAATGGCTGACGCGTTGACAGCTGGTGAGCTGGGGGCATATAGTTCCACCAACTTATCTGGCCCGGTGGCCAAAATTGGAACATATTTTCATGAATGAATGAATGAATATTTTACTGCCCAGACTACAAAGTCTATAAATCATAAACAATAATATGTGTACATAAACAAACAAAAGCTCCACATCATCCACTACAGTGCGCTTTGAAAGTGCTGTCCTGTCTGTCTATGGGGTATCGTTAGAATCCTTACATCCTCCCGAGTGAATGAGTAAAGTTTTTGATAAAATTTAATATGGCAGGGCAATTATGTTTTTAAATTTAAATTAAGTATGTTCACTTGTATTAATATTGTTGTCGCTCTTGTTTCAAGAAAAAGAGTTCTAGTGGGGAAAAATAAAAGCATATCAACGCGGACGAAGTCGTGGCCATCATCTTGCAAAAAATTAGGTATCTATGTAAAATATTTGAAAAAATAAAAATTAAGTACTTACATATAAGTGGTGTGAATAGTAAATTATTCATTACAATGATATCGCATATATATCATTTCTATTATAATAAAATAATTCGCTCCCTGTTTGTTATAATGCAACAGTTTGTCACAAACAGCAACTGCGCTACGCCCCATCATCGGGGGATTAGGAATAATATAAATCACAATTATAACACCGATAGAAGTGCACCATTAAACCTGACATATAAAGCACACATAAACATAAATCCGCCCCGGAGATATTTAAAACTTTATATTCATAGCAGATAGACCATTAGTTCCTCCATCTAATTCACTTCAGATGGCTTCCAAAAAGTATTTGGTACCATATAATTTGAAAAATGATTTGATTTGACAGTCAAAAGTGACAAAAGTTGTAAGCATAGTAAAAGAGGCTAATTGGCTACTTACACTTTCCATAGACTTAAACCATCCAAAATTTACCTTTAATTTGTACCAAATTCTGACCGCAATCAACGCGATTGTCTAATACCACTCCTTCATTTTTGGCTAGATTTAACTATAGGAATCTATTTTTTTAACTGCATTATTACCATGCCAAAATTTTCTTACGACTTTGATGTTAGATTGGTAGTGCCTATATTGGTTTGATTTGATTTGGTGATGGGTTCTTTTAAAACTGAAATGAAATAAAAATGTACTTTCAGAAATGTTAATATAGCCTCTCAAGATCTCTCTAGAAGAGTTATTTAAATAAAGTTTTATAGCCTTTACACAGAATAAATAATAATCAAATTCGCTCTAGGATACTACACCTCATTTACGGCAAGAAGAACAGTATGTTTCTTTAGTGCAGAATAGGATTACAATTTTGGTGTCTTTTTTGATTGCTGCTCTATTTGTAAACTCAGTATCTTCGTTCCGCCCCGATCCGTGTCTCACAGCTCCGTTATAAATAACGATAATAGCTGAAATAAAAATGGCTGTTTGTAACGAAATGGGACGTGTCGAATCGGTTGTTGTGGAAAATATACCGGATTAAGTGTTTCCAGTGTTTGATAAATACTCATTTTATTCATAAAATACACTTTAAAATGGTAGTTCTAATATAATTATGTAAAATAGCGTCATTTATTAGAAATGTGGTTTCCCTGAAGAAAAAAAAAGTGCCTATATGAAAATCGTATAATATGGTGAAGAGAAAATCCTATTTTGCGGTAATAACATAGTCCTAATGTATTGTACGTTTAAGTAATTACTAATAATAAAGCTAAGTATACTATTACTACAAGAATTCTATTGTTAGTATTATGTACTACAAGTTACAACAATGAATGAATCTGGACTAGGTAGGCTCTGAAAAAAATCTAGCAACAGGTTAGATAGAGCTAAAAAAGCAACTTAAATAAATCTCTTAAAGCGAAAATAACTAACAATCTGATTTAAATATTTTAATATTAAAAATTCAGTAAAAAATTAATTTAAAATTAAATATTTTTTCAGTAAATTTATTTGTGGAATTTAAGAACTTCGTATTGTTACAAGTTAGTTCTACACAATATATAATTCAGAATAATTTTCCTTATTTCCGAGTTGTTGAAACCTTTGACTAGTTATACTGATACATTAGTTCAGTCCGCATGGTGGGGGTGGAGCGGTGAAAAATTTCGCATCCTCCCCCAGCAAGATGTATGGGCGCCATTAAATCGGTACGCCACACAAATCATTGTAACCACCCGATCCAGCGTTTGCATCATTTCAATTTATTTTCTAGTGACACATTCCCCTATGAGAGCGGTGTGATGTACGAGCGTTTGGTTAACGATTGTACCTATCACTTTAATTATTGGATTTTAGAAGATTTTTTTTCCTTATAGTGTTAACATATTATACCTACACATAATTTAGCATCCTCATAATTTGACCAACAATGCCTGCATAGAGTAGGTAAACCTAATACTAATAATTGGCAGTTCTCACGTATGAAAATTGTAGGGCTTTCGGTGTCCCTTCAAATTTAGGCTCTGTTGGGTTGGTATCATAGGAATGGCATTCCGAACCGGCGGTAGATTCACTCGACGACGATTCAAAATGATTGAATAAAAACTTTTCATTTGATTTTGCTGTGGCTAGTTACCATCCTACCGGCAAAGACGTACCAAGCGATTTAGCGTTCCGGTACGATAACGTGTACAAACCGATACATATTAAGTATATCTAACAGGATAGCCCGCTACCATCTTAGACTGTATCATCACTTACCACCAGGTGAGATCGCAGTCAAAGGATAACTTGTAGTGGATACAAAAACGATAAAATTTAATAGTATAGTATAATAAAAATATGTATATTATAATACACATATACATGTATAAGTTTACCATAATATTTTTTTTGTTGGTATTTTTAGACAGGCCTGCTATTTTTAAAAGAAACAAGGCTTTTTCCCCACACACAATAACTTTTGCGATCAGTGGCGTGCACAGCTTTTGAAGCTAGGGTAGGCATTAGTTAGTCAAAATATCTATTTACTAGCTGTTTTGATGAAAAATTAGCATTGACGTATTTCCATTTGGGTAAGCAATGCTTTTATGCCTCTATGAACTGCACGCCTCTGTTTGCGATAGGTACCAAGAGTGATTTATTCGACGGAAAAAAAATAAACTCTGCAAGTTCTGCAACTGTCATAATAATATTTTCAAATTATAGCAAACGAAACGCAAAAACAATTGTTTACTTCCCGTAGCTCCGGACAAGTAATTTATACAATTCGGGGGTAGATTGCAATAAAAAGGGAATAAATGACAAAAAGCGCATAACGTAGCGTTACATGCGATTTGAGAGTGGGTACATTAGTTATTATAACACGGCAAAATATGTGTAATAAAACGTAATTTATGGGACAAATAAAATATAACAGTGGTTAGGGGCGGCAGATGGGGCGAGGACTATGGGGTGTGGTACAAGTGTTTTGGGTAAAAATATCGAAAATACTGTTTGAGCTTTTTAAAAAAGTGCTTTTGAGATAATAGGTACTATCGTGTCGTCTTAGTACGAGAGTGCTTTAAAGATCACTAAGCTTTCAGCCCCAGCTAACAGTACATATTGTTTGAATTTCATGCCGGCTCTTCTCAGTAGAATTCAATTATTAATAGCATTATTAGAAAAGTCTAGATAAAATTAGCAAACTCAATATTATTATCTTGGGGGATTTCTGGGGAGTTACTACCATCGCTTAAAACAGTATTATTTCAAAATGACAGTTTTATGTTGATAAAATAACGATTTAAATAATTCTAAAACACAAACGTCAACAATATTAAAACAATACGGCTTTAAGCGATGGCAGTATGTCCCATGAACATCAATAAAAAAATATTTTTTAGCTAACTTTCAGCCTATTTATGAATGGAAGAAATGAATATTCCGAACAAATATCGTGTTATAATATTACAGCAAAATACAAAAAAAAAATGCAATTGCTATGTAATATTACAGCTTTTTTATACTTATGAAAATAAAAGTAATAAATAAAGTCTCAAAATCGCTGTCACCTGTGTCCCACGCCACACTTCCTCACGGCTATATTGACAGAGTCCTCGGTTACGGATGCCGGAGAAAAATGGCGGTCATTTGTTGGCGTCGCCGTTTTGTTCTGTTGCCTTTGAGAGCGAGATAATGGGTGATTTATTTGAGCGATTACGTGTGACGCGCGTCAGTGGGCGGCTTAAGACTCCGCTAGAGGGCTGTTACCGGGTAATGGATTACGGCTATCGCGCACCGAGGTGTTAATAATAACTTTTAGTGGAGTTTTCTTATTGTGAAGTAACAATATTATTTGTGAGTTGTGACAACCCCCCCGATTGTGTAAGGAAATCGTAATCGTAATCGATTGTCAAACGGTTAATTCGACCTATTATGAACTGTTATGTTATGAACTCCTTAAACTGCCAAACGATAACAATTTCTTTAGACAATTGGGCCGAATAATGTCACAATTGAAAAACCTGGAGGCATATTATCAAAGCTGTATTGTTTTAATATTGTTGACGTTTGTGTTTTAGAATTATAAACCTTATTTAAGAGACTTCAAGGTAGGTACGTCTAATGTGACATAAACTGATATTTTGAAATAATAATGCTAAGGGATAGTAGTTATCCCCCAGCTACTTAATTTTACCAGCATTTTGTTTTTTTTTGTGATAAAAAGCTAGTGCCAATCATTTTACACCAAAAATAGAGTTAAGTAAAACAAATACTACTTATATTACTATATTATTATTAACGCGAAAGTGTGTCTGTCTGCTAGGTTTACACGGCCCATCTGTTCAACCGAGTTTGTCGAAAGGTAGGTACAGAGATAGGTAAAGGTTGCGTCCAGCAGGCTTAGCATGCGCACAACGAGGTATCTCGCGACGAGAGAGCGAGATGTTCACGTTCACCCTAACATGCACAAAATCCCGTATTTACAAGAAAATGCTGACTATTTTTTTCTTGTAATATACCGCATTTTGTGCATGAGGTATAAACGAGAAATTAATCGGCAACGATAACATCTCTCTCTCTCTCGTCGCGAGATATCTCGTTGTGTGCATGCTAAGCCTGCAGCACTGCAGGTCCGCGTGTTTATTCGTCCCGAAAAGATATGGTTGAAAATCTTTTTGGACGTTTCTAAGCAACCCATTCGTGCCACGTTAAGCCGGCGGCGCCCACGTTTTCCTAGTCACCCAGTGTAATATAATCTGTATTTGTCAATAGTAATCAATTGGGAGGCAGCTGCAAAAATAAATATTGATGGTTGGAAGACATAACGTACCGATGCGAGGGAGGATCATCAATACTGATACATCAACACCATTAGCGAAGCAAGGGCCCGAACAAGGGAGCTATGGAGTATTAAATATGTAACTAAATATAAGTAGAATTAAATTTATACCTGATTGTGTCTATACGAGAAAGGATTTGCAGTAAATTTTTAGGAATTAAATTCTACTAAAATGCTCTTTGTTTAATAAATCTGTTGTTAATTAGGTAAGTTCTACAAGTTATAAAACTTACGACCTTTTAAATTCATCACACAAAAGTGTATTTTATTCTGTGCATAAATCAAAATTGAAAATATCTATCGACTTTATTAAACCCGAGTGAAAAAAATCTGTATTCGTACATAATATGGCACATCATTTAGATTTTTTGTATCTGTCTATTAGTTCAGTTTTTTATTTAAGTAAAAAATTATGATGCCATCCCCAACCGCCATACATAAAAATCATTCTCCTTTTTTATGTCGATTAAGAATGTTTTATAAAAAAAAATGTTTTTAGTTTGTTAAACTTTTCAATAAAAATCTTTAAAATTGGTGCTTTAGTTTTGGAAAGAATCTTGAACATACAATGAAATACTATAAGTACGAGTCGAAAACAGAATCTCCTACATCGTCTTAATTCACTAGAAAATCAGTTAATAATAATAATTAATATGATAATGCGACTCTACTCACGTTCATGTTCTCATCCATGCATGTCACGAAATCTGAGCGTCGACATTATTTACCGCGAGCCTGGTTAATTACCTTTCATTTGTTATTCAAACAGACACACACTCTACACACAGCTAACTGTACATACTAAAGTGTCACGTAGTACAAATGCATAATCATTAAAAATGATTTGTGCAGTCAACATTTTTACGACCCATCTTTTCAACCGATTTTCATGAAATTTTGTAGAGTTACCTAGGTTGTATCCCGGGAAAGAACATAAGGAATAAAACAAGCTTAATCCACATGGACGAAGTTGCGAGCATCATCTACAAACTCGGTCCCGAGTTCGATCTCCGGCAGGGTCAATTTGAGAATTTATGATTTCTGAATTTTCCCTGGTCTGCTCTGGTGGGAGGCTTCGGCCGTGGTAGTTAACACCCTAAGGGCAAAAACGTGCGGCCAAGAAATTTAGCGTTCCGGTACGATGCCGTATAGAAACCGAATAGGGGTATGGGTTTTAATATAACTGCCATGCCCCTGACAGGTTAGCCCGCTACCATCTTAGACTTACCATCAGGTGAGGTTAGTCAAGGGCTAACTTGCATTGGATAAAAAAACTACTCAATAAAAAATATTCATAGCTCAGGAGGTACGTTGTTTTCTACCAGACATGCGAAGGAGATATGCAGACAGCAGACTACTGAGCAAAGCAAGTGCACAATCCAGTCGTTTGAGCAATAATTTTGTATGCAGCTTGGAGGTGATAACGACTATGCGCGCGTCCGAGCATACGTGCTTGCGTGTCGGCGAGTGGCAGCCAACTGATTGTGATACCTTGGAAGGTGCACCCTGCGGTAGGTTATTACGAATATTACATATTAAGTCACGTGGGCAAGTGACGTAGCCTTTTTTTTTTAAATTTACACACTAGCGCTTAGCTGCAATCAGACTTGCTGGCAAGTGGTAATGCAGCCTTAAGATGGAGCGCGAATTACTCTTGATTTGAAGATAGGTACCAATGTTAAAAGTGGAGAGGAATACGGGAGGGCATTCCATATCCTAGCGGTTCGAATTAGAAACGAGAAAGCAAATCGCTTCGTACGCGTCGGAGGAATATCGACTAGGTTATTATGAAGCTTGGAAAATAATAAAGTTCCGACAGACTTTTTAACTGCCCAATTTATCTCTCTCAATTATGTGTCTTCAAACTCAATATAATATTTGGATTTAACGGATGTTTTTTAAATTATGAAACATCCTAATTTTGAAACTCAGCATCCTTCCGTATCTCAAATTTCAATCATTCATACTGGGTAATTTTTCATTTCAAATCGTAACAAAGTTAGAGTGGTTTTAATAAATAAGTCGATACAATGAAACCGCGACGATATAAATGGTACACAATACAATCTAATTTATAAATCCATTCGGCACAACGATAAATTGCATCGCTCGATTAATTTCAATGGATGTTTTCACCAGCTCTGTACCCTTACCACAAGTTCTTGAATCACAAATCGAATACGTTGAACGTTTACGAGAGTTCGGAAACATTGGCGTTCGAAAACATTCATGTATGCGTTCACAGCCATAACGGAGTGGACGACATAAAGGAGTTCACCCGTCATAATTACGCACAATTAAAGAAGATTGCTAAAGATCGCGAGGCCACCATCACTTCAGCCCATTAACGTCCCACAGCTGGAGCCAGTCCTCCACTCTCATAAGAGCGAGGGGAATAAAACTTAGGCCTACGACGCTACTCCAATGCAGGTACCTACTGACCGCCGTAATTCAATTTGAAGACTGCCCCGATGACGATTCAGCGAAACTACGGAATGGATTATATTGAATTTGTGAATTTAAATAAAGGACTTTTGGGTCCATTTTACTTTGACGCCAATATGTTAGAACGCTCGAATACGATCAACGTATTCGAGCTTTCATTCATATCGTATTTAAAAACTTGTGTTAACGGAGCTCGCAGATGATGTAGTGTGCCCATCTGTTGGGTTGCTTTGCTTCGCTGGTATTGATGTTATCATTTGGCAGGGGTGCGAGATCGATTCCGATTCAGTTATTGGTTTCGATAAATTATAGAGTATTACTTATAATCTTAGTTTATTTTTATTCTGTTCGTTATTTATTGCTGGATTCAGAGCGTTCGAGGACTACGCGGGCCATTAAATTTCCTCGACCGGTGTGGACATGACTTTTTAAAATTGCACTCAAAGTTATCCCTTGACTGCGGTCATAAGTGATGATCTAATATGATAGCGGGCTAACCTAGTGGTACAGCTCAAACCACTGGTTGGATCAGGCTGAATTTTGGCATACAGATGACAGAGCTATTACGAAAGAATAGCGAAAAGAAGGGTAGGGTTCAAAATAGGGCTTTTAAATTTGTATGAAAATGGAAGCTAACCTAAGCGAAGCTGCTGGCACAAGACATAAATGGACATTCAATAACTAAAGATACATTCATAAATAAAAGTGTTGGGCGAATTGGTATTTCAAAATCATGAAATGGCATTTTTATAACGGTAGAGGTATCATTTTCGTAACTAGCTATTTGTCTATCATTATTAAGGTGTGACGACACGACTTTTAGCAGGAGAGCTGAGCCCGATTACACTTGACAGGGTAATTTGGCGACACTGCCAGTGTCACACCAATCTTATTAAGAATGTAAATGAATATGGAATGAATCCATTACTTCACAAACAGAGCCCCAGGCAAGGGTGGTGATATTGTAGGGGATAGACGCTCTACAATCTACATTATACAGGATATAACTGCGAGCTGCTGCAAAGGAAGATTTGTTCTGAATTAATATCGCCCTCATCGTCTTGATATTGCTATCTATACTTCTATACTAATATTATAAATGCAAAAGTTTGGAGGCATGGATGTTTGTTACTCAATCACGCCCGAAAGGCTGAACGGATCTGCATAAAATTTGGCACAGAGGTAGATTACCTATAGTCAGAATTAAAGAGTTCCCGCTAAACCAAAAACCTCAATCCACGCGGACAAAGTCGCGGGCAAAGTAAACATCCATCCATCCAAACTTTCGCATATATAATCATACCTACTAATATTATACATGCGAAAGTGTGTTTGTTTAATGGGTTGTCCTTCAATCAGGCCGCAACGGAGCCACGGATCGACGGGATTTTTGGCATGGGTATAGTTGAAGACCTGGAGAGTGATAACTATAGGCTACTTTTTATCCCGCAAAATTAAGGAGTTCCCGCGGGAATCAAAAAAAACTTAAACCACGCAGACGAAGTCGCGGGCATCAGCTAGTATTAGTTTAGATGAATTTTCATAACAGCTCTATGTTATTACCACCCCCGCTCCCGCCATTAGACAGGGCTGTATAATAAATGCGTCACCATATTTTCACCCGCGTACGCGGGGTTGTTTATTGGCTTAAAATTGTAGTCTTCGCACACATTATGCGTAACGCCAGGGGTGATTACCTCAGGCGGCAGTTACAAGGTGTTCTGATTAGGGGGCTCATTACTGTAGGTGCTGTGAGCCTGTGAGGGTTCCGAACCCCTGTAGGCACTGAGTTTTGACAGGAGAGGATTGTCTGGTGGAAGGCTTCGGCTGTGGCAAGTTCCACATTGCTGATAAGACGTATAGTGACAAAAAGACGAGAAGACGTGAGAAAAAGAGAACTAAGGACGAGTGGGAAAGGCAGAGATAGGAAGACGCATCTTAACCAGACTATAAAGATTTTACCCGAAAGAATGAGCGGAGAAGGGGGAGGAGATTTTTAGTCCGCAGGCTGCTGGGTTTCATCCCCAATGGAGTCGGGCATGCCTCCAAAACTCCTGAGGTATCCAATGAGGATTTCCTTCCTCATTTTTTATCCTCCTCCCCAGAGAGGAAGGTAAGACGTGTCACAATTTAGATTTAGCGAATTTCGGACACAGCAGCCGATCTCCACAAAGACTATAGACATCTACCTATGTCCAGTTGTGGATGTCTATCCCACACACTTGAGCACTATAATATCGCATGGCTATAATCTCTGTAGAGATTGACCGCCGTAACCGAAATTTGGTCAGGAAGACATTAAGGAAATTCTTAGTGGAACTTTGTAATTTATGCCACCAAAGATTGCTAAGGTAAATTTATACCAAAGCAAACTTAGTATAACAAGATGTTATCAAACACCAAAACAGCTGTACCAACTAAGCCGAAGGGTTAATCTCTATCACAGAAATCTGTGGAACAATGCCCGGCGTGTTAACTAGCTCGGGTCACCGCAGGCAAATTACAATGGAGGAAAGGGACAGACACAGCTGAAACTTGGGTGACAGAAAGGGACAGTGGTGTCGTTAATTGATTCGAAGTGTAGACCAAGGAGCTTTAATAGTGTCGTGCTTGCTACGTCTTAATTGTGCGGTGTTTTGTACTACTGAGTTGTTTTTGGGTGAATGAATAACTTGAGTTAGTGAAGGTTGGGACATACTGACAAATTGTGTTTTAAACCGTAGTCATTTTTAACCTTGGGATCATTCATTTTTTTATATAAAAATATCATGATTGATATTCATTCTATAGGTAGGTATTATAACAGGTTTTAACTCACTTGTTTTGTCGGAAAATGCACGACTAGTTTTGACACCGTCCGACACCGACAAATAATCTCCCAAAAGTATATCCACGTCCCCTGTTAGTTTTATGTTCGAAAACCATTTTAAACTACTTAGTTTAAAATGGTTTTCGAACAGAAAACTAAGAGGGGACGTGGATTAAAGTAATTATTAAGATGGATCGATTAAAGTAAAAAAGTGCGTCGAATTTTGACGACGTCACTGTTCAGTATTTCATACAATTTCCCACACAAAGCGCGTTTTGTCGTTCGAAAAAAAGACGGCGATTTGGCTTGTTGTAAACTACCCAAATATAATAGGGTAAATATAAACCACTTGATATTTAATTGCTTAAAACGCACACTTTTTTTTATACACCACAAGTTAGCCCTTGACTGCGATCTCACCTGATGGTAAGTGATGATGCAGTCTAAGATGGTAGCGGGCTTAACTGTAAGGGGTACGGCAGTCATATGAAACCCACACACACGCCTTATCGGTTTCCACACGGCATCGTACCGGAACGCAAAATCGCTTGGCGACACGTCTTTGCCGGTAGGGTTGCCTCTAGCCACGTCCGAAGCCTCCCACCAGGCCAGACCAGGGAAAATTCAGAAATTATAAGTTCCCAAGTTGACTCTGCCGGGTATCAAACCCGGGATCTCCCACGTTAAGACAACAGCGCTCAACACTGCGCCAGGGAGGTCGTCAAATAATATTTCATTCTGAATAATATTTCACCATTAAATTGAGTCCCCCAATCCCTGTAACTGCGGTGGAATCGCTTTTATTACGTGGCCTTTAATTTAGTCCGGAGATAAATCGCAGGATCTGACCACTGCCGTGTTGCAACTATTAAAACAGTAAATCTTGCGGTCAAGGCTGTTGGGTGGGGAACTTTATAACTTGGTGGATACCTACTCCGTTATGAATTGGGGTATTTGACTACTCTTCAAATAAATTCTTTTTAGTCAATATTAAATAGAGGATCTCCTGAATGTCGTAATATCCAGGTATATCGATTAAAGTAAAAAAGTGCATCGAACTTTAATGACGTCACATTTCAGAATTTCATATAAATCCCATAGGTACCTACTTAGGACGCGTTTCTACATTTGACTATTCATTGTCAAATACCCAATTCCTTTTGAAAGATGGGATAAAATGCTTGGTGGATACCTACTCGGTTATGAATTTCTCTTGAACGATGACACGTTTTAACACTAACTATAATCTTGTCATCATAACCATACAGTAAGTAATCCACACATCTATCTAAATATATATAAATCACGTGTCACGTTGTTTGTCCGCGATGGACCCCTAATCTACTTAAGTAACCGATTTTAAATTAAATTTGCACACCGTGTGCAGTTTGATCCAACTTGAAAGATAAGATAACATCTTAATAATATTATAAATGCGGTGTGCCTGTCTGTCTGTCTGCACCGATTTTGCTGAAATTTGGTACAGAGGTAGGTTATATCCCGGGGAATGACATAGACTTTTTATCCCGGAAAATAAGTTCCCACGGGAATCAAAAACCTTAATCCACGCGGACGAAGTCGCGGGTATCATCTAGTCTATCTATATGTTCTAATCTATACTCATGTCTTATATTATAAATGCGAAAGTAAGTATATAAGTACGCTGCTTTCACGGCGCATCTGTTTCACCGATAGTGATGAAATTTGATATAGGAATAGGTTGCATTCCGGAGAAGGACATGGGTTACATTTTATGCCGGCAAATTAGTTAGGTAGAGAGTTGCCGCGGGAATCCAAATACCTTAATCCACGCGGACGAAGTCGCGGACATCACCTAGCTTTTTCTAAGTAGAAGCTACGTAATAGAGACCCTCTAGCGAAATCCAAGGTTCTGATAACAATCAAGCATTGAACATCCATAAGATCGACAAATACCTGAGCAATAAAGCCTTAAGGTAAGACTTACCTGAAGGGAACTTACTAGCAATCCCGCGCAAATCCTCTAACGCCGTCCCCTGTAATTTACTCCCGTGATTTTCCCTGTCCGAGTCCGCCCACCTATACTACCCGCAACGGTGACACAGTTTAGCTAACACACAGTTGATTAAAAAAAATTGGCAGTCATAATGACTGCCGATAGAAGTGAAAACGAATATTTAATTATTTTTTTGATAAAAAAATATAAAATATAAACCGTAGTTCTAAGGTATTAAAGTTTAATTTCGAATGTAAGTGTCGTACAACCGTAACAACGCGAGCATGTCGGCGACATGCATGTCGATGCCGCGAATCCACAAGTTTACCCCCTACCAAACAGTGGTCAACTCGGTAAAGAAGTTTTCACTTCAAAAACACGTACTTAAATACTTATACTACACGCGAAGATGGTCAACTTCAGACGTGACTATTTGATTGGCGATAATACCTAGTGGCTATCTACACTTTTTACTTTATCTATACTTTTTACACGACTGCCCAAAGATTAAATTTTTATTTTGTTTCATGCTACTGTTTGATATTTTTGGAATGTCTATAGCTGCAATATAAGTGGTATGCAGAAAACAGCAGATAAAGAGGGTCACCCGTTTCAGTTTGCAAGCAAAAAATACAGAATCATACTTAAAACAAAAAGCATTGCATCCACTCTAGTTTTACCTTATCTAACTAAAGTACCTAGCTACGAGGTACAAAGAAACAGGTCAGTAAAAATGTGTCTCGCATAGAACGCCATTTCTATGTAAATTTTATTGGGGCATCCGTTTAATCCCGCTTTGCCGCTCAAACGAGCGTGTATCTCGCTTAAACGGATTAGGGCTGCCACTACTGCGAACTGGAAAGTAATTTACGTATGTAATTGGATTTTAATTCGCTACTAGCTGATGCCCACGAGTCACGACTTTGTCCGCGTGGCTTGAGGTTTTTTGATTCCTGTGGGAACTCTTTAATTTTCCGGGATGAAAAGTAGTATATATTGTGTTATTCCAAACTATAAGCTATCTCTGTGCCAAATTTCATTCAGATCCGTTAAGCCGTTCTAGCGTGATTGATTAACAAACATCCATCCATCCAAACTTTTCCATTATCTAATACTAGCTGATGCCCGCGACTTCGTCCGCGTGTTTTAAGTTTTTTGTTATTCCCGCGGGAACTCCTTAATTTTCCGGGATAAAAAGTAGCCTATGTCACTCTCCAGATCCTCAACTATACCCATGCCAAAAATCACGTCAATCCGTTGCTCCGCTGCGGCGTGATTGAAGGACAAACCAACAAACCAACAAACAAAGTGACTTTCGCATTTATAATATTAGTATGATTAGTACCTGAGTACTTATAGACAGTTTTTTAGGGTTCCGTAGCCAAATTTGGCAAAAACGGAACCCTTATAGATTCGTCATGTCTGTCTGTCTGTCTGTCTGTCTGTCTGTCTGTCTGTCTGTCCGTCCGTATGTCACAGCCACTTTTTTCCGAAACTATAAGAGCTATACTGTTGAAACTTGGTAAGTAGATGTATTCTGTAAACCGCATTAAGATTTTCTTACAAAAATAGAAAAAAAACAATAAATTTTGGGGGTTCCCCATACTTAGAACTGAAACTCAAAAATTTTTTTTTCATCTAACCCATAGGTGTGGGGTATCTATGGATAGGTCTTCAAAAATGATATTGAGGTTTGTAATATCATTTTTTTCTAAACTGAATAGTTTGCGCGAGAGACATTTCCAAAGTGGTAAAATGTGTGTCCCCCCCCCCCGTAACTTCTAAAATAAGAGAATGATAAAACTAAAAAAAATATATGTTGTACATTACCATGCAAACTTCCACCGAAAATTGGTTTGAACGAGATCTAGTAAGTAGTTTTTTTTAATACGTCATAAATCGTAAACCGCAATTTACCTTTCATTCAATCAACTCAAATATTTAAAAAAAAACATTTAATTTAAAACTTACTACAGGTTTGTACGGAACCCTCGGTGCGCGAGTACGACTCGCACTTGGCCGGTTTTTATAGTATACTTCTTACGCTAACAAGCTTCGGATAGGTCGGACAGAACCAAATACCGACTACCGAGCAATCTGATATCTTAGTCAATAAGACTAATTCAAACTAAAGTTGATAATTTTGTGTACTTCATACTTATTCTACAGAAGGACATAGGCTACATTTTATTACGGATTATTTAAGCCTTCCTTAATCCGCACCGATAAAATCGCGTAGATAATAATTAATCTATATTATATTATATAAAATCTTAAAAAGCTCAATTTTACTATTGCTGAACTAGCTAATGTCCACGACTTCGTCCACGTGGTTTAAGTGTTTTTATTAAATTACCATGGGAACTGCTCATTTTCGGGATAAAGTAGCCTATGTCACTTTCCAGGTCCTCAACTATACCCATGAAAAAAAAACACGTCAATTCGTTGCTCTGTTGAGGCGAACGTGATTGAAGGACAACCAATAAACCGTGATTGAAGGGGAACCAATAAACTAAGAAACAAACACACTTTCGCATATAATATTAGTATGATTATCTTTGAGCCGAAAATCAGCGTTGCGGCATGGTAGGCAAACGCATATCATGCTGTGGCACAGGCTTAGGAGGCGGGTCCATTGACCACTTAGTTTAAAATTGAGTAGCATACATATCATGTACCAATTGAGTTCATTTGTTAAAAGAGAATGACCAAAAGTGGGTCATTCTTGCGTCTTAATGAAATTAACGGTAAAGCATTGGAAATATACTCAGGATTATTTAATAAAAAAATCATTAAGATATTAACTGGGAGTTTGGAGTAATCTGGAATTTTAGTTTTGAGGTTAAGTTGGGTAATTGTTAGGTATTATTCAGCCATTTAGCTTATAATAATATATTTATCGACATGCAGGTTTCCGAAATACGTTAGTAAATATTTATAATATAGATAATTATTTAATTTTTAGGGTTCCGTACCAAAATGGTAAAATGGAACCCTTATGGTGCGACTTTCTCCGTCTGTCTGTCCGTCTGTCCGTCTGTCCGTCCGTCACACTCGATTATTTCAGTAACTACCGAAGCTATCGACATGAAATTTGGAATAGTTGTGTATATTAGTGGCCCAAAGACACTGAAATTAAAAAAAATTGGAACTTATTTTTGTTCTTATTTAAAAAGGGGGGAAAATCTGAGGGTTGAAATTTAAAAGTGAGATAACTGTACTGTGTGGGGTATCATATGAAAGGGTTTACTTTGTACATTCTAAAACAGATTTTTAATTATTTTTCGTTATGATAGTTTTTGATTTATCGGGGAAAATGTCTAAAAAAATACCGTTCCCCCCCCCCTTATCTCCGGAGTTTACCAATCGAAAAATTTGAAATAATTATGGTCAATAGGAATTTACGTATATTTTACAGAAAAACTATTGCCAATGCTCTAACTAGCATAGTTTTTTTGATATTAACAATAAACCTCTACAAACAAAGTTAGTCTTGCGGTTCATTAACAAAGGTAATTATTTATTAATAATGGTACGGAACCCTTCGTGCGCGAGTCCGACTCGCACTTGCCCGGTTTTTATCTTTAAAATGAAAATAATTGTTTGCGTATCAGTTAATTTAGTTTACTTTGTACTATCTAGATGGCACCACTTGTACTCTAGCTCGCGTTAAAGCTAGCGTAACGCCATCTAGGTGGCACAAAGCAAACTAAATTAACTTATACGCAAACAATTATTTTAATTGAAAATAAACAATTTTTTTAATTAAAGCTAAGAATAAAATGAAATAATAACGTATTTCGGAACCCTGCATGTTGATAAATATATTATTATTAGCTAAATGGCTAAATAATACCTAATAATTGCCAAACTTAACCTTAAAACTTAAAAGTCAGATTACTCCAAACTCCCAGTTGATTTTTTCATTATATAATCCTGAGTATATTTCCAATGTTTTACCGTTAATTTCATTAAGACGCAAGAATGGCCCAAATCTCATACAAAAATGGTCAAGATCCTTTGTCAGTTACTGTGTGGGTTTATTTATTTATTTATTTTAAAGTAGAAACCATTTTCACATTGTTGGCACAGCCCTGAAACAAATTAGCCATAAAGATCCGTTGATAGTTTGGCAAGTGCAAGCGAGTACGCGCTGCGCAAAGTTAGCTAAGTCGTGATAAAAAAGGCTTACGCGGTACTTCCTGCTAACAAGTTCCATACTTTGTTTTGTTTTACTCGCGTGTTGTTTTAATACTATAATCCATCCATACTAATATTATAAATGCGAAACTGTGTTTCTCTTTCCGTCTGTCTGTCTGTTTTACTCGTGCAAGTTCCATACTGGATACATAATAGGGACAACTGCAGCTTGGACCTATACCTACGAAAATATTATACCCTAAGTATACCGTATTTTCCTGTTTCCTCCTCCAAAACTGAACAGATTATAATATTTTTTGAATGATTTAAGAAGGGCTCAGGTATGTTTTTCTTTTTTTGATTATATTTGTCTTTGTTTGCGGAAGGTTGGATGATGACGCGAATACTTAGCCATTTTTGAAGGTTCTTTGTTCTTAAAATTATTAATTTATTGAAAAAAAAACATATGGACATGGCACGGACATAATGTGGGGTTTATGGTGCAAAAATATTTTCTCTATTGTAATTATCCACGGAGGAAACAGATAAATACGATTGTATGGGGAAACCGCCGTCACATTTCCTATTAATCTATATAAGTATATAAGATCTCTCCTATGAGACTCTCCTATGAGAGTGGAGGCCTGTGCCCAGCTGTGGGACGTTAATAGGCTGTAGTGGTGGTGGATATATATAAAATTCAAAATCCTGACTGACTGACTGATTGACTGATACATATATCAACGCACAGCCTAAACCGCTGGTCCTAGAGCTATAAAATTTAGAGAGTGTGCTCTTTGTGAAAAGTAGGTATCCACTAAGAAAGGGTTTTTTGAAATTCCACCCCCAAAGGGGTAAATTAGGGGTTGAAAGTTTGTATCAAAGTCCGTAGTTTTTCAAGTTATAGCCATGAAACTTGGTATATGAGCTACGGGTTAAAAATGAAGAAATACGTATTTCACAGTTTTTGAAAATTCGACCCCCAAAAGGGTGAAATAGGGGATGAAAATTGGTATGAAAGGCCTTCATTTCTTAAGATATTTTTCAAGTTATATCAACGAAACTTGATATTTTGGCTTTAAAAAATAAAGAAGTATATTTGTCACAGTTTTTCAAAATTCCACCCCCAAAGGGGAAAAATAGGGGTTGAAAATTTGTATGAAAGTTATTCATTTTTCAAGTTATAGCCATGATACTTGATATTTGGAATAGGTATTGAAGAAATAAGTGATTCACAGTTTTTGAAAATTTTATCCTCAAGGACGTTAAATAGAGTTTGTTCTTCGAGCACGCTGCAACAGAGCAACGGATCAACGTGATTGTTTTCGTGGGTATAGTTATATAAGACCTGGAGAGTGACATAGGCTACTTTTTGTCCCGGAAAATTAAGGAGTGCCTGTGGGAATTTAAAAACTTATGCCACACGAACGAAGTCGCGGACAACTGCTAGTTTAATATACTAGATACTTGTTTAGTATTCAAGTGCAGTTTTGAGTGCAGATAGTGTCGCTATCTGTTTTACCTATCACAGAATAGGTAATAGTATAATATAGTTAATTTATCAAGAGATAAAACTCGCTACATCATAACATAAGGAGCTCTTTTCAGACTAAATTACCATTGGTCGCTTACCACTTTGAAATTTCAAAGTGCTCAGAGAACTGGACAAAATATACCTACAAAAAATCTAGGAAGACTATTAAAATCCTCTGAAGACGAAGCCGACGAGGGCTAGTTAAAGAAGCCAAAGCTGAATTTATTGAAAAAAAAACTGAATTTTGCGCAAGTGCCGCTGAAATGGAAACTAAAAATAACCGGAAAACCAACGTCAATGTTACGTCTCAAGAGGGGCCTTCAGAAGCCGTTCGCAAGCAAAGAAAAGCACGACTGCGTATACAATTCGCTGAAATTGCGGCAGTAAACGAACTTATAATACTCAATGATGAAGAGCAACAACTCAAAAGAAAAAAACTAAAAATTGAAGCCAGTATGACGCATGTGAAGAAGCGATTAGTCAACAGAATAGAAGAGATTTCGCGGGAATATGAACTGGATGAACTTGGATTGGAAAATTCGAAGGGCGACGCAAACGACGCGACAAATAGACACGTAGACGAGAGCATCAAAAGAGTAGACGAGGTCATGAATATTTGCCAAAACTGTGAAGCCGGTGAAGGAACTTCCGACATTGATATCACTAAGTTATTAAAATTGAGCATCAGCCCAGGCCTGGCTCAAATACCACCTGAGCTGAAACTTTTTATGACTACTGCGGGCATCGTCGTAGACGTCCCTCGCAGCCGACAAATGTCAAGCGCTCTACATAATGAGTACTCCGGGTTCTAAACAAAACTAATATTAATTCAACATGTGGGTAGTTTAATTTTTTATATCCGGACATAAGATAGGGTTCTAAGTAAAGGTAAATTTAAACCATAGGTATCCAACAGAAAGGGTAGATTTCAGCCTCCAAGTCTGGGGTTCGATCCCGGGAACGAACCTTGATTAAAATTTATCATTTACGGTAAAGAAACAATCATGTAGATAGTTGAAACCATGCCTGAGAGTTCTATAAATAATCATGAAAAAATCGGTCAAGTGCGAGTCAGACACGCGCACAAATAAGAAGAAAGATTTCATAGTAGAAAATAGTAGGTACTAGTACCAAATTAGTACTTAACTTGTACAACCACCACCACCACCACCACTACAGCCCGTTAACGTCCCACTGCTGGGCACAGGCCTCCACTCTCATAGGAGGGTGGGAATTAGAGCTTAGACCCACCAAGCTGCTCCAATGCGGGTTGGCGGGCTATCACTTGTACAACAGGTCACATTAATTACTGATATGGTGCTCTACTGAGCATTTAAAAACAATGTAATTTTTCTTGCCGTTCGAAAATTGTACCCAAATAGTTCCAATTAAAATAAAATTAAAGCTTATCTAGTAGGGTAGTAACTAATCACGACCGAAGCCGCCAACCTAGATCAGAGCCAATTTAGAAATTTTCTAATTACTCCTGCCAGTAATCGAACCCGTGACCTCCCACTAAATCACAGCACTTACCACCGGTGTTTATTGTAGATCTGAGATCCGCTTATATTAATACTAATATTATAAATGCGAAAGCGTGTCTGTTTGTCTGCTACGCTTACGCAGCTCATCTGCTCAACCGATTTTGATGAATTTCCCGTGGAAGGACATCCCGTAAAATTAAAGAGTTCCCGCGGGAATAAAAAAAACTTAACCCACGCGGACGAAGTCGCGGGCATCATCTAGTAAAAAATAAAGATACTTAATGTAGAATGAGCGGAACTGTAGTATAAAACCTTTCACGACTCTGTTCTGAGTAAGAGTATCCTATATTAAGCAAAAATTTAATCTTAAACCTTTACAATATTAAAATAAATAAATTCTGTATTTCCGTCCAGAAACATGGACAATTCTAAACACAATAAAGACATTTTACATTCCCCGCCAGATGTACAAAATCTCTATTCCGATAGCGATCGTCGCATTATTCTATTCGACAACCGGGAATCGCATCCGAGTTAATTTAAAATCCCCCGTAAGGAATATCTATCGAACAATCGATAGTTTATTCAATTCTAACGATTTCAATTTTATCACTACCGATATCGAGTTCTAAATGGCCGTGGTAGCAACACTGGTTGGAACTTGATCTGAGGATTTCTGACACAAGGTTCCAATGCGCAATCGTGTTCCTGTGTTTTACATCCTTGTCTCATTGCATTTGTATTTCTTTTACGTCTATCGAATTTAAACTTTAATTCACACATTTAGGGCTTAAAATCGCATGTCTATAAATGTAGGAGACTTGTATTTAGTGATGTAGTTAGGAGAGTTGTGTTAGCAGAATCTTCAATAGGCGTTGTTGGAATCATTCTATGAAGATGTTGCGATTAGACACTTCGTTTATTATTTGCGTGGTCGGTGTAGTTTTGGTCATCGTGTTTTTTAAATTCCACTACAAGTTAGCCCTTGGCTGCGATCTCACCAGATGGTGAGTGATGATGCAGTCTACGGTAGCGGGATACGAGCCTGTTACTCGTTGTCCTAGGTAGGACCTAGAGGACCTAGTTGAATGACAAACGCAGCAATGCGACGCGACAGGAACAAACAGTGGCTGACCATCACGTGGCCTACATGGTCGCGTAGCTAAGTTTGTCATTTTCTATGGAGGCGTATCGCGTCGCGTTGCGTCGCGTCGCTTTCGTCGCTCACTTAGGACACAGTAATTTTAAATCCACGTTTCTTTACGGCATCGTACCAGAAAGCTACATCGCTTGGCGGTACGTCTTTGCCGGTAGGATGATAACTAACTAGCCGCTGTAACTTCCCGACTTAACCAAATACAACATTGGGTATTTGACAACTTTTTTTCTTATTTGTTTGGAGGTTTTTTGAAATGCTGAGTAGTGACGTCATCAAAATTCGTCGCACTTTTTTCTTCTTCAATCGACAGTTAAAAATGGTTTCCAAACATAAAGCTAACAGGTGACTTTTGGGAGATCGTCTATTTAATAATCACTAAAAAATAATGTATTTGAATTGTTGTCAAATACCCAATTATTCAGAAATTCCCGAAGAAGAAGAAGAAGAAAGAAATAAAAACGTGTTCGTCCAATGTATATCACCCAAACGTATTGTAGTACCAAGTTGGATCACAAGTACGATAATGCCCCGTTCCACGGAAGCACTTGATCAAGAAGTACGTCCTCCAGTGAGCTGGCATCAGGCAATCACGGCAACTTTATCAGCGGCGCGGCAACAAATGAGCGTCTCGAGCGATTTATTTACGCGATAAGCGCTAAGTGCCGCTCGCGCAAATATTTCGCGTCGGCGTCTTCCTCGCGCTAGTTAACGCTTACTTACATTCGCTTACGTGGCGCTCGCGTGATGCTTGCAGTATGGTGCAAGGCATAAGAACTTTCGTCTTGGCAGTTTCGTACATGCAGCCAGCATGAATTATTTATCATTCTCTTATCTATAACATCATAATAATATTAAGTGCGTCTGTTTGTTGGTTTGTCCTTCAATCACGCCGCAACAGAGCAACGGATCACATACATACATCAATTTACGTGGCGCTCGCGTGATGCTTGATGCAGTGTGGTGCAAGGCATAAGATCTATACTGAAATCAAAGAGTAAGTATATTTGTATAGTGGGTCGACGCCCATACAAATTGCAGTCAAATCAACTTACCTGTTGGTAGTGATACAGCAGCTGGCTAACGTGGTATGGCAGCAATATGAAACTCTTTTAATCGGTTTCTACGTGGTATTGTAGATTTCCAAATCGCTTGGTGGCACGTCTTACACGTTAAGTATTTAACATCCATACTAATATTATAAATGCGTCAGTGTGTTTGTCTGTCTGCTACGCTTTTACGGCCGATCTTTTCAATCGATTACAGATACAGTAGCAGTACTTCTATACTAATATCATAAATGCGAAAGTTTGGTTGGATGGATAGATGGATGGCTGTTTGTTACTCAATTACGCCAGAACGGATGAACGAATCTGGCTACTTTTTATCCCGGAAAATTAAGGATATCCCGCGCTAATCAAAAGTCCCTAATCCACGCGGACGAAGTCGCGGGCATCAGCTAGTTCCTTATATTTAACCGCGCCGCCTAAGCTCCGCAAGCTTTCCGTATTATTCAGCCTTGACTCTAGTGACTTGTCCCACACCATGGCAGCTGTCAGTCTGTAACTAGGTTGTCTACAATTTACGTGGCGCGTTATTTGACTAGCGCGCCCCGTGCTCACTGCTTACTACGACGTAATGCTGAAGCTAATTTACTGTTCGCTAAGTAAATCATTGCAGGCTTCCAGCAGTAACTTCTTATGTAACGACTCTCTTATTAAATGCATTCTACGTCTACTCTACGTGCTAGTTAGTTCAAAGCTATGTCTCAATGATGCGAACATTAGTAAGTTTTGAATTCGTCTCGAGTTTTGAAGTTTATAAAATAAAATTAATTAATAATTTTTGAAGTGAAACTTCTTTAGAATCGTTGTGAATTGAAAATTCAACGAAACGAAAAAGAGACAAACAAATTCATAAAATGGGATATAGCCTGCGAGAGAATGAGCTGATAGAATACAAGTTATATTTATCTCATTCTCTCGTAGGCTACTTTTCTGAAGTTTAACTTCTGCCGTGTGTGAATTGTACACACACACACTTTTTTATTTATTACCATCTCAACTGGTGCATAATTATTTAGTATCACAAGTTAACAGCAGGCTATAATGTATCACGTCGACCAAGTGAGGCTTGGTAGACTTCACACACCTTTGAAAATATTTCGGAAAACTCTCTGCCAGGGATACTACCATCGCCTAAAGCCGTACTGTTTCAATATTATTGTCTTGCCTGTTTTACAATTTTAAGCCTTATTTTACGGATAATTTAATATAAAAAATACTTTTTAAACAACCGACTTCAAACTCCCGCGCCAACTTTACAACAACAAGCACACGCCATACAAAGTACTTATTCTATTGTTGATATTTTAAAAACAGCTCGGCCGATTTCGATAAAATTTATATGGGACCACATGGGAAGCATGTTCTTTCAAATAAAAAAAGAAACATCCAAATCGGTCCACCCAGTCAGAAGTTCTGAGGTAACAAACATTAAAAAAAAAAAAACAGTCCAATTGAGAACCTCCTCCTTTTTTTGAAGTCGGTTGAAAACTGACATTTTGAAGTAATACTGCTTTAAAGGATAAGTGCCCCTGGTTTCTTCGATGTTTTCTTACATTCTTAGCTTAATGTTTGATTGCTTCATGTTCATTCATTTTGACGACCTAAACTAACTTGTAAATAAAACTACTTCTTGCATTCTTTACTTCCCCATCACGTCCAACCTAATATTATTTCCAAGATAAACAACAGCGTCCCTACTTTGCGGTCGCTCTCAGTTATTTACTACCACCTGGCGGGGCAATTACAACCTTTAATGTGGCAACGGGAAATATTGCTGGCAACTAAATGTGGAAAAATGCTCGAGTGTTGCCAGAAACGCATTCGTTTGCAGGAAATATGTTCACATTGTGGTATGTTCTGGTATCCTTCTTTTGTCAGAATTAAAGCTGATGAAAATCTGAACTGATACCACCGGTATGTGGTAGAAAAAATTTGTATTTTTCTGATGAGAGGTATTTAGGTAGGTAAATTCTTTAGATCTGCCCCCCGACTGGTAAGGAAATCATAATCGTAAACGTTTGCCAAACAGATAATTATTGGAACTGATAAAGGAGTTTACCGTAAGTTCATAGATGCGGCTTGCATGCCAAAATTTTTTTTTTAATATTACAAATTTCGTTCAAATCGGTTAATCATTTGGACATTAAAAAAGGTAAACAGGCAGAGAGCCTGATGGACAGAGAGACAAGAAAACTATCAATTTTTAACCTTTACTTTAACCACGATATTGTATAACATTAATTCAACTAGCATTTAAAATGCTCTTCTCAATTTTCGATTCCACAGAATATCCCCTTATTTCTGCAGACTCATCCTAAGGTAGGAGCACATCCGACACTTTTTCTCACCTCGACCGCTGGATCAAGCGGCTGAAACTTTATGACGTCATTACATTCACACCGGGCTAAGCTCTACCACTTTTTCGGCGAATTCATTTGACAATTATTAAGGTGTCCGCATTAAGGCGGCATAATACCCTCGGCTGGAGGAAATTCATGTTTTTCTCGGGATGTTTTCGCTCGTAAGTCAGCCTAAAGACCGGCACGTGCGCACTATTAGCTTCCCGGCTGCGGATTAGAAAATAATTCAGCTCTCTGAATGTTATTATGGTGCGGAGGCGGATTTATTTTATTGCCCCGTGAGATATATGCTGGTCTTTCGGCTTTATCCTCTCTTCCGCAGTTTGTTTATCGAGAGTGCGGAAGATAAACGCGTGGTACAAATTTTATGGTCGCCGGGGACTGCTCCAGGAGCGCAGTTTTCGTGTAAATCTTGTTTATGTGCTGCCCGTTGTTTATTGCGTTATTCGCTATTTTTAACGGTGGTTGGTCCGCACTTGATCGCGATCCTTGTTCAAACTTTTTGATCTCTTGGGTATTGAGCAGTCTAAGATTGAAACGGAGTGACCGAAAGATACGGACTTTAATGTTAGTCTAACTAAGGAGATACGTCATTTCTTACCAGTCGTTCGACGGATCCGTCTAGACAGAGCAATGCTGCGGGGTGACGGAGGAAACTGGCAGTTTTTCAATAAATAGTTCTAAGTACAATAATTGTCATGGTAGCCAGGTCTGTCATTTATTATGGACGTCGACCCACTGTATGAATATGCGTCGTTCTTGAACTTTGTTTTTTTGTACTGTTATTTAAACTTGCACGATTAAATAGTTAAAAAGTGTAAAGGTTAATCAAATTACTTAGTTAATTATTATTACGTCTTTATTTAATTAAACGGTTTTTATAATAACTTGTTAAGGTCTCCGCTGCGCGAATTGTAGCGTAGCGGAGACCAATCCTATAAATCTACGCTTTCGCATTTATACTTAATATTAGCGTGGGTAAGTTGTATTTATTAATAAAATAGTTTTCAGTTAATTTTCTTTTGCACCCATCCATTCAGCCGGGTAAACTTAATATTATTGAATGTTCCTATAAAACTTTATTGATTGCCGCAATAAAAATATACGCTTAATGTTGCGGGCGCCATTTTTTATTTCCTTCTTTTATGATGGCATCGTAATTCATTGCAGTTTCTTGTTTTTGGTATTTATATAACAAGCTGATGCCCGCGACTTCGTCCGTGTGGTTTAAGTTTTTTTTGATTCCCGCAGGAATCGTTAAAGGACATTGTTCCGTCCCCATACAAAGTTCGCCTAAGAACCAACCGTCATAAAACATTGATTATTGGGTACAAATTAGTACCTTTTTATGCTTGAGAGCAGATTAAAACAACGGACACTTGCTAAGAAATTACTTATTACCAAAAATATTTTCAATTTTGAGGATATTTCAGCTTTCGCAATCAGTCTGCTTGATCAAATAAATGTCATCTTTAATCAATTGTAATACAGCTGTAAACCGTATGTAGATAAGACAAGATTCGCAGTAGTCCGTCAAAAACATTACAGATGGCGTTATTAATAAGGATGCAGGTATCGTCATTGTTCATCGATAACTTCACAGATGGCATTAGAAATATTAAATTATTGTACTTTCAATAGATGGCGTTGCGAGATTCAGAATACTAGCGCACTTAGCACTTTAAGCTGCTTTTATCTTGTTTCTTACGATACGGATCTAGCGCTCAAGCGGTTGTATTGGATATTATTTTAACCTGTAAGTTATTGATCTGTGGTTAATAATCGAGAGACGGAAAGAGTATAGTAATCAATTGAATACCCATTTATTTACTTTTAATTAATTTGAAGTGTCCGTTGAATTCTAATATTTGGAATAAAGGTTATAAAATAAGCTAAGAATTACTGTATATTTCAAACGTATGTTGATTCTTAGGCGAATTTGGTCAATGTCCTTTTCCGGGATAAAAAGTAGCCTATGTCACTCTCCAGGTTTTCAACTATACCCATGCCAAAAATCACGTCGATCCGTTGCTCCGTTGCGGCGTGATTGAAGGACAAACTAACAAAGCAACAAACAAAACACACTTTCGCATTTATAATATTAAGTCCACAAAAGCATTAGTATTTTGTACTTATATTAGTAACTATTAGTATACAAAAGCGGTGATAGCCTAGTGGCATAGACACCCGACCCCCTATAGGTACGAGTTAGGTCCCCGGGTACGCACTACGCACTTCTAACTTTTTGGAGTTATGTGAGTTTTAATAAATAAAACATAACTTGCTTCAAACAACGAAGAAAAACATTGCGTCGTGAAGAAACCATGCATGCGCGAGAGTTCTTCATAATGTTCTCCAAGGTGTGCCTGGTGAAGTCTGCCAATCCGCACTCGGCCAGCGTGTTGGACTTTGGCCAAACCCGTCCCGTAAAGATGATGATCATGGATACAATAACCTAACGTATAGATACTTACTATCTGACTGAATTCTGCGTAAAAAAGATATTTTGAAAACACGATGCATACAAAAGGTTACTTCAAGCTCAAAGATCTAAAGCTACAAAAAATTGGTACCACGTGAGTTCAGTTGCACTGTGTCGTACATCATGCGAATAAATTCAAACCGTTTAGGTACTCAACTCGACGTGTCTGAGTAAAGGGATTTCTCAAATTCTCATCCGGTGCTTGACGCGGGACATAAATAACGAGTCATATTTTCACGCCATTTCAACTTTACCCCCCACAAAGGGATGCACGTCTGTTTAGATTAATGTACCTCCATATATTTATACCCTACTCCTATATTCGAACTATATTATCCACATATGCAACAAAAATATACCATTCAATTTTCAATCTTATGGCTAAAGCTAATAGAGTTGAAAATTAAGTGCAAGTGGGTTGGTGGTTAAGATAGTTTGGTTCGGTGAATAGATGAGTTTTCCACAAAGTTCGCTCGGTGTCTATCTGAGCACTTTGTAAGATAAAAATGTGGACCCGAAGGAGAATAGATCAAGTCTGTCTGCGGAGAGGTGGCGGTGGCAGACAACCGACAAAAAGTTGTTGCAGTGCGGTGACCATGTGTGAATCTGCTCTAGAAATTTCCCAGAAATCTTGAGAAAATTGTCACGATATCTTGTATTCAATGTAATGTAAAGGTATAGAAAAGTAAAAGTACTTACGCAAGAAAAATATGTTTTATGATTAAGGAGATTTTTTTCAAAAAATAATATTTTGTTTCTGCAGTGGACTGTATTAATACGTGGATACCTGATTAATCATGATAGCATAAATAAGATTTAGAGGTGCACAATATAGGCTGCATTTTCATAAGTGATAAGAGGCAGGATCCTTTTTTTATTATTCCACTACAAGTTAGCCCTTGACTGCGGCCACAACTAGCAACGCCCGAAGACTCCCACTAGACCAGACCAGAGAAAATTCTGAAATTATAAATTTCCAAATTGACCCTGCCGAGAATTGAACCCGGGACCTCTCTCGTTAAGACAACAGCGCTCAATACTGCGCCAGGGAGGTCGAAAAAAAATCAAACAGTCAAAACAAGACGTACCTATTACCTACCCAGCATAAGAAACGCAATCAAATAAACACCTTTAAAATTAATATTATGAATTATAAATATTAAAGAATAATAAATTAATAAATATTTGGATTGATTCAAGCAAGAAAATAGGTCCTAATCCTGAAAAAGGTTATAAACGATGGTCACCCTACAATAGTCTTTTGACAGCTGCTACATTAGCTTCCTGGGATGCTTTGTACTTGTTGAAACCTTAATTTTGCGGGTGCGCTGAAATATGACCGCGGCGTGCCATTGGCGGACATGTTTTTAAACTACATAGTTTATTTATTGCACTTTTCATATCTACTTATTGCTTAATGCCAGGTGCATTACATTGGCAGCAGCTTGCAGAGCTACTTATACCAATGTCAACTTACTTCTAATAATACTTATAATTTCCCTTCGGCCGTATTTCAGCCATCAGTGATGGCCCATCACAGTGGCAAACCTCATTAGAGGCTAGTGAGTTACTTACCTCGATTGACTTCTAAGCGATTACCGCAGGTTTTTTTTATGCCACTATAAGTTAGCACTAGCCCTTGACTGTGGTTTCGACTGCTGGCAAGTAAGGCGGCTTCGCACCGGAAAGCGCAGCGTCTGACGACCCCACACTAGGTAGACGGACGATCTCAAGCGTGTAGCTGGGAGCCGCTGGAAGCAAGCGGCGCAAGACAGTTGTCAGTGGAGATCCATGCAGGGGACTCACATCGAATGACGAGAAACCGAGGGAATCGGTGTCTAGAGTCTAAGTCGCTTGTCACATCTTAGCCGGACGTGGAATTTATTAAAAATTCACCCCATGTACAAACTGTCTACTTTCTTTTATCTCGCATAGTTGTAAAGTAAAGCCAGCCGCGCACCGCACGTCACATCACTCGCGGTTTGACGCGAGTTTTAAATTGAATAAGAAATAAATCTTGTCACTTTTTAAGGCCGTATTGACGGCGTCTCTGCTGCTGTCACGCGGTTCTTTATGCTGTGACATTGACGTATTCCCTGAGGGACTAGCGTTCGTCTGCCGTTTCGGCGGGCATGCACGATAAATCGTTAAATTATTGCCCTGTGTGTATCGGTACTTAGACTATGTAACTGTCAAACATAATACGCCTTGTCATAAATGTCATAAGAGTAATAATAGACTGTCCGTGTATATTACTTTACTCTATGGTCCGTGTCCCGTAAGAAGTTCCCTAGAGGCAGCGCTGGAGACGGACAAATACCCACAACTAAAACAACGATAACTTTTATTTTAACTAAGTAGGATGTTTGTTTTGTTGGTGAGTACCCTATTTAATCTGCAGGACAATAATTAAGTAGTTATTATTTAGCTACAGAATAAATATTACCAGAACTCGCATACATTTCGGATCGAACTAAGAACATAGCCAGCGTAAATCGAGGCTGTTGATAATAAATCTGCTATAAATAATCCGTGAGAAGATTTAGTTGAAATAGGTTCAGATGGCGATGAACGCAGTGACTCCTGCGCAGCGGATCAGAGTCGTGATTTATGCGCAGTATTATCGTGAAATATAGCTCGTTAACGAACGCGTTGCGAAATGTCTGCGTTATAAGTGTAGGTTCATTTATCGTTAATACTCAGTACTTTCTAGATCAGCAGAGCTGTGCTAACAAAGTATACGTTTTGCTAGCTTAGACCTACCTTGATTTTTGAAATTTCTTTCACAACGTCAAGTAACTACCTATACGGCTTCCATCTAATAATATTCGACGTCATCATTCAAACTCGGTCCAAACGTTACATAAACAAAAAATGCCAACAATTACCATTGATAAATTAGTACAGATCACAGATAAAGTTTCACAGTAGCCCCGAAATGCCACGACAAGCGGTTTGATTGTCAGTTGCCGGTTTCAAAGTTGATAAAAAACGAGCGGAGTGAGGTACGCGACGTGATAAGACGCGGTCATTTATTAAGTTCATTATGATTACGGAGGGTGATTCGTTAAGATTTATCCGGTAGCCGATTGCGACTGGATGGACAGGTACCGATGGCAAACAAAAAAATTGTATTGTATTTATTTTAAAACTGGCTGATGCCCGCGACGTCGAACGCGTGGATTAAGGTTTTTGGGATTTTGATGGATAAAATGTATGTAGCTTATGTATGCATTATAAGTGTGAAAGTTTGAGTGGATGGATGGATGTTTACTACTGAATCATATCCGAACGACTGAACACATAGACGTCATTTTATCCCGGAAATTTAAAGAGTCGCGGGAAATAAAAAAACTTCAATACACGCGGACAAAGTCGCGGGCATCAGCTAGTAAATAATAATAAAAATAAAATCTTTATTTGGGCAAAAACAAATAATATTTGTTTTAAATCTGTGCCACAAATGTAACACATCGATATTATTTGATTTAATGATGTTGTCACGTAGTGATTTTAATATCACTTGTATTATATTGTATTCCTTAATATTGTTGAAAGTACCTTAGCGACATCTAGTGTCAAGGCTCACAACGTGTTGGGTCGATGCGCAGGATTTCCCATAGATGGCGCTTGTTGTCTTTGATCATAAGAACACGATGATATTATATTTCTTTTTCTATTAATATTTTTTTTATTATTAAAACATTGTTTTATTATATGTTTTTCGAGTTTTTTTAATTATTGGAATTCACGTTAGTCTATGGTGGAGCATTTCAGAATGCGGCCACACTCGCTGTGGGTCTATGGGAACACCGAATTTTGAGAGATCAGATTTCCGTCGAACACTCAAGATGTGATAGCCGTTTGTCGGGATATCTCAGATCCCAGTTTTCTCCATGGCTTCGCCTGGAAAATTAACAATTATGCTGTTGTTCTAGTCATCTTAACAATTGCCTATTTTTACACATCAATTTTGTTCCCATTATTATCCCGTATTACCTTGAAGAAGGTTGGGATGGGTGGACTATCCTGGAATGTTCAATTTACAGGATGTCCTTGGGTTTTCTTTCGTTAATTTATTTTTGCTATTATTACTACTGAGACGATTCATTTTTATATTTTTGATATCCTCGATATATTTCCGAGATTGGGAATTCTCGTCGATGCCTTCTCCGGTAATGAATGCAGTCCAAGGAATGGGTTGGTGAGCCCTAACCACCCGCCTTACAAACGGCGCCCAACGTGGGGCGGAATGGAAATTACCCGGATTCGAAAGTAATCACCCACTTACAAAGTTACAGAATGGTAAAATGTACCTATCTAGGGAGATGGAATAAATACAAGTTCTTGTTCAGGAAAACTTTACTGTTGGTATATATATAATACACCTTATTGTTAAAACTTAATAAGTAACTTAAGGCTACTTAATTAAACACCCTAGATACACAGATACTTAAGTTAATTGCGGTTTATCAGGGACGCTTGGGGTCCAGATAGATTATTATAAAAAAAAACCTTGAATTTACTATTTTAAAGTTTCTTTAAATTGTTATTTAGCTCAGCGGAATTTGGGTTCACGGAATCTGACTCACTATTATGAGAACACTGAATTTAAAACCACTATATGTTCAGAAAGGGAAAAAAAGAAGATTTCCTTACTTGCTGAATGTGAATTTGGGGTCATCTGAATACATGGATCAGGAACGTGGTCTACTTCCAGGGAACAGCCTCGTCAGCTCACCAACCCATTCCTTGGACTGCATTCATTACCGGAGAAGGCATCGACGAGAATTCCCAATCTCGGAAATATATCGAGGATATCAAAAATATAAAAATGAATCGTCTCAGTAGTAATAATAGCAAAAATAAATTAACGAAAGAAAACCCAAGGACATCCTGGAAATTGAACATTCCAGGATAGTCCACCCATCCCAACCTTCTTCAAAATAATACGGGATAATATGGGAACAAAATTGATGTGTAAAAATAGGCAATTGTTAAGATGACTAGAACAACAGCATAATTGTTAACTTTCCAGGCGAAGCCATGGAGAAAACTGGGATCTGAGATATCCCGACAAACGGCTATCACATCTTGAGTGTTCGACGGAAATCTGATCTCTCAAAATTCGGTGTTCCCATAGACCCACAGTGAGTGTGGCCGCATTCTGAAATGCTCCACCATAGACTAACGTGAATTCCAATAATTAAAAAAACTCGAAAAACATATAATAAAACAATGTTTTAATAATAAAAAAAATATTAATAGAAAAAGAAATATAATATCATCGTGTTCTTATGACCAAAGACAACAAGCGCCATCTATGGGAAATCCTGCGCATCGACCCAACACGTTGTGAGCCTTGACACTAGATGTCGCTAAGGTACTTTCAACAATATTAAGGAATACAATATAATCCAAGTGATATTAAAATCACTACGTGACAATGTATGGCTCACATCATTTATTATTTTCATCATTTTGAAACAAACTAAGTTCTATTTTTCTAAGGTTAAGTATAGTGAAAAATGCAAAAGTGGCACATCGAAAAGGGTTTTAATTTTGGTTATGCTATTTATGCTGCAATCACAATTGTTCATTTTATTATGGAATATTAATTCTAGTAAAAAATTCCTTTTCTGTAAAATCCAACAGAAGTAAGGTCTAAAAGCAAATTATTCTTATACCATCCATCCATCTGTTCTTTGCTAACTGTACCCGCGTATCAGATGGCCGGCAGCCAGTCCCGTCACTGCATGATAGGTATACTTTTGACGGCGGAGATATTCCGACAGATAATACTGACGTGATCTCGGCTACCGTAGATAACGCCTAATGCATGTTGCTAAAGTATTCATTACTAGTTTTGGGAGCTATTATTTTAATTTAGTAGATACTTTTAGTTCTATTGCTTTGAGTGATGCTATTATGCCCCCTGTCTGACTAATATACAGTGTGATTTTCATACATATTATGCTAAGTATAGGTATGTAGACCCTTTTTCATCAAATTTACAGTGAACTCACGAGCATGGAGGTTTCCTCGCCATGTTTCCTTCACCCTTAAAGCAAATGATATTTAATTTCTTTCCCTTGGATTTTAGTTGCTGCGGCCAAAATAAGGATTATACTGATTCTGAAATAAGAATCTCAACAATATTAAAATAGTACTGCTTTATATAATGATAGTATGCCCTCAGAATTGTACTACACGACAAAATTATAATCTTTACATTTAAAAGTCTAATAATATTGAATTTGAATCCAATGCGCGGAAATTAAAAAAGAAACATTTTATACGTCACTTAAGAGTTGAATTACAGTTTCCGCCGCTTTCCCATGTACGGTGTGGCGGGACTCTGAGCTTAATTTTAGGGTTCTGTAAGAAAATCAGGGACCCTGATAGCTTTAAGTAGTTTGTCCGGCTGTGTATCACAACCATTAAAAAACTATAAGAACTGAAAAATTTCGTTTAAGCAAGCACAGAGAATATAAAGAATCATGTACTTACTGCTTACACAGAGGACTGTTTGTGAAAAAAGCCGGGTAAGTAGGTTCCTTAGAAACATGAAGAGAAGGCGTCGAAAAAATTAGTTTAACCGTTGTTGCCCCTTTGAATAATAATATTGTCCTCTCCCAAATTTCAGCCATCTCCATTGAAATTTATCTATCTATGTATAGTGCAGTAAGTAGTGTGTGCACACACCGAGGTGCATACTCTATTCCCTTACTATTAGAAGCAAATGGAAGAAGAAAGATTGTCTATTCCTTTTCTATTCCTTTACTTTACATAATCAAATCAAATCAAATCAAATGTTTTTTTATTCAAATAAACTTTTACAAGTACTTTTGAATCGTCAAGTGAATCTACCACTGGTTCGGAATGCCATTCCTACCGAGGAGAACCAGCAAGAAACTCGGTGGTTGCTCTTTTTAAATAATTCATTTACAATAATTTTATTACATCAATGTGTACATAAGTAACCGCTGTCCTTAGCATTGCCGGAGCGATCAAATCCATGCTCCTCTATCATTCACATAGTCTTCAACAGTATAATAAGCTTTTTTTAGGAGCATACATTTAATGGATTTCTTTAATTTGTGTATAGGCAAGTTTAAAATAGGTTGTGGAATTTTGTTATAGAAAAGAATGCTCATTCCCACGAATGACCTTCTGACTTTTTGGAGGCGGAGCGATGGAGTCACGAGCCTATTACGGCCTCTAGTTTGCCTATCGTGCAGATCGCAATTTTTTTTTCGCAATATAAATAACCCTATGGGACAGAAAATTCGCCATGGCCGGAGAGAGATAAAGTGCAGGACCCACGGGTTTACATGTTCTCAAAGGCACGTCGGTGAAAAACCATCAAATTTCTTACTATGGGCAGGTATTTGAGAAATTTTGGTCAGAAAAACTCAATACTTGACTGTGCCCAACGCTCAGCCAGGGAATCGAACCCGGATCCTCGTTATATACAGTTGAATATGCTAACGACTAAACCAACGAGGCAATCATTCCATACCACCACTACGTTTAATAAATATTATAAAACGTAAACTAGGTTTCCAAAAAAAATATAAACATTTAATAAAGAATGGCCGCCAAGGTTTTTGGAAATTAGCATGTCTACGGAACCCTACTTTAAGCGTGGTTTGACACCGACTTACCAGTTTGTTGTCTTTTCCGTCCGAGCATTTATCTGCGACTGAGATAGACTTGTTGATTAATTGCACATGTTCTAGCGTTTTTATGAGGCTATAAAATAAGTACGTTAAATTATTTAGTTAATTTAGTACCAACTATGGCATAGTTGGTACTAATAAATTAACTAAATAATTTACTACTAAATAATTTATTAGTAGCCACAATTCTCGTAAAAATCGGTTGAACACAAAGGCCGTGGAAGCGTGCAGGCAGATAGATAGACACACTTTTGCATTTTTAATAATAATAGATGATGCCCACGACTTCGACTGCGTGGATTGTTTGTTTACTTCCCGCGGGAACTCCTTGATTTACCTCATCGCTACTTTTCCTTCGGGGGATGAAAAGTAGACTATGGGAATGGATTACATGATAAAAATATAGGACAACTTGTGTCACTTATGATTTAGTCAAGACTCAAGTCTCTACCACCGCTTCGAAAAACTGTTCTACTGAGAAGAGCCGGCAAAAAACTTCGAATTAAACTTTTAAACTGCAAAATAAACGCATAATTATGAAAACGCCGACAGAAGATTAGCTAACCTTACAGCTGCAGCGGGATGTGAAATAACTATGAACGGACTTAAATTATAAATTGGTGAGTTAATAATTTTTGACGGAGGTCCCGGGTTTGATCCCCGGCAGGGTCAATTTGAGAATTTATAATTTCTGAATTTTCTCTGGTCTGGTCTGGTGGGAGGCTTTGGCCATGGTTAGTTTCTACCCTACCGGCAAACACGTGCCGCCAAGCGATTTAGCGTTCCGGTACGATGCCGTGTAGAACCCGATTAGGGGTATGGGTTCAATATAACTGCCATGGCAGACAGGCAGGAGGCTAACCCCTAACAGGTTAGCTCACTATAGACTGCATCATCACTTACCATCAGGTGAGATAGCAATCAAGGGCTAAATTGTAGTGGATAAAAAATAGAAAAATAATTTTACATGCATAGAGCAAAACCGCGGACGAAAACTAGTGACACGTAAAACCCAACTCACATTAACTGGTTGCCTCATTGTTTTATTGCATTGTACCCACCAGCCCAGTAGCGCTTAGCCCACAAAGGAAATTATCGATATGCCGTCAATCAATCAACGTACGACATTGCTGTTATATTCTACACACTTATCACTAAACTTAACAAAATATAACACTCAGAAATCAGAACTTTATTGTTAATAAAAATAGAGGTTACAATTTTTGTGGTTTAAGTTTGTGAGGTGCAAAGTTAAGTTTGTGTGGGAGTCGATTGGATCACAATCGTTCCTTTTGATTGACAGATAAAAGAAATCGATGCTGGGTCCTTTGTTCAAAGATCGATTATACGGTCGATACGTAATTGGATGCCGGGGTATGCGTTGTTGAAATAAATAAAGATTATTATCTCGTAATCTCGTATTAGAGGGTCGGGTATTTGGTACCGGGAGATTGTCGGTTGCAATAATAATGGTGTTTCAATTATTTCCTATGGCTTCGTACCTACTCACCAAATGTGCTCGATGCCTAATTTATTATATTTGTTCCCATATTTGTTCCCATGGTAACAAGACGGAATTTTATGGGTTTTTAAATTGAAGCAAGAGGTAATTTGCGGAAGTCTACAAATACAATATAAGGAACAAAAAAAGTTAACTTCCTACAATATGCTTGCAAAATGCTATAAGTAATTTCTATTGTTGATATCCGAATTATGAGTGGGTGTAAGCTTAGTGGTTAAGACACCTGCTACGAGGCAAGGGCTACGGTTCGATTCCCGGGCACACACCTCCAACTATTCGAAGCTAGTTATTTGTTTTTTAAGAAATTTTAAATATCGATTACTATAAGATGACCGCGACTATGTCCGCGTGGATTAAGGTTTTTGATTCCCACGGGAACTCTTTAATTTTCCGGGATACAAACTGTCCCTATACCAAATTTCATCAAAATCGGTTTCACTTTCGCATTTATAATATTAGTAGGTATGGATTGTATCAAACGGTAAAGGAAAATATCGCGAGGAAACCTGCATGCCCGAGAGTTCTTCATGATGTTATCGAATGTATGTCCAATCCGCACTTGGTCAGCGTGGTAGACTATGGCTAAACCCTTCTCTTTCCTTGATGAGACTAGCATTTACTGTACAGTAATGACTATAAGTGAGCCGGCAATGGGTTGATAAGATGATCAAGATGATCAGAATTCGGTTCAGTCTATATCATACTAATACTATAAATGCGAAAGTGTGTTTTTTGTTGGTTTGTCCACCAATCACGCCACAATAAAGCAATGGATCGACGTGATTTTTGCATGGGTATACTTGAAAACCTTGAAAAGGAATCTTGCTTATTATCCCGGAAAATGTCCCTGTGGGAATTAAAAAAACTTATTACACGCGCACGTAGTAACGGGCATCAGCTAGTAGTTACATATACCAGGAATGACCTGCTAACAATACACAATTAGGACAATTATTATGATTGACAGCTCAAACTGCTCAATATCTAGCCACGGCAAATACTAATTTGAGCCTTTGATTCCGCCCGACCACCGACATTACCGGCCGTATATTACCTGCGCAGATTATACCCTGCAGTCTACACAGACAGACAGACTTCGCCAGCCTATCATTAATTTTGTGGTAAGTGCGGGCTTTGCCAACGATATTGAAAACTTAAGATGCAAAGTTTCTTAGATGCACTGCAGCACCATTCATTTAGAGCAAAAAAGAAAGGCAAGAAAAATAAGAAATTCAAAGTACCGACCTGGAATCTCCGATCGCCATGTCGGAGGAAAAAGGGAGGAACACATAAAAAAAATGTTTCTCAGTCATTGATATCTGAGAAACTAACTTCCGGTAGAGCGAAATTCTTTAATTATTCACACTATAGGTACTTCTAATCATTCCAGAAAAAAAGCAATAAAATCTGTGGAATTACCAGCTACTCCAACATAATAATATTAAAACTGTATACTGTGTACCTACCTACTTTAGAACTAGAAATATTTCATTACTACGAGTAGCTACAGCTCGCGGCTTCGTCTGCGTGGATTGAGGGTATTCTGTTTCCCGCGGGAGCTCTTTAATTTACCGGGATAAAAAGTAGCTGTATTATTCCAGACTTTAATCTATCTCTGTGCCAATTTTTGTCCAAAACCGTTCCGCCTTTCTACGCTGCGTGATTGAGTAACAAATCCAAACCACTTTCGCATTTATCATATTAGTAAGTACAGATTAAGTACATCCGGAAAACTTTCTTCTTTTAATATTCATATCTTTTAGCCATCTGCAAGTAACAATTTGCTGAAATGACCTGGAAAAACATAAGTGTCAGATAGAGAGGTGACATTTGTATTGTAGTATTTGAAAAGTTAATCTTCGCATCTTAGCTTTAAACCTATATCAATGACCCTAGCAGAATAAAGCCGACAGGCTTAAACGTATAATCAGACACTCTTAGCATAATGTGATTGCTTATGTACACTTATTATTTATATTGTTAGGTATTATTTATTATTTCAGGGTACTAGCTGATACCCGCGACTTCGTCCGCGTGGATTAAGTTTTCTGATTCCCGCGGGAACTCCTTAACTTTCCGGGATATAAAGTAGCCTATGTCCTTCTCCAGGATGTACCTAACCTAACCCAATACCAAATTCCATCATAATCGGTTGGAAATATGAGCCGTTAAAGCGTAGTAGACAAACAGACAGATAGACAGACAGACACACTTTCGCATTTATAATATTAGTATAGATTAATAAGTAAGATTTTTGAGCAAATTAACATTTTCAAGAATGAGCAAAATTGCATTAAAAGTTGAACTGAGTAGTACTAGGTACTTAGATTGTGTATTTGAAAAAAAAAGTTTTATTTTTATTTTTTTGGTTTCCGTCAGTGGCTTGTAGGTCTTGAAAATACCGCAAATTTTTTAAGCATACATAAACCACAGTTTAAATTTAAAAAATATAGAATAAAATTATTTATCATGGTCACCCTACTTGGTTTTAACACGAAACGGATGTTTTAAGATAATCCATCGAGTGCAGGCCGCAATTAAGCCGTTTAATGTTAAAGCTCTGTTTAAGCTCACTAAATTAACTTAATTTATTATCCGCTACGAGGTTTTAACCTCGAAACCGAAAAGGTACTTTATTTTGGTTTGTGTGTGTGGATTTTTTACCGACTTATTGATGATGCTTTTGGTTTTACTTTCAACTTGTTTCTGTTTTTGAAGTGAAACTTCAAATTAGCCCTTGACTGCGATCTCACCTGATGGTAAGTGACTTTGTCATCGCTTTTTTAGATTATTATTCATTCTCAGATTAACTAGGTAATGTTGAGACTCCCTATAATTGTGACTTTGTGACGTCATGACAAATCCAACATGGCGGGAGCCTAAATTGCGTAGGTATTTGTGATTGCTGCTGTGTAACGATCGAAATCAACTCGTACTTATTGTCCAAAATTCACTATCGAAGCACGAATATTACCATAATATATTCACCAACGATCGATTTACCAACTGGTATTGGTAAGTCAATGATTCGGCTAATGAAAACAATTAAGCGAATAATTTAAATAATAATTATTGGGCTGCTAAACTTTTATTGAGTTAAGTAACTATGTGTAAATATACCTAACTATAATAGGCATGATGACTGTTTTGAAAAATGGTCAGATTATGTTCCTCGGGAGTATCTACTATTTCGAACAAAAGTCTTAGTAATTCAGCAGAAAATTAAGTTTTGTTAGATAAAATTAGCAGTTGAAATTTAAATTTTAAAATTCACGCCAAAACGCTCGGCGGTGGCGTCGTTTGTGACGTCACTATTGTTTTTACCAATGTACTAATTACTTATTGTGAATCAAACAGGAACCGTTAATCAGAGTTATTATTGTTATGGACCTTCGAGTAGGTATTTAAGTTATGGATTGGTTTGGCTAGCTCATAAAAGGTTTACTGTAACGTTTCCGTAAAAAAAAATTAAACTTTATCATGTTTACAGTATAGTTGTCGAACGTGCAAAAAATTATAATGAATTTGATAAGATTTTCTTGATTGAGCTAAATAATAAAATGAGCATAAAGGTCGTAGCACACTTATAAGTACCACAGCGCTCTCGCACGGCAATCGCAAAGCCCCGATACCGTATGCCGCACGGCTCCGCCCCTCAATATGGCACTGACCGCATGCTTAGTGCAAAGCAATGATGAGGTCTAGGTTGAAACGCGCGCGCGCAAACACTTGCGCTGGGAGGGTATGGTATATCCAATAAAAACCGATAGGCAGGCGACATTGCGTTGGTGTCAATCTAATCATAATTTTGCTTGCGTAAGTGATTG
The DNA here is from genome assembly GCA_963932025.1 of Erebia epiphron. NCBI lineage: Eukaryota > Metazoa > Arthropoda > Insecta > Lepidoptera > Nymphalidae > Erebia > Erebia epiphron. The sequence goes on from OZ009960.1 coordinate 17,843,245, forward strand.
ATCAGTTGAAGATCAGACAGTTGCTCGCTTGAAGCTTGTGGTATGCAAGACGTAAACGTAAACCATCACAGATTAAAGATAAGTATACCATCGAATGGAAATCGAATCTACGCGCTCTCTGCTATTTTACGCTGTCACAAAGTTTAACTTACAAGCTTTTAAGTCCATAATATTTGAACGCTCATTTTTCTGCTGTGCGGGAGCGGTGCGGGATAAATGTGCTACGTTTACCTCTATCTTTAGTCTTGTTGATAAACGAAATAAAATTATTGACCTCATAACCTTTGCCTCTCGATATGGTCAATTAACTACCTACTTACTTGCTTGCTCGTATATCGCTGGTAAGAGACAAAATTACGTCTTTCCTATAAATAAATGGTCTGCATATACCTAATCATCAGTTGTCTTTAGTCTTTTAACATGAGTGTTCTTCTGGTTTTTATTTCCTTGTCATTATTGGCGGTAAGTTCTTTTCCCCATTTTTTTTACCTATACTTAAAGGTTTTTGTATGCTTCTTCAAAATACAGACTAATTGAAATAAGATTTCAGCGCGCATATTTGAATATACAATTATAAATTTTTAATAGTCAATGTTCACGATATCTACTTGTAATACCTACTTACTATAATATGTTTGTTGTGGGCTTCTTCTCAGACCAGCGCGTTTTGAACGTAGAACTTGGAAGCTTTAGTTTTCAGTTAAAGTCACTAACTAATTGTATTGAGATATATAGCCTAGGTATTAACGAACAAAGTCTAGTTAAACTTTCATAAACTTAGATTTTGTGGTACTATAAAAGCTGTTCTGGATGGCTATTAGTTTCACGAACAAGAAGCTTAATTTTAATCTTTAATCCACAAAAACAGACAAAATATTTTGATGAACGTCCGTATAGTAACGCCTGCTTGTATCCAACGTGTGTTAATTTATTTTCATCTAATCCTAGGTATGCCAGGCGGACGTCCCCGTTGCCTCGCCGATTAGATGTGGCGAAATGCCCAGGGCGGTAAGAACCCAACCCACAATCAACTATATTTCTTCCATACTAATATCATAAACGCGAAAGTTTGGGTGGATGGTAACTCGATCCCGCCAGAAGGACTGAACGGATATAGAATGTAGATGAAATTTGGCACAGAGATAGATTATAGTCTGAACTCTGGAATAACAATCGAAACTGAAACCACTGAAACCGGAAAATCAAAGAGTTTCCTCGGGAACCGAAAAAACTCAATCCACGCGGATTAAGTCGCGGGCATTAGCTAGTAATAATGTAAATGCGATAGTTTGGATGAATGAATGGATGGATGAATGGATATTTGTTACTCAATCATAGAAGACTTAACTGATATGGAGGAAATTTGGCAAAAATATGGATTCATAGTCTGGAAAAATACATGGGCTACTTTTTATCCCAGAAAATTAACGAGCTACCGAAAATCGAAAAACCACAATCCACGCGGACGAACTCCAGGGCATCAGCTAGTATTGTATAAAGAATGAAAATATATCACAGAATATTTATTTGTGTACAGGTTTTCAAGTGCCTGAGTTCACCACAAGTAGTGCCGCAAAGAATTGTGGCCCAGTGTCTTTCTGAGGTAGCCATAATACACTAATTTATTTCCATTTTTTCTAAATTTGAATAATAGTTTTTTGTTCAACAAGAGAGCAAAGTTCGTTTTTGTTGCGAGTGCCTGCGTAAGCGTAACGAGCGATCCCGAGCATAGCGAGTGATTCTAAAGTTATCTTATCCTGAGTGTAGGGAGGGTTTTAAAGGCACGAGAAATAAAAAACTTTGCTATCGTGTGATACAAAAAACTTTTCACCTCAAAATACCAAATAATAATGTAATGAAAATATTGTACCTATTTTGATGAAACAAACATACATTACTACATACTTACCTACTTTAACTGCGATATATTTCAATCTAATGGTGGTGGTCGAAACATACATGTCTATGAAAACTATATTTTCAATCTGATTTCCAGTAAGTTGTAACCCGTGCGCGGGACTGATATTTAATGGTATCGGCGTCGGCCAGTAAAAAAACGGCCTGAGTAGAGGTTAAGTAACTGAAGTGATTTTCTTTATTGAAAACAATACCATAGAACAGCTACCTAGCCTAACCTAATTACTAAAATATCATGCCCGCGTGGAATGGTATCAAGAATGTTGGCTGCATTTCCACGTTGGACAGCTAGGCTGATCCTTTGCGCATATAGGTAAATGAGCCAGATCAAGCAATTGACCGCGGTGAAATAATAATAATAGAGCTGGAAGTTTAATTCGCTATAATCCGCCACAATAGGTAAATCTATATGTGGTACAGTGTGTATCTTGATATATTCACCACACCACACAAATCGTGCAAATTATTCTCAACGCACGCTTCACTCCGACATTGGAGCATCTTCTGGAGATGTTGACTCTACATTGCACGATTGTAAAATAAAAATCGCGGTGAAATATTATCTTTTCAGTGCGAGCAACACACATGCATGCTCAGAAAATCCGGTTTGATGGACGGAGACAAGGTAGACAGGGTGAAGATGACTGAATACTTCGACAACTTCGCTAAAGGCAATCCGGACTGGCAGGCGGCTGTGGACGCCGCCAAGACTAACTGCCTCCAAGCGGACATACCGCCCCAGGGCATCTATCTCAACTGCCCAGCCTATGATGCTGTGAGGTGCAGCTCCGCGGCCTTCTTTAGAGTGAGTATTATATTATAGTATAACATAGATTAACATCTATGCTATACTATAATATAAAAAATGCGAAATTTTGTTACTCAATCACACGAGAACGGCTGAACGGATCTGATGATATCAGATTTATCCTGGAAAATTAAGGAGTTCCCGCGGGAACCAAAACAAAACTCAGTCCACGTGGACGAAATCATAGGCATCAGTTCAGCTAGTAATCAATAATTATCTTCCTCCAGTACCTAGGTCGCCTACGGAATACGTTGAGTCTTTTCAGAGATTCAGTAGCGCGTTTCTCTGCATTGCCTTTTGACTGTTTGTCGCATTTGCAACGCGCGAAGCGGCGATACGCATAAGATAAACGGCGAAGATCATCACTACAGCCCATTAACGTCCCACTGCTGGGCACAGGCCTCCACTCTCATAGGAGAGCGGGAATTAGAGCTTAGACCCACCACGCTGCTCCAATGCGGGTTGACGGGCTTTAACGACTATTATCATGTTAGTGATAATAACCGGGACCGACGGCTTAACGTGCTCTCCAAGGCATGGGGGTGAAACACCGCCAACTTCCAACTCCGGGCTGGCACTGAGAATTTCTTAATTGAAAAACCCAATACCTAACTTTTATGCCCGACCGGGAATCGAACCCAGGACCTCGTGATCCGCAGTCGACTATGCTAACCACTAGACCAACGAGGCAGTCGGTCGAAACGGCGAAGATAAACGACCGTATTGACGTTCTTTAGTTATTGCGATTGAATCGCTACTGAATCGCTGCAAAAGTTGCCATGCAGGTGCTTGGTCATCTTCTTCGTTCACACAACCGAAAGACGTCTAGTCTAGAAGATCGATGAAGGTCTTACGCATGACTCTTCACAGAACACTCGCACAGCGCGGCGGCGCCTTTAATGTAAATTTTTGATGTGTATTTAAAAGTATGTTTAGGCAAAAGAAAAGCAAGAAGTTTTAGATAGCGGTGTTACCTACACCTTTGTGTTTCGCACCTTTAATGGTGATCGGATTGGCCCTTGAGTCGCCTGATATCTCACTGGTCCTTTATTCGTTTAGGTAGACCGTACCTACTCATCAGAAACTTAGAAAGTGGTTATAGTAGGTCCCGGGCGAAGTCTATGATAGTGTAATTTGAATTAAATTTGAAAACGCTATTGGCCAGCTACTTTCCCTGTAGGTAATTGATTCACTTGACGATACAAAAGTTTATTTGAATAAAAATCACTTCTCATTCCTCAGAAGGCCCGTGCTCAACCGTTGGTGCTTCCAGTCTGTCACCACATTCTGTCCCCACGTGGGGACGGGAAACGAAACGGGAAAAGAAATTCCCGTTTGTCCCCGAATTTATTTTGACATGAATACGTCTTTAAAATTGCTTCCATAGGGTCGCAATTCAAAAAAACTATTGATAACAAAATCGGGGGATACTGTTTAATGTTGCAGCTACATATCTATCATCCCCATCCAAATTTCAATTACACCACTAGATAACTAAAGAATTAAAGAATTTAGTACACTAAGTAAGAACTGTTAACACATCGCGCGCGGCGGAGGGGGAAGTCCGCCATTTTGAAGGTCATTCTGCTACGTATCGAGATTTCCATTTAGTATAACTTTCGACTCGGTGAAGCTATGACGTTAATTCAAGTTTAAATCGTCAGCTCTCGTCAAAATGCACGCGTAAACCCGGAGGACTTCTTATGATTATGACATACATAAAAAAAAGACGTGTGGCACTCGGAGACTGCTGCGGTAAAGATATTGCATAGCATTTTTTATCAACTTACCTAACACTTTGGTTGCTATGACTACTTGTGTTGTTGACTTCAAATTATTGAAAATATAAAGACTATTTTTATGAAAAGATGATTTGGAATATAAAGGCGACATAATTTTAAAGAATTATGTTTTTAATTAATTTCGTTACGGAGTTTCTGGATTCGGTCTCTACCCTCAAGGCCCGCGATAGAAGCTATGCAGTAGCTTAAAAATAATATTTTATTTAGAAACTATTACCCGTTACGAGACGTATTCACGTACAACAAACGGCCGTGTCCATAACACAGCCACACCCCATTTTTTGGGCCGGCGTTGTTGGGTGGATGATGATGGCTAATTATTCCTAATGTATAATTTCCAGTACGCCTCGCCATCGCAATGGAAGACGTCAAAGGAGTGCGAGTACCCGCGTCAATACATCGCTACCTGCCCCATCTGCCCCAGCGAATGCTTCGGCGCCCAGATACCTGTTGGATCTTGCAATGCCTGTCTAGCCTTGCCGAGATCACCCTAGTGCGTTTATCTAGACCTAGATGATCATAATAAATGCCTATTAATATAGAGTGATTTTTTTATTATCCATACTAATATTATAAATGCGAAAGTGTGTCTGTCTGTCTGTCTGTCTGTCTGTCTGCTACGCTTTCACGGCCTAACTACTCAACCGATTTTGATAAAATTTGGTACAGGGATAGTTTGTATTCCGGGGAAGGACATAGGCTACTTTTTATCCCGGAAAAACAAACAGTTCCTGTGGGACAGTATGCTCTTTTTCTCGCATTTGTTGTTCAATTATACGGCAACGGCGCAACGGATCGATGTGATTTTTCGCATAGGTATATTGGAAGCTCTGGAGAGTAACATAAGCTACTTTTTATCCCGGAAAAACAAACAGTTCCTGTGGGACAGTATGCTCTTTTTCTTGCATTTGTTGTTCAATTATGCGGCCTTTATTGTTCAATTATGCGACAAGGGCGCAACGGATCGATGTGATTTTTTGCATAGGTATATTGGAGGCCCTGGAGAGTAACATAGGCTACTTTTTATCCCGGAAAAACAAACAGTTCCTGTGGGATAGTACGCTCTTTTTCTCGCATTTGTTGTTAGATTATGCGGCTACGGCGCAACGGATCGACGTGATTTTTTGCATAGGTATATTTGAGGACCTGGAGAGTAACATAGGCTACTTTTTATCCCGGAAAAACAAACAGTTCCTGTGGGACAGTATGCTCTTTTTCTCGCATTTGTTGTTCAATTATACGGCAACGGCGCAACGGATCGATGTGATTTTTCGCATAGGTATATTGGAAGCTCTGGAGAGTAAAATAAGCTACTTTTTATCCCGGAAAAACAAACAGTTCCTGTGGGACAGTATGCTCTTTTTCTCGCATTTGTTGTTCAATTATGCGGCCTTTGTTGTTCAATTATGCGGCAACGGCGCAACGGATCGATGTGATTTTTCGCATAGGTATATTGGAGGCTCTGGAGAGTAACATAAGCTACTTTTTATCCCGGAAAAACAAACAGTTCCTGTGGGATAGTACGCTCTTTTTCTCGCATTTGTTGTTAGATTATGCGGCTACGGCGCAACGGATCGATGTGATTTTTCGCATAGGTATATTGGAAGCTCTGGAGAGTAACATAAGCTACTTTTTATCCCGGAAAAACAAACAGTTCCTGTGGGACAGTATGCTCTTTTTCTTGCATTTGTTGTTCAATTATGCGGCCTTTGTTGTTCAATTATGCGGCAAGGGCGCAACGGATCGATGTGATTTTTTGCATTGGTATATTGGAGGCCCTGGAGAGTAACATAGGCTACTTTTTATCCCGGAAAAACAAACAGTTCCTGTGGGATAGTACGCTCTTTTTCTCGCATTTGTTGTTAGATTATGCGGCTACGGCGCAACGGATAGACGTGATTTTTTGCATAGGTATATTTGAGGACCTGGAGAGTAACATAGGCAACTTTTTATCCCGAAAAAACAAACAGTTCCTGTGGGACAGTATGCTCTTTTTCTCGCATTTTTTGTTCAATTATGCGGCAACGGCGCAACGGATCGATGTGATTTTTCGCATAGGTATATTGGAGGCTCTGGAGAGTAACATAAGCTACTTTTTATCCCGGAAAAACAAACAGTTCCTGTGGGACAGTATGCTCTTTTTCTTGCATTTTTTGTTCAATTATGCGGCCTTTGTTGTTCAATTATGCGGCAACGGCGCAACGGATCGATGTGATTTTTTGCATAGGTATATTGGAGGCCCTGTACCTATTATTTGTAATTTTTTTAAAACACTGTTTAAAATTAAACACAGTAAGCACCACCACCACCACATTTCATTAAATAAAACAACAACACAAATAGGTAAGTATATATAAGTTTTTCTCAAGTAAGTATATGTAAAAAAAAAATAAGTTTAGGTAAATGAAACTTATTTTTAAACTCATACTCATACGCCACAGTACAGCATACAATATAAGCAGTGCCATGCGCCTTAAATAATTTTGTATGCATAGGTATCAAAGTTATTATATTTTTACGCGGGCGAAGCCGCGGGTAAAAGCTAGTTATTTATATCTCGATTCATCACTAATTTGTTACTAGACATCGAATTATGCATTTGCATGTTTGCATATGCAGATCCATAAAATGCTATTTTTACAGCGTTATTGCATATTTTAGTACATTTTTTGGGTTCCGTACCTCAAAAGGGAAAAACGGAACCCTTAGGATCACTTCGTTGTCCGTCCGTCTGTGTGTCAAGACCCTTTTTCTCAGGAACGCATGGAGGTATCAAGCTGAAATTCATATCAAATACTCAGGTCTACTGTTCCTTGGAGCTTTGAAAAAATCAAACTTCAAAGCCAACACAATCAAAAGATACAGTCGTTTATGCTGCAAATTTTCGAATTTTCTTGCACTCGCAAGTGAATCAAAACCTACAGGGTACTTCCCGTGAACTCAGAATCTTGAAATTTTGTAAGAAGCAACGCCTTATAGCACAGATAAAGCAAAAATTGTGAAAAGCATAAATTATTAGTTACATCATAAAATAAAAATATTTTTATGCAAATTTTCGACACTCGCAAGGGAATCAAAACCTACAGGGTACTTCCCGTGAACTCAAAATCTGGAAACTTGATACGAAGCTACGTCTTATAGCACAGATAAAGGAAAAATTGCAAAAAGCATAAATTTTTAGTTACATCATATAAGAAAAATATTTTTAATAATTTTAAACTTACTACCCCTTTCCGCACAATCGAAGTGGAAAAAAAATACTATAACTTTTACTTATATACCTACAGGTTTATACGGAACCCTCGGTGCAAGAGTCCGACTTGCACTTGGCCAGTTTTTTATTAATAGTTCTTATTTCAGTAGTTAAATGTAGCAGGCTTGTTGGTGCGGGAATAATTGAATCAAGCCAGTTGACATTCAAGGATCCTTCAATTAAATAAAATATTGCTCGTATTTCAACACATTTCAGCAACATATTATACCCGACGCCATAGAAAAATTTGAATCCAAAAACCTTCCTCTATGCAAGTTCTTGGAAATATTGCAAAAAATTATGGATCAGATTAATGTAATGCTATATAAAAACCCCGACACACTTCCGAGTTCACTACCGTAAAAGGTCCGTGGCAAATTAAATGTAATGCTATATAAAACCACGAGTTTTGAAGAAAAAAAAAAGTTAACGCATTTATCAACTACTCTAGAAAAATGTTTGATTGCATAATGTCACAAGAATAAAACAATTGTAATAATTATTGTGAATCAAACAGGAACCTTTCATCAGAGATGTTATGTTATTGTTATGGATCTTCAAGTAGGTATATTTTAAGTTATGGATTGGTTCGGCTAGCTCATAATAAGATTTACTGACACGTTACCGTAAAAAAAAAATTAAACTTTATCTTGTTTACAGTATAGTTGTCGAACGTGCAAAAAATTATAATGAATTCGATAAGAACTTCTTGATTGAGCTAAATAATAAAATGAGCATAAAGGTCGTAGCACACTTATAAGTACCACAGCGCTCTCGCACGGCAATCGCAAAGCCCCGATACCGTATGCCGCACGGCTCCGCCCCTCAAATGGCACTGACCGCATGCTTAGTGCAAAGCAATGATGAGGTCTAGGTTGAAACGCGCGCGCGCAAACACTTGCGCTGGGAGGGTATGGTATATCCAATAAAAACCGATAGGCAGGCGACATTGCGTTGGTGTCAATCTAATCATAATTTTGCTTGCGTACCTAAGTGATTGATCAGTTGAAGATCAGACAGTTGCTCGCTTGAAGCTTGTGGTATGCAAGACGTAAACGTAAACCATCACAGATTAAAGATAAGTATACCATCGAATGGAAATCGAATCTACGCGCTCTCTGCTATTTTACGCTGTCACAAAGTTTAACTTACAAGCTTTTAAGTCCATAATATTTGAACGCTCATTTTTCTGCTGTGCGGGAGCGGTGCGGGATAAATGTGCTACGTTTACCTCTATCTTTAGTCTTGTTGATAAACGAAATAAAATTATTGACCTCATAACCTTTGCCTCTCGATATGGTCAATTAACTACCTACTTACTTGCTTGCTCGTATATCGCTGGTAAGAGACAAAATTACGTCTTTCCTATAAATAAATGGTCTGCATATACCTAATCATCAGTTGTCTTTAGTCTTTTAACATGAGTGTTCTTCTGGTTTTTATTTCCTTGTCATTATTGGCGGTAAGTTCTTTTCCCCATTTTTTTTACCTATACTTAAAGGTTTTTGTATGCTTCTTCAAAATACAGACTAATTGAAATAAGATTTCAGCGCGCATATTTGAATATACAATTATAGATTTTTAATAGTCAATGTTCACGATATCTACTTGTAATACCTACTTACTATAATATGTTTGTTGTGGGCTTCTTCTCATCCCAGCGCGTTTTGAACGTAGAACTTGGAAGCTTTAGTTTTCAGTTAAAGTCACTAACTAATTGTATTGAGATATATAGCCTAGGTATTAACGAACAAAGTCTAGTTAAACTTTCATAAACTTAGATTTTGTGGTACTATAAAAGCTGTTCTGGATGGCTATTAGTTTCACGAACAAGAAGCTTAATTTTAATCTTTAATCCACAAAAACAGACAAAATATTTTGATGAACGTCCGTATAGTAACGCCTGCTTGTATCCAACGTGTGTTAATTTATTTTCATCTAATCCTAGGTATGCCAGGCGGACGTCCCCGTTGCCTCGCCGATTAGATGTGGCGAAATGCCCAGGGCGGTAAGAACCCAACCCACAATCAACTATTTCTTCCATACTAATATCATAAACGCGAAAGTTTGGGTGGATGGTAACTCGATCCCGCCAGAAGGACTGAACGGATATAGAATGTAGATGAAATTTGGCACAGAGATAGATTATAGTCTGAACTTTGGAATAACAATCGAAACTGAAACCACTGAAACCGGAAAATCAAAGAGTTTCCTCGGGAACCGAAAAAACTCAATCCACGCGGATTAAGTCGCGGGCATTAGCTAGTAATAATGTAAATGCGATAGTTGGGATGAATGAATGGATGGATGAATGGATATTTGTTACTCAATCATAGAAGACTTAACTGATATGGAGGAAATTTGGCAAAAATATGGATTCATAGTCTGGAAAAATACATGGGCTACTTTTTATCCCACAAAATTAACGAGCTACCGAAAATCGAAAAACCACAATCCACGCGGACGAACTCCAGGGCATCAGCTAGTATTGTATAAAGAATGAAAATATATCACAGAATATTTATTTGTGTACAGGTTTTCAAGTGCCTGAGTTCACCACAAGTAGTGCCGCAAAGAATTGTGGCCCAGTGTCTTTCTGAGGTAGCCATAATACACTAATTTATTTCCATTTTTTCTAAATTTGAATAATAGTTTTTTGTTCAACAAGAGAGCAAAGTTCGTTTTTGTTGCGAGTGCCTGCGTAAGCGTAACGAGCGATCCCGAGCATAGCGAGTGATTCTAAAGTTATCTTATCCTGAGTGTAGGGAGGGTTTTAAAGGCACGAGAAATAAAAAACTTTGCTATCGTGTGATACAAAAAACTTTTCACCTCAAAATACCAAATAATAATGTAATGAAAATATTGTACCTATTTTGATGAAACAAAAATACATTACTACATACTTACCTACTTTAACTGCGATATATTTCAATCTAATGGTGGTGGTCGAAACATACATGTCTATGAAAACTATATTTTCAATCTGATTTCCAGTAAGTTGTAACCCGTGCGCGGGACTGATATTTAATGGTATCGGCGTCGGCCAGTAAAAAAACGGCCTGAGTAGAGGTTAAGTAACTGAAGTGATTTTCTTTATTGAAAACAATACCATAGAACAGCTACCTAGCCTAACCTAATTACTAAAATATCATGCCCGCGTGGAATGGTATCAAGAATGTTGGCTGCATTTCCACGTTGGACAGCTAGGCTGATCCTTTGCGCATATAGGTAAATGAGCCAGATCAAGCAATTGACCGCGGTGAAATAATAATAATAGAGCTGGAAGTTTAATTCGCTATAATCCGCCACAATAGGTAAATCTATATGTGGTACAGTGTGTATCTTGATATATTCACCACACCACACAAATCGTGCAAATTATTCTCAACGCACGCTTCACTCCGACATTGGAGCATCTTCTGGAGATGTTGACTCTACATTGCACGATTGTAAAATAAAAATCGCGGTGAAATATTATCTTTTCAGTGCGAGCAACACACATGCATGCTCAGAAAATCCGGTTTGATGGACGGAGACAAGGTAGACAGGGTGAAGATGACTGAATACTTCGACAACTTCGCTAAAGGCAATCCGGACTGGCAGGCGGCTGTGGACGCCGCCAAGACTAACTGCCTCCAAGCGGACATACCGCCCCAGGGCATCTATCTCAACTGCCCAGCCTATGATGCTGTGAGGTGCAGCTCCGCGGCCTTCTTTAGAGTGAGTATTATATTATAGTATAACATAGATTAACATCTATGCTATACTATAATATAAAAAATGCGAAATTTTGTTACTCAATCACACGAGAACGGCTGAACGGATCTGATGATATCAGATTTATCCTGGAAAATTAAGGAGTTCCCGCGGGAACCAAAACAAAACTCAGTCCACGTGGACGAAATCATAGGCATCAGTTCAGCTAGTAATCAATAATTATCTTCCTCCAGTACCTAGGTCGCCTACGGAATACGTTGAGTCTTTTCAGAGATTCAGTAGCGCGTTTCTCTGCATTGCCTTTTGACTGTTTGTCGCATTTGCAACGCGCGAAGCGGCGATACGCATAAGATAAACGGCGAAGATCATCACTACAGCCCATTAACGTCCCACTGCTGGGCACAGGCCTCCACTCTCATAGGAGAGCGGGAATTAGAGCTTAGACCCACCACGCTGCTCCAATGCGGGTTGACGGGCTTTAACGACTATTATCATGTTAGTGATAATAACCGGGACCGACGGCTTAACGTGCTCTCCAAGGCATGGGGGTGAAACACCGCCAACTTCCAACTCCGGGCTGGCACTGAGAATTTCTTAATTGAAAAACCCAATACCTAACTTTTATGCCCGACCGGGAATCGAACCCAGGACCTCGTGATCCGCAGTCGACTATGCTAACCACTAGACCAACGAGGCAGTCGGTCGAAACGGCGAAGATAAACGACCGTATTGACGTTCTTTAGTTATTGCGATTGAATCGCTACTGAATCGCTGCAAAAGTTGCCATGCAGGTGCTTGGTCATCTTCTTCGTTCACACAACCGAAAGACGTCTAGTCTAGAAGATCGATGAAGGTCTTACGCATGACTCTTCACAGAACACTCGCACAGCGCGGCGGCGCCTTTAATGTAAATTTTTGATGTGTATTTAAAAGTATGTTTAGGCAAAAGAAAAGCAAGAAGTTTTAGATAGCGGTGTTACCTACACCTTTGTGTTTCGCACCTTTAATGGTGATCGGATTGGCCCTTGAGTCGCCTGATATCTCACTGGTCCTTTATTCGTTTAGGTAGACCGTACCTACTCATCAGAAACTTAGAAAGTGGTTATAGTAGGTCCCGGGCGAAGTCTATGATAGTGTAATTTGAATTAAATTTGAAAACGCTATTGGCCAGCTACTTTCCCTGTAGGTAATTGATTCACTTGACGATACAAAAGTTTATTTGAATAAAAATCACTTCTCATTCCTCAGAAGGCCCGTGCTCAACCGTTGGTGCTTCCAGTCTGTCACCACATTCTGTCCCCACGTGGGGACGGGAAACGAAACGGGAAAAGAAATTCCCGTTTGTCCCCGAATTTATTTTGACATGAATACGTCTTTAAAATTGCTTCCATAGGGTCGCAATTCAAAAAAACTATTGATAACAAAATCGGGGGATACTGTTTAATGTTGCAGCTACATATCTATCATCCCCATCCAAATTTCAATTACACCACTAGATAACTAAAGAATTAAAGAATTTAGTACACTAAGAACTGTTAACACATCGCGCGCGGCGGAGGGGGAAGTCCGCCATTTTGAAGGTCATTCTGCTACGTATCGAGATTTCCATTTAGTATAACTTTCGACTCGGTGAAGCTATGACGTTAATTCAAGTTTAAATCGTCAGCTCTCGTCAAAATGCACGCGTAAACCCGGAGGACTTCTTATGATTATGACATACATAAAAAAAAGACGTGTGGCACTCGGAGACTGCTGCGGTAAAGATATTGCATAGCATTTCTTATCAACTTACCTAACACTTTGGTTGCTATGACTACTTGTGTTGTTGACTTCAAATTATTGAAAATATAAAGACTATTTTTATGAAAAGATGATTTGGAATATAAAGGCGACATAATTTTAAAGAATTATGTTTTTAATTAATTTCGTTACGGAGTTTCTGGATTCGGTCTCTACCCTCAAGGCCCGCGATAGAAGCTATGCAGTAGCTTAAAAATAATATTTTATTTAGAAACTATTACCCGTTACGAGACGTATTCACGTACAACAAACGGCCGTGTCCATAACACAGCCACACCCCATTTTTTGGGCCGGCGTTGTTGGGTGGATGATGATGGCTAATTATTCCTAATGTATAATTTCCAGTACGCCTCGCCATCGCAATGGAAGACGTCAAAGGAGTGCGAGTACCCGCGTCAATACATCGCTACCTGCCCCATCTGCCCCAGCGAATGCTTCGGCGCTCAGATACCTGTTGGATCTTGCAATGCCTGTCTAGCCTTGCCGAGATTACCCTAGTGCGTTTATCTAGACCTAGATGATCATAATAAATGCCTATTAATATAGAGTGATTTTTTTATTATTATTTATATCTCGATTCATCACTAATTTGTTACTAGACATCGAATTATGCATTTGCATGTTTGCATATGCAGATCCATAAAATGCTATTTTTACAGCGTTATTGCATATTTTAGTACATTTTTTGGGTTCCGTACCTCAAAAGGGAAAAACGGAACCCTTAGGATCACTTCGTTGTCCGTCCGTATGTGTGTCAAGACCCTTTTTCTCAGGAACGCATGGAGGTATCAAGCTGAAATTCATATCAAATACTCAGGTCTACTGTTCCGTGGAGCTTTGAAAAAATCAAACTTCAAAGCCAACACAATCAAAAGATACAGTCGTTTATGCTGCAAATTTTCGAATTTTCTTGCACTCGCAAGTGAATCAAAACCTACAGGGTACTTCCCGTGAACTCAGAATCTTGAAATTTTGTAAGAAGCAACGCCTTATAGCACAGATAAAGCAAAAATTGTGAAAAGCATAAATTATTAGTTACATCATAAAATAAAAATATTTTTATGCAAATTTTCGACACTCGCAAGGGAATCAAAACCTACAGGGTACTTCCCGTGAACTCAAAATCTGGAAACTTGATACGAAGCTACGTCTTATAGCACAGATAAAGGAAAAATTGCAAAAAGCATAAATTTTTAGTTACATCATATAAGAAAAATATTTTTAATAATTTTAAACTTACTACCCCTTTCCGCACAATCGAAGTGGAAAAAAAATACTATAACTTTTACTTATATACCTACAGGTTTATACGGAACCCTCGGTGCAAGAGTCCGACTTGCACTTGGCCAGTTTTTTATTAATAGTTCTTATTTCAGTAGTTAAATGTAGCAGGCTTGTTGGTGCGGGAATAATTGAATCAAGCCAGTTGACATTCAAGGATCCTTCAATTAAATATAATATTGCTCGTATTTCAACACATTTCAGCAACATATTATACCCGACGCCATAGAAAAATTTGAATCCAAAAACCTTCCTCTATGCAAGTTCTTGGAAATATTGCAAAAAATTATGGAACAGATTAATGTAATGCTATATAAAAACCCCGACACACTTCCGAGTTCACTACCGTAAAAGGTCCGTGGCAAATTAAATGTAATGCTATATAAAACCACGAGTTTTGAAGAAAAAAAAAAGTTAACGCATTTATCAACTACTCTAGAAAAATGTTTGATTGCATAATGTCACAAGAATAAAACAATTGTAATAATTATTGTGAATCAAACAGGAACCTTTCATCAGAGATGTTATGTTATTGTTATGGATCTTCAAGTAGGTATTTAAGTTATGGATTGGTTCGGCTAGCTCATAATAAGAATTACTGTCACGTTACCGTAAAAAAAAAATTAAACTTTATCTTGTTTACAGTATAGTTGTCGAACGTGCAAAAAATTATAATGAATTCGATAAGAACTTCTTGATTGAGCTAAATAACAAAATGAGCATAAAGGTCGTAGCACACTTATAAGTACCACAGCGCTCTCGCACGGCAATCGCAAAGCCCCGATACCTACCGTATGCCGCACGGCTCCGCCCCTCAAATGGCACTGACCGCACGCTTAGTGCAAAGCAATGATGAGGTCTAGGTTGAAACGCGTGTGCCTCAAAGATGCCTATTCACTTTTGCCTTGTAGATATATAAGTTGTACGTGACAGGAAACACTTGCGCTGGGAGGGTGTTCCACACTTTAGCGGTGGTTGTGAAGTTCCTCAGCACACTCCCTATGGTATATCCAATAAAAACCGATAGGCAGGCGACATTGCGTTGGTGTCAATCTAATCATAATTTCGCCTGCGTAAGTGATTGATCAGTTGAAGATCAGACAGTTGCTCGCTTGAAGTTTGTGGTAAGCAAAACGTAAACGTAAACCATCACAGATTAAAGATAAGTATACCATCGAAAGGAAATCTACGCGCTCTCTGCTATTTTACGCTGTCACAAAGTTTAACTTCCAAGCTTTTAAGTCCATAATATTAGAACGCTCATTTTTCTGCTGTGCGGGAGCGGTGCGGGATAAATGTGCTACGTTTACCTCTATCTTTAGTCTTGTTGATAAACGAAATAAAATTATTGACCTCATAACCTTTGCCTCTCGATATGGTCAATTAACTACCTACTTACTTGCTTGCTCGTATATCGCTGGTAAGAGACAAAATTACGTCTTTCCTATAAATAAATGGTCTGCATATACCTAATCATCAGTTGTCTTTAGTCTTTTAACATGAGTGTTCTTCTGGTTTTTATTTCCTTGTCATTATTGGCGGTAAGTTCTTTTCCCCATTTTTTTTACCTATACTTAAAGGTTTTTGTATGCTTCTTCAAAATACAGACTAATTGAAATAAGATTTCAGCGCGCATATTTGAATATACAATTATAGATTTTTAATAGTCAATGTTCACGATATCTACTTGTAATACCTACTTACTATATGTTTGTTGTGGGCTTCTTCTCAGACCAGCGCGTTTTGAACGTAGAACTTGGAAGCTTTAGTTTTCAGTTAAAGTCACTATTTGTATTGAGATATATAGCCTAGGTATTAACGAACAAAGTCTAGTTAAACTTTCATAAACTTAGATTTTGTGGTAATATAGGTAAAAGCTGTTCTGGATGGCTATTAGTTTCACGAACAAGAAGCTTAATTTTAATCTTTAATCCACAAAAACAGACAAAATATTTTGATGAACGTCCGTATAGTAACGCCTGCTTGTATCCAACGTGTGTTAATTTATTTTCATCTAATCCTAGGTATGCCAGGCGGACGTCCCCGTTGCCTCGCCGATTAGATGTGGCGAAATGCCCAGGGCGGTAAGAATCAAATCTATACTTTTTTTTTTATCCACTACAAGTTACCCTTGACTGCGATCGGACTTGGTAGCGGGCTAACCTGTTATGGGCATGGCAGTTATATTAAACCCATACCCCTATTCGGTTTCAACACGGCATCGTACCGGAACGCTTAATCGCTTGGCGGCACTTCTTTGCCGGTAGGGTAGTAACTAGCCACGGCCGAAGCCTCCCACCAGGCCAGACCAGGGAAAATTCAGAAATTATAAATTCCCAAACTGACCCTGCCGGGGATCGAACCCGGGACCTCCGCACGTTAAGGCAACAGCGCTACACACTGCGCCACGGAGGTCGTCAAAAATACTATAAACAAAAACTAATATACTAATATTATAAACGCGGAAGTTTGGGTGGATGGTAACTCGATCACGCTACTTTTTATCCGAGAAAATTTAAAGAGTTCCCCAAAATCGAAAAACCACAATCTACGCGGACGAAGTCAACAGGGCATCAGCTAGTATTGTATAAAGAATGAAAATATATCACAGAAAATTAATTTATGTACAGGTTTTCAAGTGCCTGAGTACACCACTAATAGTGCCGCTAAGAATTGTGGCCCAGTGCGACAGGACACTTTCTGAGGTAGCCATAATACACTAATTTATCTCCATTGTTTCTAAATTTGATTAATAGTTTTTTGTTCAACAAGATAGCAAAGTTCGTTTTTGTTGCGAGTGCCTGCGTATAAGCGTAACGAGCGATCCCGAGCGTAGCGAGTGATTCTAAAGTTATCTTATCCTGAGTGTAGGGAGGGGTTTAAAGGCACGAGAAATAAAAAACTTTGCTATCGTTTGATACAAAAAACTTTTAACCTCAAAATACAAGATGTAATGAAAATATTGTGAGTACCTATTTTGATTAAACAAACATACATTACTACATACTTACCTACTTTAACTGCATTATATTTCAATCTAATGGTGGTGGTCGAAACATACATGTCTATGATAACTATTTTTATACGACTGCCTGAAAAAAGGAGTATATTGTTTTCAGGGTTCATGTATGTATGTATGTATGTATATGTGAGTTTGTATATTCCACCATAACTTCTATACGCCTGAACCGATTTTGATATTTGAGGTATCGTTAGAATCCCTAGTTTATTCCGGGTGAGATAGACTAGTACATCTTTTAAAAAAATTGATGGGGTGACTAAAGACTAAAGTTGAAAAAAAATATTCGAAAATAAGATTAACAGCTATATAATCATCATCTAAAAAAGGATGAGTAGATTCTAAAAATATATAACACTATAGTTGAATATCCAGTGATTCACAAAAAAATATAATTTAAAATGTCTAAACAGATTTTCATGTATGGGGTAACGTTAGGATCCTTGTGACACGGGCTATAAACTTTTTTAAAAATTCAATACGGTCTACGGAGCAGTCGTGTTATTTAATAATTTTAATTATATTCACTTGTAAATCTGATTTCCAGTAAGTTGTAACCCGTACGCCGGTACCGATATTTAATGGTATCGGCGTCGGCCAGAAAGAAAACGGCCTGAGTAGAGGTTAAGTAACTGAAGTGATTTTCTTTATTGAAAACAATACCATAGAACAGCTGCCTCCTGGTACCTAGATCAACCTAAT
The DNA here is from genome assembly GCA_963932025.1 of Erebia epiphron. NCBI lineage: Eukaryota > Metazoa > Arthropoda > Insecta > Lepidoptera > Nymphalidae > Erebia > Erebia epiphron. The sequence continues at coordinate 17,861,544 of OZ009960.1, forward strand.
TACTGAAATATCATGCCCGCGTGGAATGGTGTCAAGAATGTTGGCTGCATCTCCACGTTGGAAAGCCAGGCTGATCCTCTGCGCGAAAAAATGAGCCAACCCTTCTGTCACCAGAGCAATTAGGTAACCGCGGTGAAATAATGAAAGAGCTGGAAGTTTAATTCGCTATAATCCGCCACAATAGGTAAATCTATACGTGGTACAGTGTGTATCTTGATATATTCACCACACCACACAAATCGTGCAAATTATTCTCAACGCACGCTTCACTCCGACACCGGAGTATGTTGACTCTACATTGCACGATTGTAAAATAAAAATCGCGGTGAAATATTTTCTTTTCAGTGCGAGAAACTCACATGCATATTCAGAAAATCCGGTTGGATGGACGGAGACAAGGTAGACAGGGTGAAATTGACTGAGTACTTCGACAACTTCGCTATCAACAACTCGGACTGGCAGGCGGCTGTGGACGCCGCCAAGACTAACTGCCTCCAAGCGGACATACCACCCCAGGGCATCCATCTCAACTGCCCAGCCTATGATGTTGTGAGGTGTAGCTCCACGGCCTTCTTTAGAGTGAGTATAATATTAAAGTATAGCATAGATTAACAGCTATGCTATACTATAATATAAAAAATGCGAAATTTTGGAAGGAAGGATGTTTGTTACTCAATCACACGAGAACGGCTGAACGGATCTGATGATATCAGATCTGGGTGCAATTTGGCACAGAGATTGATTATAGTCTGGCATAACACATAGGCTACTTTTTATCCTGGAAAATTAAGGAGTTCCCTAGGGAACCAAAACAAAACTCAGTCCAAGTGGACGAAATCAAAGGCATCAGATCAGCTAGTAATCAATCATTATCTTCCTCAAGTAGTTCGCCTACGGACTACGTTGACCCTTTGCAGAGATTCAGTAGAGCGTTTCTCTGCATTGCCTTTTGACTGTTTGTCGCATTTGCAACGCGCGACAGAAGCGATTCAGTGGCGATACGCATAAGATATACGGCGGAGATAAACTTTCTTTTCTTAGTTTCGGTTCTTTAGTTATTGCGATTGAATCGCTACTGAATCGCTCCAAAAGTGGCCATTGCAAGTGCGTGATCATTTTCTTCGTTCACACAACCGAAAGACGTCTAGTCTAGAAGATCGATGAAGGTCTCACGCATGACTCTTCACAGAACACTCGCACAGCGCGGCGGCACCTTTAATGCAAATTTTTGATATGTATTTATGTAACTTTAGACAAAAGAAATACAGGAAGTTTTAGCTAGCGGTGTTACATATATTATCTTTGTGTTTCGTACGTTTAATGGCAAACGGATTGGCCCTTGAGCGGCCTGATCTCTCACTGGTCCTCTATTCATTTAGAAAGACCGTACCTACTCATCAGAAACTTAGAAAGTGGTTACAGCAGGTCCTGGACGAAGTCTATGAAAGTGTAATTTGAATTGAATTTGAAAACGCTATTGGCCAGCGACTTTCACTGTAGGTTATTGATTCTTCTATTCTATTTCTTCTATTTGAATAAAAAACACTTCTCATTCCTCAGAAGGCCCGCGCTCAACCGTCGGTGCTTCCCGTCTGTCACCACATTCTGTCTCCACGTGGAGACGGGGACGAAACGGGAAAAGAAATTCCCGTTTGTCCCCGAATTTATTTTGACGTGAATACATCTATAAAATTGCTTCCATAGGGACGCAATTCAAAAAAACGATTGATAACAAAATCGGGGGATACAGTTTAGTGTTACAGCTACATATCTATCATTCCCATCCAAATTTCAATTACACCACTGGATAACTAAAGAATCAAAGAATTTATTACGCTAAGTAAGGACTGTTAACACATCGCGTGCGGCGGAAGGGGAAGCCCGCCATTTTGAAGGTCATTCTGCTACGTATCGAGATTTCCATTACTTTTGACTCGGTGAAGCTATGAAGTTAATTCAAGTATAAAGTCAGCTCTCGTCAAAATCTACGCGTAAACCCGGAGGACTTCAGATTATGACATACATAAAAAATAATATTTTTTATAGAAACTATTACCCGTTACGAGAAGTATTCACGTACAACAAAGGGCCGTGTCCATGCCACAGCCACACCCCATTTTTTGGGCCGGCGTTGTTGGGTGGATGATGATGGCTAATTATTCCTAATGTATAATTTCCAGTACGCCTCGCCATCGCAATGGAAGACGTCAAAGGAGTGCGAGTACCCGCGTCAATACATCGCTACCTGCCCCATCTGCCCCAGCGAATGCTTCGGCGCCCAGATACCTGTTGGATCTTGCAATGCCTGTCAAGACTTACCGAGATCACCCTAGTGCGTTTATCTAGACCTATATGATCATAATAAATCCTTATTAATATAGAGTGATTTTTTTACTGGAACGAAGTTCCTTATCGCGCGTTACGAAAGGGGGCTAGACGGAAAAATTGAGACCAAAAGTTGTAACGACACTTTTTGCTATAGTTGTTGTACGTACGGTTGCATATATTCGACGCTTACAAGTAGATCTCCGTGGCGCATACAATACGGTGCCGGGTTTTCGTAAGACGTCGCAGCTTCGAATCCCGCAGAATCCCGCAATTTTTGTATTTTTATATTTGTTTTCAAATCATCATGTACATTATTTTAATAATAATCGGTAATTGTCAACGCATTAGCTAGTTAACCTTGTATGTGGACGGTTGGTCTCGGTTAAATGCAGGTACCGAGCACTGCCATAATATTTTGAAGTGCACTACAGACATTTTGTGTTTGATAATAGTATTTTACATACGAATTCACTAATTGTGTGTGTATAAATGTGCGGAAGGGGTAAGTGCTAGGCTGATAAGATATAGGTATTAAATTCTAAGAGACATTATAGATTAACAAACCTGATGATTAGATACGTTATAGTTTCTTTGTTTTGTTGATAGCGTCACGCTACGCCCTTCCGGCTGCGGGATAATTTACTTACTATAAAAAAGATAAACCGTCTATCTGAGGCTAGCGCTCTCTGGTGTGGCAGGGTGCCTGTTTATCAGCTATTACGAAGACCCTCCTGGCGCTCATTGCTTGTTGCATGCTGTACCTATATATTATGTAATAAATGTGTTGTTTTGTGTTCATTATCAACTTTTATTCAGTCTACGATCTAGTCATAATATTGTTAGCCGTGCGGCGTGCGCGTGTTTCTCTGTGTAAATTTTATTGCATTTCCTTCACTAATTAATCGAAAGGAACCTTGACACCTCTCAATTTTTATAATTTATGTCTCGATTCATCACATAGGCACTTGTTATTAGACATCGGATAGTGCTTATGGCAGGCTTGTTGTATTATGCTGGGATAATTGAATCAAGCTAGTTGGCATTCAAGGATCCTTCAACTATTAAACAAAATATTGCTCGTATAGCAACACATTTCAGCAACATATACCCGACGCCATAGAAAAATTAGAATCCAAAACCCTTCCTTTAAGCAAGTCCTTGGAAATATTGCAAAAAAATATTGAACAGAATAACACACTTCCGAGTTTACTATCGGAAAAGGTCCGTGACAAATTAAATGTAATGCTATATAAATACCGCTCAATCCACAAGGATCCACTAACCCCGAGTCTTGAAGAAATATAGAAAGTTAATGCATTTATCAACAACAGCTATAGAAGACACAAGAATTATAACTTAATTAAATAATAATATACATATAAATATATACCTACCCGACGATAAACGACGGACTTTCACACAAACTTTCAACCCCTATTTCCAACCCCATTGAGGGTAGAATTTTGAATAGCTGCGACAAACGTACTTCTTTATTTTTTAGCGAAAGCCAAAATACCAAGTTTCGTTGATATAACTTGAAAAATATCTTGAGAAATGAAGGCCTTTCATACCAACTTTCATCCCCCACTTCACTCCTTTCGGGGTCCAATTTTCAAAAACTGTGAAACACGTCTTTCTTCATTTTTCAGCCCGCAGCTCATATACCAAGATTCATTCTATAACTTGAAAACGACGGACTTTCATACAAACTGTCAACCCCTATTTTACCACTTTGCGGGTGGAATTTCGAAAAACCCTTTCTTAGTGGATACTTACTATCTACTTAGTCTTCACAAAGAACACACTCTCCAAATTTCATGTCTCTAGGACCAGCGGTTAAGGCTGTGCGTTGATATATAAGTCAGTCAGTCACTAAGTCAGTCAGGACTTTGAATTTTATATAATACTAGCGGACGCCCGCGACTTCGTTCGCGTGGCATAAGTTTTTTATTTCCCATAGGCATTCCTTAATTTTAAGGGATATAAAGACCCCATGAAAAAACACGTCGATCGTTTCTCTATTGCTGCGTGATTGAAGGGCTATTTAACTTCCTTTGGGATAGAATTTATAAAAACTGTGAATTATGTATTTCAAAATGTAAATCGGTAGCCCAAATACCAAGTTTCATGGCTATCACTTGAAAAACGCCAGCCTTTTACACTAACTTACAACCCCTATTTTACCCGTTTGGGGGTAGAATTTTGAAAAACTGTTACACACTTACTTCTTTATATTATATTATTCCGAAAGCCAAAATAGCAAGTTTCGCTGTTATAACTTGAAAAATATCTTGATAAATGAAGAATATTCATCCCCCATTTCATCCCTTTGGGGGTTGAATTTTCAAAAATGGTGAAACTCGTTGTCTGCATATCTTACAGAAAGCCCAAATGCTAAGTTTCATGGCTATAACTTGAGAAATGAAGGACTTTCATACAAACTTTCAACCCCTATTTCACCCCTTTGGGGGGGTGGAATTTTGAAAAACTGAATTACGTATTTCTTTATTTTTTACCGATACCTCACATACCAAGTTTCGTGGATATAACTTGAGAAATGACGGACTTTCATACAAACATTCAACCCCTATTTCACCCACTTAGGGGTGAAATTATGAAAAATGCTTTCTTAGTGAGCGCCTACGTCATAAAAGGAAGCTACTGTCAAAATTTCAAGTCTCTAACCCTAGCGGTTTAGGCTCTGCGTTGATATATATAAGTCAGTCAGTCAGTCAGGACTTTGAATTTTATATATAATATAGATATAGATGACCAATTGAAATAAATATAGAAATATTAATAATATAAATATTGTGAAGATAAACGTGAATTCAAATAATAAATATTATTTTCTATAAGTATATTTTGTGCATATTTTGTGCGCCCTTTTTTAGCGCATCGACTTATTTGGTAGTCAAATAAGTTCAAAAATATTAAACCAAAAGCCATTTAGCGCAAGTCATTCTTGTGGAACGTCTTAATATTATTACATCGCAGGCAGTTTGCTCAAGTTATTGTTTCTCAAAATACTACCCCACACATCACACGAAAAAATATTTGACTTGAACCAAACCTTACATTGAAAACTGAACTGTAGATACCGAAAATTAAAGTTCAAATTAGGTTGATGTTGTAACGATGATGACTTGGAGACTCATAACAAAAGTTCAATTGGAAATTCAACTTTGATGCTATTGTGTTTAGATTGGGAATTGGTTGGTTATGTTGATTATTTGAAGGCTCGTTCAGATCGTAGGTGAAATGCAAACAGTAGCCGGCCACCCGCGGGTTTTCTAAAATGCTGTTATCGAGTGTGAACAGTGTAAACACGATTAGTCTACCCAGGTCGACTCCATGATCGATCATACAAAACTACTTGATTCTGAAGTGTTTGTATTGTTGAGTGATGTACGGTTCTTCCACAGAATTCAGAAAGCAGAGAAAAATATCAATCTATAACAGAATAGGCTTGCTACGATTTATATTAAATCAAAAATTATTGAAATAAATACATTAAGATTGATTGTTATTATTTTCATTCATTTTAAGTACATACCTATCTACTACTTTTTAATGATAATAAACTAGCTGACGGCTTTTCCTGGGTGGAATTTCTGGAAAATATTGTCTTAGCTTAGTAAAGGTATGCTCCTGAAAAAGCTTAACCTGTTGAAGATTATGCAAATGATAAAAGAGCATGGATTTGACAGCGGTTGCTTATGTTTCTGACACATTGATGTAATTAATTTTTAAAGAGCAACCACCGAGTTTCTTACTGGTTCATCTCGGTAGGAAAATCATTCTGAACCAGTGGTAGAATCACTCGACGCTTCAAAAGCACTTTTAATAAGTTTATTTGAATAAAATAATATGAGTTTTGAGTTTTTGGGTGCCTTCCTATAGGGGGCCGTTATAGTATTTATTAATTATCACTACTATCCAGGAATAATTGTGATGACAACACAATTTTAAGTACCTAACCTAACCTAACCTAACCTACTTATTTATGAACTGATAACAAAATGTTAGCCATTTTCCATACAACAGGTTTCTCACATTTCTCTCTCACATAATCTGATCATTTTGAAAAATGGTCAGATTATGTTCGGAAGTATCTACTATTTCAAAAAAATATCTTATTTCAACAGAAAAATAAGGTTTGGTAGATAAAATTGGCATTTGAAATGTACATTTTAAAATTCACGCCAAAACGTTCGGCGGTGTCATGGCGTCGTTTGTGACGTCACTATTGTTTTTACCACTGTACTCTGTGCAGTGTGCAGTAAACAATAGTGTGATTGTCAAAGCTCGAAAACAAACAATAGTGACGTCATTCGCTTCTTGGTGTTTTACCCAATATGGTGGATTGCTGTATTTTAAAGTTTTATTTTTTCAAAATAAATAGCAATCTCACTCGAAATTGAAAAATAAATACGTTTTTTATAATCCATGAATCCTATTTCATTAGATAAATTCATAATTTCATTGATTCTTGGTTACTGTCATCATGCCTATTGTTAATAAAATATGTAAGTATGTCATTAAATCACATCACTAAATAAATTCTGACAAAGTCGTACAATAATTTCGTTGCCCCTGAGATTCAATAACGCTATTTGTTCAGCAGCTTGTCAAAACACACCACGCGCTACCGTGACGGTCGAGTGACTCGCTCAAGTGACTGGCTCGAGCGCACTAGCGCAGTGTAAACACTCCACCATAGTGTTTGACCGCCAAAATTCTGTCGATGTAATAATCAATAGGCAATATTGATTTAACGTCAGGTTGTTATCCACTTAAACAATAGGTACGTTTTTCGTTATTCGATAAAAATGATCGATAGATGATATCACTTTGAGTTATCAAAGTGATATCATCTACTGGTAAGTGAAGACCTGGCGTAGAGGTAACTTGGTAAGCGCTGTGGTCTTATAAGCAAAAGATCCCGGATTCGATCCCCAGACAGAGACTAACAGACACACTTTCGCATGTATAATAGGTATTGAGTAAAGCGGTAATAGCCTAGTGGTTAAGACACCCGACCTCATACACGGAGTCGCGGGTTCTCGCAGTTTTTTTTATTTTTATTTTATTCATTATAGGCTTACGCTTGACCACAATCACACCTGATGGGAAGTGATAATGCGGCCTAAGATGTAACGCGTTTACCTAGAAGATGCCTATTCACTCTTGATTTAAAGATACCCGGATTGTAATTGGTGGGAAACACAGTTATGTGCTTTTTAAGAAAATTCAATATCGCTTCAAATGGTGAAGGAAAACATCGTGAGCGAACCTGCACGCCTGTTTCCTCAAAGTGTTCTCGAAGGTGTGTTATGTCTACCAATCTACACTTGGTTAGCGTGGTGGACTTTGGCTAAACCATTCTTTATCCGAGAGGAGACTCGCGCTCTGTAACTTGATGATTAAGTATGGATATTCAGCAACGAAAGTTAAACGTAAATAAACATAAAATAATATTCAGAGATGTAGAATTAATTCTCAGTAAACTCGAAAAGGAAAGTAATAAATCGTTGCGAGCTTTTAAAGCATTTTATCGCCCCTTAAATTCTGTAAAGCCACTTGGTGTATCTTGTTTTGGGCGTAAGTTAAATTTTTATCGATCTTTCAACACATTGGCGGCACTTTGTTGACGATTAATGTTAAGGGGAAGAATCAGTAATCACGAGAAAACGGTTTGAAAAATCATGAATTTCTTTCTAAAGTGAACCTTCTTTAGAATCGTTGTGATTTGAAAATTCAACGAAACAAAAATGAAGCAAAAAGAGACAAACATATTCATAAATAGGATATAGCCTGCGAGAGAATGCGATAGAGTACAAGTTATATTTATCTCATTCTCTCGTAGGCTACTTTTCTAAAGTTTCACTTGTACCGTGTGAAACTTCAGAAAAGTAGCCTATGCTTACTATTAGGTGACTTCTTTAGCCTTTTGTCTATCATTGAATGTATAATGAAAAATTCTTTGCTTTAAAAGTATCTCGTTTGTAATAATCAGTGGAATCTCCTACTGACATTCATGAAAATTGAGAAGATTACTTCCTGTTTTATATTGATTTCAGTTGTTTTATTTCAAAATATCAACTTACTTAGACTATCAATTCCACAAGTAATGTACACAATATCATAATATAATAGTTGGTTTGCCCTTCAATCACGCCGCTACAGAGCAACGGTTTTGTTTGCATGCTTATAGTCGAGGACCTTAAGAGTGACATGAGCTACATTTTGTCCCGGAAAATTAAGGAATACCCGTTGAAATTTAAAAAAAAAACTTATTCCACGGAGTCATGGTTATTATAAATGAAATCAAGCATCATTTTACATTGCCCTGGTAAAAATTAGTATCAAGTATAAAATTTCACCGTGGTGAAAAAAAAAAGAAGAACACTCGGCATAACCTCCCCTTAACACGAAACATAGCGATAAGGTTGTGTCGGCATTTTTTGCTGTACCGATAAAATATTTCTGTTTCGGCGCAACGAGATCATTAATTGAATGGGACGGTATTCATTAGCATTGCTCTCTCGCTTCCACGCCGATAAACGTTCCCGTGTATTTGTGGCTTTTGATAAGCGATTCACCTTTACATGCATAATATCAAATTTATAAATGCGAAAGTGTGTCTGTCTGTCTGCTACGCTTTTCCGGTCCATTTTTTCAACTAATTGATGAACTTTGGTACAGAGGTGTTATGTTTAATCCCAGGGAAGGTCATAGGTTCCTTTTTATCTCCTAAAACCCGCGTGGATAAAGTTTTAGACATCCATAATGATCAGAATGTCTATGTCTAAAGGTACGACAAATAGACTTTAAGCAATATATTTATTGCAATAAATGCAGCAAAACGGCCATGTGGAAAAACGGTTATCTGTCGAACAGTATTGGTAAGTAGGTATACATATATAAGGTACTAGGTATGTATAGTAAAGGCTCTAATGTGTAAATCGATTTTTTTTATGTGTACGCTCATGAACTCTACCAACTGTTTGTCTGTCTGTCTGTTACCTTTTCACGGCCCATATTCGGTTTTCGGGAAATTCTACGGTTTGCTTAATATGTATTAGGTAACATCTACATAATTATTATCTAGCGATTTCTTTTTGCTTGCATAGGTATTTTCACAAAAATATTAGTACGTTTTAGTAAGGTGTACGAGATATTTCCAAATGGCAATAAAAAGTTCCTCGAATTTCGGCTTTTTGATAAGCGGTTTATTTATTTTGACATACCTTTCACAAAATTAATGGTCAAGTGCGTTTCGAAACACGCAAGAGGTAGGGTTCCCTAGTACGTTACTTGCTCCAAATATATTTCGCAAATGGTACCTTTTTTTCATAAAAATTCTTTCCAAAAAACCTACTTCCAAAGCCACTGTCAAGTACAAAATAATTTTGATTTCTACCCACTATGTTGAAGTCGGGCGAGCCTCACGCGTCAAATATGCCTATATTATTTTTTATACTCGCCCGACTTCAACATAGTGTGTATAGAAATCAAAATAATTTTATACTTTACAGTGGCTTTGGAAATCGGTTTTTTGGAAAGAATTTTTATTTTTAACTTTATAGTGTACTCTAAATCCCTACGACTTAGGAGTGCAATGAAGTCGTTGCTTGACACCTACAATATTAAATTCACCATAAAAAAATCTTCAATCGCTATTTTTAAGGAGTTCTGTACCCTACAGCATCAGGATTGAGGAGTTGGAACTCAGAGTTGTATCGTATGTACACGTGACTTGATACCTACTATATGAATTCACCATCAAAATTTCCTAACTCACTAGTTTTGAGGATTTCATGTAGTATGGGTACACCTACAGCATCAGGGTTGAGGATTTGGAGTCAGAATTTTTTATGAGACCACCTCGCGAGCTTCTTCTAACCAATGAAAAAAATTTTTTTCAAATCGGTTTAGAAACCACGGAGATATGCACACCGACATACATTAAAAAAAAAAAAAAAAGATACGCGCCGAATTGAGAACCTCCTCCTTTTTGGAAGTCGTTTAAAAAATTGTTTCTAGGATAACTTTATTTTAGTTTTAAAATACAATCAAAAGAAACATACAAGGCAAAAAAAATCGGCTATCGCTTTTCAATGTATCAAATTTGAACACGATGTTTTCGTGAAATAGTAACAACTTTTTACACTATGGACAGGACAGGATAAGACCTAGGTACGTGCGAACCGTCGGCGTGCGCACTGTCCTTGTTTCGCTACGTAAGTACCTAACCCTAAAATATTTATTTTATTTACTACGAGATAGAGCAAATAAAGGCATAAAAGTTTCCGTGAATTTCTGCTCTTTGATAAGCGATTCGCTTTTACTACTCAAAAATTTTATAGCTGTCTCAAATCAAGTCTAGATTAGTAGGCGATTTGCCGCAAAATACCAGGAAATTAGCCTTGGGTTATGATGTTTACCTACTTGATATCGGTAACATGACCACAGGATAGGAAACTGTAACTTACGGTGCCTTCACAATACATACAATAATGTATATTATTGTATGTATGTCTTTGGTGGGCAGAACTAGAATAATCTGCATAAGCAAATAACTGATAAGTACTCACAATCGATGTACTAGAAACCGCCATAAGCTAGTAACAGCGTCATAAAAGTATACGCTTGTATAACATGGATCTAAAAGAGCTACCTACTGGATTTGCCATAGCATAAATTTAAAGACTGTTAACAGCATTTGTTATTATATTTTTGTTGATTTTCAACCGACTTCAAAAAAAGGAGGAGGTTCTCAATTCGTTTTTTTTTTAATGTTTGTTACCTCAGAACTTTTGACTGGACCGATTTGAATGATTCTTTTTTTATTTTAAAGGGCATACTTCCCAAGTGGTCCCGTATCAATTTTATCGAAATCGGTCGAGCGGTTTTTAAAATATCAACAATCAAATAAGTACTTTGTATAGCGTGTGCTTGTTGTTGTAAAGTTGGCGCGGGAGTTTGAAGTCGGTTGTTTAAAAAAAAATTTTCATATTAAATTATCTTAAGTTGCATGGAAACGACCGGCTTCGCATGCAGCAGCCCGCAAGTGTAAATACTTGTTACTTAACGTATGAATTGTATATGTACCTATTGTTTATATTTTGTAACATTTTCTCTTCTTGAAAAGAGCAACTGCTGAGTTTCTTGTCGGCTCTTCTCAGTAGAATGGATTTCCGAACCGGTGGTAGAGTCTTGACTTCTCACGAGTAACACAAGTTTTCCTACGTGAAATAAATCACTTCATTTCAGTAGCCAGCTTGGGAGGACCAAGATCATCATATTATCAGCAAGCTTTGATAGCTTTGATTGATTGTCTTTGTTTCTTGTTGCCAAGCAAAGGACTCTTCTTTCTTCATCAGTAGGTTTAACTACACTAAGGCCCGTATGAATAAGCCGACATCAGCTAAGAACCGCTTCTCAAGTATCGGCCAATCTATAATGCTTAAGACCGGCAATAATCATAAATTGACCAGTAGGTACTTGGGAACCTGTTCTCAAGTCAGGCCTAAATAACAAAAATAATTTGTTATTAATTGTTCTAAAGTTACCCGCCCTTTATCTGTATTTATCCATGGTCTATTTATGTTTTTATCGTGTCCTTCCGTAGTATTTTTTTCCGTACTTCCCTAAAGTAAAAAAAAAACAATGGTGGACCGTGGAACGAAACAATTTTCTGCACAGTAGCTAACTTATTTAAAACTTATCGAACTTCTTTTGTGAGCCGGCCGGCTTGTGTTGTTATTATATTATAAAGTAAGTGTTGTGTGAATATTGCAAGATAAATTATGTACTGTGTATCTCGCGATATTCACCACACCACACAAATCTTGCAAGTTATTGTCAACGTCACTTCACTCAGACACCGGAGCACCTTCACGGGATGTCACATAGATTTATTATAACGAATTAAACTTCCAGTTATTTCACTACATTTTTCCAACGCGTTCTAACAATATCAGGATATAGCATAGGTATTATACAAACAGAACTATCAGTCAAAACGTTACCTACATACTTCCCCCAAGAAAAATACTATATTATCCATGTAGTAATAAACCCAAGCGCTCACTTACTCAGCCGTCTGCACCCACCTTTACGCCTGCGTCGTCCATCATCGTCATAGATGATTGATAATACTTTTTCAAACGTTAGCCCTTGAATATTCGCCTTAAATAATCACCCTTTCAAACGAAATTAAACCCAACAACCCTTAACATACAGTCCAATTTTAAGTAACCCTCCCTAACTGTTAACTTGAGATTTTTGCTGTTGTAAACTAAACTCTATTTAGTAGATCAGTTAAGGTTGGTTTTCGATTGTTGTGTAGATGTTAAGAGGTCGTTCATAGCACATTTTGCACACAATGCAGGGCGAAGGTTTTTTCGTTGGATATTGAACTGATGCTAATACCTCGGCGGTGATGAAGATAAATGTGCTAGTGGTCGATTTTAATTGGAAAAGGGTTTTGAATTTATAATTTTGCTAGTGAGGGAAATGCCTTTCGTATATAAACAGTTTGACTCATTCTATGCCAGATGATGCCCGCGACTTCGTCTGCGTGGATTAAGCTTTTTGACTCCCGCGGGAACTCCTTTACTTATACCGGGATAAAAAGCCTAGTCCTTCTCCGGGATACAAACTACCCCTGTTCCAAATTTCATCAAAATCGATTGAAAAGATGGGCCGTGAAATCGCAGCAGACAGACAGACACACTTTCGCATTTATAATATTAGTACGGATATTAGTTCATTCATTCAACATCCATCCATTCATCGAAACTTTCTCAATTTTAAAATTAGTATTTTATTTAATTTATTTAAAAACAAGTACCTACACATTTTCAAAATTATAACAATTTACAGTTTTTGTTACGGTGTAACAAAAACCCTGATCGGGTTTATCCGTACACCGGTATTCCTTGTGTTCGCTCATTACAATTTGTGCTACATAATTTTCATCTACTATTTACTACTCCTTACTATTTACTATTTATAAATAATGTAAGACATTATATATATATGTGTAGGAACATCACACAATAATAATTATTTAGATATTAAAATATGGTTGTGAGATGTGTAAAATATTAAATGAGGCGCCTACAAAATAATATTTAACCAGCGTAATGTTAGTTTTTTAATTCACAGGGGAACTCCTTTATCAATTACCCTACCAGGTCCTCAACTATACCCATGCAAACATTCACGTCAATCCTTTACTCTGTTGCAGCGTGATTGAAGGACAAACCAACAAACAATCACACTTTCGCATTTATAATATTACTAGCTGATACCCGCGACTTCGTCCGCGTGGATTGAGGAGTTTTAGCTCCCGCGGGAACTCTTTAATTTTCCGGGATAAAAAGTATCCTATTATTTAATCCGGACTTCTAACTTTACGTCTGCAAAATTTCAAAGCAATCGGTTCAGTAGTTACGGCGTGAAAGCGGAACAAACATACAAACAAACTCACTTTCCCATTTATAATATTAGTAAGGATGTATGATATTATGTACTTACTTATATGTGTATTGGTAGATGTACAGACAATATTACTTTCGCATTTATTAAATACCTAAGTATGGATTCATTTATCTTCAATCCAGAGAATCGTTAACCATGTCAGTAGGATGCCTGAAAACAAAGAACTCGGCTAACTTTTTGTAGCATTGCGTTAAATTGCAAATTTTTCTACTTCGCAATCGTACGCGAGCTGAATTGGGCTACATTCATTTAGGTTCTGAGTGTTTTTGAAACAAAAGTTCAAACTCAAACTCAATTTGATAAATGATTTATTTATTTCATGTAGGACATAATTACAAGTGTCTCTTATGTTACGTAATGTTTTGACTAATGGTTCGGAAAGTTATCCTGCTGAGAAGAGCCGGCAAGAAAAACAGCAGTTGCTCTTTTTTTAAAACAAGATATTACGATACATCCTAATATTGTAAATGCGAAAGTTTGGATGGATGGATGTTTGTTACTCAATCACGCCAGAACGGCTGAACGGATCTGCATGTAATTTGGTAAGTACAGAGATAGACTATAGTCTGGAATAGCACATGGGTTACTTTTTATCCCGAAAATTAAAGAGAGTAGGAACCTAAAAACCTCAATCCACGCGGACGAAGTCGCAGGCATCAGCTAAGTAGTAGGGATATAAATTAAATACAGTAGTGTAAGTCATTATACTATCCTGGGGAGCTGCACCGAAAGTCGATTGCTTCTAAGTTCTGATACAACTTTGTCATTCATCATCACCATCATCACTACAGCCTATTAACGTCCCACTGCTGGGCACAGGCCTCCACTCTCATAGGAGAGCGGGAATTAGAGCTTAGACCCACCACGCTGCTCCAATGCGGGTTGGCGGGCTTTAACGACTATTATCATGTTAGTGATAATAACCGGGACCGACGGCTTAACGTCCTCTCCGAGGCACGGGGGTGAAACACCGCCAACTTCCAACTCCGGGCTAGCACTGAGAATTTCTTAATTGAAAAACCCAATACTTAACTTTTCATGCCCGACCGGGAATCGAACCCAGGACCTCGTGATCCGCAGTCGACTATGCTAACCACTAGACCAACGAGGCAGTTACTTTGTCATTAGAATTCAGAAATCAAAAATCGTTTGTGGACAGCTAGCTTTGTAAATAATGTAAGCGATATCATTATCCTATCCTAGTTTACATTTACCCGTAACTTGTCTAGGAGTCTACGTGGGTGGTCTGCTCTCTCTTTACTAATTAAAGTGCAGCTCGAAACGCCATGAAATATGCATGCAGATGCATTTGTATTTGCATCCGACGCGAATACCAAATCTGAATCGATTGTCGGCGCGCTCTGGAGTTTATCGCAAGATTTGAAATTCATTTTCATGACTGACGTAATAACATAATTAACATAATTAAGTATAATATAGGTATATTTATGATCACTGTGCATTTTTACGCTATTTGATCAGAATTTTTATTATTTGCGTGTAGATATATAGATGGTATTTTGTCGTCAGTTCTGAATCATCATTTTTAGGGTTCCGTACCAAAATGGTAAAATGGAACCCTTATGGTGCGACTTTCTCCGTCTGTCTGTCCGTCTGTCCGTCCGTCACACTCGATTATTTCAGTAACTACCGAAGCTATCGACATGAAATTTGGAATAATTGTGTATATTAGTGGCCCAAAGACACTGGAACTAAAAAATATTAAATTAATTAAATAATAAAATCTTATTTAAAAAGGGGGGAAAATCTGAGGGTTGAAATTTAAAAGTGAGATAACTGTACTGTGTGGGGTATCATATGAAAGGGTTTACTTTGTACATTCTAAAACAGATTTTTAATTATTTTTAGTCATGATAGTTTTTGATTTATCGGGGAAAAAGTCTAAAAAAATACCGTTCCCCCCCCCTTATCTCCGGAGTTTACCAATCGAAAAATCTGAAATAATTATGGTCAATAGGAATTTATGTATATTTTACAGGAAAACTATAGCCAATGCTCTAACTAGCATAGTTTTTTTGATATTAACAGTAAACCTCTACAAACAAAGTTAGTTTTGCGGTTCATTAACAAAGGTAATTATTACCGTCAAAGATTGGGTTAAACGCAAGTTCTTCTAAGTACTCGTCGTCAAATAAACATATTGGTTTTTGCCTGATTGTTTTGCTTCAATACCTACTTCTTGAGTACGGAACCCTCGGTGCGCGAGTCCGACTCGCACTTGGCCGGGTTTTATTTTAAGTAACGATCATAATTTTTTTTATCACTACAAGTTAGCCCTTGACTGCGATCTCACCTGATGGTAAGTGACGATGCAGTCTAAGCTGGTAGCGGGCTAACCTGTTAGAGGTATGACAGTTATATTAAACCCATACCCCTAATCGGTTTCTACACGGCATCGTACCGGAACGCTTAATTAACAGCAGTTAACCACCCTACCGGCAAGGACATCCTTGCCGGTAGGGTGGTAACTAGCCACGGCCGAAGCCTCCTACCTGCAGACCAGACCAGAGAAAATTCAGAAATTATAAATGCCCAAATAGAACTTGCTGGGAATCGAACCCGGGACCTCCCACGTTAAGACAGCAGCACTCAACACTGCGTCATCATCTTTGCAAAGACAGATCGCTTAGTAGGTACGTAGCGATAATGCCGCCAAATCATATGCTTACTTTGTAATGCTTACTAGATATATATATGTTTTTGTAAAAATCTATTAGTGTGTAATAAAAGTACCTACCTATATTCATTCATCAGTCTTCGTATCCAATAAAACTTATTCAATTGATACAATCAGGATCCTAAGTGCCTGAATTGAAGAAAACCAGTAACGATACTATAATTTAAGGCATGCCAATAAATAAAGCTAATAATAATCAAAAAAGTCGATCGGCCATAACTGACAAGATTGATTGTCGGTGTTCCAAGTTTCAAACATTCCCGAAATTTGATGGAAACAATAAATAAAATCTACATGACAGACAGACCGACGCTCGTCGTAAATCTGGATGACTGTGTGAATTACGTATCAATGTGATAGTCCCAATCAGTTCTACTGTCTTACATTCGTTTGCTATTGGCCTAAAAAGTTACAGTTCTTAATAGGGAAAATTCAAGAGCGCAGATGAGCAACGTGTGAGGTGATTATAATATGTGCTCGTCCGCACCAATGAGTAACAAACATTCATTTGAGGTTTGTTTGGTTCCTGCGGGAACTCTTTAATTTTCCGAGATAAAAAGTAGCCTGTGTATTATTCCAGACCATAATTTATCCCTGTGCCAAATTCCATCCAGATCCGTTCAGCCGTTCTGGCGTGAGAGAGTAACAAAAATCCATACATACAAACTTTCGCGTTTATAATATCATCAAATCAAATCAAATGTTTCTTTATTCAAATAAACTTTTACGAGTACTTTTGAATCGTCAAGTGAATCTACCACTGGTTCGGAATGTCATTCCTACCGAGAAGAACCAGCAAGAAACTTGAAATTACATAGTAGGATTCACAGAAAACTTCGATATCGCGATACAGGCTCATAAGTTTCTCATAAGTTTTCAGTCGACTATCTAATCTTGTGATGTAGATACAATTAGCGCCATCTAGTTAACATAGTGATAACCGCTACATATCAATGGTGACTTCAATGATAGTGAATAGTTTCGTAATACTGACACAGCTAAAGATTGAGACAAAAGAAACTTAGCTAGAGATGTGCCTGAATACTTAAGTAAAACGATTCCGATTCCAGCGAATCGATTCGGCGGAAAGCGCAGACGGAATATATATCGCGCAAAACATGATGGAAATATTCGCGAATTCCGCCGACAGAGCCGTCGGCACGTCCAGAAATGTCGACTCCGACCGCATCAAACTTCACGGGTGGGTGGCGATAAAAAATCGCGTTCCTAAAACTCCTTGTCAGTTGTATAGCCCTAGAGACAGACGGCTGTAGAGTCTGCCCGGTAAATTGGAACGGAAAAGCAAGCATATAAGGATTTTTTGTGTCTCTCTCTGTCATCTTCATCAACCGATAGACATAGGTCTCCTGCAAGGACTTCCACACCGCAGTCTGCCGCGCCGCCTGGATCCAGCAGGTCCCTAGGACTCGCTCGATGTCGTCCGTCCACCGAGTAAGGGTGCCACGCCACTAATTAAGCTTCGCAAATCTTCGAGCAATGTCGAGCAATGTTTTCTTTGTATGTGGCAAGGTAATAAGATACATAAGATAATAAAAGATATAGTACCAGCTGTGATATTCAAATGGTAGTTGAGTTCAACGCGATCGAATAGATAAAAAAAAGCTCCCACCCGGTTTACTGATTATGATTTTCTTATTTCAAAAGTGACACTTAGCTTAAATACCATACGCATGACAACGTGCAGTAATAATGTCCTCCCGACCGAATTTCGGCCACGGCGGCCTATATCTCCAGAGAGATTAGCCATCTACGCGGGAGATATTATAGTGCACAAGTGTGTGCGCATACACAGGTGCACTCTCTGTTCCTTTACTCTCATAGGGACTTTACTCCCAAAGGGACGGACAACGTGCAGTAGATATACGCTAACGTCTCTTGGCCTGTAAATTGATTTCGTATGCGGACCGCGGCTGCCCGCTCCGTATTATTATTTCAATCAGAGATAATTGGACACTTGTCACTATAAAAAGGCTCGCTCTAGCAATCGTGCATCACGATCGGCGCGGTGGACTCTCAGGCAGTTCTCGTAAAGTCGTGAACACTTTATAAATATGGATTAGGAAGCGCACAGTGCTGTTCTGGTTATCAGTGATAGTCTGACAGTTTAAACACCCGACTTCTATACAGGGTCGCCGGTTTGATCCCGAGGCAAATTACAAATTTAACCTTTACAATCAGAACCTAGCAAATTTTCGGCGTTATGTGCAATTTTCTAAAAGTTTAATATCACACACACACACACACACACACACACACACACACACACACACAATTCTTCGTTTTCGTTGTGTGTGAAACTGCCAATCCTCACTTGGCTAGTATGGTGGACTATGTACAAGACTTCTAAATCTGAGAGGAGACTGGTGCTCAGTAGTGAGCCCGTAATGTGTTGAAATTATGAGGTTAGAACTTACCAGTTGATAGTTCTTTATACTAGACTCTAAGAAGCCCGACAAATTGCTCCGTGGCGGCGTGATTGAAGGACAAACCAGCAAAACAATAAAAACAACACATCGGTAATTACTTATTAGCTGTTGTGAAGTATGAATTCTTACGGATAGATTTAGTAAAATACTTATAAACGGCAAAATTTTGCCTACTGAAAGCTCTCGCCTATTGAGGTTTAATTAAAGCCATTGTTCGCTTACAGTTGTATTGTACGTCCGTGGACCGGAGTGAAGTGGAGTGGTGTGGAGTGGCCCTCAGTGTTTCTGTCGTCGGTGATCGAATTTTCTTATCGAATTCGCTTTTCTTAGCTGAAGTTAGGTGTGGAGATGACAAAGTGCCGTTTTCGATTAATTTTTTGAGGGAATTTTGACTCTTAATACAAAATATTAATTTTATTTATTATATTTTTGGGACGCATCAATTTGTCATTACTTAATTACCCATGTAACTACTCCTGCGTATTATAATAATTGTACGTATCATTATTACAGTTAATTTAATTTTTAAAATATCTTTTTACCCTTATCAGGTTAACCCGCTACCATCTTAGGATGATGCATCACTTAACCACCTGGTAAGATCTTAGTAAAGGGCTTGGGTACTTGTAATAAAAATAAAAATAAGGTAAATCTTCATTGTTAATTGTTTACGTACTCAATATAATAAAAAGGATATCGCTATTAAAAAACTAATTAGAATTAGATTTAATGAAATCATTTAAAATTCATAATTAACAATATCAATAAGTTCCTTTCAAACTACCTACCTAGGTATACAATAAAGCGGCATTAACACTTTGAAAAAAAAACCCGTCAATATTTCCTTCTTGCACTAAAACGCTTTATCTCTAACTCTGGCACCTCTAATCTTATCCCCATTGTTCACTAAACTAAACTAAAACTGCTAAATTTTAAAAAAAAACTGATTACATGTATTCATTCATAACGCCCACCCAGGAAGTCCGACTATCAAAAAAAAAACCAATAAACATTACAGGTAACGTAATTTTAAGGCGCCACAAAAAAAATGGCGCCAGCATAATTTGTCTGTTGGCTTTTCGGCAATTCGTCATATTTGGCCGGATTCGGCGTTATTGCGTTAATAGTCTACTAATGATTGGGTTAGACAAATGCTACGTGAGTTGATAAAACGGTCCATTGGAGTCCGACTTTGTAATTAGGATAACGGCGTTAGGTTTAAGGTTTCGGTTGGAAAGAAAAATATTTTCGCTCATCAACTCCAAAAAAAAGAGTAAAGTATATTTTTAAGTGATGTCTAGTTTTGTTTCAGGCTTTTAACTCAGACTAAATACGCTCAGAGAAAACCTTATCGCTGATTTGCACGAAACATTTTAATTACAAAACTTCATAAATGAACTTACTTTCAATAAATGTGATTTTAAGTTTAAAAAAAACGAATTCATACAATTTTTGTGATTTAATTGGTCTAATTTCTACACTTACTTTTTTATTTTCTTTCGTGCAACTCAGCGTTAGACAGTTAAATATTAGAATTATATACCTACCAACATAAATATTTTTGCGTTCAAATGGAACTTTTATTAGTTATGATTAGTTTCCTAATTCCATGAGGTGATTTTTTAGAAGAGATAAAAAAATAGGGAATAATCGACGTACCTAGGCCTTTATAAACTTTTGAATAGGTAGTTTAAAACTTGGGAAATTAGGAAAGGATTATACAGATTACACATTTTACATTAAATCTCTCTAACCAACAGCGAACAGGCACATTAATAAGGGCCCCGGACGAGTTCGAAATTAGTCGGGCACTTTCCGACAAAACACGCGAGTTACAACCGGTGATATATTTATAGTTATAGCTCTCTATCGCTTAGCTTCTTTTACGACTGGCACCAATCAATTAATGCCAGCATGATTGTCTGTCTGTGATTTCGGCAAATTATGTATAATTTGGTCGAACCAAAGCATAAAGCCGAACTTGGCGCCTCGTTGGTACCGGTCATTACCTTATTGAAGGGTAGAGAACTATGGCTGTACAGGGACGGAGTGAAGTCTCAACTCTTATAACAATGATCTTTTTTCTTCTAAGATCATTGTATTATAATATTTTTTTAAGAATGAAAAGGGTTCAGGGCGTAGTTCACAATATTCCTGAAGAAATATATGAAGATATATACTAAAAAACGAGAAGAAGAAAATAATTATATCTATAGGTTGTTGAATCCACAAAGACTGCAGTGCCCAACTATTGTCCTCTTTATAAAAAAGTTGCTCTAAAATCATTATTTTATAATTAGTTGTGTCTGTTACAGCTACTGTCAATATCTACAATAAGACGGGTACTTAACTTATTTTTTTTTAAATGCGTACAATTTAATTAAAAATGCAATAGCGTCTACCTGTCTCTTATAGTTTTAAACCTAAATTCACGCAGTCGCAGAAGTCGTAAGTTAGCGTCATCTAATACCTAATTAATAAGTAAAGGGAGGCCTTTGCCCAGTCGTCACGGTCAGTGCAGGCCAAATGTAATTAGATTTGTGTTTTAAATAAAAAATAGATAATAATATTATACCCGTGAAGAACACAGAATCCGTCCCTGTAATCCATGTCTGTAATAACATGAATTACACGATTAGAATCCTCAGTGTTTCATTAAAAGCTCAACATTTCCAGCCAACCATCGTCCTTTGAGTTCATTCCAACTGAATTATAGCTTACTTAAAATATAAAGAGTCGCCCACTATAATTAATTTATTACAGGGAGGTATTATGTTGGTAATTGAAGTTAAATCGGTAAAATTTGTTATTGTTGAGGTATACTTGTAGACAAGTTAAGTTAGGTAGGTAACTACCGTGTTGCTATTTTTATTTTTTATCCACTACAAGTTAGCCCTTGACCGCGATCTCACCAGATGATAAGTGATGATGCAGTTTTAGATGGTAGCGGGCTAACCTGTTAGGGGTATGGCAGATAAATTAAAATTTAAACCCATTACCCCTAGTCGGTTTCTACACGGCATCGTACCGGAACGCTAAATCGCTTGCTGGCACGTTCTGCCGGTAGGGTGGTAAGTAACTAGCCACGGCCGAAGCTTCCCGCCAGGCCAGACCAGGAAAAATTCAAAATTATTAAAAATAATTCCCTAATTGAGCCTGCCGGGGATCGAACCCGGAACCTTCTTACCTAGCCAAAAACCAATTATAAGATGAGTATCTACAAGTAGCACAATTACAGGTATCTACCTTCCTACCTAGTACAATTATTGTAAACTAGACGATCCCCGCTACTTTGTCCGCGAAAATAACGTTTTTTGGTTCCCGCGGGGGAACTCTTTAATTTTCCGATACAAAAAGTAGCCTATGTGTTAATTCAGATTATAATAATCTATCTCTGTGCCTTTCAGCCAGATCCGTGTAGATTTTGCGTGAAAGGGTAACAAATATCCATACATACAAACTTTCGCGTTTATAATATTAGCAGGTAAGGATATTAAACCTATAAACAATGAGCTATTAACCCAATTCATTCATTACGCACGGCGCGGATTGCATCTCGCAGACAGCGGCGTTTGATGCAACGAAGCCTGCAGGCGGCCATGTTGGATGGTGACGTCACGGGGCGTGGCGTCGCGCGCACCGCCCACCGCCCGCACCGAACACGTGCTCCGAAGTTATGAACGTGTTCGACACACGTTGTTTTGAAATGTTTTCAAGTTTGAACTTTTCTTATCTTACTTCTTACTATACTATCTAAACTAATATTATAAAGAGGAAAGATTTGTTTGTTTGTTTGTTTGTTTGTTTGTTTCTAATGGATAAACTCAAAAACTACTCAACCGATTTTAAAAATTCTTTCACCTATAGAAAGCTACTTTATCAGCGAGTAACATAGGCTACATTATATTTTAAAATAAATTAGAGATCCCTTCTAAAATTGCAATAATGTGAATTAAGTCGGAAAAATTCACCTAAAAACTTTTTACGTTAAACCTCTATTCGTCTATTAATTCAGACTGTCTTTTATGTCATATTTGTCAAGACACTTTTATCTCATATTTGTCAAGACAAACATAATAAATCCAAGAAAACATACCAACATTTTTTGGAAACATTTTAACCTATCTAACTGCTGTAGAAAGACTGCTAAAAGTCTAAAAGATCAAGTCTCAACTTAGTTGTTAGTTCTAAACATAGTTTCCAGGCGAGGGTGCCAGCGAAAGTACGTCGTATTGGAGAGTGGAGACTCAAGTGCCAAGCGTTCACAGCGGTTTGCTGAACAAAATTTGAGAACGTGTGGTGGAGTTGTTCGTCTCAGTGCCGACTGACCATTATTGGGTATGGACCATTAGGGTCAAGTGGGGGGGTGCACTTTCGGATGAGTATAGGTTGAGGTGCGGCGTGCGACAGGGTGGTTTGACATCGCCGGCGCTCTTCAATCTCTACATAAATCAGCTAATTGTAGAGCTCGGCAGCACCGGTGTCGGCTGCTCTATTGATGGTCGCTGCACTGTGTAAACAGTATCAGTTACGCGGACGACATGGTGTTGTTGAGTCCATCGGTGAGTGCACTCCGGAAGCTGCTGGGGATTTGTGAGAGGTATGCACGGAGGCACGGCCTGCAATATAATGTGAAGAAGAGCGAACTTCTAGTGTTTCGGGCGAGGGCACGGAAACCAAGGCAGGTACCGCCAGTGACATTGGGAGGGTTCGATCTTCGGAGAGTGTCAGAATTCAGATACCTTGGACATGTGGTAACCGAGGATCTGAAGGATGACCTGGACATGGAAAGGGAAAGGAGAGCCATTGCGGTCCGATGTAATATGTTGGCTCGCAGGTTCGCTCGGTGCACGTTAGACGTCAAAATAACACTTTTTAAAGCGTTTTGCCAGACGTTATACACGTGCGGCCTGTGGACCAACTATACGCAGAAGACGTACAATGCGCTCCGGGTGCAATACAATAACGCCTTCAGGGTGATGTTGGGGCTCCCCCGACACTGTAGTGCCTCAGCTATGTTTGCGTACGCGCACACGGACGACTTCTATGCTGTCATGCGCAAACGAGTCGCATCGCTGATGCGCAGAGTTAGGGGGAGTGGCAACGTCATCTTGAGGGTGTTAAGTGATAAGCCTGACTGCCCCATGCTGAGACACTGGATACATACGCATGTCTATGTGCCTAGTGCCCCAGCATGCATACGCAGATATTTAAATTAGTTACTTTGTATTTTCTATTGTGTGTTTTACTAACATAGCTTTTAAGTTTAATACTGTACTAACAACATATGGACTAAGAATAAGGGTCCGAAATAAACAAATTTTATTTTATTTTATTTTATTTTTTTATTTTATTTTGATCAAGTATCACCCGTGCGAAGCCGGGGCGGACCGCTAGTAATATTATAAATGCGAAAGTTTGGATGGATGTATGGATGTATGGATCAATCACGCCCCAACCCAACAGCTTAACGGATCTGGCTGAAATTTGGCACAGAGATAGATTATAGTCTGGAATAGCACATAGCTTAATCCCGGAAAATTAAAGAGTTCCCGCGGGAACCACAAAACCTCGATCCACGCGTACGAAGTCGCGGGCATCAGCTAGTAAAATACTATAAATGCGAAAGTTTGGATGGATGGATGGATGTTTGTTACTCAATCACGCCAGAACGGCTGAACGGATCTAAATAAATCCACGCGGACGAAGTCGCGGGCATCAGCTAAGTAGTACTTAGTATAATAAAAAATATTATGTCAACCTTGCAGGTTTCCTTTCCATGTTTTCCTTCACCATTAAACTGCACGTACCTACTCTTACCTAACTCATAAAATTAGATTAAACCCCGTAGCCCCCGAACAGTAGGTAAGTCGAGGTCTTTGCCACTATAGGCTATGATCGAGCCAGGTGAACTAAGGCCTAATTTTCTAATTTTTTTTTTTTGTACTATTACTAAAATGAAAAGTCAAGAGTTTTTTCTTTCTAATGCTCATTCCTTGTGAACATTGTAAATGCAAAGGTGTGTCTGTCTGTTTGTCTATCTGCCTGCTACCTACCTCTTTACGGCATACCTGTTCAGCTAACTAAGTTGATTTTTTTAATCGAAATCAAAGAAAATGAATTTGCGTTCTTTGCCGAATGTTCATAAAAACCTAGATCCACGCAAAGGACGTCGCGTGAAATATTTAGTTTTTATTGTACCCACCTAGAAAGTTTTTAAAAAAAAGTACGCGCCGAATTGAGAACCTCCCCCTTTTTTGGAAGTCGGTTAAAAAATATATGGGATCTATTCACAGATAGTGATCTGTAGATCTTTAAATCAATACCTGCCTATTGAGAAGTCAGACGAATATAATACATAATATACCTACCTACTCCTACTTATTGATATTAATTGTCCTTCCCTGTCTGTACCAAATTTCATGAAAATCGGTTGAAAAGATAAAGCCTAGTAGTATAATAATTACTTAAAAAATGAATTTTTACCATGTAGCCGACCTCCCTATCTAAATTGCTTATTAAAAATGTGAATACCACCGCTAATGGTGCAGTAATAGTCCATTTACTTGAATGACGATAGAAATTCGGCGTAACACGGCAGCGGCCGGGCCACGTCACTGTTGGGCTGTCGGCAATAATTCAACATGGCGGGCAAAAAGCCGCGGCGACATCAAAGCGGGAGCGGACGCCGCTGAAATGACTTGTTTCTCAGTTAGCTTAGTGTAAACAGCCCGCTACATCAAAGACGCCGCCAGCGGGTTAGCCAAGATTCTCGTTTTTGATTGCTGGCGAGTTTTCGCTTGCGATATTTTATCGCTAAGAATACACGAACGATGTCCTCGAAAATGACTGCAAGTTGTATAATACACACACACAATAAGTGTATTATTTATAATATGTCCTGCGTTTAAAAATAAATGTTTTATCATATAAGTTTTAATAACTGACTGATCCGCTCTGATGGAATTTCTGAGAA
Organism: Erebia epiphron; assembly: GCA_963932025.1. Taxonomy (NCBI): domain Eukaryota; kingdom Metazoa; phylum Arthropoda; class Insecta; order Lepidoptera; family Nymphalidae; genus Erebia; species Erebia epiphron. The sequence continues at coordinate 17,887,507 of OZ009960.1, forward strand.
TATGTTTTTGCTATAACAAAATGCAAAATCTCAAGTTTAGATACGCAGCAATAAAAAATTACTGTAACGAAACGAATGTTAAAGTAAGTCAACCCTTCTTATCATATTATGTTTTATTTATATTTTTAATAAATAATTCTCTTTGTTTCATTTTGTTAACATTTTTACAAATTATAGTTATGTATATATATTATTCAAATAACGCATATATACAGAATATGAAAAAGTGCTATTAATAAAGTAGGTAGCTCAAATTTTGAGTTTATAATCAATCAAATAAAATAAATATTATAAATGCGAAAGTATGGATGGATGGATGTATGGATGGATGAATGAATGGATGTATGGATGGATGTTTGTTACTCAATCACGCCCCAACGGCTGAATGGATCTGGCTGAAATTTGGCACAGAGATAGATTATAGTCTGGAATAGCACATAGGCTACTTTTTATCCCGGAAAATTAAAGAGTTCCCGCGGGAACCAATAAACCTCAAACCACGCAGACGAACTCGCGGGCATTCCGCTCTAGTTATAAATAAATAAATACGCGTATTGCATTTCCTTTCCATCGAAAATGTATATACTGAATAAAGCAAAAGTAGTCGAAAATCAAATTGTTCAACTTCCAGCGAAAGCCCAAAGCGAGTCGGTGCTTTCGAAAGCTGTAATCTTGGCGAACCCCCATTCTATTTACGTCTGGCGGCGGCGGTACCGTCGGCACAACTAACACTTTTTACGGGCCCTTTCGTTAATTTGTCAGGAATACAATATTTACGCAGTCGGACCCCAGGCTGTGGTTATTTTAATGAGTAGTCGAAAACTATCAATTATAAGGCGCCTCGGCTTCAAACGAAATGATGAAAGATGATGGATTATTTTTTCTGCTTGATGTGGCGCTTATGGATTTCTTTGCTAGTGATGTTTATCGAGTTCAAATACGACTTAACGATTAATTATTATTATCGATATACTTACTTCATTCAAATTAAAAAAAATTACATAATATTGATATAGCTTCTTCTCCTTCATGAGAGGTCCTGGATCTTACTAATTTTAATCCATAAGCCCATTATAGATTAATAAATAAGCATAATATTTTTACTGAAATTCTTGCCGGCATAATTCAAGTCGTATCAATATAATTCAAGTAGGTATCTCGTTGTCTACTATAGAGCATAATATGTAGAGCTGAAAAATTAACTTAGTAAGAATTATATCATAAAAAAAGATAATAAGTAGATAGGTAAGTATATTATTATAATATATAAGGTTCATTCAAAGTATGTTATGACGTTAACTTTAGAAGTCTTACAGCAGTGGGATATTTCGATTTTATATCTTTTCAACTTTTAAGCTCAGGCTTGACTATCATGGCTACTACCGTCATCACTACTACCATGACGAGCATTTTAAGTTTATTCACACAAAGTTCCCATTTCAACGATGAACTACACAACTATTTCGTTGATGAGAACAAAAATTTATCGTAAACTCTGGTTATAAAATATTAACATTTTACAACACTATTTTTTACCGCCGTGCTCTAGTTCGGAGTCTGGGATAGTCAAGGGGATAGTTAATTCGGCCTTGAGTGCCTTGTTCCGGTGGTTATTGTAAAAAAAAGAAACACCAAAAATAATGATTGGCACGAAATTGGTACAGATTGATGGGTGGCTGTTTTGATATTGTAAATATTTAATAACACGGTTGGAGGTTTTTATGATTTATTTTTAAAGGTACGCCGACCTTTTTTCAATATAATTTTCCATGGAAATTCAACATATGTAAAGAATGGATTCCAATACAAAAAGTTGATTTCGAAAGTGCTTTTCATATGACACTCCTCTAGTTTTTTTAAGCTATTGCATAGCTTCTATCGCGGGCCTTGAGCGTGGAGGCCGAATCCAGAAATTCCGTAACGAAAAAAAAACCTAACGCTTTGGTTGCTATGACTAGGTTCTTGTGTTGTTGACTTCAAATTGTTGAAAATATAAAGGCGAAATATTTTTATGAAAAGATGATTTTGGTTGCTATGACTAGTCCGGATGCCAAGGGGAATCAAAAAATTTTGATTCCCCTTGGACACCCGGACTATTGAAAACATAATTCTTTAAAATTATTTCGCCTTTATATTTTCAACAACTTGAAGTCAACAACACAAGTAGTCATAGCAAGTTGATAAAAAATGCTATGCAATAGCTTTACCGCGGCAGTCTCTGAGTGCCACACGTCTTTTTTAGGGTTCCGTACCCAAAGGGTAAAAACGGGACCCTATTACTAAAACTCCGCTGTCTGTCTGTCTGTCTGTCTGTCTCCAGGCTGTATCTCATAGACCGTGCTGAAATTTTCACAAATGATGTATTTCCGTTGCCGCTATAACAACAAATACTAAAAATTAAAAATATATATATATTAAGGGGGGTCCCCATACAATAAACGTGTTTTTTTCGTATTTTTTTGCTCAATATTAAAAACGGTAACAGGTAGACGGTTCAAATTTTCACAGAATATTAACTTGTATATTACCTTTCAAAATAAATAATTAAATATCAATAAAGTAAATATTAAAGGGGGGCTCCCATACAACAAACGTAATTTTTTGATATTAACAGTAAACCTCTACAAACAAAGTTAGTTTTGCGGTTCATTAACAAAGGTTATATATAATTATACCTACTTCTTGAGTACGGAACCCTCGGTGCGCGAGTCCGACTCGCACTTGGCCGGTTTTTTTAATTTATCGACTAGCGATTGGCTGCAATCAGACTTGCTGGAAGTAGTGATGTAGCCTGAGGTGGAGCTTTGCCTAGAAGATGCAAGTTGATCCAATTAATCTATCGTATATATTATTCCATTTAGAATTCAAGATAGTTTTAGCTGAAATAAACTGGTAGTCGGACTATAGATCTTTTTCTTGTGAGGTATTATTGAGGCGAAAACGAAAGCATTGATCGCACGTTGGGATTCGACGAATCACTCAAACGCTCTGAACCATGACAGCGGCTAATGGGCAATGAGATAGGCCATGTTGCACATCAAGCGAAGCTATGGGAATATAATATAATTAGGTATTCATTACCCTTATTGAGTAGTCCTTCAATTACGCTGCAATGAGGAGATTTTCTGCATGGAATGATTTGGACAGTAATAGGTACGTGTAATTCGTGCTACTTTGTGTCACGATTAGTTTTTTTTTTTTTAATTTCACTTGATCAGCGAGGTGGAGTATGGCTTAAGCCTATCTCATTCTCAGTAAAGATCCGTGCTTTGTAGTGGGCCAGTGAACGGTTGAGATGATTAAAAGTGAACGCGTATAGCTCCGATAAGTTAGAGGTGCGTGCCGGGGATCGAACCTGCGACCGTCCAAAAATGAGGCTGGGTGAATCAACCGCTAGACTATCACGGAAGCTTTCATGTGATTTAACAGTTAGAAAAGCTAAGCCTAGAAAAATAAAGTTAGACCGGTCTTAATTATATACATTAATATCCTCGCATGTCCCTGGTGGAAAGGCATCTCGGCATCGCTTAACATCGTTCGCTTGTCATCTGCTTCGCGTCAATTTGGAAGCGCAATAAAAACAACAGGGGGCTTACTAACGTCGGTTGGAGCAGTATTACTTTAATATTGTTGACGCTCTTGTTTCAAAGTACGTCATGTAAAACTTCTCTTTCTGCGTCGTATTCCTTATTGATGAGAGTCGTGACCTCTTTCTATTAAAAACCCGGCTGAGTTTGTTGTGGGCTCCTCTCAGACCAGGGCGCGTTTGGAACCCTCGTAGCTTTAGTTTTAAGATACCGTTACTGATTATCACCATTATATATTATAAAAAACTCGACGTCAATAAGTGTAGTATACCTACCTAAATTGAATAAACGTTATTTGACTTGACTTGACTTGACTTAATCACACAATGGCAGGGGTTTTCTTGGGATTATAATGCGGTGGGTTCCTTCTATATACGACTCGACTAAGTATCTACTCAACTAACTCTTACTCTTAGTAAGGATTATAATTATCAGATTTAAAACGTCATTTAAGTATAAAATATTACTCTATATTATTATTATTAAAAAAATATAACAATCAATGCACCATGTACCTACGTTGAGAATAATTTGAAAGATTTGTGTGGTGAGGTGTTTTGCCGGTGTGAATTGCTGGCTTACTGGGCGGTGAATATCGCAAGCTGCAAGTTTAAGATACACACTGTACCACATAGATTTGTCTACTGTGGCAGATTATGGCGAATTAAATTTCTACTTCGATCACTTCGATCATTAAAATATTACTGATTTAGAGTGGTGGTAGTAAGCCCACGGAGCAGATCAAAGTTGATGCAATCGGGTCGCAACCCGATCCGCCTTCAAAGTTACGGCTAATTTCTTTTTCGGTGAGCGACGTATCACGTCAAACCCTTTTAAGAGATCTGTTTGAGATGAGATCCCGCCACCCGCGGCGCAGGGTTGCTATCGCGTGCTCATAAATATAATAATGATGATTGCATTTTATAAGTCGGTAAATAAATTAGGATTGACACACGATTTGAAATATGTACTAAGAAATTAAATAAAAAACCATTGATTCGGCCAGAGTTAAAATAATAATCAAATCAAATCAGCGCCCAGAAAGATTTTCAAAGTACCTACTGACAAAAAATATTTTCAGCACTTTGAATACCCCATCTTAAACACTTACAGTATACATCTAATATTATGTCCTACGTAACCTAGCTGAGGGCGCTGCCTTAGCTTGTAGGTACTGTCGATAATTTTGACTACAACGCTTTCAGGCACGACACCGTGCCTAAAAATCAGCGTCTTCAATCTCCAGCACTTTAAAAAAAATTTAATACAAGTTAGCTCTTGACTGCGATAAGTAATGATGCAGTATTAGATGGTAGCAAGCTAATATGTTAGGGTCATGGCAGTTAATATTAAACCCATACCCATAATCGGTGTCTACGCGGCATCGTACCAGCACATCGTATCGTAATTGGCGGTACGTCTTTGCCAGTAGGGTGGTAACTAGCTACGACCGAAGCTACCAGGCAAACAAATTCAAATGAAACCTAAAATAAATTGTTCTAAATAAAATATTTAAACTTGGCACAGCCCTGGCGGGTGTCGATGGCGGCGCGAAGGCGGCTAATTGCAAAGCGACCGCCGACAACGACGCGACCGACGCCGCCACTGGGAATTTAATCACCTGCTTTTAACAGTCATCGTAGAAAAAACCCTCTCAAACTCGGGCGTCTGGTAGGTACTTTGTAATTATCGAGTGCAACCAATATTTTCTCCTCATCTTTAATCGTTGATATCCCTTGGCCTATAATATGTATAGTTTGTTGTGGACTTTATACTTCTTCAACCTTAAGATGCGTTGAAATTTTTTATACTTAATACATATCTATTGCTTAGGTATTAATAAAAATTCGCTTGTTAATAAAAGTGGATCTCTCTAAGGAGTACCTAAATAAAATGCTTCGTGCAATTTTTCAGAATGTAATAGGTAAAGCAGGTAGTTAGGTATGTGGTTTTAAAACTAAAACAAATATAGGATTGCATATTTTTTTTTAAGTCTTGAATAGCGCTTTGATGAACCTCTCGTACCTATTATAATAAATAGAATAGAATTTTAGTAATAAGTTAAGTACTTTTAATATATTTTATAATTTTTTTTATCTATAAAAGCCTTTAATTATCATATGTAATAAATCACACCAATTGGATATTGATATACACAAAATAGGTAAATAATAACTATTACATTAAATTAAGATAAAATGTTAAAACAAATTAATCTAGTAGACCACTGTCAGAGGGAATTGTTCCCAAAATGCTAGCCCCATTGCCTCGTTTAAAATTTATAAATTACTTCCCTATATGCTTTCAATTACTTACCTTTCATTAATTTTCAACCGACTTCAAAAAAAGGAGGAGGTTCTCAATTCGACTGTATTTTTTTTTTATGTTTGTTACCTCAGAACTTTTGACTGGGTGGACCGATTTGGATGATTCTTTTTTTATTTGAAAGGGCATACTTCCCATGTGGTCCCATATAAATTTAATCGATATCGGTTGTAGTAGTATAGCGTGTGCTTGTTGTTGTAAAGTTGGCGCGGGAGTTTGAAGTCGGTTGTTTAAAAAGAATTTTTTATATTAAATTATGTCCAAACTGTTTGTGGTGAAAAGATGTACCCAATGCAGTATAATTTTATTCGTTTCGATGAAACTCTTTACAGTAAAAACAGTTCAAAGTATTTCACACGATCACTCAAACTGCAGCCTTTAACAAAATGTTAAAACAAAGTGATTTTCTCAATTTATGAGGTACAATCATAAATTCATTCCCAATTACGGGTAATTTTAGTGCATTTTCCCAAAAACGCACACCGAATTTTAAATGCGCTTCACAATTTCCTTGAAACAGTGAGTGGTGTATGTGAAAAATTCAGAAATTGTTTGTTTTCTAAAAGAACCGAGAGCAACTATTTTATGAAAAATACCTACTTTTAAATTTGAACTTTAACCGTTAAGAAATAAATGCTAATATCAGTGACAATGTAATGTGTAAACCATGTATGGTGAAAAATTCTTGTAATTACAACAAACAATTAATTCACAACCGAATTCGTTTACTCGCGAGCTCGTCATATCTGCCATTCTCCTTAAAGTAGAAAAAAAACATAAAAAGAAAACACAAAATATTTTAAGCAAAAATAGGAATAACACACGAGATAATAAGTATTAATTTGGCTTGCATTATTTTGCATTTGCAGGGTTGTAAAATGTAACATCGTCAACAAGATTTATGTCATATATGAAGGCAATTATTTACAGAATTATGATCTTTATTAAGCATGTATTTAGTTACAGAATTCTATGTAAAATAACCGTGAGATTTGAGAGTCAGTGTTTCCTGCACATAGTGGAGAGGCATCAGAAGAAATTAATTACAAGGTATTCCGTGCCATTACCTCGTCTTTCGCGTTGGCCACCATTATATTCAGACGGGTACTTGTTTTTCATCGCATTTATAATTTTTATGGGTTCCAGTTCGTGCATATTTATATAATTATATTCGCTAATTATTACGTTATGAATTCAGTTATCCAAAGATGAGAGATAGAAAACATCAGAATGTTTGCCAGTCATTTAGTCGCGTCTGAAGTGGGACGCAAGACGCATCGCAAGTTGCAATAGCATATTTACGCGCGTAATTTCCCGCGATGTAACCTACCTCTATTAGTTTTATATATAGGTATACATTGTGTATCCTACGTGTAAAAGGGATGTTATGGAACTCCGTAATCGTAACCGAAACTAACGGATATCGGAAATAAAAATCTATCCGTACCTAACCGTAACCGGATCCGATACAAAAGATTCGAAAATTTCGGATAGAGACGGAGGTTAATAAGACATGTTATGACGGATTTTTGTTTTTAGTAAAAACAAAAATATATTACATAATTACTTACCTATATGACTGATTATAAATTATAATCAGTCATATTGTTATATTTTACCTAACCTAGACTAGATAAAACCTATAAATAAAACCAAATTATTGCATGCTATTTGTGTTTATTTTTACTTCAATCTAATATCCGTAACCGAAACTATTCGATACTAACGGATAATCGGAAATAACGGATAACATCCCTAGTCTACACCCTTACGCAATGTAGGTAAAGTCCACGTGCGCTCGCGAATTGCAAGAACTAAAGCCGGGGCTGCAACTGCAAGAAAGCCGCTTTGTTTGTTCACAGTCATAATAATTAAAATGGCAGCCGGAGACGTGGTATAATAATTTAAAACAATTAAGTTAATTGGAGTCCATTATTTAACTTAACACTTGACATAAAACTTTAATTAGTAAAACGAACAAGAATTAATGCTGATTGCATTTTTTGTTATAATAAATATATAGGTAATGATAATAATAATGGGATGTTGACTTTTATTTGTAGTTCAACATTTTTTGTTGCATTTAACGTCAGCTTTACTTGAGTTGTCAAGCGGCACATGACCGTGTTCTGTGGAGATCTATGCAGGTGATAGCAGTCCAGCTGTGGACCAGTGGCGATTCCTGGTGGTCAACCTTGGGTTGGCGCTAGCTGATGGATAGGTATTTTCTTAATAAAATAGGTACATTTACCTAAATAATCCATACTAATGTTGTAAATGCTAAAGTGTGTATGTCTGTCCGCCTGTCTGCTATGCTTTCGATTTTGATCAAATTTTGTACAGGGATAGTTTGTGACCCCGGGGAAGGACATAGGCTAGGTAGGTACTTTTTATCCCGGAAAAATAAGGAGTTCCCGCGGGAATTGAAAAAACTCAATCCACGCAGACGAAGTCGTGGGCAAAGTCTAGTAAAATATATCACTGATTAGGGGTAGGATAAGTTCGATATACCTAACTGCCATATCGCTAACAAGTTTACCCGCTATCATCTTAGACGTTAGACCATACCATCTTAAAAACATCAGTATACCTATTACCTACCTACATTGTTAGTGAGAAATGGTTTGTTAATGGTTTTTTTGAGTACCTACCTACTCAGCAAAGCATTTAAATTTGTTACATCTGTAGAATTCCAGGGAAAATTAGCTCGTGAAAATAGCAAACAAGGCCAACAAAATAATTTTGCTTTATTTTCACAGCCTGATAACCACGGATATAAAGTATACCTAGGTACCTACTGATTTTCATTAAAATGTTGAGTATGTATATTCCCTCTTTCTGTCTGTGACCTGTGTGCACTGACTTTAAATTAATTGATGATTTTGGACAAGGACGTCCATTCTCTATACTTAATTAAAAGTTTTTCGGAGAAAGATCGTTCCGAAAAAGGTTTCTCCTAGGAGATCTTATAATATAGATTTTGCACTCATGTTGCTTTATTAAATCTTCAATTATTAATTAATACAAAGTTAACACTGAAAATTATTAATTACTTATTTACAAAACTTTTAAACACTTATTATTTATTAAAACACTTATAATATTATAAAACTAAAAAAACACAACAATTCGAAAATAATACAACGAACACGCTCGAATGCGTCATTCGTAGCGCACGTCTTCACTGCTTAGTTCGCCGTATGTTAGGGGGAGCGGGACGCGGGGCGGCGGTGGTACACCGCGGTCACCGCTTGCCGCTCAAGGTCAAGCGGCCAGCGGCGATCAGCATGTGACGTCGCGTACCTACGGCGTAACTCACGCGCGTGAGGCTTTCGTGAGCGCGCGTGAATTTAAATTATCGCCTAACGCAAAGAGCAAACATTTTGTTGATAAACTTGTGTTTTGTGAATGATATGTCATAATCATAATACACAAATATTAGAATGCTTAAATAGATCTACCTACTAATTTGTTAATAATTATTGGCATTGCGGCGCATACTGCGCAATCTTAGAGGAATCGCCACTGCTGTGGACGTCTATGAGTTGAGACGACAACGATTCGTTTTCATAATAATATACCTACTTATGTATTGAACTGGTAAATGTATTCATTATTTGTTAGGAGTTTAGAAGATTGTAAATTCCACTAACGTTAAGATTATTCTCAAGGTAAAAAATTGCCACTTCTTGGGCTCATTATTTCGTAAAGGTTTTCCATTAAACGAAAATAAAATAAATAATTGTATAGTCACGTATACCTAATACTTATATGACAGCCGTTTATAGAATCTATAATTAGGTAATGTTTTAAACAAAGAGAAAATTACAAAAAAAGTAAAACCTGACATTTAATTAGTCAAGCGACTGACTGACTTTTAAAAATTATGAATATTAATGAAATACTTGGGCCTTTAATAAATGGGTGTCACTAATGATTAATTAATTTGTTCAAAAGGAAAGCCTGAACCTGACGCGGTGTGTTTATTTCAACCCTTACTGAGGCATACGTAATTATTATTACATAAGGCAATGTTAACGTTCCAAAGTGTTGGAGACTACGCCTCCCAACAGGTTTACCACGCGCGGGGCGCGGGCAGCGGGCGCGGGACATCGCGCACTCCGGCACTTGCAAAGCATCGATACGCGGCAACTGTGCACATCTACTTATTATAATATTATACAGTCCGCATCACATCCATACTAATATTATAAATGCAAAAGTGTATCTGTCTGTCTGTCTGTCTGCTACGCTTTCACGGCCCATCTGTTTAACCGATTTTGATGAAATTTGGTACAGGGATAGGTTGTATCCCGGGGAAGGACATAGGCTACTTTTTATCCCGGAAAATTCAAAGGTTCCCGTGGGAATCAAAAAATTTATCTGTTCAACCGATTTTAATGAAATTCGATACAGGGGTAGGTTGTATCCCGGGGAAGGGCATAGGCTACTTTTTATCCCGGAAAATTTAAGAGTTCCCGCGGAAATTGAAAAAATTTGGTCCACGCGGACGAAGTCGCGGGAATCATATAGTATTGTTGATCATTAAAGGAAAGTTTAATCTAATCTTCAAGACTTTCTGTCGTCCTTCAGCATACTATCCTTAACACATAGTCCACCTAGCTAGGCTAGCGTAGCGTAGTGCGGATTGGAAGACTTGAGACATCTTTGAGAACATTGTGGCACTCTCGAGCATGCAGATTTCCTCACGATGTTTTTTTATTAACTAATTAGGTATCAGCTAAGCAAGGAAAATATTGATGTTATGAAATTGTAAGTCGATTCAATTAACATAATTTATCAGTAATAATTATCATATTATAGTAGGTAAGCATAAATAATAATTGCCTTGAGTCAGAAAATTTATTATCAAACATAAATGCTGTTAAGTCTTAATCTCCGATTACAATGTAAATAGAAGCCTATACATCATAACCGGGTTTCCGTCGTGAACGAGTGCGGTAAATCATTATTATTGCACTTTACGCAATATCTAATGAGGGTAGGTGATAAGATGTTATTTCCGCCTCATGCCAGTTTCATTTGGCATTAACTCACTACGCCAGTTCTAATATAAATTTATTTATTTATTTATTTAAATCTTTATTGCACACAACAGAACGGAAATAAAAAAGACATTAAAACTACGAACTAGGACTAAACAGTATGCAAAGGCGGTCTTATCGCCTAAGGCGATCTCTTCCAGACAACCTTTGGAGACAGGAGAAGAGAATACAAACGGGATGGTGCGCAGACTACAAGTATAATATATTATACATATTAACTACAACCAATACTACCTACATATAAACGTTCTTAAATAAATATTATACTATAAATTATAATATATAAATATAATATAAATATGATATATAGATATATATAAATATAAAAATATGACATAAAAAATAACATAGAATGACTAACTCTATGAATAACTACTGAAATAGGTAAAAATTCTTCAAACGACTTTTAAAAATTTTAAGTGATTTGGAATGTCGGATTTCTGCCGGAAGAGAGTTCCAGAGTTTGGCGCAACTTACTGTAAACGAATTGCTATAAAACTCTGTTCGACTGAGGGGTATTTCAAGCTTATTATCCACACTGGAGCGCAGTGAGAACGCACTATTCGCTCCAAGAAAGTGAAAACGTTCTTTTAAGTAGACTGGAGTTTGCGCATGATACAATATACCGTAAAGTAGCGAAAGAAGGTGTAGGTTTCTCCGCTGGCTGACTGACAGCCATTTAAGTTGATTTCGGTACGGAGACACGTGATCATACTTTCTTAAATTGAAGATGAAGCGAATGTACATATTCTGCAGCCTCTCAAGTTTGTTTAAAAGCTCCTGAGTCAGATCTGGATAACAAACATCTCCATAATCCAATAAAGGCAGTAGCAAGGAATTTGCTAGGGCAATTTTAGTTTTAATGGGCAGTAGGTACTTCCACCGCCTAAGATAGCCAATCGTAGCAAAACTCTTGCGACTCACCTCTGCCACTTGCGACTTCCAAGAGAGCGAACTGTCTAACACCAGACCCAGGTCCTTAACAGTGTCATTAAGTGGCAGTAGCACGCCATCGAAACTAATAGGAGGTAAATTATTTAACCTAGATAACAATTTAGGGCTACCCAAAATAATGGCTTGAGATTTAATGGGGTTAACTGAGAGGCCATACGATTTACACCATTCACAGATTCGTGCCAAGTCAGAGTTTAAAGTGGCAATAGCAGCAGCGATATTATCCACAGAGGCTGAAATATATATTTGTAGATCGTCGGCATAGAAATGATAGGAGGAAAAAATTACAGAAGTGATGGAGTTAATGAAAATGGAGAAAAGGAGGGGCGAAAGGACACCACCCTGTGGAACACCGGCAGAGAGAAAGGAGAGAGCAGAGCATTTATTATCAAAGCGAACGCATTGCTGCCTACCACACAGGTATGTGCGAATCCAGTCGACGACACCTAGAGAAACATTGTAAGATTTAAGAATAGCAAGAAGTAAATCAAAATCAACGGTGTTAAACGCATTGCTAAAGTCAAGGAGCACAAGCACTGTAACCAATTTATTATCCAAGCCTAACCGGACATCATCACAGACCTTAATAAGTGCAGTGGCTGTACTGTGACCCAGTCTAAAACCAGATTGAAATGGAGACAATACATTATGCTTGTAAAGGAATAGACTGAATTGCTTATTAACAATGCGCTCCAGAACTTTAGAAAGAAACGGAAGAATGGAGATAGGTCGAAAGTGAGAAGGAAAGTGATAAATCTATGTGATGACGACATAAATTTGCGGAGGATTGTGCAAAACCTTTTGCACAATCTTTTGTACTATATCTATAAAGTACTGGCGCATTTGGTACACACAACCATCCATGACATCTAATACATGTGTTACTAGCTGATGCCCGCGACTTTTACTAGCTGATAGGATTATTTAAACGATTGCCACAAAATCAATTGCTTTTAAACGGTGAAGGAAATCATCGTGAAGAAACCTGCACTTCCCGGAGTTCTTTATAATGTTTTCAAAGGTGTATGAAGACTGCCAAGAGACGTATTTTTGGCCATAGCTCCGAGAATTTTGGGATGATCGAGATGGGAATAGTACCAAATGTTGAAGAATTTATCGAGACACTTGTTAGCGTTTGAATTTTGAAAATCAGCTGGTAACTGTTTTGGAATTTTGAAAAATGTAAAAAAGTCGGTTTTTTGGGAGTGTTTGTTTACTAAATTGTAAATATTTCGGAAAAAACCGTCGTAGGGTATTCGTTTAGCTACAAAATGGCGAAAAGAATTTGAAAATCGGTAATTGTGACCTGTCAGGTGGTCCCTTTAGATTTGGAATTGTAGAAAAACGGGTATTTCCGTATATAAACAGTGATGTAGCTTCCTGCTTCTATGATTATTGACCGATCGTCATGGTAATGGTAGAGAAGTGCATTCGAGTTGGAATTTTGAAAATCGGTTAGGAATTTTTTTTTAAATCTTGAAGAAGAGATTTTTATTTCAGATTTCTTTGTTCTTAAATTTTTGTATTCATTCAATGCTCCGATTCTTGCAAGGACTGCGATAGCTGTGAATTTTTATTTACTTGTGACAAACATAAGCTCTGCAAACTATTCCAATTAATCATAATTATTGCACTTTGGAGCATAGTTAATAAGACAACGTTATTTCCTCCACAGACCACTTGGCATTAACTCACCACGTCAGCTCAAACGAACATAAATCTATGAGTCGACGACATAAATCTGCGCAGAATTGTGCAAAAACTTTTACCCAGAGCACTAGTCTGAGTTTTAATATTACAATTTCGATTCGAGTGTTCGAATACATTGATGTCAAAGTAAAATTGACCTTAACAACATTTAATTAGAGCTCAATTTCGTAACCATTTTTATTTAGAGCTCAATTCCGTGTATGCGCTCAGAGCCAGAGCTCCAAACGTATAATTTCGAAATTAGAATCGATTGCACTGACTTTGTGACTTCAAATTAAGGGCTTATGGCAGGGCGATTGTCTAAAAATGACAGCTACAATGTTACAATCATAATCGCCTCTGATTGGTTAACATTCTTCCACTATTGGCCAAAATCCATTTACGTAGCCAAAACACCATAAATTCAGCCAATCAAATTGAGACTGTAACAATGATCGATGCAGGTTTTACACTATCGCCCTGCGGGGTAATTTTACTTTGACGTCTATGTGTTCGAACGCTCGAATACGATCAATCGATATTACTATGTCAAAACTCAGACTAAGGGCACAATACACAAGGTTTTGAGACACACGGCCGCTAAATTTGACTCACAAATCTGTTGGTTTATCGGCCATTAGTTGGCGAAAGTTTCAATTCGGCAATAAAAATAAATTCGACAGCGTTTCGGTTTTATTCTCACGAATAATAAAATATGTAAAGGAAATGTTACTCGAGTGGATATAATAATGTTTTGTTTCCCGTCGTTTATTCTAATGGGTTGTTGAATATTTTTGTCGAAAGCAATTCCCAGTATAGCTTCATCAGAAGTTCTTTCGTTTTATACATATCAGTCCAGCTGCAGTTGGTAATTTAATTAGTGTATATAAATATTTATTCTAGATCCTGTGAGTTTCAAGAATGAATAAAATATGTCGATGTCTTCATTATTATTCAATATAAGGAAATTTTTTCACGCCTGGACAAATATTGAGATAATACTTATTACAGACAGACAGAGATTGAGATATACATTCCAGACTGTTTGTATCAGAAACGTTAAGCATACGTGTTTTTTATATTTCTAGGCTAGCGCTTGGCTGCAATCAGACCTGCTTGCAAGTGTTGATGCAGCCCAAGTAGCGCGCTTGCCAAGAAGTTGCATTGGTTTATAACGCTTACGGCTTCCTGATATATTCAGTGGCAGAAATACTGTAAAAGGAACAAGGCCATGAAGTTTTTTGAATCATTCTCCAAAGACATTTTACACGCACGCCTAGTATCTTATATAATTTGATTGACAAGTAATGTACTCTCACATACGGTTGTATACAGTATTCTATTTCTCCTGGAAGATTTATATGAACAACCATGATATGAAGTTTAAGAAATTAAAAGTTAGCCTCATCTTACCCGAATGGTAAGCGTGCTAACTAACAAGAGGTATAGCAGACAAAAAAAGTGGCGGAGAGAAAGTTCGCACTCACATTTAGATGGAGTTGCACAGACTACTGCGATAGGACGAAACGTATAAACGATGTACTACCCGGGTTTATCGCGCAGACGTTTTTAAACCCGTCCTGTAGTATACATACAGGTTTGAGTACATACTCGTTATTTGGTGAAACACATAGATAACTAAAGGCTAAGGCAAATAATCCATAGAAAAGTTAACATTGCAAGTGAATCAGTTCACCTCTCTTACCAGCTCTATGTCGCAATTAAAAGGAAAATCACCAACCCACGTAAGCCAACTGCGTTGACACTAAGGCCGTGCACACACCGGCGTCGATCGCCGATTTATCGCGAACACGATAAAATTATAATCGTTATTTATCGCCGCCGAGACCGTGCGCATGCATAATTCATGCGCTTGTTGCGCTGACATTGAATACCAAAGATACATAGCTGCTTAGAAATGTAACTCATACGTCATAAAATCCACGTTTTGCTGTCACAAAAAAAACATAAATGCGTTGGATTTATAAATAAACGAAAATATTTTTTTCACACCACTCGCTCAACAACGCCTTATTACATGGCCTGTTATCTAAGGTTAAAGTAAGACATTAAATCCCTAGGGTTATAATGTTGTACTGAAATCCATTATTCCCTAGGGTTATAATGTGATTTGAATTTATAATCATCGCGCATCTGAAGCAAGATCTGAAGGAAATTCTATTCATTCCAAAGAGGTTTTATTCATAATTCTTATTGCTATATCCATAAAGTCTAACTTCGGTAAACAGAATGTGTTCTCAGCAGGCGCGGCCAACTCGATTTTCGAAAACCGAAGCCGTGGCCCACTAGATTCGCACTGACGACATTTGTTTGTCAAATCGAGTAGGCCACGCTAGCTGAAAGAAGTGGTTGTATCGCGAGGTGTGAAAAGTAGAGCATTCACCGTAGGGGTAATGCTGTATTAATCTTGGGCGCCCCTAATTCCCGCGCTAATCTCAGGATTCTAGATGCAATACCCTCGCTACGCTCGGGAGTTACTCTAAAATCCCTCGTTCCGCTTGGGATTTATCCCGGCGCCCGTGACATAATACATCGCATTACCCCCGTGGTGAATAATCTACTATTATAGTACCTATTTTTTTTAATTTCCAAAAATTAATAATTATTAAATACCTACCAAAGATACATACATAGCTGCGTAGAAATGTAACTCATAAGTCATAAAATCCTCGTTCCGTTGTCACAAAAAACATAAATGTATGCGTTCGACTTGTAAATAAATGAAAATATTTTTTATTTATAGTACTCATTTATAATTTCCAAAAATAAATAATCATTCAATACCAAAGATTCATAGCTGCTTAGAAATGTAAATCTTAAGTCATAAAATCCACGTTCTGTTGTACACAAAAAACATGAATGTTTGCGTTCGACTTATAAATAAATGAAAAGATAAATCTTGCATTTTTATAGTACCTACCTACTCATTTATAATTTCCAAAACTAAATAATCATTAAATATCAAGGATACGAAGCTGATAAGAAATGTACCTCACATGTCATAAAATCCACGTTCTGCTGTTAAAAAAACATAACTATGTGCGTTCGGCTTAAACATAAATGAAAAGATATATTATCATGCATTTTTATGCAGTACTTAGTACCTTCACTACAACCGGCTGGGCACAGGCCTTCACTGTCATAGGAGAGAGGGAATTAGAGCTTAAACCCACCACGCTGCTCCAATGCGGGTTGGCGGGCTTTAACGACTATTGCATTGAGTTAGTATATCAATGGTCTGTTACGAAGTCAGGATGCGATTTACAATGTATTGCTAATGTTGCCATGTCTAGTCGCGCGAATTTCGCACGGCACTCGGAGTGATGTGATGCAATACATCACTATTTGCGGCTTGGGAATCCATACTTACTCACAACTAAAAAATAAACTGTAAATATCCATACTAATATTATAAATGCGAAAGTGTGTCTGTCTGTCTGTCCTACGCTATGCTACGCTTTCCCGGCCCATCTTTTCGACCGAGTTTGATGAAATTTGGAACAGGGATGGTTTGTATCCCGGGGAAAGACATAGGCTAATTCCCGAAAAATTCAGGAGTTCCCTCGAGAATAAAAATATACTTAATCCACGCGTACGAAGACGCGGGCATCATCTTATCCTTCATAATTTTTTTATTCCACTACAAGTTAGCCCTTGACTGCGACCTCAGCTGCTGGTGGTAAGTTATAATGCAGCCTAAAATGGTGGCGGGCTAACCTATTTGGGGTATGGCATTCATATTATAAAACCCATATCCCTTATCGGTTTCTACACTGCAGCGTACTGGAATGTTAAATCGCTAACGTAGGGTGGTAACTAGCCACGGCTGAAGCCGCTAGACCAGACCAGAGAAAATTCAGATATTATAAACTCTTGACTCTGCCGGGGATCAAACCCTGGACCTCCTGCTTATAAATACCATAGCACGGTTTATTACGCCAGGTAGCAACAAACCATAATGTTGTTCTTGAGACAGCGTCCTGCCAAAATTCTTCAGTCCTGTTACATACTTAACAATAAAAAGTATCCTATTTTCTTCTAAGTATACAATTTTTTTCCAAAATCAATTGAACAGATGGACCGTGAAAGCGTAGCAGACAGACACACTTTCGCATTATTAATAATATTATCCTGGAAGTATGTATACGTACACAAAGGTTAACTAGTTAAAGCACTTAGTGACAAATTAAGACTGTAGAGGTATACCTTAAAACAAGCTAAATAGCATGTTTCACTTTAGCACCTACAATTATTTGTACACGGCAAACAGACAGACGTTTCCTCAATAACCTTTTATGGTGTCTATCTACAGGGGCTTACCAATTCGAATTCACACGTTATTATATTTATTATTTAATAGATGGTGCCCGCACAGATAAAAAGGATTTCTTGATATAAGACATATTTAATTAAATCAAAACAATTTTCTTCAATCCAAGAAAACCATTTCCTCCCTATAGACGTGAGACAATATTTTTTTACCAGAAGTAAAATATGATCTTAAGTATATTTTCTCAAAGTAAGATATTCGTTCTCAAACCAAGAAAAAACAAATTGCCTTAAGCATTCACACTATATTAATCCAAGAATATCTGTCATCTTGACTAAACAGATAATATTAGTTCAAGGAAAGCATTCTCTTATATTTAGAAATATTTTCTTCGTGTAAGACGAATATTTCACGAATTAAGATTTAAAAATCTTGTTTTAATATTTCGTAATTTTAGAACAACTAATTATTTTGTTACTCCAAAAAAATGTCGTATTCAATTAAAATTGTAATTACTTTGGAAGAAGATGTTTTTTCTCAAGGTAAGCTTTTGATTTTATTAGATTCTATATAATAAAATCTTAATCTTAAACAATGCTGTTTTATTTCAAGAATATATTGATCTACAGTTTAGCGATGTATTCATTTGAATTGAGATTACGGTATCTCACCTTGATAAGACTTATTGTCTTCTATTAAGAGTGTGCTATCTTGGTCAAAGAATGGTTAAGTATTGTGTTAAAATGGTTTATTTCTTGAAGTAGTTCCTCTGCATTTACCCTCGAAATTCAAATTTTCTTCCGTTTTTTTGCAAATCATGGCTCGTCTTCCATTGTACAGTGATCGGAATGAGATTGGCACAAATCGTCAAAAATATGGTGACTATTTGCGCTAATCTCATTCTTATACAATGGAAGATCGAGCTACAATTTGCAAAAACGGAAGAAAATTTGAATTTCGAAGGCTAATGCAGAGGAACAAACCTTAATAAGAACCGCAAAATATGCTAGGCTGCTGTTTGCACAAGCCGATATTTCCTAAATTACTATTGAAATAAAAACGCTAAGTGCAGTAATCAAATCAGTAATTTATTTATAAATGTCTTAATTTAAATAAATTAAAACTACAAATTATGGTAACGATTTTATCTATACGTACATTCATTCTATGATCATATTATATTTTATCAGAAGAATAAAATTCTCAAAGTTTAAGCATAATAATATATAGTTTTAACACGTTTGGTATTGAACCCACAACCTACAGCTGGAGTTGCTGTGATGTTATTAAAGAAATTTCGACGACTTTTCTGAATACGAGAACTGCCAGCACTGACAGCTCCAGTTAGAAGTAGCTTGTCGGCATCAATCCCACTCATATCGAATCTTAAAATTTAAATTACTTTATTACAAAACAATGTTCAAAAATCAACTTTTACATATGAAAGCAAATTCACCTTGTAAATTAGAGAAACTAAATTTGTGTACAATTCACCATAAGCAATAGTTTTACGATGCGTTGTTAGATTTACATTATAAGCTCTTAAATGATTGCTATAAAACAAAATTTCCAAATAAAAACAGTTAAATTTTATTTCATTAGTAATTTGGTTAACAACAATATTATTTATTAAATAATATTCAGGGATGTCATCTTTTATATCTAACAACACAACATTATTAACATTATACTTGGTGCCATTTACTTCACACCAATCAACGATACAATTTTCATTATCATTATTATCTAATATAAATTTTCCATAAGAAATAGTATCTATTAACCCTTTTTTAGTAACATATCGAAAACTATGTTTAAGTTGACATCGCTTCATCACGGATAGAGGAAGATCTTTTCGACATGTTATAGATTGACATACTTTTTTTAATTCCTTATGTTTGGCTTCAAATTTAAATGCACTTATTAGGATTGGTGGTCCGATTTTTTTTATTATTGTTGGATAATGAATTAAAAAATGATGTTTCGGTTTCAACTTGTTGTTAAATAGATCTAGATATTGTTGGTGATGTTCTTCAATGACACATTTTAAATTATCTATTAAATCCGTTGTAAAGCTTTGTGACATAAGTATGTTGGTAAGTTCAAGCAATAATAAATAATAGTACCAAATCGGTTCATCTTCAAAAACTAAATCACCTACTATCAAAACAAAATTTCTGGTAAGACATAACATTTCAGAAGCAGACATAATCACGGTTTTGTTTAACAAGTGCTGATTTTTTATTGGTGGAGGTTTATTCTTTTCGCTGATGCTATAATTGAAATATTTTATTCTTGAATTCAAATGATCTAGTGAAAAATAGCCTTTCTCAATTAACCCCGCAATTACAAGAGCCATGCCATTTCTGTGAACCCCTTCCACCAGATCATGCATTACATCGCATGTGACATTATTATATACATGAAAATCGGGCAGATTATTCCAAACGCACTTTTCTTTAATTCCTAAGCGATTTTGAACATCTTCCATATAATTTACTTCTTGACGAAGGTTAGTTAACTCATAAGTTTGTGTCTCAGAATCAGTTTTTGTGGTCAAACAAAATCTACAAAAATTTGTAGCCATGAAACTTTCAAAGAAACCCAGAACACTGTGGAGACCTAAGTTATCTCCAGACAAAGTAGCTAAAATGAATTTTACTGTAACACTCTGATCAGAATGCTGTATTGTAATACCGTCTTCTGCCAAAGATTTTAATTCTTGAATCAATTTATTGAAAATAACTTCATTTCCAAACATAGTTCTATCTTTTGAATAAAATAATTGAGCCAAAAAAATATTTTCTAATCTGCTCGATTTGTCTGGTGGAACGGTTGCTACAGAAACATATACTGCACCTAATTTGTATTCTCCGGCATGACTGCCTAGAGCATTGCCACTTTCGAAATCATCAAAATATAAAATTAAAGGTACTTTTATTATTTTATCATTTTCATTATTAGTATCCGTTAGATTCTTCCAAAGCGTTCCTTGAATTACATTCGTTAACACATTAGTTTCATTTAAAAGCTGTCTTTGGTAACTTATAATATTAGAAAATACTCCAGGTAGTTCAATAAAATTTTTTAAAACTAATTTTATGGGGGACATGTACATTTTTCTCTCTTTCAGTGTCATTATAATATTATTATTTTCTTTTTTCTTATCTTTGGTATACCCTATATTTATCTGTTCAGGTGCCAAATAGTATGACTTATCCACTAAATGTTTAAAGCGTTTATATTCAGTATCTATCTCACTAAATATACTTTGCAAATCTGAAATTACTTCCTGCAATATGTTTTTAGATTCTGATGGGACATACTTATTTATTGTATCACAAATATTTGAACATATATCGATAATTAAATTCTTTATTAATTCAACAAATGTTTGAATTAATGCTCTAGGTAAACTAATTATATCATAAAGATGGCATAAAAATACTTCTATGAAAGATTTAACAATTTCTTTAAAATTGTTGTAATCGTTACTTTGATTTTTTTCTTCATTTTCTATGCGCGTGTTGTCATTTTTATTATTTTCGTTTGATAATGTTTCATGCAATATTTGAGAGTCTGATACATTTGGATATTGACTATCTGAACACGAATTTTGTCCCAAAATATTTGAATTGTAACAAACTGATAAATGTTGCTTAAAGCGATTCTTCTTATTATAAGTTCTGTTACAGTTTTGCAAGGGGCAAACATAGTAATTATTGATCTTATGCACAGTCTCTAAATGGAAAATAAAATGATTAAATTTTGATAATTTTGCGCGACAGTAGTTACAATTCAAATTTGTAAACTCCATTTTAGAAATTAAAATTGCTATTTATGGCGATGCCTTGAATAATCCTGTTAACTTACAATTAATGTGAGTTTGTAAGTTTCTTACTCTATCACGTCATGGATTAACACAGGTGTTTATCCCGAAAAATCAACGGACAAAACCTAGTAATAATAAATTAATTATTTATACTCAAGATATCGCTTATATATGAAACCACATTATCATATTTTGTTGTTATTTTGTATACACACCTTTGTATGATTAAATACAAGTAATCACCCGCCCTTGGGTAACGGGCATCAAGGACATGGTATGCTTTGAATAATAAATCGAAGGCCTTAGGAATGTGTTTAAATTGGTATCGAACCTCATCAATGACAAGTAATGGTGATGAGCATGCCAGGAGAGTCCCTTGAAGTATTATGTAGGGTTGAACAGCTATTTTTTTTGCTCTAGCTTTTTCTTTTTGTTCTGCAATAATTGCATCGATGTCCCCAGCAGTCTGAAATAAAAAAATAATTGAAACATGCTATTATAATATTATGCATTATCTCTATATATAAAAGTGAGAGATGACTGACTGATCTATCAACACACAGTGGTTTGTTTGCACTGGACAGATCTGGCTGATATTTGGCAAAGTGATAACTAATATGACGTAGGAATCCGCTGAGAGAATTTTTGGAAATTAAACCCTAAGGGGGTTAAATAGAGGTCACGCGAGAAAAGACGCGGGCGTCCTCTATAGTTTGAAATATATTTGTGGCCGTAAAACCACGCCGTTATCCGATTATCCGATATAGATACCTACGTGAGTTAAGAATTCTGTTTTTACATTGGATATGTAAACTGCAAAACCACACTTCCACATTTACAATATTATAGTATGGCTGATTATAATAGATATCAAACTTACCTTAGCTAAAATGAATATAGATTCTATAGCTTCTTGTGTAGTGAACTTGACTTTTTTAGATAGTCTGCCTCGCGGAGGCACCAGACGCCCCAATATTTCTATTTGAGCTGGAAGTTTCGCTAAATGAGAAATAAAAATTTTGATTAAGTACTGAATTGTTAACAAATAGAGGTTTTTCACTAAATTACAACACAAACTTATTTACCATCATCACTTATGTTAGGCAATTCTTGTATAATCTCTAAAATTGCTACATCTGTTGTAGATTTTAGATCGAGCAGGTTGGTAAAAAATTTGTCCCAATTCAGTGAGAAATTTAACCCTTTATTAGGGTGTAATAAATCAAAATCCGCGTTTATCTGTAACAAAAAACATACTTAAAACAGAGCTACAAAAAGTTGAGCTCTACTCAAAAGTTCTTTTCAATGATACCCCACAACCTTATGTAAAGCTAAAAAAATGTTGCCCCCATTTGCATCTATGGGTCCTTCAAATAACAATTTTTATAATTTTTTATGTAATTATACCTACATTGGGCCGTCGATTTACATATTTCTAGCTGACCCGGCGAACTTCGTACCGCCTAACAGATGACCCGGTGGTAGGAGGGTAAAAATTTAAGACTAAATGTATTTTTCAATTCCACACCATAAAAAATTACAAAAAAAAAAATTTGTCCAAAAAAATAAAAATAATAGTTATAAACCTATTCTCATACCTACTGAATATACATATGAAATTTCATCAAAATCGGTCAAGCCGTTTCGGAGAAGTATAAACACTAAAATTGTGACTCAAGAATTTTATATATAAGATATAAAAATTTAAAATAATTCTGTTCATTAATTCGGAAGTTACAAGGCTCCAACAGGCAGTGATACAGCCAATCCACCTAAGTTAACTCATAGACCTCGTTTCGCTTGGTTGATTATAACAAAGTTCTCCATTAAACATTTTTAAGCTTACCAATGAATCGCTCCGTGCATCATATAGGATTGTCCATTCCGAATAAAAGTCGTGAATATTTTCAAATTTACTGTCTTTTCTTAATTCAAATGTATTTTTCCATCGCTGTAGAACTTCATCCCATGGTTCAGAATTATGTTTTAGCCATATCAGGTCATGGCTATGTAAAGCTGAAAAATATAAGTATAATAAATATATATATATATTATTATATTCTATTTATACATTTTTTAAATTGAAAACAAAACAAAAGAACTTAAAGCTAGATAGCTTAACTTATTACTATATAATACATAAGATAAACATTTGCAATGACACAAAAGTTTACTGAACTCAGGATGAGAGCAAGTTATTTAATTATCTGAAAATGTTGGCATACAAACCCTGTAAATCTAAATGCTGTGCTTTTGAAGGTGGCGCATCAGAGTCAGAACTGTTATGTCTTTTACGGTCACCATATTTATATAAGAGATTGCGCACTTTGTCGACCAGCTTTCCCCTTGCAATTGTGGAACGACCATTCAAAGAGTCTCTTTTTTTTATAGGGTGAGTAAAATAAGTTCCGACCGTCTCTTTTGGGAACAATGTAATGATTTTAGCAGCTAAGATGTTATAATCTTCATATGTTATTCGGCTGAAAAATTATAACAGAAGTGGGTGTAATTAAGGCGAAAGTTTGTATGTATGTGTATATCCCTGATAAAGTACGGTTCATTTGGGATTTGTAAAAAACTGAAATACACACAGGCAAAGCGGCAGCAAAAGCTTGTGTACAATGATTATAGTTATTCAGTATGTACAATGTTATACATAGTATATATTAGTGATGAATAATATGTAATGGCATACAGAGATTAAAATGAATGAAATTTAAAATAAACTTACCTGTTGATAATATGGGTGTAAATATGTTTTATAATGATGTCAGTTAATTGGTTTCTTTTATTTGGATTGAGAAGGCCATTTGTTTCATAGAATTTGAGAATACTATTTCCCCCTGGTGTCGTTTGTAATAATGTATGCAAGTCAAAGTTTAAATAACTTTTATTTTCACTGACTACTGCAGGCTGAATAAGTTGTGAAAAAGATATATCATCTAGCCCAATTATAACACTTGTTTCGTCACTTTCTTTTGTAACTGATTCCGTAGGAGCCTGTAAACAATAGGTACATATATTGTAAATATAGCAAGGAAGTACTTACCAAGCTTACAAAAGCCTGATTTGATTTGACAGCTTTCATGCTTTCACTGTATATAGTAGTGTATGTAATAGTTCAACCTATACTTAACCTAACTGCAATTACCAAAATTAGTTATATAGTGGTTAATTAGATAGGTACTTACATTAGCAGTCACAAACTCTGTCACTTTTTCCTGTAATAGAATTCTTGTTCCCATATGAGGACAAAGTTCCTTGAAATTTACAGGGGTTAATTTATGTAAGAGGTCTGTCGTTATTCCGTTGTCTGTAAATAATGAAGTTAAAATGTTTAGACTAGTTAGTTATAGGCCTAATTAATTAAGTATCTGCCGTATAGATAAAACGTTTTATGTTAAATTAAGAATTTACGTAGCTAAATATAACAATTGAATACTAAACCAATGAATGTTTGAATGACTTCTGCTGGAATATTCCAGTCCTTGAACAGCTCAGGCAGCTCCATAGCTGATAGCACTCACTAGCCACTAACCACTTGTAAATTGTTAAAAATAAAATAAAATATGTTATTGTAACCTGCCACTCAGTCGCCACTTCGCCAGGCAATAAAAGTGAACAATCAAAGAGATTATAACCACTAAATACGTTTTGATTTGAATTTTGAATTAATGAACAATGGCGATTGGCCGATCGGCGATGACGTATCTCGAAGTTGATTATCGACGCATGCGGCGTACGCCGCCGCACGAATTTTAAAATAACTTATCTTTGTTTAACAAAAGGTTTTTTTAATGTAATGAAGGTTTTATTAAACCCAAGAATTCCCTTTACTAAAATAAAGCATAAAATATTCTTAGTTTGTTGGTATTGGATCAAGAAAATATTTAATTGAAAATTATTTCAAGATAGTATATATGCTTATTGTAAGAAAACTATTGTATCAATTATTTAAAATGAATGTTCTTCAACCAACCAATATTCTATTTGGTTGAAGAAAATTAATTCATAGCACAAGTAAAATTTATCTTAAAAGAAACAATGTGGCTATAAAACTAAGAAACGAAAATTAATAAATATAGACATTAATTCATTTTAGCACAAGTAAAATATATCTCAAACGAAGTAAATTTTATTTTAAACGAAGTTAAGTAAGATTTTAAAATAAGATAACAATCATTTTATAAATAGGAGTAAAAATATTCTCAAATCAAATATTTTTCTCTTGTTCTTATAATAATCTTTGAGAAAAAATAAGTTTTAAATCAAGAAGAGCTCTTTTTAAATTTGAGTTCTAATTTCTCACTCTAAATGAATATTTAATTGAATTTACGAAAAATCACGAGAAATTTTATTTACTTGATTGAAGAAATCCTTTTTATCTGTGCGCGACCTCGTTTGCGTGGATATGGTTTTTTATTCCCCCAGAAACTCAAACTCACGTTTGGCGATTGAGGACTTTTATAATAATATGATACAGAATGTAGCAAATATTATGCAACTATACTGTAACTAGTGGTTCGCCCTGAACTGAGACCTCGCGGCGCCATCTATTGACATCATTGTGAAGTTCTGTTGTAAATAATAGGCTCATTAAAAATTAAATAATTTCGTTTCCATATAATATTAATCTAATTTTAGTATTTGTTGTTCAAGTACAGGATATAAGTCGAATAATTGATCAAGTTCCAGGCTCAGCATTTCAGTAAATTTAGAGTTCTCAGGTCAACTTTGGACGTTAGAAAATCTCCACTTTGAGAACCCCCCATTTCGTCAATTATAGGGGAAAAATTTCCTAATTATCCTCCTATTCCTAATTATCTTTAAAATGATATACCGCAACCCTATGTAACGCTATAAAAATATTTTTTCTTCATATTCGCTTCTATGAGAGCCCCCCCTGAAATAAAGATTTTTATTACTTTTTAAACCATATTCGGCGGGAAGTCATCGGTTTATATACATAATTTTTAAATTTGAAGTAATTACGTTCAGTAATTCAGAAGTTATAAGGCTCTGACAGACGGACGGACGGACGGACAAGTGCAAATTCACTCAAGTAGACTCAGAGACCTTCGCTTCGCTCGGTCGATTAGAAAATTGGGCACTAAGGATTACGTAAACAATAGCCTAATAGTCAAAGCATTCCCAGAGAGACACAAGGTTCGAATCTTCTAATGAATGCCTGGTGAGAGGCTAGAGCCATGGGTAGTTACTACTCTACCGCCAAGCCATTTAACGTTTCGGCTGTGGTTTCAGTACGATGCAGTGTTGGTACTTGGTAGTAACCGATTTAAGGTTTAATAGGACTAACTTGTATAAGAATTGAAATAAAGGTAGAGTTCATTAAATTACAAACATCCTGTATGTAGTCCCGCGCTGTAGGAACTTTTTCTCGCATGTCTATACTCGCTAATTAACTTTTAAGTGTGTTACGTCAATAATTGCATTTCATTGCTAAATCATTATCGAGGTGCCATTGATATAAAACCACGCGTACGAAGTCGCGGGCATTAGCTAGTAGGCGCCATAAATTGGCAAAAATTAAATAAATATTTTTGAATTTTCGTAAGAAATATTATTATGCTGATAAATATGTGTACTGTAGTAGCTTCCTACAAAAGGAGATACTTTCATAATTATTATCTCCATAGTTAATATTATTATACTGACAGAAAAAGAATCACATTTAAAACTTATTTGGACATGTACATTATCATAATTGCATTAATTAGGGACAACCTTATAGGGGACCGTGTAACCAGTAAAAAAGATAAATCATTAAAAAGATAAAAAATGGAATAAAATTAAGGTAAAATTAAATAGCGTCAAGTCGTCAATTCACGGGCTAATTAAACGAACACCTTTTCGTCAAAAAAAGTTGTTCAAAAGTTGTTGAAATAAAAATATTGGATCGAGAAAACTTGATTCTGGGTTGTGTTTTAGACAGGTAGGTACAAGCATAAATGACCATTGCATACTTGTGCAAAAAGTACTTCTCTTTCGAATTAAGACTATAAAAAACTAAACTGAAAATTACTGACACGCGAATCTCTAGATTTACCATAATGTGCGCATGTGCACTCTCCATTTCTTTTCTCTCACAGCCCAATGAGACAGAAAATCTGATACAATCTGAGAGATCAAACGCAGGATTACTTAACAAGTTCTTAACTCCGGATATGTACTTCCTGAGATTTTCCTCGGGAGCAACCATAAGTCAATATTTTAATGTAAAACATATTATATTAGGTATTATTTTATTGAACGATCGAAAATCGTTAAGTGTATAAAAAAGTTGCATGCATAATGCGGCCATGACCTACTCGAAACCGAGACGGGGACAAAAACATCCTGCATAATGTACGAAATACTGCAAATTTATTTGAATTTGACCGAAAAAACATCAAGGTTTCAGTTGCTACCAAGAAAAAACTCGAATTCGTCTAGACCACTAACGATTTAAATGATGTTTCAAGAAAGGCTCAATTCTGATACGGTCAAAAGGCAGCGACTGGCGACAGCAACTGGCAACAGCGACTGGCGACAGCAACTGGCGACAGAAAGATATTGGTATTAGTTACCAACTTACCGCTTTCGCTACGTATCATAGTTCCATTCAAATTCTAATTTCAAAAGTTTTAATTCAAATAAACGTTTACTATTGCTTTTCTCATTGCCTGTTGCTATCACTTCTCAATCGTGCTCACGAGTCCCCTCTCGTGAGCATGGGGATGAGTAGGGGTTAGCCATAATTCACCAAGCTGGCCAAGTGCGGATTGGTGTAATCCACACACCTTTGAGCATATTATGAAGCACTCTTGGGCATGCAGGTTTCCTCATGGTGATTTCCTTCACCGTGTGAAACAAATGATATTTAATTTCTTAAAACGCATATTGTGGCATTATAATAGTACCTATACATTTTATATGAATTTGTATGAAGATATACCTACTCTAACGCGTTGCATTTTAAGTCTGTTCAGCGTGGTGGACTATGGCCAAACTCTTCGAATTCTGAGAAGACTCGTGCTCAGTGTAAGTGCAGATTGATTGCAAATCAAGCGCTCGCTTATAGGTATATTTCATAATTCAATTTCAAATTCTGCCGATAGAAGGGAAAACTAAATCCATTCAATTTTAATTGTAAAGTTAAACACAGCACTAATGTTACACAATACGTTATCCGTATGCCAACGCGAGCATGTCGGTGATGCGAACCCATAAGATTTTCCCCTACCAAAAAGTGCTCAACGCGGCTAAAGAAGTTTTCACTTCAAAAAGTTAGGTCGGTGATGAAATGGTTGGTGACTTCATTTGGCGCTGCGCCCGTCGCATTTACTAATGCAAATTACCTTTTCCAATTTATTCCAAATGTACCCAAAAACCAGACAATGCTACAGCTGCAAGGTCAAAATATTCAAGTACATAACACTACATTATTCAACTGTAACCTGGACGTCCAAATGCCCGGATTATACGCGAGCCAAACTGCAAACAACTGCATATACCTAATGTCGGTCATTTATCAACAACGCTAAACATCAATTCAGTGGATCTCATGAATGATGTATCCATTCTGATGCGACTCTATGGAGTATATTATTAGCATTAATAAATCTGATAAAATTGTTATAGTGCTGGTCTAGGATAGCGAAATTGTTTCTGTTTTTTTTTTTTAATTAAGCTATCTAATTGTTTTTCTACCCTTATACGTTTGCATTATCAAAGGACAACCACCACTTTGTAAGACAACAGAGGGGTAACAACTTACAACCATCACTTAAACCAGTACTATTTGAAAAAGAAGTTTTGTGTCACGTACCTGGACGTTCCTAAAATAAGGATCATAATAATAGTAACATGGACGTCAACAATATAAGAACAATTACGGATATATGCGATGTTAGAATGAAAACGTTGTCAAGCAACGAAAGGTCATAATGTTTATTCAAATAACCATCTTACTCTTAAATTTGGGAAAGTCAATTTTAACTTTTGTAAATGTGGGAGGGTCCTGGATGCGGATCCCCGGGGGAAACTAATCATTTCTGAATTTTCAGTTCCGCTCTGGTGGGAGGCTTCGGCCGTTAGTTACCACTCAGCATTCCGATGCCGTGAAAAAATCCGATACCTGCCCCTAAGGTATGAGTTTTAAATATAATTTCTGCCATATCCCTAGCTCCAGGTTAGCCTGCTACCATCTTAGACGGCATCATCATTTACTACAAGATGATAGCGTAGTCAAGGGCTAACAGCTGATTGTATTGAAAAAGAACTTGACAATAACATTTTACTAATTTAAAATATGTATCACTTAACTTTTATAACATGGTTCCAAGGTTAATTTGTCATTGCATAAATTTATAGACTGCTAGACAACATCTATTAAGTCAGGGTTACTATACAATTGATGACAGATGATGCAGTGCTCCAGTAGCAAAAGTTTTTTACTACAATAGATTGATACAAAAAATAACTTAAAACAAATTTCATTTATAACAAACAATTTTATTAAATAATTAATGTAACATCAGAAAATCACAATTATAATTTAAATTAATAACTATAAAGTTAATATAATCTGTATTGTGTCATAATCACAATTGTCAAATCATCATACTAGTTTTTAACCACCCACCCACAAATTTCAACATTTTTTTCAAATTCAAATTCAAATTCAAAGGTTTTTTATTCAAATAGACAATTATAGTGAATTAGTATAGACAATTAGTGAATATATTGCACAGGGATAGATTATAGGCTGGAATAGCACATAGGCTTCTTTTTATCCCGGAAAATTAAGGAGTTCCCGCGGGAACCAAAAAAACCTCAAATGGATGTTTGTTACTCAATCACGCCAGAGCGGCTGAACGGATCTGATGAAATTTGGCACAGAGATAGATTATAGTCTGGAATAACACATAGGCTATTTCTTATCCCGGAAAATTAAAGAGTTCCCGCTGGAAACAAAAAACCTTAATCCACGCGGACGAAGTCGCGGGAATCAGCTAGAACAATAATGTGCGTCTTTACAACACTATCCAATGCAGCACTGAATGATTCATGAACTCGGCCCATAAATCTGATGTCGGCTAGAAATAAGAATTTTTTGGCCGGAACCGAATTTACACATTATTGATAAGGGTTTTATAAGTAAGCGACTTGTAAATGAGTGCGTCTGGTATAATAATATACCTACTTGACACTGACAGTTGATGGAAGTGCGCACACTCACCGAAATAATTATAGTATCTACCTGATTCTTTCTACCGAGAAGAACCAGCAAGGAACTCGGTGGTTGCTCTTTTGAAAAAAATAATTTTCAATTTCATCAATGTGTAGATATACTAAACATAATTTATGTATGCATTACTGGAGCGAGTCAAATCCATGCTCTTTTATCATTTACGTGTCACATCAGGGCACATGAGCGAAGCCCTTATTCAAATTCAAATACCTAACAGAGAATCAGTCGCTGTTGCCGAACTTGGCAAAGGAGTCATCATCAATCTTCAACAATATAATAAGCTTTTTTTTGGAAAATGTGTACAAAGTGTTAATTTAGCATGTCAGTGCTTAATTTAAGTTTATTTATTTTAGAAAGTAAATCAAATAAAGATTTTTCTTTCTTTCTAAGTTGACGTGATCAAACGTAAGGGAAATCGAAAAAAATGACTCATCTCTATTGGACCTATATTATATCAGTCAGCCAGTGAGTCAGGACTTTTCTTTCTAACGTATGACTTTAAAAATATGAGGTATAAAATATCAGCTGCAAGTGTGCGCAGCGTCCATAGAGTGCAGTGTCGAGATATGGCCGACATCATTTGTCAAGTGTCCGCATTAATATTTCATGTGTCAGTGTATTTTGACGTTTCGCCTCCGTAAGTGCATTGACGGCTCTCGTCTGCGCATACGTAATAGACAGTCACAATTTTGTATCATTTTATATAACGACTAGCTTTTGCCCGCGGCTTTGCTCACGTTAAGCTCGATTTTCATACAAATTTCAATGCCTTCAATTTAATTTTCCGACAAACGCGTGAATTATAACCGGTATATATTTATATTTAGTTAAAATTTCAAAGCCCCATTTTACTCCCTTAGGGATTGAATTTTCAAAAATCCTTTCTTAGTTGAAGCCTACGAACGTAGCACAGCAGTTTACATACCTACCTACTACTAGGAGAGACACAGAATGTTACGCTTTTTTGTCACGTACGATTTTTCAATCCAAAATCCCCGCCTTTTATCCTGCAAAAAAGAACTATTCTCTAAAAATAAGTAAATTTTTCCCGAAGTGTTGATAAATAATAAAGGGTAGTCTGCATTTACACAAACAGACATAAAGATAAACACTCACTGTGTCATCGGTAGCCTGTTGTGTAATTTACTGCAATCTCCAAAGTATCACTATTAAAACATCGTAAAACCTTAAACAGCTCCGCTTTGATGGTGTATTAAAATAAAAGATGTAAAAGTTGTCTCCGAGTGTAGTACGGTCCAATAAATGAATAAGGTTTTGACATTTTTTATAGTAATAAAAAAGAACTTCAGTTTTTAATTTTCTATACTAGCTGACACACCCCGACTTCGCACGGTCGGCACACCACTACCACTATTGTCATCGACCACCCATAGACTTATTTTAAACTAGTTTTTGTCCGCAGCTTCGCTTACTTTTGGTTCGATTTTTGTCCAAATTTCTAACCCTTATTTTAACCCTTAAAGGGTTGAATTTTAAAAAATCCATCTTCTAAGAAAAACGCCATAGAAGCTGTCTGTATGCATGCAGCTCGATCCTTCCAGTGGTTTGAGCTATGCGTTGATATATCAGTCAGTCTGTCTCCTTTTCCTTTTATATATTTAGAAGAAGAGTACATTTTGGGATATTTCCTAAAATCTACGTAAAAAGACATAGGGTTGGCAACACTTTTCGATTTCAATTTTTGTCCCGGCGACCTTAAATCCCGCGCGTGCACCCCAAAAAAGTTTGTTCGACGACTAGAAGTCGCCGGGCAATTTTTCTAAGCTAAACATGTTCCGGACTATAGCATTATAATAATAATAACATACACAGCAATCGCTAGTAAAAGGAGGAATCATAAAAACGAAATGAATGACGTCATAAAAGCGTTCATCGAGTTGTGACTCCATTTATGCGTGTAAGCCGTTGACGTTCCCCTTTATCTTTATCTGCCTTCTCCTTAAGAGGCCGTAAGGGGGGTATTTACATAATCTATGTTAGATGATAATATTGTGTTACGAGAAGAGCAAAAGCACACGAAAGACACGACAGGACAAAAAGTCTGCGCGAATCGTTCGCGTCGGAGCTAAAGGAGCGACAATTGGGATGTTGCATGGATCAATTTTTTTTGTGATTATTTTATTTAATTTCATTTATTAATGGCATTCATGTACAATACATAATATAATTACTGCCATGAACCCCGTCGGGGCATTGGAATAGGTTGCAATTTAACATTTAAAATAAAATAAGTCAACATTTTTAAAAACAAGCTGTTAGCGTGCGCCCTGTTGAATTTAGTGTGACGACATTTTATTTTTATGTAGGTATTCTTCAGTCTGATCAATAAAAAAATAAGGGTAAGTTTTCCATTCGTAGACAGCTCGATGGTTTCAAAGAATCTATAACGTTGATATATTTAGATGTACCAAATCCATCATCAGGTAAAATAATAGCATTAAAACACACTAGTAGGTACAAAAGCAAAGTTAAAGCAATCACAATCGTTAATTATAATCATTAGCGATTGCGTTAAAAAATTATTATATACACGCTAGCAATCGTTTGGTATAAGTTCAGCAGTAGGTAATCCTTAGGCTGCATACACGGTGGGCAGCGGTGGGCGGAAGCGGAATAAATTATACAGCTTTCCGCAGTTGTCGTAGCGAAGTACGCCGGCCCGCCCATATTTATGTCCTTACTAGCGAATGCCCGCGACTTGCGTGGTTTGAGGTTTTTTGGTTCCCGCGGGAACTCCTTAATTTTCCGGGATAAAAAGTAGCCTACGTCCTTCCCCGGGATACAACCTATCCCTGTACCAAATTTTATCAAAATCAGTTGAACAGATACATTTGTTTGATTCCCGCGGGAACTCTTCAATTTTCCGGGATAAAAAATAGCCTATGTGCTATTCCAGACTATAATCTATCTCTGTGCCAATGTGCCAAATTTCAGCCAGATCCGTTCAGTCGTTGGCGCGTGATTGATTAACAAACATCCATACATCCATACATCCGTCCTAACTTTCGCATTTATAATATTAGTAAGATAAGATATCATGAACGACTAACTAACCCGTCCTAGGTGACCGACAGTAGCGATATCATGCGACGCGACGCGATACGACACCATAGAAATTGACAGAATATGTATCTACGCGACAACGTAGGCCACGTGAAGGGTCAGATAGCGTCACATCGCGTCACATTGCCGCGTTTGTCGCTAGGACAATGGGTTAAATGTTGGTCACGATCCGCTTACGACACTCAGACCTCCCGCTGCGATATCTGCTCGCCACTAAAAAAATTCAAAATGTATGGCGTGAGCGTATCACAACTCCCGCCTACCGAAAATGTGGCCTGAAAGAAAGAGAGTGTCTGTCCATAGAGTGCAGAAGCGGAGCGGAGCGGAGAACTGTCAGGCGGACCAATCGGATTGTTGATCGATGACGCGATAATTTTTTCGAGTCGCCTGTCAGGGACCTGATTGACCTGTTTGGCACATCTCCGCTCCGCTCTGCTTCAATGGACATGCACCCTTAGCAGCTAGGCAGTTACGGCTTTCCGGAATAATTCCGGCAATCGCAGCGATTCCGGCGATCGCAAGCAATGATTCCGACGATCGTAACTTTATAATTTACGATTATGATGCAACCCGTAATATTATCGATATCGAAGCTTATATTACCGCCCGTTTTATTTCCCTTTCGTGATTGTTCGATAAATAGTGTTGTAAATATTCATTCGATGTTATTGAAATCTTGAATTAGAGATGTCGGCATTATGTTAAGTGGAAGACGTTTGTGGCTTTGTGATTATGATTATTATGTTTTCTGGTGATGGTTTTACGGTTTTCTTGTTAGGGTTGACGCTCAATATACTATTGTGATTTCAGATAAAGTTTTAGGTATAATACTACTACCTACTAACAAGAGCAGAGGTTAAAATAATGGTTTCTAAATTGTCTTTTTCAAAAGAGCAACCACCGAGTTTCTTACTGGTTCTTCTCGGTAGGAGTACATTCCGAACCAGTGGTAGATTCACTAGACGATTCAAAAGCACAAATTGTTAAAGTCTACTTGAATAGTTTCAGTTTGAGGTAATATTAAATGAAAAGACTTACTCTTTTATTATTATTATTTTTTACACGTGTCTAACCTATCACGTCGCGACATCATCTAGAAATGGCTCGAATTACTTGTAATAAAGTTTATTACAATTAATAAAAGTTACTCATCGGTTTTCCTTATGTCGATTTGGGATGATCGGCAAACGAGAATCGTTTTGGCTTTACAATATGATTACGGACTTTAATGTCGATAGTAAAAAATATTATGGTCAACGAGCATTTTGGATGATTGCCTGCATAATTATAGTATCCTGCTGTGCAGAAGGTTTTGCCAAACAATTTGATTTCAATACCTAATATTTAATTGAACTTTTATCCATACTAATATTATAAATGCGAAAGTGTGTCTGTCTGCTACGCTTTAACGGCCCATCTGTTCAAACGATTTCGATGAAATTTGGTACAGCAATAGGTTGTATCCATGAGAAGTCTATGAATCGTCAAGTGAATCTACCACTGGTTAGGAATGGCATTCCGAACCGATTCACTTGACGATTCAAAAGTACTTGTAAAAGTTTATTTAAATAAAAAAAAACATTTAATTGATTTGATTTGGAAGGAATTAGGTTACTTTTTATCCCGGAAAATCAAAGAGTTCCCGCGGAATCAAAAAAACTCAAACTAAGCCGACGAAAGTCGCGGGCATCATCTAGTAAAATACAATTTTTTTAATTAAAAATTCTGGGCATTGTTATCTTGTAGGTCGGTGGTGATGAGTTCGACTCCCTGCGGGGGCGATTTGGTAAATTTATTTTTACTAAGTTGTCTTTGGTTTGTTTTCGTGGGAGGCTTCGGCCGTGACTAGTCACATAGCGCACCGCAAAGCGATTTACCGTTTCTGTACTGCATACTTATGCTTAGAAACGGATTAGATGTATGCATATAGGTCGACTTATAACTAAAATTACCGCTCTATTTATACTGCTATCCCTTTCATAATACTTGGAAAGGGACAGCACTAGATTTAGAGCTGTCATTTTAGTTTAGAGTTGTGACAAACAGAATTGGCCACGATGACTAGAACTGCGCACCAACTGCTCATGCGGCTACGCAGTCAGACAACTTTTTCCAAGGCATTAACCCTCCCCTCAATATATACATTCTTCATACTAATATCATAAAAGCGAAAGTGTGTTTGTTTGTTGGTTTGTCCTTTAATCACGCCGCATTAGAGCAAAGGCTTGACGTGTTTTTGCATGGATATATTTACAGACCTGGAGAGTGATATAGGCTACTTTTTATCGGTCCCGGAAAATCCAAGAGTTCCCTGGGGAAATTCAAAATACTTAAGCCACGCGGACGAAGTCGCGATCATCAGCTAGTGTTTAAATATAAGAATTTTATACTTTTAAAGAAAATCACACTCGAGCTTAATTCCATTTTAAACAACCAAACTTAAATCTTTTGCAATTTATCAAACCCTTTTAAAGTTCTGACTCGCGGTAAACTATAGCTATAATAAAAGTCAAATTTAACCTTAACAAGACAATCCCAAAACTTGTTAAGTGTGCGTGGAGTGTAATAATACATAATTAATGTGCCCGTGGGCTGGTAGACATTTATAGATTATTTATCAATATGCAAATGCCTTAATAGCCTTTTAATGGGTCAGCCGGTTGGGCAATTAAATATTGGGCGCAGAGCAGGCAGGCGTAGAGGCTACGTCGTGCTCTCCCAATTTCTGAGGGTCGTGACCAACGACCTCTATTTACATAGCCGGGCCCTATCAAACAAATAATGTGAACCTATTTTACGCCGTTTAGTCTGAAAAGCGGGACAGCGTTATAGCGGGGACAAAGACGGGCTTATACAGGTGTGGCGCGTGCTCTACAGGTCGGACGCCCAATTTTTTTCTATGAAAGGGCCCATCTAGTACCTACATATAAATCGATGGTCGTGACCCCTTTTCTATAATAACGTAGTGGTCGTTGGTTCTTGAGTTAAATTTGACGCCCTCCTAGGTGCAGTCGTGAGCGCTGTGGTCTTGGATTTCCGGCAGGGTCAATTCAGGAATTTATAATTTCTGGTCTAGTCTGGTCTGGTGGGAGGCTTCGGCTGTGGCTATTTACCACACTGTCAGCAAAGACGTACCGCCAACCGGTAATGTTCTAGTATATAAACCGATCAGGGGTAGGTATACTTATTGACTACGGACAGTCTGCCGTAACGCTCATTGCGACGGGGGTTAAGATAGTACCTACTTCACAATATTCACGAGTGCGCGTGGCTCATCGATGTGTCAAGTCCTGTCTGTATATATTTTATATACGTATAAATGGGTGCGTGTACGTGATTGCGCTTACGACTGACCGCTTCGAGAGGCACGCACACTTACGCAATATGCATAACTACAAGTAAAGTTCACGCGCGCTCGCGAATTGCTAGAACTATTATTATTCACTAATTAAGTTAATGAAAGCCCTGAATTTTACTACCCTACGCCAAAATTAATATTCGGTATGTCGCCCGGAGGTGTTTGGGCAGACAACGCGGGATGTAGTCATTATATCGATGATTAATAATACACCTATGATAATTTATGGGCGATAAAATTTGTCGGAACGAAATTGTAAAGACGTATAATTCACTCAAAATTGATATATTCATCGCGATCTGAGGTCATGGCTGCCCGTCGCCGGTTTGGTGTTTATTTTTTGCTTTGCTTTTCAATTATTGCGTAGTTTTTTGGCTACATTATACAATTTATTCTACTTACTATCTGTCTATAAGCATTATATATTATATCTAATAGTTTTACATGCAGATCCACGTATGATAAACATAAATGATTGCTAAGGCTTTTGATAGTTTTCTAAATCTAATTACTTACCTAGATTCGTTTTAGACTGAGCTACACACCTCTTTGTTTAATCGACTAAAGTGAGTGCCTAGCACAGCTCTGGTTGAAAAGGCTGGTTTGTCTTGCAGTAGGTAACTTAAATCAGTGAATTATTAATATTTTTAGTATTTTTATGGTAAGACACCAAATTCTTGCATCAATTTATTAATGAAATCACACTTCCTCTCAACTTTTTTTATTTTCATCTATAGCCCTTTAGGTGCGGCTTCTGTTCTTGGCAAACCAAAATCGGTCAGTAAAAAACCCGTGGTAAATTTTTACAGCCTAGGCCTTACCGTCTCAGTCATATATTTTTCCATTCGTAGCAAAACGTGTTATCGATTTGTAATTGAGTGTAAAGCAATAACACTTCAATTTCACAGAAAACGTTTACATTAACGAATTACTCAGAAGTAAACGTCAGTTCACAAACATGGCCAGCTGCCGGCGATAATGATGGGCTGTAAAGAAATTCACGCAATTTAATTTCCATTATCATTTTCATAAAAAGTCGAATCCATAATACGATTTTTTTTTTCGAAAGGTAAGCGCTGACTGGCAGTATTTTTGCACGCATATAATAATATATTCTAGAATCCATACTATATATTTACTATCCATACTTCTACACTAATAATATTATAAATGCGAAAGTGTCTGTCTGCCCAGCTTTCACGGGCCATCTGTTCAACCGATTTTGATGAAATTTGGTATAGGGATAGGTTGTATCCCGGGGAAGGACACAGGCTATTTATCCCGGAAAATTAAGGAGATTACGCGGGAATAAAAAATTAATCCATACGAACGAAGTCATCATCAGTCATCATCAGTCATGCGGGCATCGTCTAGTAAAAGTATAAAATCAATTTCATCATCTCAACCACTGGCCCACTACTGAGCACAGCTCGTCTTACAAAATTAAGGTTTTAGGCAAAAGTAGAAATTTTGGGTTAATCTCATACTCAAACGTTTTTTTATTCAAATAAACTTTTACGTATACTTTTGTATGGCTTAGTGAATTCGGCATTTAGCACTGGTTGCGTTCCTTTGATAAGTTACACGCAATAATTGCAAGTGAGAGTACATCTTAATAAAAGTACCTGAATGTAATTACATTGTTAAATTGTAATGCTCACCTTTGTTCGAGCTGAAACAAAAACCCGATGAGTTATTATACCTTATCCATTGACTGATCATTTCTTACGTTAATTTTGTATTGTAGAGGAAAATTGTAGTCATTCTTTACAATTCCACAATGTGAAGTCATTATTATAGTTGCAAAATGTGAATTAAAAAAAATAAAATTACCATATAACATTGAAACATCATAATTTAAACTGTCGACTGTTCAAGTTTATTGTGCATGATTTATGATGAAATAATCATACTAATATTATAAATGCGAAAGTCAGTTTGTTTGTTGGTTTGTTGGTTTGTCCTTCAATCACGCCGAAACGGAGCAACGGATTGACGTGATTTTTGGCATGGGTATAGTTGTATGGGTATAGGTAGTAGGACCTGGAGAGTGACCTGTGACATAGGCTACTTTTTATCCCGGAAAATTAAGGAGTTCCCGCGGGAATAACAAAAAACTTAAACCATATAGTTGACCATATTTCATAAAATTTATGTGGAATATCAAATATATTTGCTTTATCGCGAATTCGCGATTTTTCAATGTTCTCATTCTAAAAATAGTTTCAGTGGAGGTTTACGAAACTAATAGGTATGCAACATTTAAGTTTTTAGACCCAGACACAGTTTCTACTTTGTTAAAAAATTGTTTAAAAAATATAATAAAATAGAACGCAGGCCTAAGTACCTATGTGCGCTTAGATAAAATTTCAGTAAATAAAAATAATAAGTATGTTATTTTAATGCCCGCAACAAAATTTATGAAATGCAATGTAGATAATTATCTTACTTAATCTGAATTAACATAGTAGGGTATACGGGTTGTATTTTGTTTTGTTCCCGCGGAAATCGACGCGTAATATTAAGGTATCTATGGATAGGTTCGTACAATTGTGGTTGAGAGACCGTTTTCGAGGTCAGTTTTAGACAATCGTGTAAGCTCATCTTCATGGACTTAGAAAAATATCATATAATATAGGTCCATGCTCATCTTGTAATTTTTCAACAAAATACGCCGTCAATTCCAATGGAAACTTACCAGAAAACAGTTTGATAAAATTTATTAATACGTGACGACACGATTATACTCGTGTTATCGCCGGGCGTCGTCTATCTTGCATTTAATGCGCCGTAAAGTGTAACGACTGTGTCGCGAAGTCTGTGCCGATTCTCAAATTGATATTTTATCGATATGTGTCGGTGTATTTTCGAATTTTATGTTTTCATGATTAAGCGTTTTGTTTATAGTTTCTGTAGATGATACCTTTATAAAATACTAGCTAATGCCCGCGACTTCATCCGCGTGGATTGAGGTTTTTTTGGTTCCCGCGGGAACTTTTTAATTTTCTGGGATAAAAAGTAGCCTATGTGTTATTCCAGACATGCTATCTCTGTGCGAAATTTTCTCCAGATCCGTTCATACGTTCTGGCGTAGGTAATTGAGTAACAAACATCCATCCATCCGACCATCTATCCATCCATCTATCCATCCAAATTTTCGCATTTATAATATTAATTAATATAGATTGATGAAATCGGCAGTAAAAGCACAAAATAAATAATTAATAGACTGGTAAAAGTAGCATCAGAGTTCTTATAATAACAACTTAAGTGAAAATAAGGTAATTAAAGTTATTTATTGTTATTTCCCGTCACAACGGCACTTAATTCTGAAAATATTACGATGCTATTTATATTCCGCTTATTAATAAGACATTAAAATAATTCACCTACATTTTAAAATAAGTATTTAGTGTATGGCTCATTAAATTAAAATATTAGTTCCTTATCAAATAATTAATTCGCATAATTTAAACATAAAGATTGATAAACCATAATGGGTTAGTAGTTAAAATACGTATGGAGTATGGAGAGGTCGTGACTACAAATTCTGAACAGGAAAGTCTGAATTTTTCCCACACTAGGTTTCGATATCTATAACATTAATAGGGTGATGTCAAGAATAAATTATTTATACTGATTATTATACTCGTAGTCTTCCAAAATACCTAAAATTCACATCCTCGGTAATTTTTAGGGTTCCGTACCTCAAAAGGAAAAAACGGAACCCCTAAAGGATCACTTTGTTGTCCGTCCGTCTGTGTGTCAAGACCCTTTTTCTCAGGAACGCATGGAGGTATCAAGCTGAAATTTATATCATACACTCAAGTCTATTGTTTCTTGGAGCTGCTGTGAAAAATTCAAACTTCTAAGCCAACGCAATCAAAAGATACAGCCGTTTATGCTGAAAATTTTCGACACTCGCAAGGGAATCAAAACCTACAGGGTACTTCCCGTGAACTCAGAATCCTGTAATTTGGTACGAAGCAACGTAGGTACTATAGCACAGATAAGGGAATAATTGCGAAAAGCATAAATTTTTAGTTACATCACATAAAAATATTTGAAATAAGTTTAAACGGTGTTTACCCTGTAGGTTTTGATTCCCTTGCGAGTGTCGAAAATTTGCAGCTTAAACGACTGTATGTTTTGATTGCGTTTCTTAGAAGCTTGAATTTTTCACAGCTCTAAGGGCCGGCCACCACATCGTAGACGGCCTACCACTTTACAGTTTGTACGGAACCCTCGGTGCGCGAGTCTGACTCGCACTTGGCCGGTTTTTTATTGAGTTTGATAACGATTTTAAACTATAAAGTAAAGAAGAAAAAAAAGTGCGTTGAAATTTGATGACGTCACAACTATGTATTTCATACAAACTTCCATACAGATTACAGAGTGGCTCACTATCAAAAGTTTACTCGCCATCGAATAGAGAAAAGAAAATAACAACCTCAGCCAATCGATTCCTCATCACCGAAAACATGGAAAGCGCAACGCAAAACAAAGCACGCAATTTCGCCGCCGCAGGTGTCAGTTTTTAATAAAGCCCCAATCAGTCGCCGGCCGGATGCGCCGCCATGCCTCCCTTCCGCCGGAAATGGTGCCCGCGTTTAGCGCCCTCTGCACGCCGGAAGCGGAACGTCGCCGCGAGCCACAGACTGCAATTGACGGGATTTTCTTTTGCGAATAGCTCCTAGCTGTTTTGGCAGTGTTTTTTATTAATTGGTTTGGCTGTTACATAGTTGAAGATCTTAAAATAGTCTTAATCGGTTGACCTGAGGCCCTATAACGTTAAACCTGCATCAATCATTCAAATTAAACTTTCTTTATTTGTTGAAATAGGTTAACAAACATTGTTATACAAACTCAATTATTGTCATTGACTGTCAAATAATCCATTAGGAATAAAAACCCTAAGTTGTTACTTATAAAAGAGTCGAATTGAGAGGGTCCTTATTAATTTTGTTTCTTCTTCATATAACATAAAGGAACCTCCAATGGAATTTATGCTACCGAATTTGGAGAATTTGTTTACCCGCCCCTCATCATGTCCATTTTGTAGTTTTAAATGTCGTATATTTTGAAAGAAAAAGGTTGTAATAAATTGTCCCCAATTCCTTGCGAGACATCAAAACAAAAAGCTACAATCATAAAAACAGTGAGAAGAACAATAAAAGGTTTTTTACGACGCGGACGACCGAAAACAAATATGGGTGACAAGTTTAATCGTTTCGGGAGCCTCCCTGAGCCTGTATTACGTGAATTGTGACTGATGCAGTACGTGATTGTGACAATCGTTATTACAAACAGATTCAAATTTACGCGTAGGTATGCTAGGTGTGGGTTAATAATCCCAACAAATTGGTATTTGAAACCTTTCAGGTTACCTCCTCCAAACAACTGAGGCTAATCGTTCTTCTTGTATATCTTCATAATTATTTGGTAATTGGTAGACTTCACACACCTTCGGCAACTTTTTAAAGAAGTCATGGAAAGTTTGTATTAATCCATATTCCATACTAATCTCTTATATAAACATCAATTGCTGTTCGTTTGTCTCGCTAAAACTCGAGAACGGCTATGGGACGATTTAGCTGATTTTGGTTTTGAAATGTTTGTCGTAGTACAGGTAAGGTTTAAACGGTGAGAAAATATGGAAACATTGCGAGGAAGATAGGGCAGGACAACGTCTGCCGGGCCCACTAGTATTATCATCATTATATCATACTAATATTATAAATGCGAAAGTCACTTTGTTTGTTGGTTTGTTGGTTTGTTGGTTTGTCCTTCAATCACGCCGCAACGGAGCAACGGATTGAAGTGATTTTTGGCATGGGTATAGTTGAAGACCTGGAGAGTGACATAGGCTACTTTTTATCCACGAAAATTAAGGAGTTCCCGCGGGAATAACAAAAAACTTAAACCACGCGGACGAAGTCGCGGGCATCAGATAGTTATAAATATTGCGGCCATAGCCTAGTGATTCAGTATGGAGCCGGCGATAAATTAAAATCATACCTAAGCTTATAAATGCGAAAGTGTTTTAGTTTGTTGGTTTGTCCCTCAATCACGCCGCAACAGAGTTACGGATCGACGTGATTTTTAGCATTGGATTTTGAGTTAGGATTTTTATCCCGGAAAATTAAGGAGTTCTCGTGGGAATTGAAAAACTTAAATCATGCCGATTACAAAAAATATTATGTAATTGTGATTGTGCCTGTTTGCCTGTCTGTAACCATGTCAGGGCTAATGTACCTATATTATTTTCAAAAGCAGGGATTGATTGCAACAAGTGTCCGTAATACAGGAGTTGTCCGTTATTACTATACCCCGAGGGCTCGTTTTAGTTTGTATTGTTAAAACTATTGTATTGGACTCAAATTGAACGAGCTCGTAAATAGAGCTTGTTCGATATTTACGC
The DNA here is from genome assembly GCA_963932025.1 of Erebia epiphron. NCBI lineage: Eukaryota > Metazoa > Arthropoda > Insecta > Lepidoptera > Nymphalidae > Erebia > Erebia epiphron. The sequence goes on from OZ009960.1 coordinate 17,931,367, forward strand.
GGGCACGCAACGCTGAGGTTTCGGAGTTACTTACGAACTTAAACTTAACTTTAGGACCTGCTTTGGAAACTGCATTGGAGTGCATTGGCACACCCACCACTCAATGGTGTGCACAGGGCTTGAGGTTAGGGTAGGCGTTAGTTAGTCAGAATACCTATTTACTGACTGTTACAATGAAAAATGAGTATTGACCTATTTCCATTAGGGTAAGCAGTGCTTTTACGCCTCTATGAACTGCACGCCACTGCTGTGGTGGACCGATGACATCAGGCGAGTTCTTAGAGCCGCTTGATCCAGGCGGAGCAACACCGCGTGTGGACCTTTTTTTATTCTGAGGTATTCTTGCGCTTGATGACAATGCTTAATACAAAGCAGTGATTAGGTATAGGTTAGAAGTGGAACGCGCTTGCCTAGAAGATGCCTATTCACTCTTGCCTTAAAAGCACCTAAGTAATACGTGGCAGGAAACATAATTTTTACAAATTAACTTGCTTTTGAATCATCGAGTGAATCTACCATTGGTGCACTTACCACTGAAAGCCGGCTGAGTTTGTTGTGGGCTCTTCTCAGACCAGGGAGCGTTTGGAACCCTCCTAGCTTTAGTTTTAAGATGCCGTAATTGATTATCACCATCATGTTTTTTTTATGTTTCGGTTGTACTAAAATTCTACATCAATGTGCGGACGTCAATATATGTGACAGTGTACCTAAATTGAATAAATAACTATGGTTCGGATTGCCATTCGGTTCGGTTCGGTGGTTGCTCACAACAGTCATTACTCGATGTCTTTCAGTAGACGAACACGGCGAAGGTTTTAGATTGATCTTGATGTTTATACAGTTTCGAGTCAAATAATCACGTATTTACCATTGTGAAGCAACCTTTACACATCGCACTCGCTAAGTAAAGTACTCTTCAAGGTGTTTGCCAACAACTTAACGCCGAGTTTCTTCTATGATTAGCGCGACTCCACTAAAATATGTGAGCAAACAGCGCCGGTTCGATAATTTATTAATATGCCTAAACGCTGTGTTTGCTATTTCCGTTAGTAGAGTTAAGAAGATATTTCTGAGCCTTATGCATAAAACAAGGCATTTCCATGTTTAAATATTGGAGTTGGTACATTACATTACAGTATTATACAGTACCTTTATCAGTGTCCAAATTTCCTACCAGTTTGTAAGATGGTTAACATTAAAAAAACGACAAAAATTTACCGAATCCTTATTAGCACCAGACCACAGGTTCAAAAAAACTTACACGGTCCTTTTGTGCTTTATTATCTTGTCGACATGAAATGCACGTGTTTAAACGTCTACAGACATGCAGACTATTCCCAACTCAAAGCGTTTATATATGTGCCAACACGTCAATCCAACCGAGTCTATACTATAGTCAATACCTAACAATGATCATCATCATGTCTGCGAACATCCACATATGCATACCCTAACCAGCGCCCCCACATCCTGCCTCAATGCATCCATAAACAACCACTTTCCCCAACTTGTAGTTAATTAAGTATATTTTTATAATTCGTTTATTTCAATTGTAAATAATGTAAGGCTTATTCTATCGCATTAGGTGACCTGTAAGGATAGAATTAAGTTGGGTGAAAATAAATAAATAAATAAACTATTTTTGATTAAACAGTGTATGATGATTGGATGGTGCCCCAAGTTACGCTTGTTAATTCATGGTTTACTCTCCAGGACTTTTCAACAGGTCGTGGTTGTCGTATGGACCATCGCACTGTCACTTGAGCTTGCTGATGGTTTGGGTTATATCAAGGAGAAACCTACCTTTTAACTGACCTATATTCACTTACTCGACTGGTCAATTTATTGCAATAACAACAGTGGTCAGTTTATTCGCCTCAGTTTGCTTTATTTCCATCAAATTACATTTAACTAAAATTGAATTTTTTCACCAAACCCTCTAATGATCACTTGAATTGAGTATTTTTGTTAATAACATTTTCATCCCACCATCTCGGAAAGAGTATTTTTAATCTTCGGTATCTGAATGCAATTTAAGCCGTTATTATCCTCTTGAGGATAAAGTAAATTGAATTTAGAACATTGTGTGCACGTTAGTAAATATCACTCGTCTATGAAGTTTGTGAATTCATAACATCATTAAAACCTATTTACTTCTACCTCTATGGTGCCGAATTTCCATACAACCTTTTTTAATTTGTTAAAAACTCACACTCGTAACCTTTTTGGTGTACTCTTTTAAATTGCTTTGCGCGCACCATTTTCTTTCACGTCATGTAATTTCCTCGCTGAGGTGGGATAAAAAGTTACGTGTTGCACTCGAGTGAAAAGATTTTTCACCTCGTGCTCTTTTGATAACCTCGCTGACGCTCAGGATTCTAATTTTTGAACCACTCGCTGCGCTCGTGATTCAATTTTAGAATCCTTCTCTTGCTCGGTCATCAAAATTGAGCACGCGGTTAAAAAACAACTTTTCACTCTTGTATAACAAATAACTATTGTAGACTTGCAAAATTGTCCCAATATCGTAGTAAAGGTTGGGTGGATTTAATTTGTAACAATAGCAAGTTGACACATCTATAGACGGCTTTTCACTCCGTGACGACCCGATACAGCCTCGATCGTTGGACAAATACTTACAAATATGCCCTATTGACCATTCGTCCTTCTGGGAACGTTGCACAGGCACCGCCATTTTAACGCGTTTACGCTAAACCGACGTCGGTTGACGCTAAACGCTAAAGCGACGCAAATGTTTAACCACGGCCACTCTAATCGCTTGTGTAATTCTGTGGAAACAGATTTCTAGCTACTCGTTTTTTTTGTTTTTCTGTTTCTTATGTTTTTTGATGTTTGGCGTTAATGCTAACTTCTGCCATGTGATTATGCATTTTGGTGTGATGCTGCGTGTTACTGGTTGTAGATCTAACACCAAGATTGACTTCTAGTACAGAATTATATCATCCATACAGACTGATGTCCATACTAATATAATAACTGCGAAAGTGTGTCTGTCTAGATGTATATCCATCTGTCTGTCTGCTACGCTTCCACGGCCCATCTTTTCCAGTTTACCAGAGTTTACCAAACCTAATCAAAATGGGTACAGATAAATTTCATTCCGGAGAAGATGGGCCGTTTAAGCTTAGCAGACAGACAGACGCCCATTCTTATTTATAATGTTGGTATCGTCATCATCTCATTCTGTGGAAGTCCACTGCTGAGCATAGGCCTTACCCAAAGAACGCCACCACATCCATATAATATTAGTAATGATTGAATCGTGAAATAAATGCATTTATTCAAATTTTTAAGTCAAAGAATGTATATTGTACTTGTAGAAGGTTCTATAAATTCATATTTAATTTTATCACCACTTCGCATAAGCTTTGTTGTTACAATCTGGAATGGAAAAGAAAAGCAAAGATTTCCACAGAACACGGCGGCAAGTACAATAGCCAGCAATCCCCGCAGCAATAAAATCAAACAATGCGACCCGACCCCTAGCCGGGTAAATTGGAGTTTCTCGTGTCTTATTCACATGTAACGGAATGATAGCGATACGATTTGCGACAAAAAAAGATTCTGCTTTTAAGTCTTTCTAACGTATTTTACCATAAATACGATGATGATTATTTTGATTGTCGATATTTAGATCCAGTTGCATAATATGATCACACTGCTGCTGCCGCTTGATATTTATTGCTACTACGTACTACTTGATTTTTATTTGGAGCTGTCAAGGGCAGTATAAAACTTTCAAAAGATAATAACAATTATAGTTACACTGAAGTGACTTAATTTTGTAAATTTTGAAAAAAAATTCACTAGTTTAACGCATTTGAAACCATTGTTTATAACTATTACAAAAAAATTGGATAGTAATTGATGGAAAAAATATCGATTTATACAAAGTTAGGTCTGCTCTGAATTCGTAAGAACTTTATTTAAAACGTCAATAAAAAATAATTTAATTGCTGCTGAAGTAAATCCATTTTGTCTGCACACATACAAAAAGCATTGGTGTGTTGTTATTTTGTGTCGCCTTTGCTATTTGACTAAGTCATTTAGTTTTATATTATATCTGTGGAACAAACCGACATCCACGCTGAAAGGAAAATATATTTGACTAAGTCATTTAGTGTTAGGTATATTATATCCGTGGAACAAACCGACATCCACTCTGAAAGGAAAATATACTTTAAAGATATGTGTCGTGCAGCATTTAGCTTCAAATTTCTCTGCACTAGATGTCGTATCGTGAACATCTCGTCACGTGTAAAACGCATTAATTGATCAGAGCCTGTACGTGTATATTAGGAACTGGAAACCTACAGACCACTAGGTTAACGTGCAATCAGATAACGTCTCAGGTCCATTTTCCTTTGATATTGGACACCTTGTGGGGTAGAAATTTACATCAATAGTATGAGTATTAAGGACACTGTAGACGTAGTCGTTTCAATAGATGGGCATTTTCATCTTCCAATCAAGAGTAAATAGACATCTTCTAGGCAGGCGCACCTTAGGTTGCATCACTTCTTCCAGCAAGCCTGATTGCAGCCAAGCACAAGTCTATAAATTAAAAAAAAATACATTTAAGTTAATTGCAATTATTGCTAAATAATACGATCTTGTCTAATCAAGGAACAAGAAGCTCAATCCGCCCAAATCTAGCTGGTACAACGTGTAGCTTGTACGTTGTGTGTTACGTTGCTTCCTGTTCCTTCATTATCATGGACTTTCGCAAAGTAACATCGCTTCAACAAGCTTCATTCAGGCAGGAGTATTATTATAACTGCCATATCCTTTTCGGGTTAGTCCAGTTCTAACTTGGATTGCATCATCAATAAAAATATTATTGTAAAAAATAAAAGAAGCATGTAGTAGCTATCTAGTGGCTCCCGGTAACTTAGAGCGAGCGTTAATCCACCTCGTGAAAATCTATACCAAAAAAAAAAAATTTTTTTTGGTACCTATAGATTTATTGCTAAAAAACCTAAATTCTTTCTGATTTTCTCAAGAATAGATAAACTTATGACGCAACGTAACACTCTTATTTGATAAGCTTTTTCACTTAACTTATTATGTAATTTTGTCATAATAATGAAAACATTTAAGGCAAATAACAAAAAAATATTGCGCTAAGGAGACTTAATGCAAATCAAATATTGCTAATGTACCTAAGTTTTAGTAAAATTATAATTTATCACACACACAATAAAATTTTACATCATGACTTCTAATTCGTTGTTATTGCAATGTTATAAAATACGCTAAAAGATTAGCAAACATACAAACTCAAACAATAATTCATACCAATCACCATAGCGTAGTATTTAATTTCACAGTGAATCGACGCCCATACGAATTGTAAACCACAGGCATAAAGGTGGTACTACCTAAGTTTAAAGTTGCTTATTAATTTTGTGCTAGAATGACTAAAGTTTGTAGCGAAAATTCCACCAGCTTGAACATGCGAGCTCGTAATCTATATAAATATAATTCAAAGTCCTGACTGACTGACTGACTTATATATCAACGCATAGCCTAAACCGCTAGGGTTAGAGACTTGAAATTTTGACAGTAGCTTCCTTTTGTGACGTAGGCGCTCACTAAGGAAGGATTTTTCAAAATTCCACCCCTAAGGGGGTGAAATAGGGGTTGAAAGTTTGTATAAAAGTCCGTCATTTCTCAAGTTATATCCATGAAACTTGGTATACGAGCTGTCGGTAAAAAATAAAGAAATACGTGTTTCACAGTTTTTGAAAATTCTACCCCCGAAGGGGTGAAATAGGGGATGAAAGTTTATATGAAAGTGCTTAATTTCTCAAGATATTTCTCAAGTTGTATCAACGAAACTCGGTATTTTGGCTTTAAGTAATAAATAAAGAAGTACGTGTGGCACAGTTTTTCAAAATTCCATCCCCAAAGGGGTAAAATAGATGTTGAAAGTTTGTATGAAAGTCCTTCATTTCTCAAGTTATAGCCATGAAACTTAGCGTTTGGGCTTTCAGTTAGATATTATGCAGAAATGCGAGTTTCACCATTTTTTTATAATTAAAATACTTATGCCACGCGAACGAAGTCGCGGGCGTCCGCTAGTATCCTATATTTTGTCCCTGTCACCCGGCAGCATTTCCTCTATCTAGTTCTCTCCGTCGGATGACTAGTAGAAAAGAAAACAGTATCTCCTTAGACTGTGGTAATATTACACACGCGGTCCCAAGGTACTGAAATGGTGGTCAAACAAACACACTTTCACATCATACTAATATTATAAATGTCTTTATTTGTTGATTTGTCCTTCAATCACGCCGTACACAACGGATTGACGTATTTTTTTGCATGGGTATATAGTTGAATGACATAGGCTACTTTTAATCCCAAATTAAGGAGTTCCCGAGCAAATTTAAAATATTAGTAGTGTATGATTCATTCATTTATTTCATTTCCGAACAGTTCGATTGCTACGCGGTTGTTTTTCGTGACGGAGCTATTTGCCGCATCAATTCTCGGCCGTGTAATAAATATTAGCCAAATCAATTAACGTTATTAACCGTCCAGAAATACCCGCGCCGTGAATGTTTGAGCTATTCATACCACAATGCCCGTTTCAATTCTACCACATTACCATCATCGCGCGATGTTTGAGCAAACTATCATTGTAATGGGATTTTGAAATTTGAATTTCAATTGACCACACTCCTTGTGTAATGAGGTGTCAATTATGTTTCCGTTATAACTGCCCCTTTGGTCTAGTCACCTAGTGGTTAGTATGTTTGAGTGTGGCTGATGGGATCCTGGGTTAGATCCCGGGGCGGGCCATAAGTACTGGGTTTTCGGACAAGAATTTTTCAGTACTAGCCCGGAGTTAGGAATTTTGCGGTGTTTCACCCCCGTGTGACGACCTCCGTGGAGCAGTGTGTAGCGCTGTTGTCTTAACGTGCGGAGGTCCCGGGTTCGATCACCGGTAGGGTCAATTTGGGAATTTATAATTTCTGAATTTTCCCTGGTCTGGCCTGGTGGGAGGCTTCGGCCGCGGCTAGTTACCACCCTACCGGCAAAGACGTGCTGCCAAGTGATTTAGCGTTCCGGTACGATGCTGTGTAGAAACCGAATAGGGGTATGGGTTTAATATAAGTAACTGCCATGCCCCTAACAGGTTAGCCCGCTACCATCTTAGACTGCATCATCACTTACCACCAGGTGAGATCGCAGTCAAGGGCTAACTTGTAGTGGATAAAAAAAAGTGTCTCTGAGCAAACGTTAAGCCATCGGCCCTTCACCTGATCTCTTTCCGATCGTATCAGAATTCCGTCCCATTGGGCTATGAGAGTAAGGGAACAGAGAGTGCACTTGTATTTGCGCGCACTCTTGTGCACTATAATATCTCCCGTATAGATGGCTAATCTCTATGGAGATTGGACGGGAGGCCATAATTCCCGTTCAAATAGACAAAGAAGTGACACATGTAATTGTTTAAACGTATAGTTCTTTATGGTTGGACAAAATCTGGGTTGGAGGAAAAGCACGAGACAAAAAAGCCACGTAATTGCGTCTAGTATAGATAGAGAGAGACACAATATCCGTATGTACTCGTACCTATACCTATACCTACTAGCTGTATTAATAACGAAAAAACCGGCCAAGTGCGAGTCGGACTCGCGCACCGAGGGTTCCGTACTCAAGAAGTAGGTATAATTACCTTTGTTAATGAACCGCAAAACTAACTTTGTTTGTAGAGGTTTACTGTTAATATCAAAAAATTACGTTTGTTGTATGGGAGCCCCCCTTTAATATTTACTTTATTGATATTTAATTATTTATTTTGAAAGGTAATATACAAGTTAATATTCTGTGAAAATTTGAACCGTCTACCTGTTACCGTTTTTAATATTGAGCAAAAAAATACGAAAAAAACACGTTTATTGTATGGGGACCCCCCTTAATAATATATATTTTTTTTTTAATTTTTAATATTTGTTGTTATAGCGGCAACGGAAATACATCATTTGTGAAAATTTCAGCTTTCTAGCTATCACGGTCTATGAGATACAGCCTGGAGACAGACAGACAGACAGACAGACAGACAGACAGCGGAGTCTTAGTAATAGGGTCCCGTTTTTACCCTTTGGGTACGGAACTCTAAAAATTAATCCGACGCATAGAAAAAATTGCCATTAAAGTTAAGATATCACCTAAAATTAGTTCTATAAACCAATCAAAAGTGAATTATTATACAATACATTATAATATAATAGCATAATAGTTATTTATCAGGCATTTTGTTAATGGCGACGGTATTTTGACTATTTCAACACCGCCCTCGGCGTTACCCGACGTCTTGGAATACAAATGAATTAAAACTGCGAGAACCTTGGAGACGCATGACATTAAAAACTTTTTTTAATTTATAGACTAGACAGATTTATAGGCTTAGGTTATGTTGGGTTTATATTATTATTAATTGATAAAATAAATTAACATAATTTAAGGCTGTAATATGTGTATTTTTGCACACTGCCACTGGCAGTAAATTGTGAACGGGATTTTTTTATAATAACAACTGTTGTTACCAACAATTTAGCAAAATATAAATTATCAGTATCAGACTTGCGCTTAGCTGCGATTAAACTTGCTGGTTAGTGATGATGTAGCCTCAGGTGCAGCGCGCTTGCCTAGAAAGTGTCTAGTCACTCACAAACCTCCAATAGTTAGTAACATAGATTAAGGATTAACATAGACCTTGAACCTATGGATATTAAAAATGGACTCAAAACCTCTTTTTACCCGACTGCGGAACGCATAGGGTTATGTGTTCATCAGTCTATATATGTTTGTATGTTCCTTGCAGGACAGCTACAGCCTAAACGCGTGGACCGATTTTGATAATTTTTGCACCAGTTTGTGCCGAATATATCATTAGAGTGTCACTGTGGAAGTCAAATTTGAGAAAAAACAAAATGGCGCCCTCTAGAAGCCATAATGTAACAAATTAAAAAATAAAAGTCGATGGACTATGGCAAGTGGGGTATCGATGAAAAGGTCTTAAAAAATCATAGTTAGGTTTCCTTGATCATTTTCTCATTTTAACGATCATTTAGGATTTACGAGGTTTCAAAGGTTGTATTCCTTTGTGTCACATTTCAGAAAAAACGGCTGAACCGATTTTGATAGTAATTGCACTAATAGATTTTTTTTAGTCTTCCGAGTGTCACAACGGAGGCCGAATTTGAGAAAAACAAAATGGCGTCGACTGGAAGCCAATTAATAAGTGAAAGTCGATAGGCTATAAGCAAGTGGGGTATCGTTAGATAGGACTTTTAAAATCACACCTAGGTTCCTCAAACCATTTTTCCGTTTAAATGATAATTTAGGATATACGAGGTTTCAAAGGAAATGTTTAAAGCTCCTACTCATATCATCTATATCTATCGAACTAGGTGGATTATCTCAAAAACCACTCAACCTTTTTTAAAATTTATGTCACCTAAAGAAAGCTACATTATTAAAAAGTAAAATAGGCTATATTTTATTTCCAAACAAATTAGAGATCCTTACGAAAATTGCAATAATGTTAGTTAAGTCGGAAAAAAACATCTCATCTGAGAGCTTACGTGGCGTGCGCTGCCTAAATCGTTAAAGTTACACGACAACAATGTATGGTGGAAACGTTCCTCTCAAAAAGTTCTAAAAAAAAGTCCGCGGTAGTATATAACTATCTTTTAAGGTTGACTCACAATAACCATTTTTATGATTTTCAAATTTGGTCTAAACAGTGCTTTACTTGCGAAGGTGTTTTTGACAACATAGTATTAATCGATAATTCCTTAACAAAATAAATATCTTACTCATCTCAAGTATTTAATTTAGACAAAAATTGTCCTTTACACCATTCAATTTAAATGAATATCTTATGAGATATCGTAGAAATACAGTAACCTTCAACAGAAAATGACGCGGCCGGCAGCGGATAGGTGAGGGAGAAGGCGGGGCGTAATCTCACATATTACGGTAGTAAAATACTAAATAACTACGTACAATTTGTGTTTTGTACGTAGGTATTTTAGTAGGTATAGTAGTAGGTAGAAAATTAATGAGCTCATTTTTAGGAAAAATAGCAGATTTACAAACTTTACCAAATTAATATTAGCATTATAACATATTCAATTAATCCGCTGCTTATTACTACTTCTTATACAAAATACTTATTAGTACCTTTGGTGCTACCACATAATAGATAATAGATGCTACTTCGAGCAGATAAAACGTCGCCTGTTTACGGTAAATGCTTAACTAAAAAGTTTGAAATAAAAAAGTAATTTAAAAAGAACAAAAAACCCGACTGCTTGGATACCAAAAAGTATAAAACAAGACATGAATTGAAGTATTTCATTATTATCAATTTAAATCGTATAATATTAATAAAATTTATCAAGGCGCAGTCGCACGTTAAGGTTAGCTATTGGACGTGCGACTGCGCCTTGATAAATTTTATTAATATTATACGATTTAAATTGATAATAATGAAATACTTCAATTCATGTCTTGTTTTATACTTTTTGGTATCCAAGCAGTCGGGTTTTTTGTTCTTTTTAAATTACTTTTTTATTGTTGAATGTCACAACCGATTTTAATTTCGAAACGTATCGTCTGGAGCACAGCAGAGAATAGATCTGTCCTTCTCACACACTTGGCATTGATTTCCAAAATCTGCTATGGAATATAAAAAAAGTTTGAATTAGAAACTCTTCGTATTTCCCTGTTCCAACTTGTAGATTTATGCAGCATTTAACTTGACGTTGGTTCAGATTAGCAGTTCAAAGGGCTTTCCCGCTGACCTCCGGGTCTTTGTGGCCACAGAGCAGCTTGTTACAGAAGCTACAGGTTGAAGTGAAGGCTTGTGAATAAGATTCACAAGCCAGCATATAATATAGACAGCATACTTCATATTCAGTATTTTTTTTAAATTGACTACTAGTTAGCCCGTGACTGCGATCTCACCTGATGGTAAGTGATGATGCAGTCTAAAATGGAAGCGGGCTAACCTGTTAGGTGCATGGCAGTTATATTAAACCCATACCCCTATTCGGTTTCTACACGGCATCATACCGGAACGCTAAATCGCTTCGCGGCACGTCATTGCCGGGGTGGTAACTAGCCGCGGCGGAAGCCTCCCACCAGGCAAGGCATTTAAAATACCTTACAACTTAATTACTTAAGGGTATTAAAGATTGAATATTACCATTAGCTTTCCATTATGACGTTATCCCGGGGTGTCCGGTTGTATCACTAGCTTCGTTGGAAGTATTATTTTGAAATTGATGTTTATTATTATGACGTGCCTTGACGTTATCAAAATAAGGATTATACTTCTGTAAAACAAACTTCAACAAGATTAAAGTAATGCTGCTTTTAGCGATGGTAGTAAGCCCCCTGACTATTTCCACGATATTATCTAACTTTAAAAAAACAAAAACACGAGAACTTTGTAGAACGAGAGCATGGTAGCATCTTAGTCAAAATTTTGGTTTAGCTGTTATGATGTAAAAAACTAAAAACGGTAACAGACAGACACACGTATCAATAATGCTAATATAAAATATAGATGATGATTATTAATATAGAATAAGGCTCTGTCATAGCGTAATATTTATTTTTACAAAATATTACTTCTTCCATTTTTTTTGACATGCGCTTATGCTCGATTTTACCACCGCGCACATATTATGCACTAGATGATTCCCGCGACTTCGTCCGCGTGGACCAAGTTTTTTCGATTCTCGCGGGAACTCTTGAATTTTCCGGGATAAAAAGTAGCCTATGTCCTTCCCCGGGATACAACCTACCCCTGTACCAAATTTCATTAAAATCGGTTCAATAGACAATTTTTTTGATTCCTGCGGGAACCTTTAATTTTCCGGGATAAAAAGTAGCCTATGTCCTTCCCTGGGATACAACCTATCCCTGTACCAAATTTCATCAAAATCGGTTGAACAGATGGGCCGTGAAAGCGTAGCAGACAGACAGACAGACAGACAGACAGACAGACAGACACACTTTCGCATTTATAATATTAGTATGGATTTTGATGTCGTGGACTGAGAGAGCCTTAAACATACCTTTAATTTGGTACAGATAGGTATCTCATATAATAAATTAATAATATGTAGGATACCTACCGAATATTAGACCACAATTATTGTTATGATCTATTGGATTCCACTACCACCACTACAGCCCATTAACGTCCCACTGCTGGGCACAGGCCTCCACTCTCATAGGAGAGAGGGAATTAGAGCTTAGACCCACCACGCTGATCCAATGCGGGTTGGCGGGCTTTAACGACTATTATCATGTTAGTGATAATAACCGGGACCGACGGCTTAACGTGCTCTCCGAGACACGGGGGTGTAACACCGCCAACTTCCTAACTCCGGGCTATTGGATTCAATGATACATAATTATTATTCCTTACATCGTAGCTTAAAGTTATTTTCTCAAGTTGCTGACCCCTTATACTGTCTGATCGAGTATCACATAACATTAATTATAACCTCAAAAGATTATAAAGTGAGATAATAACTTCTAATCCACACAAATTCAGGGTATTTTAAATACCACTAGATTCACGCAAAGGAAGTCCTAATTCCTTTATTTCGGTGGACAGCACCACACGTAGAGGCTTGTCCCCGTATTTTTTACACAGGGCCGCACTCGATTAATCTTGCTTATCTACCATCGCAGGCCAGTTGAATAATCGCGGTGCGGACGAGTTTAACATAAATTAAGTTTTCCACGACACCTGAGATACCTCCCTGTGTTAAAGACATTACAAACTTATTTAATTTCCACCACAAGCTATTCTAAACTTTGTTACGTGTGAATTAAAAGTGGTGTAGCAGGAAAATGTAAGTTGGTTTCAGTGTAATAATAAGCCGTATTCCAACGATGTATATCATGGATACGAAAGAAAGGTTAAGTGTGAACATTTGTTTGTTAATGCTCTCTTGTAATGGATTTCTGTTTTTTGTCCGCCACATGATAAGTTGTTTCAGTTGAATTGATCGATGGCCGCTCTTTTTACTGGTTAAGATGTTGTATTATTCATTCCGTATAGAATTAATTTACTTATCAGAATGTTATATGGAATCAAATTATAAAGTGTGCATAATTAATCTTGTCAGTGATAAAGTTATGTATTTAAAATTTTAAGTAAGTTTATTAGTCAAACGGCTTTTGAAAGTTTTTATGCTTTCTTCTATACATATTTACCAGCTTAATTGATACTCAATACTCAATTTATTTATTCCATGTAGGACATACGAGTGTCTCTTTTTTCTTTTTTTTTCGGGGGAGGAAAAAATCCCTACGGACTTCTGCCTACTGGCAGGGCATGTCCGACTTGCACGGACTAAAATAACCTCCCCCGTCTTCGAGGTCAGCACGGAACTGCAATTGCATTACTTCGTGCTGACCCTCTAGCTATTCTATTCGCTCTTATTGTTTCTTCTCTTTCTCTTTCCTCCCTTCTCAACATTATGCCCCTTAGCATGTGGGCATATCTTTGCGACGCGTCTGCACCAGCCAGTGTCTCTTTATGTTACGTCATGTTTTTACTCTACCACCGGTTAGTTTAGCCGTAGCTTAGGTATAGTTCGTGAAACGTATCTGGCCCGGTGGCCAATATTGGAAGTAATTTTTATGCCTGTTTAGTTTTTGTTTTTATTTTTCATATCTCCTAGCGACGCTGTCACCGGGTCAGATAAGTTTGTGGGACTACATAGTCACTTTTAAGGTTGCTTATGTACAGTTCGTGTCAAAGTTTCAAATTTTTATTCTATTTCCGGTGGTAGGTACTGTCAAAACATGACGTAATATAAGAGACAACTGTATGTCTTATATGTTTTAAATAAATTTCAGTTTATTTTTTCTACTTTTGTCTGCTACTCTTTCACGGCTCATCGCTTCAATCAAAATCGAATTTTGACGAAATTTGGTACAGAGATAAGTTGCATCCCTGGGCAGTACAAGGGCTAAATCAAAGAGTTCCCACGGAAACTTGATAATAGAGGAATAGAAGAAGAATTAAATAATAGAGGAACGACTTTGTTTCATGCTATTCATTTCTGAAAACGATAATAATATAATATGCACAACTGAAAACATAAATTCCCGAACGAAAAGACATAAAAGCGGGACAATAATATTTGGACATAAAAACGGGCGTATGACGTTCGACAATAAACGGACTCGGGCGTTATTGTAAATGCCGATCGGGGTATAAATTTTTCATTTGTATAGAAAAATTTCGCCGCTGCTCTTACACACCAGGGGCCTTTCTGCCAACGCTTGAAACCATATTGTTTCATTATGGTTGACTTTCGTGTTTTAGAATTATAATCCTTATTTTAGCAACATCAAGGTACGTACCTAACATCAAACTGTCATTTTGAGTAATATTGCTTAAGTATTGCTTTAAGTGTTGGCAACGAGAAAACAAGAAGAAGATATTTTTATATTCCATGACGCTGAATTCAGTATCGTAGGTTCTTGACCAAAGATTATTATCATCTTCTCTCGGAATGAGTAGTGTTTAGCTATATTGTTCAAGTGAGGAATGGCAGACGTGATTCACATTTAAGAACATTATGAAGAGCTCTCGGGTATAATAAAGGTTTCCTCATATTTTTTTTATTTTCGTGTTAATCCAAATGATACCTTTTTAATTTATCTAAACGCACGTAGCTTTGAAATATTAATATGTAATGATAAATGATTTATTTATTTCATGTAGGATAACTTGTGTCACTTATGATACGTTAAGACTCTACCACCGGTTCGGAAAGCTAATTCTACTGAGAAGAGCCGGCAAGAAACTCAGCAGTTGCGCAGTGTAGATTATGTTATAGTGTGAAACATTATGAAAATCGGTGCATAGGTTTCCGAGCAAATCGCGAACAAACATACATACGTATTCGGGTCGAATTCAGAACCTGCTTGTTGAAGTCTACTAATTAAGTCGATTAAGTCATACTTAATTGAAATTGATCAGCAATTATTATTATTATTTATTATTAATTAGCATTTATTATTGTTTTTATTTATTTATTTATTTTATCAGCAATAACAACCAACAACGTGTGTACGTTCACGGAAAAATAGTAAGTACCTACGTCGATACGCAAGTGAAAAATGGCGGAGCTGCCAATTACACTAAAAAATGTCCGCGGGCACCAATTAAAATGATTTACATATCGATAAATCGTTCGTGTAAGCCCGGCTTAAATATTATGGTTTTATGGCGAACATGGCGGACGGCGCGGCGGTGGCTTTCATTGAAAAACACATCGTTTTTTTTTCATTTATTGAGAAATATATCATCGAGGGTCATCATTTAAATCATACTACTATTATAAATGCGAAAGTGTGATTGTTTAGTAGTTTTTTGGTTTGTCCTTCAATGACGCCACAACACAGCAACGGATTGACGTGATTGCATGGTTATTGGTGAATTGGCGATTGGAGAGTGACATAGGCTACTTTTTATCCCGGAAAATTGAGGAGTTCCCACGGGATTTAAAAAAACTTATTCCACGAACACGAAGTCGCGGGCATGCGCTAGTTTATTATAATACTAGGTGACCCAACCCGGGTTCACGCGGGTGAGTCTACCTTAAGTAGGTACTAAAGAAAACTTTTACTCAAGGCATTAAATAAACTTATCACGTTCCGCCTCATACGAATTATTCACGTTAACGTAGCCTGTTTCCTTTCCCGGAATTATCCATTCCGGAGCTATCTTGATACCAAATTTCATTAAAATCGTTGAACTGATGGGCTGTTATAATGTTACATAATATAGACAAAAAGACACCCTTTCGCATTTTTAACAGACAAATATTGACATTCGTTTTAATTAAATATTCCGGTGGGCACTCAGCTTAACATTAATAGAATGTGGCATAGTGCTATAATTAAAAATTCAATTATGAAAAATAGCATACACAATGACAAGTGTAATTCCGAGTAATGACAGTGAGTGTGACACAACATCGCATGTCAAAATGTAATACTGATCGCATTTCATTTCAATTTAGCGTACTATTTATACAGAAGTTTATAATTGCAACATTTTTTACATTGTTCCATAAGAAACTCGCTGACGCTCGCGACTTCGATCGCGTTTATTAATTTTAAGTTCTAAAAAACATTGGGAAGTGATTTTCCGGGAAAAAGTAGCCTATAGGGACTTATAGGGACGAGTGACCTAGTTGTGACAACGCATATCAGTCGATTGCGATTGTTAAGCTACGTTGACCCAAGTCGGTAACTGGATGGGTGACCGAATTTAAGTCCGAGTTTTGCCTTACCCTACCTCGGAGAGCACCTTAAGTCGTTGGTCCCGGTTATTATCATCTGATAATAATAGTTAGTACCGTAAGAGTTGAAACACTACTCTTAGTCAAGTCGTATGCGGAAGGACCTGGAAACCCACCGTATTATTATCCCAAAAAACAACTGCCATTAATGGAATGGGGTAACGATGCTCAGCAATGAGGAATACGATACAGAGAGAGATGCCCTTTCAAGGGATGTAACCTATCTTTGTACCAAATTTCACCAAAATTGGTTAAGACACAGAAAACCGTGGTTTTAACACTTTTTGACTGGCAGTTTCTACTTACTTAAATGTTAAGTTATGTTGAGTGGTTGCGCAGCTCCTTAAATTTGGTTCCAAGAATCTTTAATAAAGTTAAATTATGTCTTATGCATGTCTACATCATTATAATAACTCACTGTCTAATTTTTAGAGATCAGTCCATCATTCATAACAGGACAAGTTTTCTATTAGTTTATGAATACCGAAAATGTTACGTCGAAGAAGACGTCAATTAATTAAAAATTGAGATTCAAATTAAATAAATATTTTATTCGGCTGTCGAACGTCAATGAAATACACGTGAGGCCACGCTATTGGTACACCGGCCGTTTAACACAAATCATCCATTAATTATAGTTGCGTGCGAAACGATGCTAACACATTAATCGTCAGACATGCAATGGAGTTTACTTCGACTGTAGAGAGGATAATAATACGTGTATAATATTTAAAAAAAAAAAACAAATCCATTATAGACTTTGTACAATGACGGTAATAAGTAAATTATATCAGTCTATTTTTCAATAATAACATGACAAATAACAAGCATGAAATAAATTAACATACACAATGAAATAAATTAATACTTAGATAAATTAAAAATATTTACGTACAAAAATAATTTAATTTAACGTCCTTAGTGCAGCTGACATAATATTCAGTTTGCTGTAATTACGATGAATTGTCAACCAATAATTTTAATATTTCTTATTTTTTCTAACAGAACACATTTTTCTGCTTATCTGAGCGTTTACATTTTGCCAACAGGTTAAAGGTCATTGAAAGTACTGCTTGATTTTTATAGGTGATAGAAACTGGAATATAGAAAATTAGCCATGAAGGCTTTTTCTGTCCTATCTATCATTCCTAGCATACAGTTTAATATCATGGGCGCATATCGATGCTAAGACATTAATCGTCGGACATGTTTACACGTCTTTCAATGCACGCGAGTTTAATGTGGCATATCAACTAAGGTTAGGTGCATACCAAGCGTGTTTAGACGTGCATTATGAACGCTGCTTTTAGGGCTCTTGTTATAAAAACCGATATAATAATTATTACCCCCATTATTTACCTCCTCTTTCTCCCTCTTATAAATGGGATGTCTTGGGTCCGATTCTCAGCACAGGAAATTTGGTATTGACGCATTTGAGACGTGGTATTGTCAAAGAATGCTCCGCATACCATGGACCGAAGGAGAACAATTATATCTCTTACCTAAAACAACTTCATATTACCACGATATTGTCAACAATTTGTTACCAAAATATTCTGAGTTACTTTGGTCACATTGCCTGACGCCAATATAGTAATCTGGATAAACTCATAATCTAGTCGTAAGAAAGGTGGAGGGCAAAAGACCACGCGGCCGATCACCTAGCTGCTGTTCTGACCAGAGGCCCAATGCAAATCATAATCATTTGACAGCTTAAAACGTATGGCATAGCCGTGAATAGGCATATTCTAGCTAAACGCGCTCCAACCTAGACCTCATCATTGCTTTGTACTTAGCATGATTGTCGTCAAGCGGAAGCCTACCTATCTTACAAAAAAAAAATTCTAACTGTCGAGTTCACATCCTTTTTGATGTGCAGGCATCTATGCACTCCTTATACAGGCCGAATTAAACGTTTGGCAATCGATTACGATTTCTTTAAATAATCGGGGGGGGGGGGGGGGTAGGTCAAGTCGCTCACAGGGCTCCACCTTTACGTACCACAGGGTACGACCTTTTTTTTTTATCCACTACAAGTAAGCCCTTGACTGCGATCTCACCTGATGGTAAGTGATGATGCAGTCTAAGATGGTAGCGGGCTGACCTGTTAGCCCGCTACCATACCCCCATACTACTAAACCCATACCCCTATTCGGTTTCTACACGGCATCGTACCGGATCGCTAAATCGCTTGGCGGCACGTCTTTGCCGGCAGGGTGGTAACTAGCCACGGCCGAAGCCTCCCACCAGGCCAGACCAAGGAAAATTCAGAAATTATAAATTCCTAAATTGACCCGGCCGGGGATCGAACCCGGGACCTCCGCACTTTAAGGCAACAGCGCTACACACTGCGCCACGGAGGTCGTCGAAACTTTTCCAGCTTGGAAACTATACCGCCAACGCATAAAGCCATATTGTTTCATTATTGTTGACTTTAGTGCTTTGGAATTATAATCTTTATTTTAAGAACGTCAAGGTACGTGACATACATAAATTGAGAATTTCATGTTGAGTCTGCCTCAAAGACTACTCAAGGACTAATTAAGCAAATTTTTGTTTCTGAATTGATATTGGGCCGGTTTCTGAATTAAGCATTCAAGCAAAAACAGTAAGTTCCAAGTCTCGAACCTTCACAATATCAACACACACAGGTTCTCGTGTGGTTATATCGTACCGTAAAGAACTTATGTTCCAATAATAAAGATAAATTATATTCGTAATGAATATGCATATGATATTCGACACGACTTGCATGTTTATTAGCAAATTAAAATTAATTGCATATTCCGTATTAATGAGGCATTGATTTCAAATATGTAGCTATGAACTAGGTAGCTACTATGGTAATATGTTGGAGGAAATAATTACTGTCAATAAATGGAATTTAAATGAAAACAAGGCATCGGTAGGTAGCAATAGTTTCTTATAAATATAGCGAGAAATAAATAATATAAAGGTCCTCCCGAGTCCCGACCGAATTTCAGCCGCGGCGATCTTCAGAGAGACTAACCATCTGCGCGGGAGATATAATAGTGCACAAGTGTGCGCAATGCGCATACACATTCCCTTTACTCTCATAGCCAGAAGGGACGGAAAATCCGACACAACTGGAGAGAGATCAGGCGCAGGACCTACGACTTAACGTGGGGGTGACCGACGGGGTGAAACACCGCCAAATTCCTAACTCCGGGCTAGTAAGTACGAACAATAATTTCTCGTCAGAAAAAAAACCTAATACTTAATTATGTCCCGACCCGGGACTTAACCCGGGACCTCGTCAGCGGCAGTCGAACATGCTAACCGATAGACCAACGAGGCAGTTATATAGGGAGAAAATTAGCTAACGGCTAGCAAAACCTTCCCAAATGAGATCTGAGACAATTTAATAAGTAGTTTGGAAAATGCAACGAAACACTATATCATAGTGTAAGGTTTTTTCAAATTTAGGGTTTTTATTTTTTATCACAATACTTCCTATACGGAAAGTCAAGTCTGTATTAATTATAAAAATACAAAAAATAACTAGGTCTCCATTTCTTTGACATGTTTATGGCAACGTATAGTAAAATAATTATTGATTTAAACCTCGTATTGACAACAGCACGAGTGAAACTTGAAGTATAATTGATCGTGTATTGAGTCGTGGCGATAAATATGTCAAAATTAATCTATTTCACCGGCGGGGGCCGTAATTGACGGACGCAGTACGTTTCCACGCGGAATTAATAAATATCTTATGGCTGCAAGGTGAGGGCTTGGACCATAGACCACAGATTTACTACTCGGTGTCTGGGACCATGCCGACGCTGAAAGTAATACTTCAGCAATATTACTCTAAATTACAGTTTGATGTCACGTACCTTGACGTTCTTAAAATAGGAATTATAATTCGTTAAATACGAAATTCAACTATAATGAAACAATATGGCTCTAAGGCTCGTTGGCAGTTTGACCCAGGCTTATAGAAAATTTAAAAAATTTAAATAATCTCTTTTTTTAGCTATGTATATTATCCCTGGGTATCGAAAGTGTTACTAAATATGTTAAATAGTTATATAGATACGTTCTTTAATTTTGATAGATGATTGAAATTTAACAACTGACAAATTAATAATTTACAGTCAAATTCAGCAGTCAGCACCCATTGCAATAAAAGGAAAATGTGAGCTTTAACACCTAGTGGTCTATTGTTCCTAAACTAAATCTTATAGCATATTTTAATCACAAGAGGTAGCGTCTAGGTATAATCAAAAATACATTATTACTAGCAGATGCCTGAGCTGTGATTTCGCCCGCATTGTTTTTTTAATCCCTCGAAACTCCTTATTTTTCCGAAATAAAGTAATCTATGTCCTTGTTCAGAATATAACCTACTAGCTGATGCCCGCGACTTTGGATTGAGAATTTTAGCCTATGTGCTATTCCAGACTATAATCTATCTCTGTGCCAAATTTCAGCCAGATCCATTCAGCCGTTGCGGCGTGATTGAGTAACAAACATCCATACATCCATCCATCCATCCATCCATACATCCATCCAAACTTTCGCATTTGTAATATTAAGTAAGATGACAATATCAAAACTGGCGGTTCTCGTGTGGTCCAGTATATGTAACCTAAGTTATCCTAGGGATATTAGTAACAGAATTCCGTTTCAATATTTCATACTAGTTTCAAAATTCATAGTCTCATCAATTTAAAAAGTTAAAATGAAAGTTATTAATACTCCATACTCAATTTATTAAATACAAGTGTCTCTTAAGTTACGTCATGTTTTGGCTCTACCGCTGAATGTTTCGGTAAATTAATTAGTCAATCGCGGAATCTTATACTTTGCACCACCCCACAAAGCAGTGATATCTAAATGACATCCAGTAAATATAACTAATTCATTCGCAATTAAACACGGCGTGCCGTAAAATATTATTGCAAGTAAAATATGTGCAAATTGCGTTGCTTAACTGCCCTGATGTAGCGGACTATGATAATTTTATATTAATGGTGTGTATTAACAACTGTTCTAAGTTATGTTGTCCTGGTAGGATATGCTCAGGATTTAATTCTAGCAGACACGCACAGGCTTGAATCCCTATATCTCTTCTTAGACTGAAATCTTAGGAATATACTTAGAAATGTATACAGGTTTTATCGTCCTCGTTCTATTATTCAAACCTGTAACAATAGTCTCAAGTAAATTATTTAACTAGGATAAATTATTTAAAGATATCCCAAAATCAAACCCTCACGTCCCATAAGTTTTCAAGGTACTTTCAACAGCAATTTAAGAACATGACTTACGTGTATTCTTTTGAATTAAAACTGAGTAAGTATCTCATGCTTTATTTAAAAATATGTCGAGCCTCATACATTTTATTCTATAAGGGGAATCAAAAGGTTTTTTGATTCCCCTTGGTCACCCGGACTATTGACAACATAATTCTTTAAAATTATTTCGCTTTTATATTTTCAACAACTTGAAGTCAACAACACAAGTAGTCATAGCAACCAAAATCATCTTTTCATAAAAATAGTCTTTTTATTTTCAACAACTTGAAGTCAACAACACAAGTAGTCATAGCAACCAAAGTGTTAGGTTTTACGGAACGTTACGGAATTTCTGGATTCGGTCTCCACGCTCAAGGCCCGCGATAGAAGCTATGCAATAGCTTAATAATAATAATAATAATAATAACTTTTTATTTCAGGCTTCAACACCCATAACTTGTTAGTAACAATCACTTAACCTATGTTAGAAAAAAAAAAAAAAAAAAAAAAAAAAAAAAAAAAAAAAAAAAAAAAAAAAAAAACTTAAACTAACCTACCCTACTCTCAAACCTAAGCCTCGACACATTTACAGGTCTCTTTGAGGCCTCCTCATGAGAATGTGTGCACCATTCCAGCGCCTCCAGAGAGGGCTGTCCAGCTTAGTAGCCAACGTACTGAGGAGGGTGTTGGTGCTGCTCACTAGCCTAGAAACTAAAAGATTCCTACCACGGAATAAAAAAAAATAAGAACGTTTTTTTTAATTGTAGTTTTTTATATAACATTTTTAACTAAGCGGACAAAGTGACGGCCATCACGTAAGTATTTTTAAAATTTAAAAGCTTGTGCTAAAAATTTTACTTTATTTAAAGTCATATACTTATACACAATTTTAACAGAACAACATAAGTGGCATTACTAATATATCTAAATTACAATAAGGTATGTTTAAAATCGCTTAGTTTATTTAATGTGCGGAATAAAAATAAAATCAATAAACTCAATCGATACCAAAACTAAATTGGAAACTTCAACACTATATTTAGTGAATTTGTATACAAATTAGCAAATAGGCAATAAAATTTCCACATTGAAAGCTTTTCTCTTATATCTAATGGAAAAACAAGTTAAGGGTAGGCGATTCAACACTACTACATATATGTATGAAACTCATTTTATTTAAGTTTTTATACTTATTTATAGCAATTTAGCCTAAAAGGCTATAAATATAAGATAATTATTAAAACCATAATTTCTTCATTTAAATTCTGATGAATTTAGTTTTCTTAAAATTATTCTGATAATACATTTGTTAATCTTTTAATAAAATATTGTATGAGTGTATAATTACAATGCAATGAGTTTCAAAAGTCACAATTTCAGAATAACATGCCTTTAACAGTCAATCGATAGAGATTGGAAAGTGTCTGCAGGAACAACATATTTTCTCTTTAAATTTATAAAACCGACTTACCAAGAATCTTTATGGCTATATTCTTATCTCGATCTACCTATTAGAAAAACATATATTAGTGCAAACGATTTTGCTACTTGACTTCAAAGATTTAAGTGTTATTCTCACTTGAGGGTAATAACTACTTGATTAAACACTTGTACTATATAACATTCGATGAATGCAAAAAGCAACACGTTCTTTTCTCTCATGGGGTGGCATGATGTAACTTTATGCTTTGTCAAAATACTGGATCAATGGGTCCAATAGTAATATACACTAACATGACACGTAATAAGTTTACATTAACAAAATCTGCATAGATTGTAAATATTATGTTAGAGCTTGGTGAAAACTACGGAATATACGATAGACCGATATATATTTCTTAGGAGTTAAAGTTTTATGAAAGTTAAGCTGATTTTAAAACGCTGAATAAGACCCTGATTCATGTTCTTTTAGCAGTAATTGATCCAATTTTATTTTCTTGCCAGTTCGTGTCAATAGAATTTACTTTAGGAACATGTGGTAGAGTCAAGACGTTTAAGTAGCACAATTATGTTTTACGTGCCTGAAAGGCGCAGGAATAACACAAAGACTACTTTTTATCCCGGAAAATTAAAGAGTTCCCGCGGGAACCAACAAAAATCGTAGCTGTAGTTTAAAAGATACCGTAACTGATTGTGACAACCATATTTTATAAGTAACTGGACCTCAATAAGTGTAGTGTACTTAATGTGTAATTGAATAAATATTTTTTGACTTTTGACTTTGACTTTGAATCACTTAATCCACGCGGTCGAAATCGCGGGCATCAGCTAGTAAATTATACTTTGAGTTAGTTATCGCATTCTACTGAGCGTATTGCTCTATGCATAGATAGGATATAAAAATCCATAGTAGATGAAACTACAGCAATTCCACAGGGTAACGGCACGCCATAATTGCAACAAAAACGGAATTACTTAACGAATTAAACTCGGCAATAGAATGTAGCAACAACCAATAAAATGTGTTCTCCGGCAATAAAAATAACTGCATAACTGCCATTTAATCCGTATCTATAGGAGAAAACGACGAACGTTTATGGTTGGAGTGAAATAAAATGGGATTAGGTGCAGTTTTCGCGGATCAACAAAAAAATTAATTACTCTTTAGTATTCGCAACATTGTCGTATAAATTTTAATAGTACAAGCACCTTTTAAATCTAGTTGTAGATTTATTACGTACAAAGTGAATTCCTTCAAGCTGAGTTATATAGAAAATTATGTTGCAGGTACGGATGAGAAAATGTTTTTGAAGAAAACCTAATTTGCTCGAAATATATCTTTATTCAGTGAATGAATACCTACGTAAAATTTAAATTACTATTGATTGATTTTTAAATTTCTTTATTGTAGCATGAAAATAAAATAAAAAAACTATTGGATTCTATGATAGTAGTTATCTACTTTAATGTATAAATACTATTTCAGAAGTATATTACAGTAGTTACAGCCTTGGAAAAAATAATTGCGTAATATTCCACAGCGGACGACAGAGAAAGAATCAAAATCAAATCAGAATGAGAAGATCTGCAGGAGAACTAAAGCTTGACGTGTTGCGAAGCTGAAGTGGCAATGGGTGTGGCACTACATATTTGTAAAATTTTGTATTTTATAAAATATTAAAAAAAAAACATACTTTGATGAACCGATAGGCGTTGGAATCCTACAGTGCTGGAATGGCAACCTCGCACTATAAAGCTTATAGTGGACGACGACTATGCCTATTAATGTAATAATTAAGTATAAACATAACAAGTAATAAAATTAAAAATTTTAAAAAAACCCACGACGACTGCAGAGCTCCATTATACCTTTGACCTTTATAACTTTGAACGTAGCAAACGTATATATTACATAATATCTAAAACACAAAACTGCGTCTTTGAAAGCTCAGTAGTTTTTTTGACCAGCGTGGTGGACTATGGCCAAACCCTTTTCAAATGGACAAATCAAAACAGTCCAAACGCGACGGGTATACGATGAGAATTTAAGGAGTTCCCATGATCGCCTCCTGACTCCATCATGATACCCTGGGCAGCATCTAGGTACAAGCTAAATATATCTAAAACAAAAAGCCCGCATCTAAATCAGCACAGTAGTTTTTGAGAAAAATGGTAACATATTGAAAAAATAAAATCATAGACTACAGCTCAGCTTTATTGTCTATGGTCCTAAAATATATCTAAGAACCTTCTCACAAGCTATACACATCTAATGAAAAACCGCATTTCAATCGGCCCAGTACTTTTTGTAAAAAATGGTAACATATCGAAATATTAAAATCATAGAGACAGCTCAGCTTAGTTGTCTATGGTCCTAAAATGTATCTAAGAACCTTCTCTCAAGCTATATATATCTAACTAGTATTTCGCCCTGTGCGCGAGCTGCTAAAGCAGCTCACGGGTTGTGGTTAGACTTACAAGTAGTAACAGATTTTACTGTACTAAACTGAATTCATTTATTATGGTGATAACAAAATAAATAAAAATGGCGCTGATTTTTTAAAACTTTGGTAACAGTTTCCTGTTTCGTAACCCCAGGGAGTCCTAAATATCGATTTTGAACGAAATTGGTCAATTAACAAAGAATTTCAAAATGGCGCTGATTTTCTAAAATTTTGGTAACAGTTTCCTGTTTTGTGACCCCAGGGAGACCTAAATATCGATTTTGAACGAAATCGGTCAATTAACACAGAATTTCAAAATGGCGCTGATTTTTAAAAATTTTGGTACCAGTTTCCTGTTTTGTGACCCCAGGGAGCCCTAAATATCGATTTTGAACGAAATCGGTCTATTAACAATGAATTTCAAAATGGCGCTGATTTTTTTAAAATTTTGGTACCAGTTTCCTGTTTTGTAATCCCACGAAGCCCTAAATATCGATTTTGAACAAAATCGGTTAAATAACAAAGAATTTCAAAATGGCGCTGATTTTCTAAAACTTTGGTAACAGTTTCCTGTTTTGTGACCCCAGGGAGACCTAAATATCGATTTTGAACGAAATCGGTCAATTAACACAGAATTTCAAAATGGCGCTGATTTTTAAAAATTTTGGTAACAGTTTCCTGTTTTGTAACCCCAGGGAGTCCTAAATATCGATTTTGAACGAAATCGATCAATTAACAAAGAATTTCAAAATGGCGCTGATTTTTTTTAAATTTTGGTACCAGTTTCCTGTTTTGTGACGCCAGGGAGCCCTAAATATAGATTTTGAACGAAATCGGTCAATTAACAAAGAATTTCAAAATGGCGCTGATTTTCTAAAATTTTGGTAACAGTTTCCTGTTTTGTGACCCCAGGGAGCCCTAACTATCGATTTTGAACGAAATCGGTCAATTAACACAGAATTTCAAAATGGCGCTGATTTTTTAAAATTTTGGTACCAGTTTCCTGTTTTGTGACCCCAGGGAGCCCTAAATATCGATTTTGAACAAAATCGGTTAATTAACAAAGAATTTCAAAATGGCGCTGTTTTTTTAAAGTTTGGTAACAGTTTCCTGTTTTGTAACCCCAGGGAGTCCTAAATATCGATTTTGAACGAAATCGATCAATTAACAAAGAATTTCAAAATGGCACTGATTTTTTTAAATTTTGGTACCAGTTTCCTGTTTTGTGACCCCAGGGAGCCCTAAATATAGATTTTGAACGAAATCGGTCAATTAACAAAGAATTTCAAAATGGCGCTGATTTTTTAAAATTTTGCTACCAGTTTCCTGTTTTGTAATCGCACGAAGTCCTAAATGCAATAAACCGCATCTCAATCGGCCCAGTACTTTTTGTGAAAAATTGTAACAGTGGTTGAAAAATTAAGATCATAGACTACAGCTCAGCTTTGTTGTCTATGGTCCTAAAATATATTTAAGAACCTTCTCACAAGCTATACACATCTAATGCAAAAAACCGCATCTCAATCGGCCCAGTACTTTTTGTGAAAAATGGTAACATATTGAAAAAATAAAATCATAGACTACAGCTCAGCTTTGTTGTCTATGGTCCTAAAATATATCTAAGAACCTTCTCACAAGCTAAACATATCTAATGCAAAAAACCGCATCTCAATCGGCCCAGTACTTTTTGTGAAAATTTTCAACACATAGAAAAATTAAGATCATAAATTAAGATCATAGACTGCAGCTCAGCTTTGTTGTCTATGGTTCTTAAATATATCTAAGAACCTTCACACAAGCTATACACATCTAATGCAAAAAACCGCATCTCAATCGGCCCAGTAGTTTTTGTGAAAAATGGTAACATGTTGAAATATTAAAATCATAGACTACAGCTCAGCTTGGTTGTCTATGGTCCTTAAATATATCTAAAAACCTTCTCACAAGCTATACGTATCTAATGCAAAAAACCGCATCTCAATCGGCCCAGTACTTTTTGAGAAAAATGGTGACAAAAAAGTGCACAAACAAACAAACAAACAAACAAACAAACAAACAAACAAACAAACACACAACCTCTTAGGGCAAACACATATACCGTCTCCGCTTCGTCGAGGGTAAAAAGTAAAAGTAGTAATGATTTTTTAAATTATGAAATTTTGAATTGAATAGAAATAATATTAAAAATAATTTATCTACTATTTCGGTAGGTACCACGTTATTGTTTAGAGCAGCCGGCCAACTTGTAATAGAAGCAAATCCTTTAAAGCCTGCGCCATTCAGGCCGACACGTGAAATCGTAGGCATACCAATGAAGTTATTTGTTGCATAAAACCATAGTTTTAAAATATATACATATATTAAGTATGCGATTAACTACAATTAATTTAATGTAATTGCGTGCTACTGCCACGTGAAAGTCTTGAATAAAAAGTTTCCCGGATAAAAAGTAGCACAGAGACAGATAGCAATAGCATCCCGGGGAAAGACGTTGTCTCTTTTTATTCCGGGAAATAAAACTACTTTATCCCGGACTAAACCACTCGGACAATATATCGCGGGCATCATCTGTCATACTAGTCATACATAAATGCGAAAGTGTGTTTGTTTGTTGGTATGTTGGGTTGTCCTTCAATCACGCTGCAACGCAACGGATCAACGTAATTTTTGGCATGGGAATAGTTGAGAATTTGGAGAGTGGCAGAGGCTTAATTTTATCCCGGAAAATTGAGGAGTCCACGCGGACGAAGTGGCGGGCATCAGCTAGTCTATATTCTATAATATATTCACTTGGCATACATTTTCGTTTTTGGCCAGGTAATGCGCTTCCAAAAGTAAGTACGAAAACTGCTTAATATACAAGATGTAAGGAATTCATTGTAATACGGTGAATAAAAATACAAATTACATTTAAATGCGTCCCGGCGACATTATCACACAATTGTACTTGAAATTTATTAGAATTATTCGAAAAACAATGCCAGTTTTTTGTTGAAGACCGCATTCTAATGGTGTCTTTAAATAATACGTTAATTTCGACGTAACGCTTTTTAAGTATTTCGATTCCACGGGAAACTTAGGACAGAATAAATTTTTATTTATTGGCAGATAGTTTTTTAGACGGTGCCATCTATTAACATTATTGTGAAGTTATGTTAAAAATACTGATGTTCATTAAAAAAGAAATAATTTCGTTTCTTTATAATATTTGTTTCTTTATATAATTTCAGGATATAACTGTAATAATTATACATTATATAGATAACTATAATATAATATTTTTATTTTTTAACTTGTTGACATGCATCAGGTGACAACCCTAGCAGAATAGTTATACATTTTCGACTTTGTTAGGAAGCTTCCCCTCTGGTCGGATATATACTCGTGTGTCCCAGCTTCAACATTGTAGGTAATTCGAATTCAAATCGATTGATCGTTATCGAGCGTTCGAACACATTGACGTTAAACTGTCAAAATACAATGGACCCAAAACCCCTTGAGTATGTATTTATTAAGGTTCATTTTGCCTTGACGGTTTGTCATGTCTGGTTTTCAGTGTATTTTCGCCTTTACATAGAACAATTATTCATTACAAAACACGAAGGAGATCAAGCGCCAAGAAAGATGTCGCATTTGGATCCCTTTGAAGGTCTAGCCCAACTACAGAGGCGCAGCAAGTAGCAACAAGCATTCTATGTACAGTCACAGTGCATCTCCGTGCCGCGACGCATAAGTGGGCCCAGCTCCATACAGACTCATACAAAGAATATTTGCCGGTACGTGCCACGGGGCGCCGTGCATCTGTAGTGGGTTTAGACCTGTAATCCGGTGTGCGTTTCGCTTTAAGTAGTAATAGGTCAGGTAGTTTCGTGAGACTTTATAGCTCAGTCGGATTGTAAATTAACAATTTATCGCTTTATTGGCCTCTCGTTTAGATTTTATATAGCCGATACAGGTTATTAATTATTGTAAATGGCAGTTAGCTTTATGGCGCTGGTCTGTGCTGATGTAAGTTTTGTTTTGACGACTTCGCTGGCGCAGTAGGGATCGCTGTTTTATGAGTAGGTCACAGGTTCGAGCCCTGGCAGGAGCAATAGGCATGATGACTGATTTTGAAAAATGGTCAGATTATGTTCAGAAGAATTCTTTATATACTCTCTACTATTTCGAAAAAATATCTTATTTCAGCAGAAAAATAAAGTTTGGTAGATAAAATTAGCATTTGAAATTTAAATTTTAAAATTCACGCCAAAACGTTCGGCGGTGTCATGGCGTCGTTGTGACGTCACTATTGTTTTTACCAATTTACCTACGCTGTGCAGTAAGCAATAGTGTGATTTTCAAAGCTCGAAAAAAACAATTGTAACGTCATTCGCTTCTTTGTGTTTTATGCAATATGGCGGATTGCTGTATTTTATAGTTTTATTTTATCAAAAAAAATAGCAATCTCACTAGAAATAGAAAAATAAATACGTTTTTTATACTTAATCCATGAATCTTATTTCATTAGATAAATTCATAATTTCATTGATTCTTGGTTACTGTCATCATGCCTATTGTAAATGCAATTTCTAAATAATCTCTGAGCGTCCTCTCCACGCGTCCGAGGCGTTTGCTCTATTAATCGAGTCCATAATTAGGTATAGTATTTTATACTAGCTGATGCCTGCGACTTAGTCCGCGTGGGTTGAGGTTTTTTGGTTTTTTGGTTTTTTGGAACTTTTAAATTTTCCGGGTTCAACCGTTCTAGCGTGATTGAGTAACAAACATCCATCCGTCCAATTATAATATTAAGTACATACACACCACCACTGCAGCCCATTAACGTCCCACTGCTGGGCACAGGCCTCCACTCTCATAAGAGAAAGGGAACAGTAGCTTAGACCCACCACGCTGCTCCAATGCGGGTTGGCGGGCTTTAATCATGTTTTATTTAATTAACATTTAGTATTTAATTTTATCATGTTAGTGAAAATAACCGGGACCGACGGTTTAACATGCTCTCCGAGGCACGGGCGTGAACACCGCCAACTTCCTAACTCCAGGCTAGTGAGAATTTCTAGCCAGAAAAACCCAATCCTTAATTATAGCCCGACCCGGGACTCGTCCGCAGTCGAACATGCTAACCACTAGACCAACGAGGCAGTTCCATGTAATTCATACATACATACATAAGTAATTAGTTTGTCTTATCTCTTACGTTGTGGCTTGTATTGGAACGCCAGTGTCAGTGTTAATTGATTGATTGCTTACATTCTTATTTAATTGAGGTTGCTTATCATTATCATAGATGTAAAGCTAATCGCTCACCGTCCAGCGCAACGGTATTACAATACTATATTATTTTTCCTCTTAATTTGTCCGCTTGGATATAAATTATACCTACTTCGAATCCTTTCTGACCAGTTGGTGTAAGCGACAGAAGCGACGCGACGATCTATACCTACTCTACACTAATACTAATCTATATATATAAAATTCAAAGTCCTGACTGACTGACTGACTTATATATCAACGCACAGCCTAAACCGCTAAGGTTACAGACTTGAAATTTTGACAGTAGCTTCCTTTTATGACGTAGGCACACACTAAGAAAGGATTTTTCAAAATTCCACCCCTAAGTGGGTAAAATAGGGGTTGAAGTTTGTATGAAAGTCCGTAATTTCTCAAGTTATATCCATGAAACTTGGTATATGAGCTACCGGTAAAAAATAAAGAAATACGTGTTTCACAGTTCTTGAAAATTCTACCCCCGAAGGGGTGAATTAGGGGATGAAAGTTTATATGAAAGCCCTTCATTTCTCAAGATATTTCTCAAGTTGTATCAACGAAACTTGGTATTTTGGCTTTTAGTAATAAATAAAGAAGTACGTGTGGCACAGTTTTTCAAAATTCCACCCCCAAAGGGGTAAAATAGGGGTTGAAAGTTTGTATGAAAGTCCTTCGTTTCTTCTATGAAACTTAGCGTTTGGGCTTTCAGTTAGATATGCAGAAGTAGGTACGTGTTTCACCATTTTTGAAAAATTGACCCCCAAAGGGGTGAAATAGGGGATGAATGTCCTTCATTTTTATCAAGATATTTTTGAAGTTATAACAACAAAACTGGGTATTTTGGCTATCGGTATAATATAAAGAAGTAGGTACGTGTGACACAGTTTCTCAAAATTCCACCCCCAAACGGGTAAAAAAGGGGTTGTAAGTTGGTGTAAAAGGCTGCCGTTTTTCAAGTTATAGCCATGAAACTTGACGTTTGGGCAACGGGTTTAAATTATGAAATACGTAATTCACATTTTTTGAAAATTCTTTCCCAAAGGACGTTAAATAGTCCTTCAATTACGCTGCAACAAAGAAACGGATCGACGTGTTTTTTTGCATAAGTTCTTTTTATCCCCGAAAATTAAGGAATGCCTGTGGGAGTGGTTATAAAACTTATGCCACGCGAACGAAGTCGCGGGCGTCCGCTAGTATTTTATATATGCGAAAGTTTGGATGGATGGATGAATTTTTGTTACTCAATCACGCCAGAACGGCTGAACGGATCTGGGGGAAATTTGGCTCAGAGATAGATTAGTCTGGATTAACACACAGGCTACATTTTATTCCGGAAAATTAAAAATTTCCCTTGGGACCCAAAAACCTCAATACACGCGGACGAAGTCGCGGGCATCAGCTAGTATAATATAGGTCTTAATTGCTTTTTAGACGAGACAAACAATAATCAATTAGGAGATTTGTCTTGTTACAAGCTCATAAATTTACTCATTTCCAATTTAAAAAAAAACATACATTATATTTAATATTTAAAAATACACAATTTATAATCTTGAAAAATCCTCTAAACTATTAATAACCAAATAAATCATGACTTTACAACTACCCACCTGATTATTTCCAGCCATTTATTTTGTATAATCAAAAATAATAAATCATTGAGCAAAAAATGTATGCTTGGCTTTAATATTGACTGTTTATTTGTTATGACTTTGTTCGTATAAACGAATAGTTATTAACTAAAAACTTAATTTATTTAGACGCAACTTTATAAACTAAGGCCGACTGACACAATACTGCCTAGACTGATTTAGTAAATTTTTTTGATGCTGTCACTTTTTGACAAGCATCCGAGGTTGACTGAAAAGGACAGGGGCCATAGTGCCAACGCATAAAGCCATATTGTTCCATTATTACGACTTTCGTGTTTTAGAATTATAATCCTTATTTTAGGAACGTCAAGGTACGTGACATCAAACTGTCATTTTGAGTAATATTGCTTAAGTATTGCTTTAATCGTTGGCAGTATGGTATAGAAATTTAACTGAAATACATTTGAGGATCTTGTGAAAGTGGGACTTAATTTCCAAAGCTCTCTCAATATCCTTGTAGTAAAAACCAAAATAAATTAAGTAGTAAGTATTCATTGTTTGGTAATGGCCTAGTGGTATAGATGCCCTGCTTCTTATTCGGCCGATTGGGGGGTTGAAACACCGGGCACGCACCTCTACCTTTTTGGAGTTTGTATGTTCTAGAAAATTAAATATCTCTTGGTTTTTTTTAAAATCGTCCCAGAAACAAATTCAACCACACCACTTGGATGCCTGGTTTTCTTCCATCTACCGGAATTCCAGATCTACTGCCACGTACCTGCAAATTATGGAACCAGCTTCCATCTTCCCTCATCATTAAAATATGGGGCTATTCAAAGGGCGGATAAACAAATTTCTCAAAACTCGGCAACGTATTGGCGGTTCCTCTGGTGCTGAAAATGTTCAGGGACGGTTTTAATCACTTAATATCAAGTGACCCGCTAGCTCGTTTGCTCACTATAATCAAATATAAATATTATAAATGCGAAAGTTTGGATGGATGTCTGGATGGATGTATGGATGTATGGATGTTTGTTACTCAATCACGCCCCAACGTCTGAACGGATCTGGCTGAAATTTGGCATAGGGATAGATTATAGTCTGGAATAGCACATAGGCTACTTTTTATCCCGGAAAATTAAAGAGTTCCCGCGGGAACCAAAAAAACCTCAAATGGATGTTTGTTACTCAATCACGCCAGAACGGCTGATGGGATCTGGATGAAATTTGGCACAGAGATAGATTATAGTCTGGAATAGCACATAGGCTACTTTTTATCCCGGAAAATTGAAGATTTCCCGCGGGTATCAAACAAATGTATCTGTTCAACTGATTTTGATAAAATTTGGTACAGGGATAGGTTGTATCCCGGGGAAGGACGTAGGCTACTTTTTATCCCGGAAAATTAAGGAGTTCCCGCGGTAACCAAAAAACCTCAAATCACGCGGACGAAGTCGCGGGCATTCGCTAGTATGTTTATAAAAATCTGCATTCCCATGCCCGAGAGCTTCTGAACGTACTCAACCTTTAAAGGTGTCTGAAGTCAAATATTCTAACCTATTGTAATGATTTCAATAAAATAAAAAACATAATTAATACCTACATTTACAGACATACACATTAACTGCTTTGCTATGTATGTACATATTTAATTTGCTTTATAAATATTAATGGGCACTTAATTAATCACCAACTGGCGCGTTTTATTGCGACGCCCGTACAATTACGAAACGAGGTCGAGACACGAAAAATACTTTGTTACAGTATACTTTATAGCCTTTGATAACGTGCCAAACTATAATATTATTATGTAGAACTAGCTTTTACCCACGACTTCATTCAAAGTTTTGATTTTTAATTACCTATTATTAGAATTTAGATACTAACTTTATCATAAATTACTAAAATTTTATTAAAAATTAACAAAATAACCGTATAGTTAAAAATCATACTAATATTATAAATGCGAAAGTGTGTTTGTTTGTTGGTTTGTCCTTCAATCACGCCGCAAAGGATCGACATGATTTTTGACATGGATATAGTTAGTTGAGGACCAGGAGAGAGTGACATAGGCTACTTTTTACCCCGGAAAACTAAGGAGTTCCCGCGGGAATAAAAAAAACTTATTCCATGCGGATGAAGTCGCGGGCTTTGAAGGACAAACCAACAAACAAACACACTTTCGCATCTAAAATAATAAAGTATAATATAGGTACAGTACTACAATGTAATGGCATCGACAGGAAGTAGAAATAACTACCACGTTTCAATAGCATTAATACATAGATAAGTTTGTATTAATATGCACATATGTAAATATTTGCATATAAAGCGCCGTTTTAAATAATGGATTTTATAATCGGTTTTTTTACGACCACGTTTTATTGTGCACAATTAACATAGGAATATGGTATAGGTGAAGTGGTTTTGAGTTTTTGTGGGTAGGTTCGTTAAACAAACGATGTTTTGCATCAGTACCTACTTAGTTAGGAAAAAGTTCTTCGAACTAATATAATATGAGGAATATCCGTTAACATGATCATCATAATTTGTTGGAGTTGAAAACAGGATAGGTATTTACACTTGACGAAAAGATTTTTTTTCCTTAACAGACTACTGTACTATTTTATTTTATTATTCTTGACAAAATTACAATTCATATTATTTCTTATACAAAATAAAAGGGAAATAATATTTCCTTTTCGTAATTTTGTAGAAAAATTAAGATTACCATTTACCAAAATGTTTCATGAAAAAGTAATAATCAATAAATATAATCAAATAAACAATTTTCATAATATTACAAAAAATATAATTTATGTCAATGGCATTCACGCTCAGCAATTATTTACAACAAAGTTTTTAATTTGAAGGCAAATAAATATTAAAATCGTTTTAATATCCATAGATCGTTCACGTGTTGGTATTTAGCTTTTGCAATGAACCTTACCAGCACCGATGTCCACTATCCATAGTCAAATCTCCATACACAATCAGGGCTACCGCGTTTAAATTCGCCGCTAGGGGCGCTAGTGTAGTGTGAGGTCCCCGAAATGTCAAATATCACTGGGCTTTTATCGCGGGTCTAATTATTTAATTAATGTTATGAATATTTAGCAATAACCGATTAATTATGGAAGATGTAAGATACGTGCCAAAGAATGCCAGTGCTCTGTGCTTTGAAAGCGTAGTTAAGGACGTATTTCCGAAACGGATAGGTATGAAATCGCACTACTACACATGCTTCATTCCCACGCATACACATGCACGGATAAGCTGCGTTGAATCAATTTGTATCGATAGTCGATACTACGATAAATTATTATTTATTGTTTTATCTATTTTTTATTTCGGGACTTCGGGCTCGTTTTGTTATTTATAATGAGATCTTAGCTCAATACTTGGTGAAGTGACCTGAAGGTATACTTCAACGACTACTACTGGAAATCCTAGACGCGTAGAGCTATGCATATCGAATTTGGGCTCGTTTTGTTAGTTATGATGAGATCTTACCACAGAACTTGGTGCAGTGACCTGAAGGTATACTTCGACATCCACAACTGGAACTCCTAGACGCGTAGAGCTAGGTGTATCGAATTTGGGCTCGTTTTGTTAGTTATGATGAGAGCTTACCACAGAACTTGGTGGAGTGATCTGAAGTTATACTTCGACATCCACAACTGGAACTCCTAGATGCGTAGAGCTAGGTGTATCGAATTTGGGCTCGTTTTATTAGTTATGATGAGATCTTACCACATAACTTGGTGGAGTGACATGATGGTATACTTCGACATCCACAACTGGAACTCCTAGACGCGTAGAGCTAGGTGTATCGAATTTGGGCTTTTGTTAGTTATGATAAGATCTTACCACAAAACTTGGTGGAGTGATCTGAAGGTATACTTCGACATCCACAACTGGAACTCCTAGATGCGTAGAGCTAGGTGATCACATCATAACTAACAAAACGAGCCCAAATTCGATACACCTAGCTCTACGCGTCTAGGAGTTCCAGTAGTAGATGTCGAAGTATACCTTCAGGTCACTCCACCAAGTTCTGTGGTAAGAACTCATCATAACTTACAAAACGAGCCCAAATTCGATACACCTAGCACTACGCATCTAGGAGTTCCAGTAGTGGATATCGAAGTATAACTTTAGGTCACTCTACCAAGTTCTGTGGTAAGATCTCATAATAACTAACAAAACGAGCCCAAATTCAATACACCTAGCTCTACGCGTCTAGGAGTTCCAGTAGTGGATGTCGAAGTATACCTTCATGTCACTCCACCAAGTTCTGTGGTAAGATCTCATCATAACTAACAAAACGAGCCCAAATTCGATACACCTAGCTCTACGCGTCTAGGAGTTCCAGTCGTGGATGTCGAAGTATTCCTTCAGGTCACTATACCTATTACCAAGTTCTGTGGTAAGAACTCATCATAACTAACAAAACGAGCCCAAATCCGATACACCTAGCTCTACGCGTCTAGGAGTTCCAGTTGTGGATGTCGAAGTATACCTTCAGGTCACTCCACCAAGTTCTGTGGTAAGATCTCATCATAACTAACAAAACGAGCCCAAATTCGATACACCTAGCTCTACGCGTCTAGAAGTTCCAGTAGTAGCCCTCGAAGTATACCTTCAGGTCACTACCACGCTCGGGGAATAGAGACTAATAAATTTCTAAATTCTATCAAATAATAAAATTATGTTATGTAGGTAACATATTATGTACCTTATCGATATATCAGCATAGTCGATAACGTAAAATATAAATTATGTTCGCTCAACTATTTCTTGTCATCAGCGACTGCTTGCAACCGAGACAGGGTCCACTCACGACGGCGGTCAAACGCTGCCTAAATTTATAATTTGAAATCTAACCAGAGACCGAGTAAGATCAAAATAGCCCTTATTTTCACTGTGTTAAGATTAACAAAGTGTGTGAAAAAAATACACGCGATTTTTATTTAATTTCTTGTACAATTCGTACTATTTTTAATATTTTTCTTACCAAAATTTGGAGGTGAACATATCTACTAACAGATGGTATTTTTTGATGACAAAAAATCGGCATATTTACAGTAAAAAATGTACCTAAAGTCACCCCTAAATCGTCAATTTTGAGTGAAGAGGTGAGGGAAAATCATTTTTATAGTATTAAAAATAAAGATTTTTTACAAAGTTATTACCAACAATTGGAGATATAGGATCAATCTATGTATAGTAATTTTTAGTTCCATCTTATTTTGCTTGACTTAGTCACAAAATGTACTGAAAACTCCAATATTTTAAGGGATTTGCAAATACGCCCTTAAGAAAAATAGATGCAAAATTAAGCGGATTCTTTCGAACAGCTAATTCATAGGTTAGTATTTCTCTGGTTCCTGTATGTTTACTATTTAAAAAAGAGTTCTTTTTTTCACAAATATTTTTGTTTACCGAATATACAGCTATACTTCAGGACCTTACTCGCAAGTGGCGCCAACTAGTGAGCATAAAAACGGTAGCCCTCATTTATTTAAACAGCCTCTATGTAACCGGTGGTAGAGTCAAAACATGACGTAACTTACGAGACACTTATATGTCTCGTAAGTTACGAGTTTACATGGCACGGATAAATACTGAGTACACTTTTAGCAAACTCTATGCATCCGACGGACTCCCTGGCGCAGTGGTGGGCGCTGTGGTCTCATAAAGGGAGTTGCTGGGTTAGATCCCCGGTAGGATCAATTGGAATTTATTATTTCTGAATTTTCTCTGGTCTTGTAGGAGGCTCCAGCCGAGATTAGTTACCCCCCTACAGGCAAAGACGTGCCGCCAAGCGATTTAGTGTTTTGGTACGATGCCGTGTAGAAACCAATTAGGGGTATGGTTTAAATAATAATAAATAATTCATTTATTTATAAGACTACTTTTGTGGTCCAGTATTGGTAACAATAAAATACCTATTATTAAGAATAACTATGCTGTAACTTACAGTCTAAGGTGTAAGTAACAATTTTAACTTAATCTATGTTTATTACCTAAAAACTAAAAGCGATTTAGTCTTCTGTATGAGTTTCCCCATTCAGCAGGCCGAGCACGGGAGGGGACAAAAATCTTATCCCCCGATTATATCCACTTACAAGAGATAAAATTATGCTAGAGCATGGCAACAGGGGAAAGGAGAAGTATATCCCTGTTTGACTTGTGCATAGGACGTAGGTTTAAGTTTATTTTCATACCATTAAATTATAAAAAAGATGTCTCGAGCCAACTGGGACATCTTATCCTTTCCCCGTGGATAAAATCTCCCCGCCCATGCTCGGTCTACAGAGGACTATCCATCTTACCCTCTATACTGTTCATGTAACTACCATACCCCTAACAGCTTAGCACAGGTTAGACCGTGATGATGATGTTAAATAACCGTTACATTTTAATTCAACGTTAAAAAGTTTGAATTGAGGCTCGGTCTATAGATACGCTACGCGTGGGTCGATTCGACGACTCCAAACATTATTTATTATGACATTTAATGTTGAATTAAAAAATGTTTATCCCGTGTTATGGAGGTGAAATATACGCTCGATAACAACCGGTAATGTATTCCGCCACCTACTTACACGGATTTACGATGCGGGCGAGCGATTACCGGTGATCTTGAAGCGTATTTTATGTTTAAATTACAACTTTTTAAGGTGTAGCTTGGACCTTAATTAAGGGTAATTTTAGGTGGACTCATCGTATCGCATTCTGAATTACGTATGCATCAGAATGACTACACAAAGTTTAGTGTAAAATTTGTGTATATGTTTTTTTTTAAATAGTAGGTAGGTATCTACTGTAGAATTTAAAACCTTCGATGAACATTTGGCATAATCATCATACCTACTAATATTATAAATGCGAACAGTGTGTTTGTTTGTTGGTTTATTGGTCTATCCTTCAGTCATGCCGCAACAGAGCCACGGATCGACGTGATTTTTTGCATGGGTATAGTATTGAGGACCTGGAGAGTGACATATTCTTAGGCATTTTATCCCGGAAAATTGGGGAGCTCCCGATTAAAAAACTTATTCCACGCAGACGTAGTCGCGGGCATCAGTTATTAATAATTTTTTTTCAAATTTCAATGTGCCTTTTTTGTGCAAGTTAATGTTTTGAGACTTCTTTTTTTTTTTATCATAACCACATCATTATCAACATCATGTAGACCACAATAATTAGTAAATATATAAAAAAAGTGGAAAGGCAAAGAATGTTATAATTTAAAAAAGTCAGCCTATATATTATATACAGCCATAAAATTTTTAGTTCATTAGTGATTAGACAACTAACTTACTGACACTGTATTGCATGCAACCTCACATACAAGCAAATAAAATTGAATACTTTATCGCCCGAAGCTCATTTAAATATTAAATTATTGGCCATAAACAAGATAAATCGTTTAAAAATTCGCTCGTAAAATAAATTATAATCACCCAAATTGACTGTCCCGAATTCGCTTTTCGTGAAAATCGATTGTAATCTGAACCATCGATTATAATTATGTCTCGATTTCGTTATCGATTTATTCGATGTTTATGCATGAATCGAATTAATTGTCGATTCGCTAGACTTATGGCAAACACGCAAGTTGTTAAAAAAACCTGTTAACGTTTTATTTGGCATTTTGTTTGTGTTAATACTTGTGCTATAAAAAATCTATAAATTTGGCATTAGATGACGATAAATTATGTCGAGGCGAAAATAAGAAATCTATTAAGAATATCATAAATGCGAAAGTTTGGATGGACGGATCGATAGATGTTTGATAATCACGCCAGAACGGCTGAACGGATCTGGATGAAACTTGGCACAGATATAGAATATAGTCTGGAATAACAAAAGCTACTTTTTGTCCCGGAATATTAAAAAGTTACCAAACCAAATGTAAATGAACCAAAAAACTTAATCCATGCGGACGAAGTCACGGGCATCAGCTAGTTGACTAATAACTTTGTGTTACTTAAGTTTTCTTATCGCAAGAAGCCCAGCTATCGGTGACTTCAGTTGTACGGATCTCCTCATTTCTAATATGGTGTCTCAAAATTCCCAGGTTCGATTCCCAGAAACAACAATTCTGCTGTGCTAGAGCAAACATTAATCATAATTCAATATCCACATAGCGTGGGCACTAAATACTGAAGTCAATATTCATTACGCTTCAAAAATATGACTAATTAACTACACTCATTCTTAACATACAATAAAATGAATATTCCATACATTATTAATTACTATTACACGCCTACAGACTCATAAAAAACCGGCCAAGTTCGAATTAGTTCCCATATTGAGTGATCCGTACCATGAGCACACATTTAGGTTATAATTTGATAGATAAACTGGATTTAAATTTGGAAGTAGCGTAAGGATTTCATATTATAAATTAGATGATGACCATGAACTCATTCCAGTTTAAATGCCATGGAAACTGATTTTCCTGGACAAACAGTCGTTCTCCAGGATAGTTCGACCTATCTTTCATAATAAATGAATCAGAATGCTCATGAAAAAGTAAGAATCTGACAGACTTTTCTATTACTATTATCATATTTTAAGTATGGTGTCAGTGAATGATCTGGTTTTATAGAAATAGACAATCTAACGATCACTTATCTGCTACTGTGCCTATTCGGTAATGTCGCATATTTCCCGTTACACCGGAAGAGTGTAAAGGGGAGGGGAGGCACCTGTGTTTGTGCACTATAATATCGCCCGCTATAAAAATATCTCCCGCGGACGTGGCTAATTTATGCGGACATTGGCAGCCGTGACTGAAATTCGGTCGGGAGAAAAATTACGAATATTATTCCAGGGTCCACTCCTATTGAGACGTGCGGAACCCTAAAACATTCAACATTATTCAACTGGTAGATGACTCGGAAAACCAAGTTATATTGTACTATTATTTCAACCTTACTGACCAGAAAATAGAGTGAAGTTTTCCCCGTTTTCATAATAACGTAAACTTGTCCAGTGCCTAGTTCTGAGGCATTCATCATATTAAAAAAGCAGAACATAAATAATAGAGTTGGTCTGTTCCACTTTGGAAACTTACAATTTCAATAAATCCATGCTGATTGCGAAAGTGGGTCTGTCTGTCTGCTATGATTTTTTGACGACCTCCGTGGCGCAGTGTTGAGCGCTGTTGTCTTAATGTGCGGAAGCCCCGGTTTCGATCCCCGGCAGGGTCAGTTTAGGAATTTATAATTTCTGAATTTGCCCTTGTCTGGCCTGGGGAGGCATCGGCCGTGGCTAGTTACCACCATACCGGCAAAGACGTTCCGC
This sequence comes from Erebia epiphron, assembly GCA_963932025.1. Taxonomy (NCBI): domain Eukaryota; kingdom Metazoa; phylum Arthropoda; class Insecta; order Lepidoptera; family Nymphalidae; genus Erebia; species Erebia epiphron. Next base: position 17,973,087 of record OZ009960.1, read on the forward strand.
CAAGCGATTTAGCGTTCCGGTACGATGCCGTGTAAAAATCGAATAGGGGAATGGGGTTTAATATAACTGCCATGCCCTTAAAAGGTTAGCCCGCTACCATCTTAGGCTGCATCGTCACTTACCATCAGGTGAGATCGCAGTCAAGGGCTATCTTGTAGTGGATAAAAAAATTTATTTCATGGCTCACCTGTTCAACGATTTTTAACCGACTTCCTAAAAAGGAGGAGGTTCTCAATTCGGTTCTCAATTTTTTTTTAATGTATGTCGGTGTATATCTCCGTGGTTTCTGAACCGATTTGAATTTTTTTCTATCAGTCGTTCAGAAAACTCTCGAGGTGATCCTATAAAAAAATCTGACTCCAAATCCTCAACCCTGACACTAAAAAGTTAAAAATTAAAATTCTTTCCAAAAAACCGACTTCCAACGCCACTGTAAAGTACAAAATAATTTTGATTTCGTCAACTTTGCTTATGCTTGTTATTCCCGCCCGACTTCAACTAGTCACAGTATTGGGTGGGTAGCAATCAAAATTATTTTGTACTGTACAGTGGTGTCGGTGTCGGCGTGGAAGTCGGTTTTTTGGAAATAGTTTTTATGACGAAATAATTGTACCTACTCAGTGAAGTAAAAAAGAAAAAGTAAATCCGAGGCGTGTCGGTCAGTTTGCCAATAAAGTAAATAACACTGTTATCGACATGGTAATTTATGTAAAGGCCTAATTAATTCATGCATTGATTGACAGGTGTTTATACTGAAGGCGTAATTTTCTTATTAGAAACACATCGTAACGCTTACTAGTTATTACTTTAAGTTTAAGTAATACACAGAGTTAATTAAGCGAAACTTTAATTTTCAATGCTATTTACTCATACAGTAATTTATATTTCATTTTTACACCTTTTTTTCGATCATGAGTGCATAACAACATAATTTTCTGGTATAAAAAGTCTATGTCTAACTTACCTCTGTACCAAATTTACTCCAAATCAGTTGAAAAGATGGGCGGCGAAAGCAGACAAATAGACAAACAGACAGCCAGACACACTTTCGCATTTATAATATTAGTAAAGATATAGATTTAATGAAATGTTAGACCTTTGCAATGTTAGCATAACCTTATGGTAAATAAAGATGCAGTCTAACATGGAAATGGGCTAACTTATAAGGGAAATGACAGTTTAATTAAGCACAAAGGTACCTACTACATCTTCTTGAAACGGCGTGGCTTTGCCGGTATCATGGTTGTAAGTTTGTCACCTAGGTCACTAGTTCACGGCAGGTACAATTTGGGAATTTGTTGAATATAATCCGAGCCCTAGTATCTCCAGCTGCAGTTGTTGACGTATATTGGTTGAAACGACGAGACGACGGCAGGAGACTTGGCTCCAAGTAGAATGTGCCTTTTTCATATTCATCCATCTATCAATACCGATAACAAGGTCATACTGAAACTATAAACAGTATTTTACAACTGGGTTTATATGCCCCTAAACATAAATGCGAACTGAAGGTTGGGAACCGCATCGTTGGTAACCCTGTAAAATTCGGCACTGGGTCTTTTGGATCCAAAATTATTTGACTTGCTTAGAAAAAACCTAGGTTAAACCTATTATGCACTTGATTTTGTCAGATTTAAACAATTTATTGGCAGCGCATTTAGCCATACGCGAAGAAATTAGATTTATTACTTTTGTGGCCAGACTCTAACTTGATTAGTAATGTGGCTTTGGATATTGTTGACAATAGAAACTAGTTAAACCATAAAATTTTAACTAATTACATTAAATTAGACTTCTGTTTTCTACCACCTATACTAATAGTATAAATGCGAAAGTTTGGATGGATGGATGTTTGTTACTCAATCACGCCAGAACGGCTCAACAGATCTGGATGAAAATTGGCACAGACTATAATCTGGAATAACACATAGGGTGGGGAATTTTTATCCCGGAAAATTAAAGAGTTCGCGCGGGAACCGAAAAACCTCAATCCACGCGGACGAAGTCGCGGGCATCTGCTAGTTTTTCATAATATGTTTACCATGAGTAAGGAAAATATGATGTAGTCATAAAAATAGTATGAAGGTCCAAATGACCCAGTAGTAGAAGTTCAAGTTCCGAAAAGCGCTGCGAGTATTGAAGTGTTAAACACAGTAGGCTATAATGATTGTAATATAATTTATTGTTATGACCTAAGCACCAACTATTGCCGACATCTGATCAAGTTGTTCAAGCAATTTCAATCATTATTCAAAGGCAATAAAGTTTATGTTTGCATGTCATTAATGATTTATGTCTAGTTTTAATAGGTGGGCTTTATTGTATATTTAAGTGGGTAATAATAATCCATACTGATCCATTTTCTTACTGAATGACCCAACAATACTAGATTGATTATTGTCAAACCGACTTCCAAAAAATAGGAGGTTCTCAATGCAGCGCGTATTTTTTTAAATTGATAATTAATGAGTCCAATTCTGTTATACACCATCGAAATTACTTAGAATTATTGGTTGTCGTGTTTATGTAACACAAACAGTTAATCACGGCATTTAATCAATTCGACGTTTATTCTATGAATATCAATTTCCGAAATTATAAATTTAAATTAAACAAATTTACTGAATTGTATACAATATATAATTGACGTGGTGAATGGTTATATAGCGCGAAATGTCAGAATTCAATAAATAAATAATTAAAATATAAAATGGCCGCCCCGCCTAACACCAGACGTTTCAATTAATCCGCAATACAAGATGGCTGCAATATTTTAGCCATAGATTATTTATTTTTCACAGACCCGGCACTTTTCTAGCCAGGATATATAAATATAAAATTCTATATAGATATGTCTTGCCTAGTTCTTATTTATGGAAACTATTCAGTAGCATATCATAATATTATTATCTTGACCAAATTATCATTAATAATGTAAACCGTGGGGTGCCATCTAATGAGCTGATTGTTATCTAAAGAAGAATCGCAAAACATGGGCATGTAAATTGATACTTTTTATGTCCATGTAATGTCCATTTTATTTATGCTTCATGTAACGCATTATTATCATTAATGTGTAATAATTTATAAAATATATTCACAGAATTTTCAATTTCCATTGAATTTTTAGTGGTCATTCATTTTATTTTTAATTTGCAAAGCTATAGGCGAAATTAAGTCTTGAAGACTCCTTTGATATTTATATAAGGGGGCGACACGCATATTTTCATTCGTAATTTTTCTTGTCATGGCAACTGCAACGGCAACACTAATATAGGAACTCTATGATATATCCATGTGTAATGGCGGCCTTGTTTGTAAGATTAATTTCGGATTAACTCTGTACCATGCATCAAAATCAGTTAGATAGATGAGCCGTGAAAGCGTAGCAGACAGACAGACACACTTTCGCATTTATAATATATTAGTATGGATATAATTTTCTTGATGAAACGAAAAATTATAATACAGCGCATCTTCAAGTATTGTACTATCTGTACACATAATAATCTGTGGCCAATATTTCATCGCGGTGTGTAGTGCAGCAACACCTGCGGGGAGCGGGCCTGATTTACGGCGCCGTTTGTTCCCGCTGTCAGCCTCCCACACTTGACGGTTTTACTTGCGCATGATTGGTGGTGCCTTTGTTCACTTTTGTAAAGCCAATTGTTATATTGAGGTTTGACGACTTATTCACGGGTGGAATTACACCGAGCGGTGCTGTGAGCGAAAACATTCCTTGTTAGATCTATACTTCTATAATGATATTATAAACTAGATGAAGTCCGCGACTTCGTCCGCATGGATTAAGTTCATTCAATTCCCGCGGAAACTCCTTAGTTTTCCCGGATAAAAAGTATCGATATATTCAAATCCGAGATAATCAAATGAGGCAGTCGCTTTAAACATAATCCAAAATAATTTACAAATGAATTGGAAATGAACAAATTTTTTATAGCAATAATATTATAGCACATGGCACTAAATAAAGATTTAAGCGGGTTCCGAATGAAATATTATGTTCTCATTAGAAACAATTTCTATTACCTGTATAAAAAAATACTAATCATCATACTTAATATTATAAATTCGAAAGTCAGTTTGTTTGTTGGTTTGTTGGTTTGTCCTTCAATCACGCCGCAACGGAGCAACGGATCGACGTGATTTTTGGCATGGGTATAGTTGAGGACCTGGAGAGTGACATAGGCTACTTTTTATCCCGGAAAATTTATAAGTTCCCGCGGGAATCGAAAAACTTAAACCAGGCGGACGAAGTCGCGGTCATCTAGTTAAGAATACGGATTATATTGTAATTTGTAACCGTAACAGATAGAGATAATTTTATCTTCTATTTCCATAAAATTAAAAATGTTGTTTTATGAATGAAAGGTTCACAATAATAATTAGTTGCAATCTCATAATCTGTAGGTAAGATTTAAACGCGGTGTGGTGAATCAATTGAATTTAGAACGAATTGATTCAATATAGCAAATAAATTAATATAAATGTTTTCTTAATTATTTTTCCTGTATACTGATGCCCGTGTCTTCGTCCGCGGGGATTGAGGTTGGTTCCCGCGGGAACTCTATAATTTTCCGGGATACAACGTTGTCTATGTGTTATTCCAGACTATAATCTATCTCTGTGGGAAAAAATTCATCTTGATTCGTTTAGCCGTTCTGCCGTAGTTGAGTTTATATTATTATGCATCCATCCAAACTTTCGCATCCATACTAATATTAGTCCATACTTAATATTAATCCATACTGCAATTTCACGGCCCATCTATTCAACCAATTTTGATTAAATTTTGTATAGGGATAGTTTCTAGGGGAAGAACATAGGCTACTTTTTATCCCAGCAAATTAAGTTCCAGCGGCAACAAAAAAAATATCAGCATGGACGAAGTCGTGCGCATCAGCTAGTTTTATATAAATGCAACAGTCCCTATGAATTAAATTTTTAAAAGGAAATGTCCCGGTTTATTTCAATAAAATATGGCAACCTGAGTTATAACCGAGCAACAAATAGCGAGTTAATAATTAACGCACATCCAATATATCGTGATAACCCGCCATTCGTCGCGGCATTACCATACGTGAATTATTTCATTACACCATAAATAATTTAAAAATAATACCCCACAACACGCGACCCGGAGTTATGGGCCTCTGGAGATGTATTTACGATCGCACAGCACCTGTCATTTGATTACAAACTTTATAGTTTCTGCATTAAAGTTGAATTTAGAATGATTCTAATTTCGATTAGCCCTAATGGAAAACTTTTATTTTTTAATTTTTTAATTTATTTATTGTTTCTAAATTTGAAAGTTAGGATTGAATTAATGTAACTGCAACAAATCGCATTAAATTAAGGTCTCTATTTTTAAAAGTTATATTTTGTAATTTAAATGTAAAACTTGCTGGTTAAAAAAACAACACAATTAATTTAAGAATAACTAAAGTTTTTTTAAATTAAAACAAGTTGTTAATTAATGTCAGAATGTATTAATTAAAAATCTGATAACAAAAATTGCTGAACATTCATCGTACCAATTGCATATTATAAATTATTAATTTGTTATGAATAGAATTTAAATAAAACAATAATTCTGTTTCGTTAATGCAAAAAATGGAATCATAACTTTTTTGTCTGTTTTAAAATGATCTGAACTATAATTATTATGCAAATCATTTTTTATATTCATGACGAGGTATAATTATTATCGGAATTGTACAATATTTGCTGTCTAATCGCAATATCGTATTATGTATCGTCGATTAGGGTTCAATAATGTTTCACAAAAACATTTAACAAATGATAATTTCACAAAAAAACGTTTCAAAAACTAATCATTTCACAAACGTCGTATTCCGTAAACATATAATTTATTAAAAGATCATTTGACAAATACTCAATTCACAAATAATTTACTTTGCAAACGTGCTGAATGTAAAAATGTCATTTACTAATTTATTATTTCATAAAATAATTCATTCTTTAAATTCGTAATTTTACAAAATATAAATTGTTATTTGATAAATAAAACTAACTATAGGTCGCCCGCAACTTCGTCTGCGTACAATCTCTGATTTCTTATGAGATTATGAGATTTTTTATGATATGAATTTATACAAGTATGTGACGGGTAATGCTAGAAGATGTACCTGGTAAACCTAGGTTTACACGGGTTTACTTAGCCATAGCTTATCTTGCCATTAGCCATAGTTTAGCTTGGGTTTACCCAAACGTTTTGGGTAAAGTTCGAATAATAAGTAAAATAAATTTTAATTCGGAATTTACCCATACTCACCTAGGTCTACCGAACTCTGGATAATGTTAGGGACATGGGTTCTCTCCCTCTCCCTCTCACCACCTCCAAGGCCTGGTCGACGGAGCCCCGCTACGCGGGGCTCCTTATTTCTAGGTGGTATAAAAAGGAAATAACCACGAAACTCAAACACTTAACTCTTCGTCACCTAAACTATCCGAGTCGGAGTGCCCCATATCCCGAGCTCGCTTCGCTCGCTCTTGCATGAGCGGGAGTGGTGCCTAAAAAGGAAGTGGAGAAGCTAGGAAAACCACTCGACCTTCGTTTCGCTCCACTCGGCCTCGTAGGCTCGCTTCATTCAGGACCTCCTTCGCTAGCTTCTGGCTACGCGCTTTACAAAAACACTCTAGGGGTAGGACAGACAAGACCGCGTGGAGTCTGAGTGCTCAGATTTCGACCCAAGAATGTCAACTTTTTAAAACGGGCTACGCCAGAAGACTCTTACAGTATATATCAAACAATTCATTTTATCAAAAAAGAAATAAGCTTTTCGTTGTTTTATTAAATAACACGATTTATAAATCAATTATTTGTCAAATTATGTTTTATGAAATGATAATTTGTCTGTTAATTGTTTTGTCAAGTGAATTATTTATAGGTCCAAAAGTTTTATAACGATTAATAATATAATGATTCATAATTTTGGGAAACGTTGTTTGTGAAATGAAAATTTGTTATTTGTTTTTTGCGAAATGATTGGTCACCGTCGATTAGACTGCAAATATTGTACAATTTTTGCTATCACGGATCGTTTGCATGATACGTAATCAGCCTGATATTGTGTATGTTAATTATGTTAATTGGGTATTTGACAACAATTCAAATCAGCGACTTTTTTCAAACTTCAAAACGAGCGCTTTGAATGGGATGTCGTACGAAATACTGAACTGTGACGTCATCAAAATTCGACGCACTTTTTTTTACTTCAGACGATAGTTTAAAATGGTTTTCGAACATAAAATTAACAGGGGATAATATGGATATTACGACTTTTGGGATATTCTGTATTTAATAATCACTAAAAATATTTTATTTGAATAGTTGTCAAATTCCCAATTACCGCGAGTTAAAAGTAGACAGCGCCATCTATTATACATATGAACAACTGTCCTGTCAGACAAATTTTTTTTTCAGTAAAATACTATCATATCTGGTGAAATTTTGCAATAATTATGCTCACTATGATCCAACGTAATTTTATTTGCATTTCATTAAACCACATTGTAAACTCAAAGATTTTGTAACTTACCCAACAGGCATTAAGCCAAAGACTGGCCAAGTGAGAGTCATACTCGGCCACCGAGTGTCCCGTAGCTTGGGAGGCTATTTTTTATGCTACTTATGTATAGTTATTTAACAATACCACCACCACCACTACTACAGCCCATTAACGGCCCACTGCTGGGCACAGGCCTCCACTCTCATAGGAGAGAGGGAATTAGAGCTTAGACCCACCACGCTGCTCCAATGCGGGTTGGCGGGCTATTTGACAATACGCAACATGTTTATTTCTAATATGTTCTTCTTGCCAAAATTCATGATTCTAGGTCAACAGGAAGTACCTTATAGGTTATGATTAAGTGGCGAGCGTCAAAATATGCGGCATAAACGGCCGTATCTTTTGACTGCGTCGACTTAGAAGCTAGATTTTTTTACAGCTCCAAGGGTCCGTACACCTAAGTATTTGATATTAATTTGAACTTGATATCTCCACGCGTTGCCAAGACAATGGGTGTTGACAGACAGATAGACATCGAAGTGATCCTATAAGTAAGGGTTGTTTTTTTTCCTTTTGAGTAACAGAACCCTAAACGACGAAGGTTTCATTGGTAACAGGCATCCATTAGAACGCACCGCGGCGGTTGTTTAATAAAGTACAATAATTATGAATCGTAAAGCCGTTCTCGTCGTTGGCTTTATGAGTGCTGGCTTGTTATCGCCTGCATCTTGATTTATGTGACGCGCACAACACCCAAGAAGGAATCCTTGATGACTTTGGATACGGTATTTCAATAAAAATATTAATCTTAATCATGGCAGTTACATCAATACGGGATTGATGTAACTGCCATGTACCCCAAATAGTTTAATAGTTATCCCGCTAACAGACTGCATTATCGCTTACGTTATAATTACTTATTTTAATTTCCTTTTTAGGTTGCCTGGAAGAGATTGCTTCTTAGTGATAAGGCCGCCTAGTGTACAGATTCTTCTTTTTCTTCTGTTTTGTATCTGGTTTGGTTTATATTTACATTTCATTTCACTTACCATTACCACCAGATAATATCGCAGACAAGAGACAACTTTTAGTGGAATTAAAATTAAAGTACCTCGTCCACAAAATCATCATCGGGTGTGATGTTGCGCGGGCAGGCCGACGTCACCGCCAGATCGCAATGGCGATAAATGACTACATGATGGCTACCAACCGCCTCTCAAAGCTGCGGACTGAATCTCTGGCCCGTGGGATTGGTTAGCATGTTCGACTGGGGCCGACGAGGTCTCGGGTTCGAGTCCAGGGTCGGGCCATAACAAGTGTTGAGTTTGTCTGACAAGTATACAGCAAATGAATATAATATGTATTCGGGTGGTGGAGTTGTGATGTACTTGTAGGTATGTTTTCTTAATTATTTATTGTGCGTTTCAAGAAATTAAATATCACTTGCGTTATTGGTGAAGGGAAACATCGTGAGGAAACCTGCATGCCTCAAAATTCGTCACAACGTTCTCAAAGGTTTGTGAAGTCTGCCAATCCGCACTTAGCCAGCGTGGTGAACATTTGCCAACCCTTTCTCGCCCTGAGAGGACACTCGTGCTCAATAGTAAGTTAACTGAGCAAAATCTAAGCGCATCAGCCATTACTAAAATTTTAAAAAGAAATGTCTCAGTATTTAAAGTCAATTAATGTTCATACCGCTCATTGACACATCCGTCCGTCGGTCCGTGTCCCTATTAACCTTGACGGGCCAATTGAACTTTGGCAATGTCAACCGAGTGTCAAAAACAATACGTGCATTAATATACATTATCACTTTATCAACGTTGATGGAATAGGACGTTGCAATCAGTTATAGATCATAACGTATAATCATTTATAGTGATGACTAGCTGATGCCCGCGACTTCGTCCGCCTTGTTTAAGTTTTTTGTTATTCCCGCGGGAACTCCTTAATTTTCCGGGATAAAAAGTAGCCTATGTCACTCTCCAGGTCCTCAACTATACCCATGCCAAAAATCACGTCGATTCGTTGCTCCGTTGCGGCGTGATTGAAGGACAAACCAACAAACCAACAAACCAACAAACAAAGTGACTTTCGCATTTATAATATTAAGTATGATATATAAGTACATATTTATAATATTATAAGTAATAAGTAATAAGTATGATGATGATACACTTTTTTTTATCGTCGTCGTCGCAACCTATTGACGTCCACTGCTGGACTGCTGTCTCCTGCATGGATCGCCACAGAACACGGTCTTGTGCCGCTTGTTTCCAGCGGCTCCCAGCTGCACGCTTGAGATCGTCCGTCCACTTACTGGGGGTCTTCCAACGCTGTGCTTCCCGGTGCGAGGCCGCCATTCATGCACTTTGGGACCCCAACGCCTACCGGTACTATCTACGAACTATGTGCCCCGCCCATTGCCACTTGAGCTTGGCGACTCTTCGAGCTATGTCGGTTATTCTGGTTCGCCTGCGGATTTCTTCATTTCTGATTTAATAACGCAGGGATGCTCCGAGCATAGCTCTCTCCATCGCCCGCTAAAACTTTTTTTATCAGATGATAAAAAATGAAGTTGTTGAACTATTGATTATTGTGATGACAGATTGTTGTCCAATTTCATCAGCGTATGGCTGATATCAGAGATATTATATACACAAAAGTGTTTTCAAGCACAGCTGTGATCTATTCCCTTACTCTCATGTAGCCCGATGGGACAGAAAACCCGACACGATCAGAGAGAGACTATGAGCAGGATTCAAAACTTCACTTGCTCCACGGGGCACGGGGGTGAAACAACTTCAATTTCCTTACTTTGGAGTAGTATGAACTGAAATTTTCTCGTTAGAAAACCCAATACCTAATTTTGGCTTGACCCCGGAATCGAAAGATCCAGGACCTCGTTATCTTAAAAAAAGAAGAACTACCAATGTCATAGTGACCTTTAACTGTCAAAATAGTAATTTTGGAAAACCTTTCACTGTCATACTTTTGCCATTTAAAATAATTTCACGTGGTTCCGGCTCTTAACACTCAGATTATTGTGCCAGAGCTAAAACGGGACAACAACATTCCTCAATGTTACTATCAAAGTCCACAGTATGTGCAAAGTGGATACTGCCCACATGGATCAACTATGCCTGCTAACTATCATTATCATTTCAACCCATTGCCAGGCATATCAGGCCAAGATAATTAGGGATTACAATATGCTAGGGTTGATATTATTAGAACAGGTACTTCACAAAAACACTGAGGTTACTACTGAGATTATTTATATTATCGAGTATCACAAAAATACTGAAATTAGAACTTAGAGACTCCGTTAATTCTGACCGGGAAGTGTTTTGTTTGCACATTTTTCACTTTGCTGGTAGCACAATATAAATAAACAAGGCGATAAAATATTATTGTCAGTATTTTTTATTGCCTGCGATTTATCTCGAATTGGCCAATATCCATATTTCACTCCGCGAGTGTCGGCAATTACCGAGAATATTACAATAATTATGATAAATTATAAATAATTAATAATCGTGTTGTTCTCCTACGCGGTTGTTTAAATGTTTTAATGGAGGGCTTGCTTATGTCGGTTTTACTAAATAGGTAGGTATATATCCGCAAACTTATCTGACCCGCTGCCGCTGGCCAAAATTGGAACAAATTTTTATGCCTGTTTAGTTTTGTTTTTATTTTATTTTTCACATTTATACTGTCACCGGGTTAGTTAAGTTTGTGTGTCTACCTTTAGATGCCTTCCTATATTTTTCATCTACCCGCTTCTAGTTTCCATGTGGGCTGGAGATTGGTTTTGCAATTTTTTATGGTCTATTTTTTTTTATAAAAAACTCTTGTTTTTTATTATTAACTAGCTGATGTACGCGACTTTGTCCGCGTGTAATAAGTATTTTTATTAATTCCCAAGGATGAAATGTAGCCTATGTGTGACTCTCCAGGTCCTTAATTATAAATATGCAAAAATCAGATCGATCCGTTGCTCTGTTGCGACGTGATTGAAGGACAAACCAACAAACAAACAAACACACTTTCGCATTTATAATATTTTTGTGTTATGTCGTGTGAATCCGGTATAAAATGTCCTTCCCTGGGATATAACCTAACCTAAATATCATCAAAATTAGCTGAAAATGGGCCGTTAAGAGTAGCAGACAAACAGATAGACAACAATTTCGCATTTATAATATTCTAGTATGGATTACCTATTGCATTAACTTAATTATTATGGTTTTACTTTTAAAATAATATTTTAGCTTGAAATTCTTAAATAACACACACTACTGATTATTTATAGCCCAATGACTATTAATAAGCATTATCGCTAAGTAATAAATTTTACTACTTATCTTGCCACTGACACCAAAACACGGTTTGCGAAATTGGGGTCATAATATTATTTATTACGTAGAACATCATAATTGAGATAGGTACAGTGATTTATAACACCTATTGAAAGTATAGAAAAACCTGATAAAATTTGTAAACGGTCATAAGTCTACGCGATGATATGTGAGGGTCGATTGCGGTAAAATGGCTGAGGGGATTTGACGACCTCCCTGGCGCAGTGGTGAGCGCGGTGTTTTTTTAAGTGGGAGGCCCCGGGTTCGATCCCCGGCAGGGTCAATTTGGGAATTTGTAATTTCGGAATTTTTCTGTTCTAACCTGGTGGGAGGCTTCGGCCGTGGCTAGTTACCGCCCTGCCGACAAAGAAAAAGACCGCCAAGCAATTTAAACAATTGGGAGAATGGCTTTAATTTATAACTGCAACAGGTCAGTCCGCTACCATCTTAGAGTACATCATCACTTATAATCAAGTGAGATTCCAGTCAAAAGCTAACTTAAGCGAAATAAAAGATATATTATGTATTTCGCTTACTCAATTTAGCCAGCGTGGTGGATTATATCCTAACCTTTCTAGTTCTGAAGAGAAGAGACCCGTGTTCACTCGTGGGCCGGCGATGGGTTATTGATGATCAATGTGTTCTGTTCCTAATAAGTCGTTTCTCTAACAAACAATAAAGGTCTAGCCCCACTTGAAATGCAAGGAGCGGCGTGGCACTTAGCGGCAAATAATATTTGTATGAGTCTGAGGCAAACTCATATTTGCCGCTACGTGCCGCGCCTTCTTACATCTCAAGGGAGGCTGGACCTTTATTAGTATATTATTACATCTACCTACGCCCGATGCCTTATTCAAAGTAATATCTTTTCAACTTTGTAAATTGAAAGCAACGCTTGCGCAGGCGCAGCTTTTAAATCTTTTTATTAAACATTGATACTATCACGACGTCTTGATTACGCCGTCCATAAAACAATTTACAACTTAATTATAGACAATATGTTATTTTTATAGTGGATAATTATTATGCACCGTGAATAATGTGCATGCGAAAGATATAGCTATCTCATGACTGCGAAGGATTTCTTATTCGCACGCAATCAACTTTAAAGGATTCACTAGTGATTTTCTACGGCTTTGTCTGACTAGAAATCGATCATTATTGGTTAAGCTTTGATATAACATAAAGATATGGTAGAATAAATTATATGAAATGTTTTATTTATGTAGGACAACTATACCTATTGTCATTTATGATGACTTAGGTTAGGGAACATATTGCCAACGCTTATAACCTGCATATTGTTTCATTATGGTTGACTTTCGCATTTCAGAATTATAATCCTTATTTTTGGAACGTCAAAGTACGTGACATCAATCTTTTGAGCAGCGTTGGCAGAATGGCCCCTGGACTCTACCACAGCAGGCCGAGCATGGGAGGGGACAAAAATCTTATCCCCCGATTATATCCACTGACAAGAGATAAAATTATGCTAGAGCATGGCAACAGGGGAAAGGAGAAGTATATCCCTGTTTGACTTGTGCATAGGACGTAGGTTTAAGTTTATTTTCATACCATTAAATTATAAAAATGATGTCTCGAGCCAACTGGGACATCTTATCCTTTCCCCGTGGATAAAATCTCCCCGCCCATGCTCGGCCTACTGGTTTGGAAAGCAGACGGAAGAGCCGAAAAGAAACTCAACAGTAAAAAGAAAACACATCATTACATTTCATAATGTAGACGATACTTAATAATACTAATATTACAAAAGCGAAAGTTTATTTACTTGTGGGTTTGTTGTTTTGTCCTTCAATCACGCCGCAATAGAGCAACGGATTGACGTGATTTTTGCATGGGTATAGTTGAGGACCTGGAGAGTGACATAGGCTACTTTATATCCAAGAAAATTAAGGAGTTCCCGCGGGAACCAATAAAACCTATATTCACGCGGGCGAAGTCGCGAGCATTACGTGAGTATAATATAAATACTAATATCATTAACATTCCAAAAATATGAATATAAAGAGTCCCAAAGAAAAAAAATATAATTAAAATTTCAATTTCATCAACTTCTTAATTATACTTAATTGGGTATCATAATTGGTGAATGAAAGTGAGTGACTTCCATCCTCTTTATCTCAGCATCTTGACAGCTGAACCGGCATTGTTTTTTAAGGAGGCGCTAGATAATTATACAGTTAATGTTGCTATTATATTATAGTTAATTGCTCGTCTGTCTGTTTTACATATTTTGGGGTTCCATATAAAAATATCATTAGTCAAATTTTCAGTGCATTTAGTTTATTACCTACTTACTAGATGGCGCCCGCAACTGCATACGCTTGGATTTAGGTTTTTTGAGGGGACTGTTTGATTTTTCGGCATACAAAGTAGTTTTATTTCTTTCCCGTGACACAGATGATAATGGTTTGAGGCTGTCTGAAAATTCCAATCATAACACAGGCAATTAGATTTGACTAAGTAATTAATTGTTGATAACGATAAACCATCAATCAATTGTTGTGATAGATTGAATTGATGATATTCTTCTTGCAACAACGGATTTTGGCCAATAGCAAAAGAATATTTAGCCATTTTTTTATGACGGATGATATAGCCACTGGCTAAGTAGCCTAAATGGCTCCAGACTACTTTCTGCATATTATGAAGCACTTAAAATATTTATTTTATCGATATTTGATAGGTACACAGCCTTTTTTACTAAGTAATCTATTAGTTTAGGTACGGAGCCCTCAACAAGATAACCAGACAACCTTGGCAATAATCTTGATATACGGCAAGGGCATGTCGTAATAGTCAGCTTTAACACGCTTTCTGTGGTAATTAATATTTTAAACGTATAATTAGCGCGTTAGACGGAACTATGATTATGGATGGTGATTGCCCAAATGAACTACGTCAAAGAACATCACGCCATATAGGTGTTGAGGTAATGTTTACTTTGCTTTACACAATGTTGTATTTTATTTACCAAAGTATTGGATCACTGGGTCAGTTAAATTGATTTCAAAATTCAACTAACTAAATTAGACAATCTTCGACTCGTGTAAGTAAATATTAGCTGCCACCGGTTTGGATAGGATTCTGCTGAGAAAAACAAATCAATTCATTAATTTTTTTTACATCATTCCAACAAGAATAAGGCTAGAAATTAAAAATGTCTATAGAAAATAAAACCAATGTTATTATTAAAGAAATTGTTTGCCATTCTGATTTTGAGCACTAATTTAAACGCAGACGTGTTTATTTTCTTGTACCGCATAGATCATTGAAGTAAGTACAGACGATGGATTAGATAAGTGGTTCAGAATGAACATTGAATAGTAATTCTTACTCAGAAAATGTCAGAAGATTTTGTGAAATTTAAAATATTATTAATTAAAATGTTCGGTTTGAAAGTATGACAAAAATCTTGTCATTATTAAAGCTATCATATCCACTCTTGGGCGTGTAGCTCATTGGAAAGACGTAAATTATGTTAAATTTGCATTAAATTGTAATTAAAATTAGATTTAATCCGTTTTTTTGTAGCACAGCATTGTGAATTATTTGTTTAATTAAATAAATCTGATTAATAACCAACACCAGGATTTCAAATGGTGTATTTATCTATATTCCTCACACATTTTATAAACTTACTGTTGTCAGGTTAATGCAGAATCAACAGGTTGCAGCTATGGCGGCATGTCATCCATTGTCTGCAATTTTTCCTAGGGGTAAGAGATTAAAGTAGAGACAGAGTAGGACGAGGTCCCGGGTTCAAATCCCGGGTTGGGCCATAAACAAGTCTTAGGCTTTTCGTACAGTAAATTCTCATTACCTGCTAGCTTGGAGTTAAGAAGTTGGTGGTGTGTCACCCCCGTGCTTCGGAGAGCACGTAAAGCTGTCGGTCCTGCGCCTGATCTCTCTCTGGAGGTGTTGGATTTTGGAGTAAAGGAATAGAGAATGCACCTGTTTTTGCGCACACTTTTGTGCACTATAATATCCCGCGCAGGTGATAATTTTATGATAATTTTAAGTGTAAATGCTAATTTACACCGCGCAGGTGTAAATTAGCCGCCGTGGGCGAAATTCGGTCGGGAGGACATTACAACTACCTGAAATGAACCTGCTACTAAGTATTCTGTGCCACAACACTATATTATAAGTTAACCGACATAATATGGCAGGCGTCATGTTTTTCCGGCGCACAGACAGACCTCCCGCCCTCCGCATACGTGCCGGGGCATAAATCAACACACAATGGCGAAATAAAAAACTGGGTAAGGCACTAAACGACGAATAAATCATATGTGTTCCGTAGTGCTATCATTTTAGAGCTAACTATTTATTATTCACTTTATCAAATCAAATGTTTTTCAACCGACTGCAAAAAAAGGAGGAGGTTCTCAATTCGACTGTATTTTTTTTTATGTTTGTTACCTCAGAACTTTTGACTGGGTAAGCCGATTTGGATGATTCTTTTTTATTTGAAAGGGCATACTACCCAAGTGGTCCCATATAAATTTTATCGAAATCGGTCAAGCGGTTTTTAAAATATCAACAATCAAATAAGTACTTTGTATAGCGTGTGCTTGTTGTTGTAATGTTGGCGTGGGAGTTTGAAGTCGGTTGTTTAAAAAGATTTTTTTACATTAAATTATTTTATTCAAATAAACTTTTACAAGTAGGTACTTTTGAATCGTCAAGTGAATCTACCACTGGTTCGGAATGCCATTCCTACCGAGAAAAACCAGCAAGAAACTCGATGGTTGCTCTTTTGAAATAGTGTTTCGATACATTAATTGTTTTGATTGTTTGTTGTTGTTTTATTGCCTTTGGAAAACCTTTCATGTGACCCATATCCAATGCTAAACATTGAAGTACTTAAGCATAATGTACTAGGTAGTACGGTGCGCTATAGTACCTACATATTATTAGGTACTTTAATCCTGCTAAACCACATATCTAGGTGCCCAAAATATCATTTAAATGAGTTTTTCCTTACTCAGATGGACTTTTTCAGCTAAATATACTTGCGCTTTCTCTTCCTAAATATACTATTGTCAAAACAAGCTTAAATGGTAAGGTCAACAAAATAACAAGAAACTTATTTCGCTAAACAGGTAAAAATCATCACAATAGGCATGATGACAGTAACCAAGAATCAATGAAATTATGAATTTATCTAATGAAATAGGATTCATGGATTATAAAAAACGTATTTATTTTTCAATTTCGAGTGAGATTGCTATTTATATTGATAAAATAAAATAATAAAATACAGCAATCCACCATATTGCATAAAACACAAGGAAGCGAATGACGTCACAATTGTTTGTTTTCGAGCTTTGAAAATCACACTATTGTTTACTGCACACTGCACAGAGTACATTGGTAAAAACAATAGTGACGTCACAACGACGCCATGACACCGCCGAACGTTTTGGCATGAATTTTAAAATTTAAATTTCAAATGCTAATTTTATCTAAGTACTAAACTTTATTTTTCTACTGAAATAAGATATTTTTTCGAAATAGTAGATACTTCCGAACATAATCTGACCATTTTTCAAAATCGGTCATCATGCCTATTCACAACGTGCAGCATAGATTTGACTGTTTTGGTGGATTATAGCGAACTAGATGATGCCCGCGACTTCGGAAGCGTTAGTTAAGTTTATTTTATTCCCGCGGGAATTTTTTATTTTTCCGGAATAAAAGCCTATGTCCTTCCCCGGTATGAAAACTATCCCTTTACCAATTCTTATCAACATCGGTTGAACAGATGGGTCGTTAAGGTGTAGCAGACAGATCAGACACATTAGTAATTAGTATGGATTAGTATGGATAGTAGTAAGCTTCCCGTTTATTGGTTACTAGATGATTCCCGCGACTTCATCCGCGTGGATTGATGTTTTTTGATTCCCGTGGGAACTCTTCAATTTTCCGGGATAATAAGTAGCCTATGTCCTACCCAGGGATGACGGGTCCATGACGGGAATTTCATCAAAATCGGTTAAGTAGTTGGGCCGTGAAAGCGTAGCAGACAGACAGACAGACAAACAGACAGACACACTTTCGCATTTATAATATTATAGTATGGATGATCTTGGACTTCCGCAAAGGAACGCCTGCTTCTATCTAAAAAGGTACCAAAGGATAAGACCACATAAAAACCCTATTATAAATTCTTGCGGTTGAACCTCAGTCGTCATCATGGAATCAGTTCAGAAACAGGCCGAAATGCAATCATTTACAATTCCAATGAGTGGAACGTTGAAACACTTCTAAACACTCGGCACGCTCAAAAAGGAATGGCGAAATTTACGACGCGGCAGATCTGTATTCTTTGTGCGCGCCGCTGATGTCAAAATCTAGACAGGCAGTACTCGCATACTTACTTCATAATATCTGTTTTGTGGTCGTCATATTATATAGTAAGCAGCTTTTTTATATTCACCTAGTGAATCTACCACCGGTTCGGAATGCCGTTTTTACCGAGAAGAACCAGCAAGAAACTCAGTGGTTGCTCTTTTGAAAAAAAAATGATTTGCAATTACATCAATGTGTAGGTAGATACATAAGTAACCGCAGTCCTAAGTCCTAAGATTGCAAGAGCTTTGGTTAAATTATATTGCTACAATATCAATTGTTGTGCCGAACTCTACCTCTTGCTGTGTGCAATTTGGAAGTCAATTTGCCGGTATTCAGAAATAAAAGGTGAGATCGACAGCTAAAGAATAACGATTTTTATCACCTCAAATAAAAAAATATGTATATTATAATAGTAAACTTATAGAGGCTGGTTTCGTAGCCTCTATTATAATTGTGAAGTCTGAATAAACATTTTATTCAGGCGCTTTAATGCAAACTTGCTTTTGCCCGCCGTTTCGCTTACGCATCAAAGACCTGTACCCCCTTTAGGGGTTGAATTTTCAAATATCCTTTCTTTGCGCATGCCTACGTTATACAAGCTATCTACACTATACAAAGTATTCAAAAAGCCCGATCCGTCCAGTGGTTTGAGCAGTGCGTTGATATATCAGTCAGTCAGTCACCTTTTCCTTTAATATATTTAGAAAATAAGTGTGTATCTTGGTTTAATATAGCAGTGGGTGCGGCAAATCTGTATTCTTTTGAGTGGGCAATAAAATTAAAATGCGTACGCGCCGGACCGGGCAGCCCATATGCAGTAAACTGCAATGGCGCGATGATTCCATTATTGTTCCCACTTTTTAGGGTTCCGTGGTTGGTTAGACAAAACTGTCACAGAAATCCATACACTATTGTATATTATATTGTAAAACTAGCTGACTAGCTGATGCCCGTGAGTTCGTCCGCGTGGATGGAGGTTTCTTGGTTCCCGCGGGAGCTCTTTGAATTTCCGGGATAAAAAGTAGCTTATGCGTTCTACCCATTGACTGACCAATAAAATCGATGGTTATACCAGACTATCATCTAGATATCTCTATGCCAAATTACACCCAGATTTGTTCAGCCGTTCTGGCGTGATTGAGTAACAAACATCCATCTATCCTAACTTTTGTATTTATAATATTAGTATAGATTTTCACCCGGAAGTACCATAAACAATGTATTTTATCGCATTCACTGCTAACTATATACATGGTAGATACCTGTCGGTCGGTCTGAGATGCTAAGTGGCCGCCCTGGATCCTGTTTGCTGAAGCCGCCCGCTAATTGCAGTCGTTAACACTTGCGGCTGATTAATGTGCCCGTACGTGTTGATAGTGCCAGTTAAGATGCTTATAAGAACTGGAACTTACATGCTAACTCACTAAGGCAGTACAAGTTGCTATATCTACATCAATGGTAGAAAACAGTATAAGGTGCAACGCACACTAGTTAAACAGAATCCATACTTAATATTATAAATGCTATAGTGTGTCTGTCTCTTTGCCTATCTGCTATGATTTACCGGCATATCTTTTCAACCGATTTCGATGAAATTTGATACAGAGTTAGCTTATATCCCGGAAAATTAAGCAGTTTCCGCGGGAATCAAAAAAATTAATCCACGCGGATGAAGTCGCGGGCATCATATATTACAAGCTATTACCACAGAATAAGTAAAAGTGCTATTACTAGAAATAGTAGGGTGAATTCAAAGCGTTTATGAAGACAATTAAATATGTGACGTAGCCTATTATAACATTTAGATTTTACACTGCGCTCCACTTGTAGCACAAAGTTGTAAGGCAATGCAATAAATACTCCCAAAGGGTAAAATTTATCATATCATACAGTCGACTAAATCAATGGTATATACTATATTGAAGTTATAGTTAGCACGAGGGTAGATTAAATTATTATATATGTCACCGTAAGATTGTAAAAATCGTTAGATTATAATCTAACTCGCGAAATTGTAAACTGTCGAATGATTACAATATAACGGATTATTTTTCGGTAGATTGTAATCTGTTAGGTTTATTAACCCGATAGAACCTAGGTGCCCGGCCTACGGCCGGACACTACTTGATTATTTATGTCGAACCCTAACCTAACCTACAAGAAAGAGACAAGAAAACGTAAATACAATGAATATTTCAAAAATTGACTCTTAAAACATTGAACCGTTCACAATCTTTCGACTGTTTACAATCTATCGAAAAAATAGCGTTAGATTACAATCTTACGGTTTTTACAATCTTACGGTGACATCTACACAATAATCACGATCACAATCGGTTAGATTAGTAATCAAAAGTTCCGTAATACAGATGCTGGGCTGGTCGTCAGATGTCACAAAAAAGCGGTCAACCGTCATCACGTCACGTCACAGCGACACGCTGTGATAAATGGCGTGTTGATTACCGGCGCACAGAGTTGTCACTTTTCATACAAGCTGCAACGTGTTTGTGTCGATGGAGACTTATGTCATGTACAACGCGTCGATAGTTTAGGTGATTCCTGGCACCAATTTTGTTATCAATAAATGCATCCAGACATTCAAAGTAAAATACATTAAATACAAGGTAAATTCTGTAACCTACGGCATTGTCGCTATACCATAATATATTTTTTGTTCAAAATATAGTGTATCGTCTACACAGAAGAGTTAGCCATTGATGTAGCCAATACCAACAATCACGATCAGCAAGATTCGTAATACAGAAGCCGATTGTCACATCAAAGCAGTCAGCCGTCATCACGTCGTGTCACGTCACCGTGACACGACGTGATAAATAACGCGGTGATTACCCGCGCCGAGAGTTTTCATGCAACGTGTTTGCGTCGACCGAGATTTATGTCATGTCAGACACGCTGATATCATTTCGATTTTAAGTGCGACACTACTCACACCCTAGTAAGGAATACTAACTATTTGCGAATTTTTTATTTAGTATCTCTATTATCCCACCAAACTTGCATGTAAAGTATGTTTTGTAAAGTTACTTTTACAAAACATACTTGATACTTTACAAAGCCTGTGCTAAGACTTAAGACCTTTTAAAATTATCTATCTGCGCCGTCATGCTTATTACTGAAAATGATGGCTTCTTTGATTTTTTTCATTTCATTTATACAGCGTTCAAGAGTACAACTTTCATATATTAACGATCATATTTTTACCAAATAGAAGCCAAATAAGGACCTTCATCCGTCATTTATCCATTGATTAAGTCGATGAATGGAATTGATGGCGCTTTACCAGCACAATTGATTGTGATACCTAGTTGTACAGCACCACGCTGTCACGACTAGGCTACTACTCCTAAGCATAATTAATACGTTAATAACTAAAGCTCAATCCCTAATAATGTTAATATCAGACCCAAACCTGTCCTAATTTCCATCCGGCCTCATTATCGCCCGGGTTGACACATCAAAGCGGACACCTGTCAACGGGACATGTTATAGTGACGCTCGCTACGTGAGACTGATTTATCGAGTGATGAGAGATAGATGTGTTACGATCCAAATGAATTTGAAATGTCGATGAAATTTTTTATCGATATTTTGTTTGGATTATTATCAAGCATCTAGTTTAATAAGTACCGTGCGCTGACTGCCTCGTTGGTCTAGTGGTTAGCATAGTCGACTGCGGATCACGAGGTCCTGGGTTCGATTCCCGGTCGGGCATGAAAAGTAGTTGGGTATTGGGTTTTTCAATTATGAAATTCTCAGTGCTAGCCCGAAGTTGGAAGTTGGCGGTGTTTCACCCCCGTGCCTCGGAGAGCACGTTAAGCCGTCGGTCCCGGTTATTATCACTAACATGATAATTGTCGTTAAAGCCCGCCAACCCTCATTGGAGAAGCGTGGTGGGTCTAAGCTCTAATTCCCGCTCTCCTATGAGAGTGGAGGCCTGTGCCCAGCAGTGGGACGTTAATAGGCTGTAGTGATGATGATGATGATGATGATCTAGTTTGATAGCTATCTAAATGACTATTCTAGCATCTGTGTTTCATGCCCAACCTTAACCTCATCATTGCTTACACTGTAATTTTCTTTAATGGCAAGCTTATATTTCCTAAAAATTTAATACGGGCTTAAATTTTGTCGCCTTTGTTAAATTATAGTTTCACAATCGTACTTATAATAATCGTAGTAATTTCCACTTAAGCTAAGGAAATTGCTTGAATTATAGTTAGATAGAGATGAGTATTAATTACACATTTACTACACTTACCTATAGAATATCGGAAAATTGGGATCCTTAATAGCTGAATAAAGAGTTACTTGATATTATCTTATTAGTAAGCCTAGTACCTACGAGTATATTCTGTTTTGCATGGACTTTTTAAAAGTCCATAACAAATACAACTATAACGATTAAGGGTTTAACATAAATAATATATCCATAACAGGTTAGCCTGCTAGACTAGACTTGCTCAGGCATCTTAGACTGCATCATCACATACCATCAGGTAATATTGCAGTCAAGAGCTAACTTTTAATGGAACCAAAAAAAACACAACATATCGATACTAAAATCTGTCCGTTAGTTCCCGTCACTACTCCCCCAACATAAATTACTTCAAAAGTGATTTACTCGCCATACAAATCGCTGCACCCGCTGCCCCGTCTCCGTCCGACTGACAGCCGTGAGTGATGGCTAGACGCATGTCGACTGACAATCACGCACCAGCCCCGTCCCTTTGATGCTAATCGTTCTTGTTTTCGTTACGCTTAGCCCGAACATTAGCATAAAAATAGATTAAAGGTGAGACTTCCGACAAAGAGTGTTTATATTTAACAGTTTGACAGACTTTCTTCTGTATTTCTAATGTGAAAAAACATTAATAGAAATAAATAGAAATATCGTTTATTACTCAAAAGCATTGGTACAAGTTTATAAAAGCATTAATTACAATTACAGATTACTAATGATGATAATAAGTATGTAACTAGGTGTAGGTATATTATACTTGCTTGTACGTTTCATAAACTTTTACCGGTGGACCCTAAACTAGGAGGTGACCTGTATCGTAGGGTCCGAGTAAATGTTTACTATGGTTTACTTTTTTATTATTGCGGTTAAGCACGGAAAATTAGTGGCTGCGGATCTTAAGTTACATAGGAGTAGATATTCAAGATTCAAAGACTCAGAGTTTCAGGGTAATATTAATGATATATATATATGTTATGAATAGATATCATAATAAGGATTATATATAAGAGATCATTACATCACATCTAATAATAATAATTTAATATATTTTATAAATAAAAGTAATAGAAGTGTACAATTTTTTTGTTTTAATTGTTTAGTTGATGCGTTTGAGCAACCGTTCTGTATCTTCATAAGATAGTGTGTTAAGCCAAGATGTCAACTTCTCCTTGGCTTGCTTGATCGTTAGATTTTTGAGATCATTAAATTTCAGTATTTTGTTATAGATACTTGCATCTATTGATGGAATAAAACGTTTAGCAAATGTAGTTTTTGTAGGAGGTATATTTGCTTTATACACTCTTCTTTTCATGATTTCACTTCGATTTGGCGCATTAAGCATATCAGAGTGTTTCTTCAACGTTATTTTCAAGAAGAAGAGTTGACGAACATTTAACACTTTGGCTTCCTTGTAAAGGATGTTTGTTGGATATCTATATGGCTTCCTTAACATAACCTTTAGGACAGATCGCTGGGCTCTCTCTAATTCAAGCATATGTGTTTTAGCAGCTCCACCCCATGAAGATATGCAATAAGTTAGCAGCGACTGGTACAATGACGTGTAAACTAATCTCAAGATTTTGAGGTTGGCTATATTCCGAAGCTTTTTCATAATGTGTATGGTCTTTCGGATCCTTGATGATAAGATGTGAATGTGGTGCTTAAAGGAGAGATTATGGTCAATGTGGATTCCAAGGTATTTTATTACATTTACTCTTTCAATCTCATCGCAGCTACAGCACGAGTCTTCATCGTCACAACTGTGAATTTTTATGTTAGGGGATACGTTTGGAGCTGATGCCGATGTTTTGTGAAAACATAGAAACTTGGTTTTCTTTGCATTTAGTGTTAAAAGGTTATTTAATAGCCATCGTTTAACCCTTGCCATACCAGTTTGCGTGTATTTTATTGTGTCCTCCCAGGTTTCTCCGTGAAAGACCATCTTTATCATTACCATCTATTTTTTTTGCTTGGCTGTACATTCGTTTGATTTTATTACATTAAATTAAATTTGTATAGTAACAGCAACTGGTAAGTTTTATGGTAAGCGATATAAGTTGGCCTGTATGAAATAAAAATATTTTTCATGTTCTTATTGATTTTGCATAAAAATTCACTTAGATAAATCAAAAGCGTGTTGAAATTGCTATAGAGTAAGCAAGATACTAAACTGATGGAATTAAAATGGCCAGTCACTCTCATAATAATCAAACACAACGAGGGTTTGAATTCTCATGCTTTTTATAGTAATTAAAAAAAAAACTCATGAAATTACCTATAGAAAGCAGAAAAAGGCATATTACTTCATTTTCTATAGGTAGGCTACCTATAAAAAATTAAATAATAATATGAAAAACTAGTTATATCTGCATAAGTTTTTACTTCCAATACCTACAGGCGATAACGCAGGCGTAACTCAAATAAATTTTAACAGCAGGCTTAGCTGACTGAATATGCAGTTCTTATTTTAAGTATAAAGTTCTTGTATCATTCCATATTCTCACAAATAAATCATTTCAACGTCTTATCGATTCCCTTAAACGATAAAACGAGAAAATGCTTAAAATAACGTAGCTACATCAGTCTTATAAAGTTTTGAATTGAGCAAAATTCATGCATCTAAATCATACGAATCGTTCGTCTCAGTCGGCCTCTTTTTACCGATGCCGACTGCGCGTCACGTACAGCCCTCGCAAAATAAAACACGCGGCGAGTGGCAACCACAAATCACATTTTTTAATCGAGCTCACGTCTCTGATCACCTGCAAACTATAACCAACCATCACAAGCAAGCTTAGGTCTAACAAAATAGAGTTTGAAATCCCACAGCATAGCGGTAAAATATAGTTGTCACATTACGGTGTGCAGTCACGTCGTGCCGTGCGGAATGTTATCGACATCCGCCAAACTATCGACATTGGCACAACACTAATTGCTCTTTTTGCCCAACCATTATTCACACAATGATTTACGTAACCGTTTTTCAAAGCGTAATAGTATCGTTAATGATTTAAATGACTTTTACGGCCGCTGTGATGACTTAGATTGATTGCTGAATGTTAATGTTGTTATAAAGGTCTGTATGTCTGTCCGTTTATACGGCTTTGTATCGTTATGTCGAAAGATTAACTGCTCCTTTTTTATATGCTTTAAATGCCTGCTTGATTCATTGTCTAGTATTAAATAAGACGTTTCGCATAAAATTGAAAATTGGCTAAACCAAGGCTGGGGCTATAAAATATTTTGCAATTAATGCCGATATTTATGGCGATGAATATCAATTGTACAACCAGATACCTAGTAATTACCTAATTTTAATGATATACATATTTCAACATGGCTGTATTAAATATTCTTCGAAAAATATTAAAAAATCAAAGGACTTGACCAGTGCCTCTATGGGAGCTTGCCTAGGTGTCAAAAATCAATGTGCAGCAATGATTTCTTTATTATTGTAATTGTAATATTTTATAGTTTTCAGATAAAAAAGTTCAGGAGTCTGAAGGCTCTGAAAACTGAGAAAATAAATAAAAAAGGTTTCACAAAAAACTGCTTTCCCACACTAGATGGCGCTAGTTATTGTTGTTAGCGAGTCTAAAAAAATATTTTCAAGTATGATTTCTTTATTATTGTAATTGTTATATTTTATAGTTTTATAATAAAAAAGTTTCAGGAGTCTGAAGGCTCTGAAAACTGAGAAAATAAATAAAAAAGGTTTCACCAAAAAACCAAAAGGATTTACATCTAAATCATAATTATTATTATTATTATAGCTTTTTACTTCCTTAACAACTAATAGTATCCAGTCCATTTATTAAGAAAAAGTTCGTTACTTTAGTATGCAGGGTCCATCTCGGTTCACTTTTTAACTTGAAAAATTTATTGAAAAGTGTACAGAAATCATAACATTAACCGGAAAATTGTATGTATTTTTTGAAAAAGAATCGTAATAACAAACTTGCTGAATATTGTGGAGTTACCGGAAGGTAGTATGTGCAAGCATTTTCTTTTCAAGTTTTTCAATAAAGGAAAACTGCTTTTTTAAAAGTTAAATAATATAATTAAAAGTCAGTTGATGCAATTACTTACTAAATAAAAAAGTTTGAGCATTAAAATAATATACTTACATTGCAAAATAAAATAACCTTTTGAAATAAAATAAAGTTTAGTTGTATAACTTTCCACACTTATTACCATTATAGTTACATTACTATTCAATCTTAAAATATTTTACGGCAAAACTACACATAAAACGACACTGCAGATACATAATAAACGTGATATAAATATGTTGACGCATTTTATGCCTTAATTTTATTGCACTAGTGTTGTTTTCGAATACATTAAAATCATTCAATAAAATATCGATAAGTGTTCCATTTAAATGTCACGATAATAAAATATATAATATCATTGCTTATTTTAAATGCATAGTCGTTAAAATGGATCAGAAATTTATAGTGTTTTAATATTTGTGTATTTTTATGGTTCTGCACTTAATATAAATGGAAAAATATCATGACATGGCTGTCTAAGTTAAATTTTCTTCTTGAATCAAGTAACAAAATAACTGCAGGTTTAGTTTAGGTGAAACAAAAATCGAGGTGAATTCTGTTGGGCACATCTCTAAATTAAACTAAAATGACAGTTCTACTTATATTGCTGTCCCTTTCATTAATAGACTTAGAGCTGTCATTATATTTTAGCTAAGAGATTGTGTTAAATAGAATTGTTCACATGAAGTTTCTTATAAAAGTAGTATTAGTTATTTATATTACACGGAACCCATTCGAATCGGGTAAATTTTAAAGAGAACATAACAAAATAAATTTTGATCGTTTTTTCGTATAATATTGCTACTTTTGCTATCTAAAATCCATTAATTAGTTATCTCAATCTGGAACAATCTCGAAAATTGATTCCGATACTGGGTTGCTTTAATATTTATTGCAAAACCACTTATATATACATAATGTGCAATTTTTAAGTGCAATAACCATAAAAGGATTTAAAACAAAATGACACCAATTAGAGTGTAATTGCAATGATCGTCGATATATAATCAAAAGTAAGGTAAATAATCTGTTGTAAAATATTGCACTGATGTCCTATGAGGAGTTCAATAGAAATGAAACCAACTTGACGTTTCGGTCAAGATAAAAATAATAATAATTGGTGGTTTGATGAAATATATAGAAAAACATGAACATTGTCGAAAATTACATGCATGGAACAGGTTTTATCCATTTTCAAAATAAGTTTTTCATTACATTTTGTGGTGGATTCATAAAACCTTTTACACACTACACCATCGAGAAAATGACAATAAATCAACTTGGGCAGTAACGTCATTAGTGCGGGCGCAGGTAGCGATGCATCGATATCGATAAAACGAGCAGCTTTTATCTAAATTACACAAGAAATAAGGAACAACACGGCACATTTGTCAACTCAGGCCCGAGATAAGGTTCTGAAGGGCTCAATTAAAAATTTATTCCACGATACCAATAGCGGCTCTGTAATTAAGTTATCTCGAACGCATAGATTATAACATTCACTATCGATAGATATAACATAAGTCGCTTTCCATCCTTATTTAAATTTATAACTTCTGTGTCTTATAAATAGAGTTTAATTTTCAATTCGACTTGTCTTGTTATGTTACAAAATATAACAAGTTTCAGTAGGGAAAAGTTACGACGTGTGGATATCGTGTGACGGGTTAGGAAGCGATTTTCATTTGTAATTAGCGGCTTGTCGCGATAAAAGGGGATATTTTAATGTATTCACTGGGTTGGCTTCTTGTTTTAGTATAAAGTGCCCGATAAAAGTATGAGAACGACTTCGACCCCATATTTTCTGAATGTTATTGCTGTTGCAGCTGAATTTTTGCAGTATGTTTCAACTATTAAAATGCCTACTAGCTGATGCCCGCAACTTCGTCCGCGTGGAATAAGTTTTTTTAATTCCCACGGAAACTCCTTAATTTATCCGGGATAAAAAGTTCTTACCTGACTTATAAATACGGGCCAATAATCCACGTATTGCCTGAATAAATATAAATTATTTATTATTAAAATGCAACAAAAAATCAAGAACTCATAGTGTTAATAGGTACCCTAAGACTTTATAATATTATATGTAGGTGTAAATCACCAACCTGCTTAATGTTTAATATGAAATTAATCGGTACCTACACTACGGGATAACCTAGTGTGGTTACCATTGGACATAAGAAAAATTAACAAACTTGTTTTGCTAAATGCACAATATTTTTTCATTGCGTGAAATAAAAGACCCACCCAGAATAAAAAAAACAATTTCAGATGATTCTAGTATCTAATCCTTGTGTTAAACCGTAATCACAAAGCCTCGTACCTTGTCATTATAGAAAATGAACTGCAGCGTATAATCACATGGTGGTGGTGCCGCATAAAGTCTTTATCCCTAACTATAATCATTTAAAATTCATCGCACAATGTTGTAATTCTCTACATTGTCGCTCCATATAATCATGTTAATGACAGTGGGACATGAACATTATAAAAGTCAACTAATAATTATTATGTTATAGTAGGTAGTATAAAATGATTCTGTTTTATATTTTCTCAAACCAAGGTAAAACCTTCACCCGTGTATGAGCTATTACATCGGGCAAAATTCAATAAATAATATTCTGGTGTAGTACAGGCTTCCGCTTTCATAGGAGCGAGGAAATTAGAGCTAGCTAAACCCACCACGCTGCTCCAATGCAGGTTGGTGTTTTCCAAGATGGGAATTATCAGTGGTTTTAACCGACTTCCAAAAAAGGAGGAGGTTCTCAATTGAGAACCTCCTCCTTTTTTGGAAGTCGGTTAAAAGCCTATGTGCTATTCCAGATATGTGTGTGTGTCGGTTAGCCTATGTGCTATTCCAGATTATAATCTATCTCTGTGCCAAATTTTAGCCAGATCCGTTCAGCCGTTGGGGCGTGATTGAGTAACAAACATCCATCCAGACATCAATCCAAACTTGCGCATTTATAATATAAATATTTGATTAAGAAAATCCCACGGGAATCAGAAAATATTTAAACTACGCGGACGTAGTCGTCGAATCAGTTAGTGCATAACAATAATGAATCTTCACGCTGTCACTAAGACCAGTCACCAAAAGGGTAACGTTGTCGTATGTTTAACGACAGTGATTAACGTTAAATACGTGTTCTTAATATTTTAAAGCACAGCTCGCCCGCAGCTAATTATTCGTTTCATGACATTATTGACATTTCCGCCTCGTATTTATCACGGCGTATTGACACAAATGTCACCTGCAAGGCTATTAGCGTCGAAAATGTACTGTTATTAAACATCATAAACTGACATTAAGGTTATGAGGAGTGTCAGAGTCGTTAAATAAGATTTATAATATGTTTTTTGTTTGATTTCGAGTGATCCTTATGATGATCGCGTACTAGTTCAAGAGACGCAAGTATCACATCAATGCTAGGACAGCATGTACGAGCTTCACAATTTTTTCGTTCAACACTCATTTTGAAACGAATATTGACAAATTATGGCAAATATGTAATATTAGTAGAGTCGTAAGCAGACGCAAAAAAACTTATCAGTTCAATCAATCAATCAAATCAATCAATCAAATATCATTTATTCAAATTAGGTACAATGTAGGTTCAAAAGACAAAGTATAAACAAATATGTTGAAATTATATTATGCTCACGTAAAGATATTCAAATTCTTATGTGCTATTGATTTTGATTTGTTATGATTCATGACTTATGGTCTCGGAACTGAAAGTTGCCGATGTAACACTCTTGTGGCTTTGAGAACACGTAAACCCTTCGGTCCTGCACCAGATCTCCGTCTGATGAAATTTCAATCAACATGTGATTGAAATCTTAAACTTATTCCTGTAAGTATTAGAACTGGATAAAGCGTGGCTGTTACGGCTCTTGCCAGTTTCTTGCGGCTATTGAGGTAGTGTGTGACTAGCTTTGTAGTACATCGGTGTGAATGCTTGTTTAATGATAAGCTTAGTTACGGCTTTAATTTCCGGTTACGTTAACTTGAAAATAAGTGATCTGACTGCCTCTCTAGAGTACGAAATACTAAGTGATCAATAATGTACCTATCTGAAGTAAAATTTTACATACAATTAAAGCTACAAAATAAATCTTGTACTAGTTAGTTTGTAGTTTTTTTTAATGGTACAATACTCATGCCGCGTCTGGTACTAAATTTTTTAGTTTTCTGTTCGTAAACTCCGACTTTTCACCATAATTTTAGTATCCACTGACTTCATATTATGTTGCTATAGATAATACGAGGACGAAGTTGCGGGAATCAACTAGTATTCCATAGACTGAGTCGTGTCGTGCCTGTAATTTATGAGAACAAAGGACATAAATAATGTTTTTATTAGCATAAGAAACGATTAGTTTAATATGACCCGGAACAGCAAACAAACGGTACAAGTGTACAAATCGGAATTTATCGCCCATGGACTTAATAACAATTTATTAGTGTAAGTTGTCAAATAAAATGGGAGAATTCATGGCACGGTTCTATAACATTATCACCGAGTGGTAAAGTTTGTCGCCGGCACATAAATCACAGTAATCTATTTAACACCGTTCAGCGGCGAATCGATTAAATCTATTAGGACAAGAGGTGTAGAGTAGCTTGCACTGGAAAGGAGCTCTTTTCTGACAGATAAATGTCTTGATTTAGGGTCACACAAAGCAAAATACCTACGACATTAATATCCGAATTGTTTTTCTGATATAAATGTCGTATTTTGCTTGTTAAAACGGCTCTAAATGAGTTTGAATATTTTTTTACTAGATGATGCCCGCGACATCGTCCGCGAGGATTGATGTTTTTTGATTCACGCGGGAACTCTTCAATTTTCCGGGATAAAAAGTAGCTGTCCTTCCCCGGGATGTAACCTATCTCTGTACCAAATTTCATCAAAATCGGCTGAGTATTTGGGGCGTGAAAGCGTAGCAGACAGACAGAAACACTTTCGCATTTATTATATTAGTATAAAAAAGTATAAATATAATATTATATAGTATGGAAGTATGGATTTATGAGTGGCCGCTATTTCAAGAAAAAAAATAAAATGGCGGAACGGTAAATACGAGTAGGAAGGCCAAAATATTGAAAACCCTTAAAAAGAAGACATAAAATACTAGCTGATGCCCGCGACTTTGTCTGCGTGGATTGAGGCTTTTTGATTCCTGTGGGAATTCTTTAATTTTCCGGGATAAAATGTATCCTAGGTATTATTCCAGACAATAATCTATCTCAATGCCAAATTTCATTCAGATCCGTTCAGCCGTTTTGGCGTGATTGAGTAACAAATATCCATGCATCCATCTATCCAACCTTTATAATATTAGTAAAGACTACGAATAGGGTACCATCTGAGTTGCTATAAAAATCCTTGTAAAATCCATAATTACCTTTATTCAATAAGCTATAATCACTAGTGACTCACTCTACGTTTAGCTAGCCTGTGCACGTTTATTGAGAGCTCTATTATGTTACAAATACGGCTATTAAGGCAGATTTATCGCCGCCATTTGCGTTTCAAGGTCGGCAATTACAGGCGTAATACATAGTTTTTTTAGTACATTAGTATTTTATAACTTCTTACTGACTTATAAAGTTTATATAGTAAGAATGCTGGACTGATGTATTGGAATATAAACATAATGTACAGGGTGGACAAAACGAACGGGCCTTATACGAAAATTGCTATAAATATTGAAGATAATAATATGAAAGGAGACGGTTCAGATTTGTATGGGCGTGAAACTGGTCTTTGTACAAGTAGTAAGAAGAAAGATAATAAAATATCAAACCAGATTTAATTGTTTAAATCCACGAATTCGTCCTTATTTCGGTGGTGAATTTTTTTAATCTTTCCACGATTAGCAACACTAAACATGATAACAGTGGCGGATTCATATTTTTGACGTTTTCTGTCAAGTGTCAAATATTATGAAAGAAAACTAACACGGTGACTCACGTCACTTGTCAGAAATGACATTTCGCGCCTACTGACTTCTCTATGGCTGAAGGCGCCATCTTGTAAACATATCAAAAAACTTGAAAAATATTTTTATTTTTTCCACGTTATTTAGTTTGTTATTTATTTTATTTTTAATGAATCTATGTGTTTTAAACTATTCATGATAAGGTGCTCAAGAACTACACCCAAACTGAACCTTCTCCTTTAGCTAAGTATAAATGTCATTGAAAAAATACTTGCTCTACTGTTATAATCCACGAAGAAAAGCGAATAATATTCGTTGTCCTCGTAAGTCAAAATGGTCCCTACGTTTCCTCTTTACTTGTCACAGCACTGCATTAAGCCCCACTCTATAAACTAATCAGTGTCTCTGTTTATTAATGGGTAACATATAACCATTAAAATAATCAGCGCCGCTTATCTCCATTACAGGGACCTTTATAACGCAACAAACACGATCGTTACCGCGGATTTATTACTCCGATTCGTGGCCCAAGGTCGGTAAATAGGCCGTTATCACACTAGTGAGTTGCGAGCGTGTTTTCCATGCGAGCTTATTGATTTATAGATGTGCTTTATGCGTGTTGACTTCGACACAGTGACTTCATACTTATTTAAACTTTATTTTGACTGCCTTGTTGGTCTAGTGGTTAGCATGTTCGACTGCGGCCGACGAGGTCCCGGATATGAGTCCCAGGTCGGACCATCACATGTTTTAGACTTTTCTGATAAGAAATTCTCAGTACTAGCCCGGAGTTAAGATGTAAGCGGTGTTTAACCCCCGTGCCTTGGAGAGCACGTTAAGCCATCGGTCCTACGTCTGATCTCTTCGGTTGTGTCGGATTTTCCGTCCCATCGGGCTTTGGGAGGAAAAGGACAGACACCTGTAGTAGTGTATGCGCACACACTTGTGCACTATAAAATGTCCTGCGCAGATGGCTAATGCACAGGTCGCCATGGCCGAAATTCGGCTGGGAGGAGTGGAGGTTGGAGTGGTTCAAAGCCTTTTAGTTCGTTGAATTGACTAATCCCTTAGTAAAGTCAACGAATCTAACTAAGTCTTATGATTAATTTATGTAGTTCAATCAACACCTAAGTTTTTAAAATGGTTTCGTGTGTGTGTGTGTGTCTGTGTAAAACTGTGCGATAGTGGGGCCTAACGCTGACTTAGTATTGAATAACGGACCTTCCAGTTTCTAGGTACTTAATCTATATATATAAAATTCAAAGTCCTGACTGACTGACTGACAGACTGACTGACTGACTTATATATCAACGCACAGCCTAAACCGCTGGTCCAAGAGACATGAAATTTGGAGGGTGTGTTCTTTGTGAAGAGTAGGTATCCACTAAGAAAGGATTTTTAGAAATTCCACCCCCAAAGGGGTAAAATAGGGGTTGAAAGTTTGTATGAAAGTCCGTCATTTTTAAAGTTATATCCATGAATGTTGGTATTTGAGCTATCGGTTTAAAATAAAGAAATACGTGTTTCGCCATTTTTGAAAATTCTGCCCCCAAAGGGCTGAAATAGGGGATGAAAGTTGGTATGAAAGGCTTTTATTTTACAAGTTATTTTTCAAGTTACATCTACGAAACTTGGTATTTTGGTTTTCAGTAAAAAAATTAGAAGGACGTGTGTAACAATTTTTAAAAATTCCACCCCCAAAGGGATTAAATAGGGGTTGAAAGTATTATGAATTTCCGTCGTTTTTCAAGCTATAGCCATGAAACTTGGTATTTGGGCTTCCGGTTGAAAAGGATGAAATACGAATTTCACAATTTTTTAAATTTCTATCCTCAAGAAAGTAAAATAGGGAGTTTGTCCATCAATCACGCGGCAACAGAGCAACGGATCGGCGTGATTTTTTGCATGGGTATTCGGTATAGTTGAGTACCTGGAGATTGACATAGGCTTCTTTTTATACCGGAAAAGTAAGTAGTGCCTGTGGGAATTAAAAAACTTATGCCACGCAGACGAAGTCGCGGGCATTCGCTAGTAGAATATAATCATTGTAAGCGACCGCCATATTATGGAGAATATTTCAATACAGCATGCGCTACTCAGACTCACATTGTAAAAAGTATGTCCTCTTTTTGATTTCAATGGTAAATAAAATATTGTTTCACAAGAAATTAATCGTTCGTAAAATCCAATGTGGCAAGGCCCTTAGGCCGATGACTATAGTAGGGTATAATACACTCGAATCGTTCACATGAATTTTATATGCACCATTTGTGCTAATGGGGCATTGTAATGAATCAATTGACTATACCTACTTTTTGTGGTTAATATAACTAGTTTTTCTTGCTAAATATATTGTTTGGATTTAGGGTTGCACCCGTTGTACGTGATTAAAATAGAATAATCTCGGCGTACTTTCATACATACTAGCTACGGCCGAAGCCTCCCACCAGCAGACCAGAGAATATTCAGAAATCGGCCTTGCTGGGAATCGAACACGCAAGCAAAAGCAATCAAGCAAAGTTTTTTTAAAAGCACATTTTCGGAGTTCTTCTCACGAATGGTATTCCGAACCAATATTATTCTAATCCACCACCACCACCACTACAGCCCATTAACGTCCCACTGCTGGGCACAGGCCTCCACTCTCATACGAGAGAGGGATTTAGAGCTTAGACCCACCACGCTGCTCCAATGCGGGTTGGCGGGCTTTAACGACTATTATCATGTTAGTGATGATAACCGGGACCGACGGCTTAACGTGCTCTCCGAGGCACTGGGGTGAAACACCGCCAACTTCCTAACTCCGGGCTAGTGCTGAGAATTTCTAGTCAGAAAAACCCAACACTTATTATGGTCCGACCCGGGACTCGAACCCGGGACCTCGCCGGCCGCAGTCAAACGTGGTAACCACTAGACCAACGAGGCAGTTATATTATTCTAATAAATTAATTAATCTAATAAATTCACTCAACGATTCAAAAGCACTTTCAATAATTTTAAAATCATAAAGTTTGAGTTGAATGAACGACAGGGAATGAACCCCAGCCCCTCTGAATATGATTCCGAATTCGAAGTCTGAACCACTAGCCTCTATGTTTTACTTGCGATGGATAATACGAACCCACGCTTGGCCGAAGAGGTCGTCAAAACACCAACAAAGACTTATTGAGGTACAGAAATAAATAAACAAGCCAAGTAACCCTTCATTACGCTGTAGATTGCGACTCGCAAATTATACACCCGCGGTCGTAATGACCGGGTTCAAACATTACCTCTGTACAAACACGAAATTTATTTTGAAATGTTATTTAGACCTCTCCAAATGCTTAGTACCTTTACAATGGTATTATCTAGTTAGCTTGGTTACAAATTGTTTTCCATACTAATATTGTCTATACCTACTGTTGTAACTTTTGTTACGTAGGTACTTTTTTTACTACCTTTCATGTTAAAAATTTAAATATTACGTACACATTTGGACGATATTTTAAAGTTTAGTTTTATTTTTACTAAGATTTTACTGTATTTCATAATTTTAATTTGATATTATTACTTACCTGCCGTTATAATAAAACCCTTTTATTAACCCAGGCTCCTGCTGGGTTTGTAACAAGGGTGTAACACCCTGAAGCCATGCGTGAAATTTTAATGATTTGTTTTCAATTGCTCCCATAAATCCCTTGCCTTGCTGATATATTGATCTAAAATTTGTTTACAGCAAATATTTTTCTTGATATCAAGAATGGAGTTTGGTGAAGTGTAAAGTGGAGAAACATAAAGAATGAACAACGAATTGAATGATTTGGTTAGTGACAATATGAATTAATTTACGTTTAGAGCTTTTGTTCTTGACTACTTTTAACTAACTAGACGATGAAAGCCCCGTTTTCATTTGAGTCTTTCGTTTTGACTTTAGGGAAAACCTATAATTTCTAGACCAAACAGTTGGTTAGCTTGAGCTTTGAACTGACATTGATTCGTCAGTCAGTTATCCTTTCTTGTATGTAAAGAAGAATATTATACTTAATACATAGATCCTGTCCGCGACTTGGCCAATGTTGGTTTAGTTTTTCAAAATCCCATGGAAATGGTGTGATTTTCCGTGATACAAAGTAACCTTTATCTTTATTCGGAATGAAAGTTCTGTTCTCAATCCAATTTACTTCCATAGTCTGTCTGTCTGTCTGCTACGCTTTAACGGCCCACATTTTCAACCGGTTTTGATCAAAGTTGGTTCAGACAGGTTACATCCCGAAAAAGTACTTAGACTACTTTTTATCCCGAAAATTTTAGGAGTTAATAAATAGTATATTGTGTGCTTAGGGGTGAAACAAGACGATTTCAGACGAGGGCGATGTTCGAGGGTGAAGTCTTAATCGTGTTTCATCCCGTGGTTCTATTTTTCATATACCTAATCTGCGAGTGTGTGCCAAAAGTCTTAAAAGTGCGAGTTTTTTTTTAAATTTATTTATTTACCTATTTCAAATGAATATTTTTATTAAAATTGTATTTCTTATTTATTTTATTTGCCAGGTTGTTGTTTACAAATATGATATCTGTTAGTTTAGTTGATGGGTTAAATGAAATTAACATACTTACGTCATACGCCCTAGGGCAGAAAGTGATGGCTTTCTAACCGCTGAATGACGTATTCGTCTGAAATTGACTAGTTTCGGTTGCCTCAACAGCAATTGAATCTCTCACTTTCAATGCAGGTTATTTCGCTCACCTTCTCCCGCCTTAGTATAGGTGTCCAGGACCCTATGATCGGTTCAGCGTCGCGACGTCTCAGTCAAATCCAATATGTCTTGGGATCCTGAGACCTCTCTTTCTAGACGCGGACTGTGCTGCTGGTTTTTTAGTGGGTATTCTGCTTCCATCTGTGAGTCCCACATACCGCCCTGTGCGGGATGCGTAAATGCATTTTTCTAGCAAAAAAAAGGATGAATAAATACCTACTTAACTACGCGGACGAAGTCTTTAATATAAATCATACTAAAAAGTGGTCGATAATGGTTCAATTTAAGTCAAAACGGTGGGTAATAAGTATCACAGTAATATCAAACATCCTTCACTTTGAAGAAACGCCGCAGAAAATGAGTTATTATAATAGATTTACGATCATCTCGCGAACGTGGCCGCCATCCTTTGATGTCATTTTTCGTGAGCATAAATTTTTCAGAATAACATAAAGCTTCACGGGTTATTAGGCGTGGAAATCGTTTTGAGACACACGGCTCTATACTATAGTGTACGACAAAGTATCACTGGTTTTTTTTATTTATAGACTGCTGCAATAAGACTTGCTGGAAGCTTTTTATTAGAAGCTGTGATATTGATATTTTATGTCTAACTGAGCATTGGCTCAATAGTTATCAGTTAATGGTCAATCTCAAGAATTACTCTCTGTTAAGCGCGTTCTCCAGAAAGAAGGCTATACGTGGAGGATCTATGATATTGACACGCAGCAACATTAATTGCAAAGAAAGAAAAGACATAGTTAATCTTTCTGTTGAACGCACTATTGAGGTGTCCTGTGTTGAGCTGGATCGGTATATTGTAGTTTGCGTGTACCGACCTCCTTCAGGTGACTTTGTGTTATTTGAGGAAGTGATGGAGGAAATCCTAAGGCGAATATGTAGGTCATCTAAAAAAATATTAATCTGTGGAGATTTTAATATTGATATTTTGACTCACACAACTATGCGTGATAGATTACTCCATTTATTTAAAAGCTTTAATTTAGAAAATATTTTTACTGAACCAACACGAATAACAGAAAATTCGGCTACTTGTATTGACAACATTTTCTGTGACTGTAAAGTTGTCAAGAAATCAGTTATAACCAATCTAAGATCCGATCACTGCGGACAGATGGTATCTATCCCTAGCTCTCAACAAAACACAACAAAGATAATAAAGTATAGACCAGTCACCACTAAAAAAGTAAGGCAATTCAAGCAAAATTTATCAAACATGTTGCCTAAACTTGACCTTACACAGGGTGGTCCGGATGAACATTATAAAGCATTTTTTGATTTGTTAAATAACCAATTTAATTCAATATTTAAAATTATAGAAAGAAAGCTGTTTAAAAATCTCAAATTCAGCGACTGGGCTACTGTTGGAATTTATAAAAGTAGGAATAAGTTGTTTGATTTGTACGCTGAAAAGCAATATAATTACACCCCCACATTTTTGGGATACGTGAGAAATTATTCAAAATTATTTAGGAAGGTTTGTATTCAAGCAAAGTCCCTTCACATAAAGCGGAAAATTATCAACTCTGAAAATAAGATAAAAGCAGCTTGGGATGTCATCTCTGAGGAAACTGGTAGACATAAAAGGGACAACAATAAACTGGAGCTTAAAATTAATGACTGTATTATTGACTCTGATGTAGAAATTGCAAATACATTTGAGAATTTCTTCCAAAGTATTCCAATCTCTACTACCAGTTCCCTTAATTCCTCGCCAACAGAAGCCTATAAAATTCTCAGTAGCAATGTCTCTGAGTGCAGTGTTAAGTTTAAGTTTGAGTATGTGACCCCCTATGATATTATAAAAACATTTAAATCTTTACAATGCAAAAAAACGGGAGATCTATGGGGGATATCAGTGAAAATTATCTGCAATGTTATTGATGTCATTGCGCCATATCTTGCTCAAATTTTTAATGAGTCTGTGGATTTGGGATCTTTTCCTGACCTCATGAAATGTAGTAAATTGATTCCTCTTTTTAAATCAGGTAGCAAAAGTGATCCAAATAATTACAGACCAATTTCAATTTTGCCAACCCTAAGCAAGATATTTGAAAAAATGATGCTCAACCAACTGCTCCGGCATTTTAATTTAAATAAATTACTTCACTCCGAGCAGTATGGTTTTACGAAAGGTCGATGAACAATCGATGCGGGCGCGGCGCTGTTAAAACATATATTTGATGCTTGGGAGAACTCACAGAATGCTATTGGTATTTTCTGTGATTTATCTAAGGCATTCGACTGTGTTGAACACGAGACACTGTTGACCAAATTGAGCCACTATGGAATCAAAGCCACTGCACTTAGTCTCATTGCATCATATCTTAGTGACCGTATTCAGACGGTATGTGTAAACAATGTGAAATCATCCGGATCAGCCTCGTTAATGGGTGTCCCACAAGGCTCCATTCTGGGTCCCTTCATGTTCTTGGTATATATAAATGATTTACCATATTTTGTCCAGGATACTTGTGATATTGTGCTATTTGCCGATGATACGTCTTTAATTTTTAAAGTCGATAGAAATAAGGATGATTTTGACGACGTAAATGGTGCCATTTCCCAGGTCACTCACTGGTTTACTGTAAATAACTTACTTTTAAATGCAAAAAAAACTAAGTGTGTTGAGTTCGCACTGCCCAATACCAAGAATATACGTAACATTAATCTAGTGGTAAATAATGATATGTTAAAAATAGAAGAGGCCACCGTGTTCTTGGGGGTGACCTTAGATGCTAAGCTTCAATGGGGCACCCATATATCAAATCTAGCTGGTAAACTCAGTTCTGCTGCTTACGCTGTCAGAAAGATTCGGCAGTTAACAGACGTTGAAACTGCAAAGATTGTATATTTTGCTTATTTTCATAGTATTATGTCTTACGGAATCTTGCTGTGGGGTAAAGCGGCAGATATTCAAAAAATATTTGTATTACAAAAAAGGGCAATACGTGCAATTTATAATTTAAAACCACGTGAATCCCTTAGGGAGAGACTCAAGGAAATAGGTATTCTTACAGTAGCCTCGCAGTATATTTACAGTAATCTAATTTTTGTAAAACAACACATTCAGAATTACAAAAGAATATGTGATCTGCATGATAGGCCGACTAGAAACCGCCATAGGCTTGTGACTCCATCGCTCCGCCTCAAGAAAGTCCGAAGGTCGTTCGTGGGAATGAGCATACTATTCTTTAACAAAATTCCTCAACCTATTATAAACTTGCCTTTACACAAGTTTAAGAAGTCCATTAAAAGTATGCTCCTGAAAAAAGCTTATTATACTGTCGAAGATTATATTAATGATAAAGGCGCGTGGATTTGACTCGCTCCAGCAATGCTCAGGACTGCGGTTACTTATGTATCTGTTTAAGTTGTGTGTATGTGTATGTAGATTATTGCAATTATTGTAAACATACCATATACTTTTTCAAAAGAGCAACCACCGAGTTTCTTGCTGGTTCTTCTCGGTAGGAACGGCATTCCGAACCAGTGGTAGATTCATTTGACTATTCATAAGCACTTGTAAAAAGTCTATTTGAATAAAAAACATTTGAATTTTGAATTTTGAATTTTGAAGTGATGCAGTCTAAGGTGAAGCGCGCTTGCCTAGAAGATGCCTATTCACCCTTGATTTGAAGATACCAATATTATAAGCAGATGGACAAACGGAAGCCGGAAGGCGTTCCATATCCTAGCGGTTCGAATTATTATGGGTTCGATACTAGCCCAGAATTAGAAAATTGGTGATATCACTCCCGTGCCTCGGAGAGCACATGAGTGAAAATACCATTGTCAAAAGCCGTTAGTCTTGCATTGCGCCTGATCTCTGTCCGGTCGTGTTGGATTCTCCGTCCCATCAGGATATGATAAGGGAATATTAATTTCATCGAAATCGGTTGAAAAGATCGGCCGTGAAAGCGTAGCAGACAGCCAGACAGACGGATCTATATACAGATAGATATAAACATTTGTAATAAGTATTAATATGGATTTTAGTGATAATAATCAAGATCCGAATAGTTTAACGTACATTGCCCATCCTCTACGTCCGTATATCCAACGACTTCACACGTCGCCTCCTCACATATAAATCTGCCTTTACAACTGCATAAATTTGTCGATGAAGCGATTCCCGTTTCCGGTTCGCCTTTATTTGCCCCCGCATCCGCCGCGCTATGATGTAGCTTTCTAGGAAACCCGCCTGGATAAACGAGCACAGTCGTATTACTAAACTTTCTAGACAAAACCGAATTTAAATTCTTAAAATAAAAGTGTAAAATAAAATATTTTTTCCACTACAATTTAGCTCTTGACTACGGTTTCACCTAACGGTAAGTGATGACGCAGTTTAAGGTTGTAGTGGGCTATCCTGTTAGGGGTACGGCAGCTCTATTGGTTACCCCTAATTGGTTTATACACGGCATCGTGCCGGAATGGTAAATCACTTGGCGGAGGTTGGTAACTCCCACCAGATCAGAGAAAATTCAGAAATCATAAATTCCCAAATTGGCCCTGCTGAGAATCGAACCCGGGACCTCTCACTATACCGCATACAAGACCGCAGCGCTCGCCACTGCGCCAGGGAAGTCGTCATACGAAAGGATGAAGGAAAACATCGTCAGGAGACCTGCATGTGCATACCCGAGAGTTTTACATAATATCTGAAGGTGTTAAGTCTGCTGTTCCGCGCTTGGTTAGCGTGGTGGATCATGGTCTGTTTCAGAGCCAGAGTCTTCAAATGAATTCAAAAGCAACGAGCTGACTAATTTGAATATTAGAAAGTCATTATTCCACATCCATTATTCAGTTATTTATCAAACATCAAACCCAATTTAAAAGCTGATCATTCTTCTCCGAAAGCTTCCTTGTCACACACAGAGCATGCCCCCCGAGACATGGGGGAGTAATCCTATTA
This sequence comes from Erebia epiphron, assembly GCA_963932025.1. Taxonomy (NCBI): domain Eukaryota; kingdom Metazoa; phylum Arthropoda; class Insecta; order Lepidoptera; family Nymphalidae; genus Erebia; species Erebia epiphron. The sequence continues at coordinate 18,015,325 of OZ009960.1, forward strand.
CCAGCTGACGTTGATCGACCATTTGTCATAATGCACCTTGAATCAAATCTTCCCGAGATCTTAATAATGGGGAGGTGGTTTGATAACGAGTACTTACTCTGCTCCACGATCTGATTGCTCAGCACCAACAGCTAGACGTATTTAATATTAGTTTTAATGAATTTTGTCAAATTTGTAATTCTTGACTCGGTATGCGTTTTGGCATTACTGTAAGCGTACCGAGGATATTATTTATTAAATCAATTAAAAAATCAATAAAATAAGGCTTACTTGGAGATGAAGTACCAACCGTAAATTAATAATTATAATTTTTAACTTAAATAATTAAATAATATTGTGCGAACCACCGTGATCTGTGGTACGAACTATGTTGTAACATATCACTCAAATTGCAAATGTCCTAAACGGGGTAACATGTCAATTATTGTCCATAATAATGATGTGATTTTTCAAGTTGAATTAAATGAATCTGAATGAGGAAGCTGTAATACTGTAAAAACTAAATTTCATAAAAAATGGAATGGACTTCTCAATAATGGCATCTTCAAAAGTAATTTTGTTGATTTCATACAGACGAATAATTTTAGGATCTTATGAAGATCTATGTGATCGATGTAATCTCAAAGATAGTCTGAATTTTGTTCAACTCAAATGCTTCAGTTTCTACTAGACAATGCAGGGCGTGCATACATTTTGGTTTCTTGAAAATCACATGGGAACCTCTATGGGATGCGATTTAAAATTGTCATATGGATGGCTTGTGAAAACGTAACACACATTCAGACACACTTTCGCATTAATAATATCAATTGTATCGATTAATTACTCACTTAAATTGAAGAACAACAGAACGGAACAGAATATCTTTTGATGTATTAAGTAACTGCTCTAAATATAAAGAGGTGCAAACCTATACAAGAGTTTTGCATAATAATTCATGGTTTATTAAAAAAAAACATGAAACTTATAATATTATGAAGATGTTTAATAGGCATGCTATTTCAAGAATACCTTAAAATATGGGCTCATTATTGAATTCAATTTTATTGATGTTCGTGTAGATTTATTATTTTCCACTTCTGTTATACTAACCTTATCTTCATCAAGTCTTTATAAAATCATCCCGCAGACTGCTTAGAGGCTTAGAAGGTTAGACCTTGACGCGATAGATGTTTTTTGATTAACGACCCGTCTCAGGTCAGAACTCCATTGTTCCCCTTTGAAACTCCGACACTCATTTATCAGGCTTACTGCTCTGTTCCGAAAATTAAGCGTATGGCCCAAGTATGAACATGTTACTAATAATTTTGATCATTTTATCGTTGAGTCAATTTTTTAGTGGCCAAATAATCTTTGTTCATCCATCAATTCATCGGTTTATTTGCCAAACTCATCCGCTCCCGCCCGTTGGATCAACAATCCGTTTAGAAATCGTCCTACGATAATCACCTAATCTAAGATCTTATATAGAGCTAAAGATCCTTCTTTAGCTGGACTTTTTTACAGATATTGATTACGAATAACTTACTGTTAAATAATCCAATAGGCAACTTTCACTAAACTTGAACCCAACTCCAAAGTATGCTACAAAACCACATTTAAACAGGATATTGGGAGTCGTGCAAACCCTTCAAAACAATATCCACCTCCCAAGACATGAACATGAAGTCAGGTCAGTTCCTGAATTAGTCACCTCACGATCACTGGACAGGAGACTGACAGGCCAAACACGAACCCTATTGTCATTTAGAATCACAAATCGAACTCTACCACAATCAAATACTTTATTGTTAAAGAGATTAAAGCTATTTTAGATCAAACCAATGGTATGAATGAAGTGGTAACTGCAGCGCATGTTGTCATGTTAGAAAGCAACTTAGTAAACACAGTGTGGCGTGTGTGACTTATAGTTAGGGAGGAAAGATTTATATTCAAAGTCTCTTTGCATCGGTGTAAAGTATGAAACATGACTTTTAAGGTTCCGCTGCAAAACTTGTGACGTTTTGTAATTCGAAATGATATACTTCCTGAAACATTTTTGTTGCTTAAACTTTTACGGTACTTTATGTGGGTAAGTATATTTTGTTCATTTACTATACATAAAAACGTGTAAATATTTAACGCGTAATTACTCCACTTTACCTATTGGTATTTTTCTTGATGATATTTTTGTTTGAAGGAAAACCCTGTCTCAAATAAGTAAGTTAAGTTACATCTCAATCTCAAAATAAATAACTAATTTAACTAAAGTTTTTCCCTCTAATAATTTGACATTAAAAAAAAATCACGGCAGACAAAATAGATGAAACTTTAGCAGATGAAAAACTTATTACTCAAGCTTCATTAAACTTGTTTCAGTTCCATTAAAGTAAGTGCTTTAAAAAGCCGGATAGGTTAATATTAACTGGAACCGAATTTCATACGAGTAAAGCCGAGAGCAAAAACAAGTTACCGTTGTGATCATAAGACCATTATCGTAATTACTCACGCCATCAAAATACTCATCCGGCGATGACATCACCAAAATCACCCCAAAAACTATTTACATTACAAGCTCGAAATTAACTAAACATTATTAATCATAGCACCGAGTCAAAGCGCCCTCCGTAAAGCGCTGAGTACACCATAATGATATATGAGATATTTGATGATAAACAATCGGGGTCATTTATTATCTGTCCGTTATTTGACAGGCGGTAGGCAGATGTCATTTGTCATTTTCCGTGGGTCCCTTCGTTACGCCGCCGCCTACATTCGCCTCCGACGGTGGTTAGCTATCAACCGACAAAGGTGTACACTGCTACTCAAATTTCAACTCTAATGCTATGTAAATAGAGTTGAAATTAGGTCGCAACAAAAATCAATCTTGATTGTTTTCAGCATGAACGATTATGATAGATGAAAGAGTTAGCGCTCCTGCTGAGGTAACAATTTCAACAGATATTCGACTTAAAATAGATATTAATAGAGTTGGTAATCGTGTAATAGGTGGTTTTGTTGAAGCTGGAACAGCGAAACTTGTTATTGAAGATGAAACAGTAATGGATGGGGATAGAGAATGCGTGAACGATGTCTGAGATGTATTGTTATCTCGCTGTTTATCAGGATGCCGGCCGATCGCTCCTTTAAATAATTACCTTCTCAAAAGTATAGTCACTGCTACTGGTAATATATTCATTATATCTGACAACTTACAAACCGCCATTGAAATAAATAAAAATACTTTATGGCTTCTCGAGAGAGATTGGATCTTTTGAGGTTTTTATTGACATCGGTTGTTTTGTGGCTCGTATTGCATTTTAATTAATAATTATGTTGTTTTAAATTATGGTTGCTGCTATTTATTTAAGTTTTTTTTAGCTGAATATCATGTTTTCTCTTTTAATTATCAGGTTTGCCTAATTCTTAAAGTGATGTAAAGTAGTTATTAGTCACTTATTAATCATGACCATGACACGTATGCCATCTTAATTCACAGCCATTTATTAGAAAATAATAATACAGATAAGTACTTACTAGTTTAAGATAGGTACTTATTACTTCATATTATTTTATTTGAAAAAGTAATTTTTTGCTTACTGCCATTTTTTTAGCTTCAATGCCTTACAATCATCAACAACAACAAATCTTTTTTACACAACATTTTATCTTAATTGTTAAATGTACAATTTATATCAGGAATCAGGATACATTTCTTTTATTTTCATAACAATATTTTCTGGTATAACCAAAGGTTCAAATTCTTTTAAAAGCAAGTGCTATATTCCAGTACTCCCACGAGCTTACAAGTCGCCTACGGATGTCTACTAAATCAACTGCTTAATTTTCCGAACGAAACAATGAGCATTGTTTGTTACATGATTTAGAGTATTTTAAAGTTAAAGTACATTGTAAAGTAAAAACTTTTTCGCAAAGTTAATATTTCCTTTTTGTGAATGTTAAGTTCACTCGTCCTTTCCCATTTCTGAGATATCTGACTCAGTCGGAAACTATCGCTTCGATTATAAAGTTACAGCGTACACCTCTGCGCCAAAAAGGTCGTCGAAATTTATAAAAAACTACTCTTTACTGGTAACCCTAATAAAAGTACGCTTGATCTACAATTAATCATGCTATAGCAAATGCATTACAATCATACTTAATTCTACAATCCAAATGACTGTGGAGCACGATGATTGATTCAGAACCGAACACAAGACAGACATCATTAATATTGTTTACATATGATTGATCACCACGCCTTCGCACTAACTCGTGTATCATTCCTTATAATCGATGTTTGTTCATGCTGAATAGCTAAGTAGGTACAGCGGATTAGAACATTTCTGGCATAAAAAATCACTATAAAGTTTGATAAATTATTTTTGATAATAACATCCGCCGATACGATGTTTCAATCTCAACGCAAATCACGCTTACAACCTCTCTCCAGAGATAAACAATAATTATATCGATTAAATTAACCGCACTCACGACGGGAGACTTTTTAATATGATATATCGGCCCATTAAAACTCAGTCGTGGCATAAAGAAAGAAAATTATGATGTTCGTAGACCAGCAATAAAATGATAATATATTAGCAACCCTGCGCGGCGAGGCTATAAACAACTTTTGTGAGGAAGGCAGCTCTCGGGCCGATTCATAAATTTCGTGGCGCGCCGTTTAGTTTTATGTACGATAATATCTATTCGCACGCACGCTGCCAGAGCCAAGGCGATACTGCCAGCCTGCCACTGCCAGATAAAACGACACATGTTTCACAACAATGTCACTGTTGTCGAGTAACACGATAAAACAATGAAATAACGTCAAAGATATGCTTTGAGTTTGTTGTAACTAAGATGCGATACTCCGTTACGACTATAAAATAGAGATATCTTCATCATAATTTTAAGTAAGCAATCCATGACTGGTCCACTTCTGAGCACGGATCTTCTTTCATTATTTCAAAACCCACTATACTGATCAGGTGCAGATTGGCAGACCTTTAAGAACACTATGAAGAACTGAATCTGAGACTCAGACAGGTTTCCAATGAACGAAAGAAAACGCTTGCACATTACTTATTAGCTCAATATGAAAGCTGGGGAAATTAAAACCCAAGTGAGTCAGTAAACAATCCATTAACGGTCGTAGAGGAAGAAGATATGGGTAGCGAGCGCCTTGTACGGCGCCTATTAACATAATCAGACACATTTGCCGAAGTAATGTATGTAAAGAAGTTTAATGAAACGTCCCCGATAGCAAGCTCGGCGAGTCATGAAATAACTATCATTAAACCCGACACGATACGGACGATAATCATCGGCTGCGAGCAAAAAGCTATGGCGTCGGTTGTGATGCAAATTGCATATGCTATAAATCAAGTACTTAATCACCGTGCCACGGCGCGGGACGTAATAATGAGATTACTTGAAAAAATTACACACAGATATGTTCACAGAGCGAACGTAAGCCCCTGAGATACGATGGGAACATTGACAAGAAGCGTTGTAGATCAGATCGCGAACAATCGATATCATGTCTACTAACCGTAAGTTATAGGCGATAAAGAAATACTTTATGCCGTACTTTGAGTTGAGTGAAGAAGGCAGGATATAGAAATAAATATTAATATCACAATGACAGTACAAGTCGAGATATAAGAAGCGATAATAACAGTCTGAAAGGAATTGGAAGTTAAAGCCGAGGTTGAAAGTAGCAATGACGGGTATAACTCACGAAGTACAATAAAGATCGCTATTGATCTCGCAGAAAACGAATCGGCTCGTAACAGAGAACAAAACACGCTACCGCCGAATGTCGCATAAATCTTTATTATTGCTGCAACAAGCTTATACCCGGCCGTTTCAGGTACTTGAACCGGATCTTGTTCAGTATAAATAGTATAAACTCACGACTCCGAAGCATTTTTTCGCTCAATGAAATATGCTACATCGCCCCCGGCCCGGAGGAAGGAAACCCATAAATAAATAATAATACCACCATTTATATTACCAAAGGGTTTCGCCCGACGTGTCTATTATCATCTGAATTGTTTAAATATGATAATGCATCAAAATAACAGGCAGTTCGTTCGTAGCCGCGACTTCTGTGCCGCTATTATCATAAAGATTCACATAATAGACTGTTTCTAAATTATTATAGCGCTCCGACACTGTTTTATCGTCGGAAAAGATTATCGTGTCGACTTTCAGCTTGTTACTTTTAATTTTTAGGGTTCAGTACTATGGAATATATTTTAATGTATATAACGGGTACATACCACGATTAATTTTTGTTTTTATTTGTCGATATTTCAACCCAATTGCACGGGTCGTGGTCACGACGGGACCACGACCCGTGCAACTACTATGGGACTATGGAATATAGGTACCTTCAAATCAAGAGTGAATAGGCATCTTCTATAGGCATGCGCGCTCCACCTTAGGCTGCATCACCACCTTGCAAGCAAGTCTGATTGCAGCCAAGCGCTAGCCAATATATTAAAAAAAATATGGTAAAATCTTTCTTAATCTTAAAATCCTTTTAAACTTAGGATGCAACTAATTCTCGTTCTCACCGACAAGTTTTTAGTTTTAGATATTGATAAAAAAATTACAAATATCCGGCTTTCCTTATTAAGCCCAAAGTGTGCAGGGTAAATATCTGACATAATATTATAAATAATTAAGAGTTACTGAGGTTTATAACTTACAGGACAAATAAAACGAAGACTCGAATAGACATTTTTTAGAAATCACCATTCCTAATCAATTTACCAAATAAATAGTACCTTAAATTATTTATAATAATATGTTGCTTTCCAAGCTACGGAATCCTAAGTGGGCGAGTCTGACTCGCACAAGACTGGTTTTTGAAGTGGGAGCGGAAATTTTAGACCGAAATTGCTTAAATCTTTTTGAGGTTGTCTAATATAATTATTTCGTCCTTTTGAGTAACTTATCACATTAACACCTCAATTTCGAAACTTTATATCATAATGAGACGTCTTATCTTAGGATAAGTATATAATTAGAGATTGCCTGTCAAGATTATTTTAATTTTAGCATTAACATGAATCCTTTTAAGATTGTACGTGTAAAATATTATAACGGAATGGCTATCATATTCGCAGATTAAGATCAGATTTAATTATTAAGGCCGTGCATCTTTAGTGGGGCTAGCCCACTAAAGATGCACGGCACGGCGTGGCACGCAGCGGCAAATATTATTTGTATAAGTTTGTAATTATATGGAACTGGTTACTATGAGCTCTCAAAGCAGGACAGAAATTTAACTGCAGCACGTTTCAATGCAGTGTTTGCCTATACCTGTTCAGTGCCTTGAAGTTAAGTGCAGTTCAATATCTGTCCTGCTACAAGAGCTCATAATAACCCCCCTGGGCCCACGTAAGTGACGCGGCACGGAGATGCACTGCGACATAATTGTACAAAGAATACTTGCCACAGTACCGCGCCGTGCTGCGCCTCTGTAGTGGGGCTAGACTTTTATCATCCGGTCCCTCAGAAGTCGCACGTTTTGGCTTAGTTTGAGTTTTTACATTGCATATTTGATTGTTCGAATTGAGCGTTATATCACATTAGCGTCAAACAAAATGGACCCAAATGATCTTGATTTAAAGTAACAAATCCAGTCCTTGAACCCAAAATCAAATGCTTTTTATTTAACCTTCAAGCGGGCGCGCGGCCATTTCAAACGGCAGCGGTCGCGCGTAAACTAAACGACCTATTGGAGATTTGAGAGAATTAAAACACCGAATAATTAAATAATATTTCTTTTTAAATTATTTAAATGATTATCTTTAAATATAGATGTAGAAATAATATTTTAATCCAAGTACTTGCCATTAATATAACATTTAAAAAAACATATATTTTCTTTGGGTCGGGTCTTCTTTAAGCGCATTAATCTTACTTATTTGTCAAAATAAAATCAAATATGTATCTTTAAACACTTAAATAACTGATAAGCAAGGTATGTATTATCCTTAGAAAACAATAAATATAGTAAAAACATGTATTTGATTATACAACAATAATTAAAGCTAAATAAATCCTTATAATATTTAGAGACAAAAAATTTGGTATAAATAAATAATCTTCCTCATCAGCATCTTTTTCAGGGTAACATTGAAGTGTGGACCCTGCAATTATTATTACTAAGATAAAATGTGCATCGTGTCTTAGATTGTGGTCAGAATTGTGAACAAACAGAAAGGTGGTCAGATACTGTTGAACCTTCATTACTGAGCTCAGTTTTGCTCTCTATGTCTTCTTCCATTAGTTGCACAATGATTAAAGATTCACTGAGAAATTTATGAGCGATTTATTACGATTATTACGATAAAAATATCAATAAAACAAAAACTTAGTTCAAAACATGAAAAAATATTTTCGCAAATAGAGTCGCGCGTAACCTTTTAGGCGACGGGCGCGCGTAGTCTTTTCGGCGCCTACGCCACGGTTAAAACAAAAGCTTTTTGTTCAACAAATGACCAGCTGGGAATTTAAGTGTATGATTGGTTTTGTTTATAGTAACCTTAGAAGAGGCTACTTGAGACGAGAAATATTTATGACCAAAACACTAGAAACTATAAACAAAAATGTAACAAGTGTCGTCGATTCGACACAGCGCGACCGCTTGAAGGTTAACGTGACAAATCCAGTACAACCGATTTTAATTTCGAAACGTTTTCGTTTGGAGCGCTGACTGTGAATGAATACAAGAAATTTTGCTCTAAATCAATGCGTTTAAGGTTCATTTTACTTTAACGCTAATGTGATCGAACGCACAATACGATCAATCGAATTTGCAATGAAAAAACTTAGACTAAGCGTACATTATTCGATTTAAACGCAGCTCATAAAGGGGTAATAAAGTACCCCCAATAAACCCCGATTCGCATCGGCTCGGTTCGCAATAACCGTATACAGACTAAACAAATGATTTTCTTCATAATAAAAACTTCAGTATAAAAGCATTCACGAAATGTCGGTCATTAAGTGTATTTACGCAGCGAAACGGATACAGGGGTCGTAAACATGTGGAGCGGATTATTGAGAGGTTGGCAACCCTCGCCAACTCGCTAAGAAGAGACACAGAGTAACATAACAAAGCTAGATAAGAAATAGCCTAGTGTTTAAAGACTGCAGGCATGCAGCCTTACTATGAGAGTTTTAAGCAATTAAGTATCCCTTCCTCTAATGGTAAAGGGAAACCTCCTTTTTTTCATTATAGGCTAGCGCTTGGCTGCAATCAGACCTGCAAGTGGAGGACCTAAGAGGCCGCTTAAAATGAGGAAACTGGCATGGTAAACAGTTCTTCATTATGAAAACCTGCATGCCCAAGAGTTCTTCATAAAGATTCTAAAAAGTGTGTGGAATTAAGAAATCCGCATTTGCCCAGTGTGGGGAATTTTAACCAAAACCCTGAGATGAGACTTGTGCTCAATAGAAGGCGATGGGTTGGTAATGGCTATGACACTGTAAAGAATGACACAGCAATTATGAGACGACAAATCCCTACCAGCTGCCTAATTATGTAAAACCTGCATTAATCATTGTTCAAAATCAAAATCAAATGTATTTTTGTTCAAATAAACTTTTACAAGTACTTTTGAATCGTCAAGTGAATCTACCACTGGTTCGGAATGCCATCCTACCGAGAAGAACCAGCATGAAACTCTGTGGTTGCTCTTTTAAAATAATTCATTTACAATAATTATTATATCAATGTGTATTTAGGTAACCGCTGTTCTTAGCGTTGCTGGAGCGATCAAATCCATGCTCCTCTATCATTGACATAATCTTCAACAGTTATAATAAGCTTTTTTTAGGAGCATACATTCATTGGATTTCTTAAATTAGTGTGTAGGCAAGTTTAAAATAGGTTGTGGAATTTTGTTATAGAAAAGAATGCTCATTCCCACGAACGACCTTCTGACTTTTTGGAGGCGGAGCGATGGAGTCACGAGCCTATTACGGCCTCTAGTTTGCCTATCGTGCAGATCGCAATGTTACAGTCTCAATAGTTGTGATTGGCTGAATTTATATTATTCTTGCTGTATCGAGGGATTTTGGCCAGTAGCAGAGGAGTGGTGAAGTCAAACAGAGATGATTGCGATCGTTACACTGTTACTATCATGTTTACGAAATAGCCTTAATAAGGCCCCACGTTAGCCCCACTGACATCGCAATCTAGGGGTGATTTGTAGTTAGATAAACTAAGTCTCAGGCATCATCGTTCCGGTCCCTAAAATAATATTAAATTGGACGTGCATAATAAACGCACAAAAAGATACGTTGCCACTCAACAAGATTCTGACGACCTCCATGGCGCAGTGTGTAGCGCTGTTGCCTTAACGTGCGGAGGCCCCGGGTTCGATCCCCGGCAGGGTCAATTTGGGAATTTATAATTTCTGAATTTTCCTTAGTCTGGCCTGGTGGGAGGCTTCGGCCGTGGCTAGTTACCACCCTACCGGCAAAGACGTGCCGCCAAGCGATTTAGCGTTCCGGTACGATGCCGTGTAGAAACCAAATAGGGGTATGGGTTTCATATAACTGCCATGCCCCTAACAGGGTTAGCCCGCTACCATCTTAGACTGCATCATCACTTACCATCAGGTGAGATCGAAGTCAAGGGCTAACTTGTAGTGGTTAAAAAAAAAAAAAAAGATGAAATAAATCATTCGGCTCAAATTTTAGCAATAAATTAATATTTCAACAAAGGCAACAACACACGCGAACATTATCAAGATCTCATAAAAAGCCGTGTCCTTTGTATTCACGTTTTACGACCAACGCCAAGGAGAACGTTTAGCTGGATTTATTCACACTGATATTATAAATGAGAAAGATTAATTGTCGGACTGTTTTTAGGGTTCCGTACCTCAAAAGGAAAAAACTGAACCCTTATAGGATCACTTTGTTGTCCGGCTGTCTGTGTGTCAAGACCCTTTTTCTCAGGAACGCATGGAGGTATCAAGCTGAAATTCCTATCAAATACTCAAGTCTACGGTCCCTTGAAGCTGAGAAAAAATCAAGCTTCTGAGCCAACGCAATCAAAGGTTACAGCTGTTTAAGCTGCAAATTTTCGACACTCGCAAGGGAATCAAAACCTACAGGGTACTTCCCGTGAACTCAGAATCTTGAAATTTGGTACGAAGCAACGCCTTAAAGCACAGTTATAGGAATAATTGCGAAAAGCATAAATTTTTTGTTATTTAAGAAAGAAAGAAAAAAAGAAAAACTATTTATTCTCACCATTGTGCCACACATTACAATACCTTAAGGTAAATGTTACCATGGCGCCTCCAGTACTTGAGCATTAAACTCATAGTCAAGTCCTAGAGGCACCCCGCCAACACTTGTCGTGTGTGGCCCAACCTGAAAGAAGGCATCAGCTCAGCATGATGCAGAATGCCTTGCAATAAATTACAAGAGCATTCCGCGCTGATTTTCAGCTGGAGCCCTACTCCAGGTGACGCCACGGCTTGGTAACAATATCTACCTACTAATTATTACTACTTAATAAATTATTCTAGTTATACTAAAGGGCTGTACAGGTGAATAAAATTAATTATAATAATATATTCTAATTAATTAATGAGGCTAGTTAAAAATAAAAAATAAAACCAATCGAATATAAATAAATAAACAATACATGCAAAATAACCTATTTATAACCAGAGTATTAAGATAAATAAATAAATAAGAAATAATATTGCAATATCTTAAGAAAAGAAATCTCCGCCACATGATCTTGGAATTCTAGTTGTTTGCTAAGAAGAAATTTTTTAAGATGTAGTTTAAAGGAATATTTGTTTTTAAGATCTTTTATCGGTGGTGGTATATTATTCCAACATTTAGTGGCGGAGTATGTAAAAGATCCGCGAAATGCTGCTGTACGATGAAATGGCACACAAAGACGATTCCTGCGCACACTTCTAAGACGATCCACTTCGCCGTCGCCAACCCAGTTAAGTTTATTAATGAGGTATAAAGGTTTTCCCATTTTAAACAGTCCGAAAAGCAGACCAGAAAGATGTAGTTTTCTCCTAGACCTCATTTTTAATAACTGATGGCTGTTTAGAAAAGGAGTAACATGGTTTCTCGGAGGTATGTCGAAACAAAAACGCGCACAGGCACATCATTATAAATAAAAATATTTTTAATAATTTTAAACCAAGTTTAACACCGGCCACCACATCATAGACGGCCTACCACGTCACATTTTATACGGAACGCGCACTTGGCCGGTTTTTGGTCTTCGGTTGAATTAGTTATTAATTTTTTTAGCTACGTTATAGCTACTGAACTGCTTTTGTGAAATATTCAGAAACTACGACTTCGTCGCCGTGGTTTAAGTTCTTTTAATTCCTACAGGAACTCCTTACTTTTCCGGGATAAAAAGTAGCCATGTCCTCAATTATACTTATGCAAATTATGATTTTTTGCATGGGCATAGTTGAGGACCTGGAGAGTGACATAGACTACTTTTTATCTCGGGAAATTATGGAGTTCTTGTAAGAATCAGCTAGTATAATTAATATACCTTTATTAATTTATCGGCTACTACATTCATATAAACCTACCTCGGAAACATACTGGCCATTTGAATTATAGTTGTCGTGAATGGGCCCTTGTGTCGGTCTGTGTTATCGATAGGGATCATAAATTACGAGTGGATGTGATCGTCTTATGATTTCGCATAGCTGCAATAATATGTTAGTTTGTCAGGGGCTATATCATCGTTTAAAGCTGTATTGTTTTAATACTGTTGACGTTCGTGTTTTAGAATGAGGTGCTAAAAGTGATCCGCAACCTGGATGTGAATAAAGAGCTGTCTCCAGTTCTGACACGCTTGTTTTGCCTCTTCCTTAAGTCTGCTCAGGTCCCTAAAGCTTGGAAAATTGCGAATATACAGCCGGTCCCAAAAAAGGGCAGCCGTACCGACCCCGCGAACTGCAAGCCTGTTGCAATCACCTCCATGCTTTGTAAAAGTTTGGAGCGTGTTCTGAACAACAGGCTACTGGCATACCTCGAAAAAAATGACCTCCTGTCGGACCAACAGTACGGATTTCGACGTAATTGATCCACAGGGGATCTTTTAGTGTATGCCACGCACATCTGGGGTGAGGCCATCGAGAAGTATGGTGAAGCACTAGCTGTTTCGCTCGACGTCTCGAAGGCTTTCGACCGGGTCTGGCATGAAAGCCTTTTGAGCAAGCTTCCAGCCTATGGGATACCCGCTGGCTTCTGTGACTGGATATCGGACTTCCTGAGTGGACGATCATTTCGAGTAGTCGTTGACGGCTCCTCATCTGATCTCATAGCGATCAATGCTGGTGTCCTTCAGGGATCAGTTCTCTCTGCAACGCTTTTTTTGCTGCACATAAACGACATGCTAAAACCCGGTATCTTTGGGTATGCAGATGACAGCACGGTCACAGAGAGATATATATCCGGTCCCCGAACCAGTGGAGCTGAGATTCTTAAGCACAGAGAAGCTTTGGTAGAACGAGTCAACTTGACCTTGAAGGAGGTGTCCGACTGGTGTGACGCCAATCTCGTCAAGTTTAACGCTACCAAAACGCAAGCGTGTCTATTCACCGCGAAACGGAGTTCATTCCCACTCACTCCGAAATATATCCGTTCCAATTACCGACAGTGTTGAGCTCCTCGGTATCAACATTTCGCCCAACCTCAACCGCCCGCGACTTCGTCCGCGAGGATTAAGATTTTTTAATCCCGCGGAAACTCCTTAATTTTCCGGGATAAAAACTAGCATATTATGTACTTCCCTGGGATACAAACTATCCCCATACCAAATTGCATCAAAATAGGTAGATCTAATTTGATATGGGGGGTCTTGTTTTGGTGATTACCTGCTTTGTTCTTTTCTATGGTCGTGGCATAAAAGTAGCTTTATTTCAAGGAGCCTAATGTACGACGTCGGTGTCGGCTACTGTTGATATAGATCCTTTTAAGCTTGTATCTGATTATGCTACCATATTACCAACGTAGGCTCAGCCCTAGCCCAAAGTCAGTTCTATTCGGTTGCGCGTGGGAGGGATCATCAATCACTCGGCGTGACTCTTTCAACCTGCCGCCGCGCAGGGCTGCCAACGCTCCAACACATAAATTACGCCTGTTTTTGTACCACTGTCGACTTGAGACAAAATTTGTTAGCGACTCTGTTAATTAATTACACATTTATAATGTTTATCGTTTGACGACTTTTACGAATTTTTATTTTTAGTAATTTATCACAATGTGTCCCTTTAAGTTACGTTTACACTAAACTGTGTCTGGCTGCACTGTGTAAGTTGTAACTTAAGTATTTGTGTACCAAACTTTAAAATTGGTAGAACAAATAAAAAGCTAGGTAAATGCTAGCATGTTATGAGCACACAAATCCGTTAGTCCAGCGTCTTAGCGTTCTCCGATCGTGTCGGGTTGCCGTCTCGTTAGACTATGAGAGTGAGGGAATAGAGAGTGTACCTTGTACCCAGAATTTGAGCACTACAATAACATATTATATTGCGTACTTTCGTATTTACTAAATCTCTTGTGTGTTTTCGTGTAAATAGAACTTTATAATTATAATAGTATAACATTAAACAACAACTTAGTTTTTATCAAAAGCACGTCTTGTCGAAGTCTACTTTAAAAAAATATGAATTTTTTAGTAATTTATCACTTACGTGTCTGCATTCGTGTTTCGAAGGTCGATTATTATCTATGGGATCATAAATTTTTATTGTAATATAAAAAAACTTACATTTTAATTGCTTATCATTAAAGTTGTTTTGACGTTGTTAATTGTTATAGTTAGTAGCTTAATTTATTTATGGTAATGTTATATTATTCTTTGTTCCACGTTGCTTGATTGTTTAATTTAATTCGGTATTATTTATAATGTATGTCTAACCAACATTAAGTATAATTGCGTTTTGTTGTAGGTATGCAATTAAAATTCAGCTAAAAACCTTTCCAAGGAATTTTATGAAAATCCACCCCAAAGTGGGTGAAATGGGAGTTGGAAGGTTACACGAAAGTTCTATGTTTATGAAGTTAGAGACATGTAAATTGGCATTTAAGGTTTTAGTTTTCATTAATAAAACTGTATAAGCTATACAATAAAGCCTCTGTAGATAAGCTTCTTTTAATATAAAAAATTCTAAATCTCATAGAAAGTTTAAAATTGTACGGGGATGAAGTCGCGGGCGACTGCTAGTTAAATGATAAATGATTTATTTATTTCACATAGGACAACTTTGTGTCACTTATGATACGTCAAGACTCTACCACCGGTTCGGAAAGGTGATTCTACTGAAAAGAGCCAGCAAGAAAATCAGTTGATATAATATATTATGGAAGAAGATATTTATAATATCGTAGAGTCCTACAGGATTTTCAGAAATCAACCCAAGCAAAGCCAGAGAGGGTAGATAAGCTAGTTTCATTTATAAAAATGAACTTCATATTAGAATTCAATCAATGATGCAACCGAAGAAATAAATTAGCAATTTATTTTTATACATCACAAATCACAATATTTAAATACCTGATTTGCATTAATTAATTATGAAAATCAAGCAAAGACAACAGATTTATCACTCATTGACAATGACAGATAGCCAGATTTTATAATTACTTGATATTGCCATACATTAATAATATCTTTATCTGAATCAGTGCTTAAAAAAACATGTACAAAAAAGGAGTTTACCTATAAATTATTTGTCTTAAACTTTTCTGACCTAGCTTTTGTATAATTGTTCACTTAATTTTGAGATACCAATTTATTATTATCATTACACGTATAATTAATTTATTATTTTCTAGGTGACATCAATCAATCAAAGACAAAATCTCCCACCGTTGACTTGTTCATTAAATAAATTATATCAATTCATACCTACTGATATTTTAAATGCGAAAGTGTGTACGTCTGTCCAACTATTAAATATCTTTCCAACAGATTTTGTTGAAATTTGGTACAGATACAAGTAGGTTCAATCCGGGAGAAGGACATAGTCTACTTTTTATTCCGGAAAATTAAGGAGTTCCCGCGGGAATAAAAAAATTAATACAAGCGGATGAAGGCTGCCGTAATACTATTTATTTTTATAAGTCTATTCTATACTTACGAGTAAAGTACTTACAATAATTAAACTGTGAAGAAATTATTCTTAATATTAGGTAATAGATAAGGATGTGGTAATTTTGAGTAATAGCTGTCTTTATGTATTTATTTCATTTTGTTTATTGCATGTTGTTGACCTTATGGGAGTGACATAGTCAGCATTGACAAAACCCCTAAAAAAATTGAGAAAAAAATATATTTGGTAATAGACAATTTTTATATAAATATAAATAACAGGCGTGCGGAAAATTTCCACAGAACGAAAATTAACTACCTACGTGGGTAGTAGATACGTAACTAATTTTAATTTTAGATATATTATTATTGCATCGTGAATGTTAGGTTCACTTTAATTGTAAGACTTAATAGTAAATTTATTCTAATTGTTTGCGAATGCAAATATATATTTTACATAATGCAGCTACATTTATTTTAAATTTCAATGTTTATGGAAGGAATAGAAAATAATTAAACACATTATTATTTCAAACAGTTCACTTTAATATCAGATGATCTGTATTTCTAACGCTTAATTAACTCGATGTTAGTAAAATCTTTATATTTTGTCTGTCTGTTTGCTGCACTTTAACGGCCCATATTTTCTGCCGATTTTGGTAAAATAGACAGATCTAGAAATAGAAATAGGTTGCATCCCCAGAAAGGACAAAGGCTTCTTTATATCTGGGAAACTTAAGGAGTTCCCGCGGAAAAAAAAAAATTATCAACGCGGACGACGACGGACGAAGTCGCGGGTATCATCTAGTATTATTACTAGGATAAATGTCTGGCTGTCTTTGTGTCTGTGTGTTGACATTTGGCACAGAGACGAGAAACCTAATAGGATAAATTTATTACCGCAATTAATCAAAAGGTTCCCACAGGATTATTAGAACACCTAGATATCCAGGCATACGAATACGCGAGCATGATCTAGCATTATAAACTCAAACTTAAATGTTTTTTTTTATTCAAATAAACTTTTGAATCGTCGAGTGAATCTACCACTGGTTCGAAATGTAGTCAAAACATAAAATCATTTTTTTAGTAAAATAATATGATTCAATTTTTTTTGCGCAAGAATACAATAATT
Organism: Erebia epiphron; assembly: GCA_963932025.1. Lineage (NCBI taxonomy): Eukaryota > Metazoa > Arthropoda > Insecta > Lepidoptera > Nymphalidae > Erebia > Erebia epiphron. The sequence continues at coordinate 18,032,568 of OZ009960.1, forward strand.
CTGAATAGGTAAACTCAAATTACAATATTTCTGAATAATTAACTTTTAATGGTGGTATTTCTTTTATGAATTTTGCTTATACATACTTAAATTTTTTTATACCAGCGCCGTAACTTTGGGCCATCAAAATATTGTTGTTGTTGCGAAAAGATAACATCAGTGATTAATTTAAATAAAAAATCAATTAAAGCGTTACGACGAGTATAAAATATTAAAATATTGTGGTGATTTCGATGAAGAGATAAACAGATTTCATTTGACCAAATAGGCGGAAAAACAACCATTAAATATATTAATAATTATAAAAGATTAAAAGTTATGTCACGAATCTAAAACAGAACTACTTATTAATGCATATTAATTAATTTTAAATAATCCAGTTAAAACTATTTCGTTTAATAAAAACACCAAACATCTTATCACAAAAAAAAAAAGTTTAACTGACGGCTAGGTGGACAAAAAAAAAAAAACATAAACAAACTATTTTAGTTTACGTAATCTATATTTTATGAGATGTAGACTATGAAATAAGCAATACATTAATTAAGAACATTCATAATAATTACTATGCTTCAACTATAATAGGTTTTTTTAGCCTGGAAGAACAAGGAATCAACAGTACGTATATAAACATTATCAAAAGCATCTACTTGAACAGCAAGGCACGGATAGGCAATTAGAAGCTTTGGGGAACAAGTTCCCCATAAGGAGAGGTGTAAGGCAGGGTGACCCTTTGTCCCCTAAATTGTTTTTTTCTGTCCTTGAAAGTATTTTTCGTAATCTCAATTGGGATGAAAGTGGTTTATCTATAAATGGCCGCAGACTTCACTTTCACTTTCACTTCAGATATAGTGATATTCGAGGAATCACCAGTTAAATTGGAGTCTATGATACAAGACCTAGCAATCGAGTGTAGCCATTTCGGTCTGAAAATTAATCAAAACCAAAAAAAAGTAATGACCAATGTAACTGATGCAGAAACACCAATTACAGTAGGAGGTCTAAGAGAATGTAAAGGAGTACACTTATCTGAGGATCAAACAACAAAGGAAACAAACAAAAGAATTGCATTAGGCTGGAAAAAGTACTGGGCTTTAAAGGAATTTTTTAAAAACAAGGAGCTGAGTTTGAATCTGAAGAAAAAAGTATTCAACACATGCGTCCTTCCAAGCATTACATATGCCTGTGAAACCTGGGCACTAAACAAGGCCCATAAGGACAATTTTGAGAGGTGTCAGAGGGCGATGAAACGGAGTATGGTAGGGGTCAAGAAAAGCGACCGAATCAGGAGCTCAGTCATCAGAGCGAAAACAGGTGTCACAGATATACTCAAAAGAATGTATCAGCTGAAGTGGAGGTGGACTGGTCACATGCTCCGAAACCCCCACGGAAAATGGAGTAACCTGGTAACACAGTGGTACCCACGGGATGGGAAAAGAAACAAGGGCCGGCAGCAAAGACGTTGGGAGGACGAACTGAAGCTGACAGCTGGTCCATTCTGGAGAAGGGTGGCACTAAATCGCAAACACTGGAGATAGCTGGAGGAGGCCTTTGCCGCGAGGCATATAATAAAAGGCTTTTTTATTTTTATTTATTTATTTATAATAGGTTTTTGTAATTAACGTGCATGAATAAAGTCATAACTCCTATGTGTGTCAGTAACTATCTATTTTCTTTCCACTCGTAGCCTAGTGGTTAGCATGCTCCACTGCGGCCGACGAAGACCCGGGTTCTAGTGGTTCTAGTCCCGAGTCGGACCATAACAAGAATTGGATTTTTCTGACAAAAAATAAGCCGCCGTGGCCGGAATTCGGTTGAGAGGACATTATTATTATTTTCTTTACAAATAATTTAGCTTTAGTCAACCCTACCGCTGCGCTGGTATTAATACAGCCTAAATTATTGCTCACTAAAGACTATATAACGCGAAATTTACAATTCATAAAACAGAATGATATACGCGGCGGTGGATTGCCGCGCCCGACGTTTACGATTCACCTTTGTTATTTGCAGTAACATTTGCCAATTGACGTGGTTTAATCCCCTGCAGCTATTTACGGGTTAATTGATTCTTGACTTAAATTACTCATAGTTGTTATCTCTGTATTATTAATATGTTTTTTTTTCTAAAGTAATAAAATTTCGCATAAAACTTCAAGATTTATTTTAATTTTGTAGATAAGTCTTGTTGTTTACTATAACACCTATGAAAATATTATGGGTGTACAAATTAATACTTGATTTAAATAAATAAAAGCAAATAAAAACATGTTTTTATGCCACGTCCAAAGTCTCGATAAATATTGAGTTTCATAAATATTTGACGAAATTCTAGAAGGTTCCACTTTATTCTTAACTAGCTGATGCTCGCGACTTCGTCCGCGCGGATTGAGTTTTTTGGTTTCCGCGAGAACTCTTTAATCTTCCGGGATAAAAATTGTACTTGTGTGTACAATATGTACTTCCCGGGGATACAAACTATCTTTAAACGACATTTCGTCAAAATCGGTTGAATAAATTACCTAGCCGTTAAAGCGTAGCAGACTTCACATTGGCACTTTCGTATTTGTAATGGTAGTAATATGGATTATGATTGATATATTTTGCTACAAGAAATTGCACAGATATACGCAAGTTTTTGGTAGGTACAGTCGAGAAGAATGTCTGCCGACATTGTAGCTAGATTCGCGATGCACGACGTGTTGACACGTCGCCGCGCACCTGAGCTGACGGGAAATATTGTCTGTCTGTTATATATTTCATACTAATTCGGTACCGTCTGCAAATACCTACGTATGAGATAAAACTCACATACAATTTAAAATTTTTGATTAAGTATGAAAATTGTAGAAGAATTATTGCCTGGACAAGGCCGACTTCAGTAAAGCTATCAGGAAGCTTCAAGTTCTTTCTGTTAACTTTTCCGTGAAACCTTCAGTAGATATTACCTTTGTCTGCTTTGCTACCAATGAGAAAGTGACTTGTGCGTGTGACGTTGCCGTATAACCTCAATAATGCACTGAGGATAACCATGAAGGGGGTAAAAAACTCTTCGTTCATTAAAAATTTTGACAATCGAAAATAACGTCTGCTTTTATCCAATATTTCCTTTTTGTCAAAAAAAGAAAAGATTACGTTTACCTACTTACCCAAAAAGACTTATTTTTTGGTAAATAAAAGTTACAGAAACTCTATGATGACGAAGTCCTATAGAAAAAAGAAGGTTTTGCCATGTTTATTATTATACTAGCTGATGCCCGCGACTTCGTACGCGTAGATTGAGGTTTTTGGTTCCCGCGGGACCTCTTTAATTTTCCGAAATAAAAAGTAGCCTATGTGTTATTCCAGACTATAATCTACCTCTGTGCCAAATTTCGTCCAGATCCGTTCAGCCGTTTCGGCGTGATTGAGTAACAAACATCCACCCATCCATACATCTATCTTAGTTTAAATTCACAAAAGAATCATGATTCTCTACAATTTTCTCGATAAGTTTTTAAAAATTCGTGTACCAATTTTAAATTTTTCTAGTTTTATTCGGGAACTTTTTCAGTTTAGTTTTTCAAAAAAATATTTGGGAATGTTCTACGGAGAACTCTGGGGCATGCAGGTTTCCTCACGATGTTCTCCCTGGTCGTGATAATACAGTTTAGCGATGGCAAGCAGCCATGCTGTCTGTACTGTGCGGGCGGGTGCGGGGTGAGGGACGCGGGGCGCGGGGGGCGGGCAGGCTCGGCAGTAATAAATCAGGTGCTAACGTCGACGCGGCACGCCATCACTCATGCGCCTGACAGCGAGTCGCGTCATGCAACGGTACAGAGTGATGCAGGGTAGCTGCACAACAGAAACTTAAAACAAATGTTGACTAGGACCCGTATATTAATAAACCAGTTGATGCCCGCTCCTTAATTTTAAAAAGTAGTAGTAGTCTAATAAAAAGTAGCCTATTTCACTCTCCAGATCCTTAACTATACCCATGGAAAAAATCACGTCGATCCGTACTTCCGTCACGGCGTGATTGAAGGACAAACCAATGAACCAACAAAAAACACACATTCACTTTAATTATAATATTAGTATGGTAGACAACAGCTAAGAACATGCTAAGTATCGGTTGATCTTTTATCCTACAGACGCCCGTACACAGTCAATCTAGATCACAATCCAGATACGACCGTGTACGAGGCATGTAGCAAAGATCAACCAATACTTTAGAATCTGTTCTTAGCTAATGTCTTAGAATTTGTTCTTACCTACGTTATATTAGACAGGTAAACTTAAGAGGAGGATTCGCGTTTAAAATATGAGTCAATTTAACAAATAAAATGTTACTCTATTTTTAATTTAGAGAAGATGAAACTTCTTTGCATAACTACTCTGTGGTCCCGGTAATGAGTCATGAACATAGAAATATATGAACGTACTTTTGAAGTGTACACTAATGTTAAGTAACATATTACTTAACCGTCTGCAAAACAAAGAAAACTTATTTGCTGGGCAAATACAATACACGGTAGAAGGCAGCAATTTGTATTAATTACAGTTTAGCGTACGTGTTCATGATGTAGAAATGTTAAGGCTTATTTTAGCTTTGTAAATGGCTTTTGCACGTTACTTCTCACGCGATGAGAGCTTTTTCTCCGGTTGCGGTAAAAACTAGTAATTTAATAAAAAACGGGTAAAGTGCCACTCAGAATCGCCGACTGAAGGTTTTTTAGTTAGATATTATTAGTAACAAGGGGTATCATCTGTTCTACCACAGTGTGTTGTAAACATCTATAAAATTAATTAAAACCAATTAATATTAAGTAAATAAGGGTTGCGAGCACGTTAGCAAATCATTAGTAGTTATTTACTATCGAAAAATATTTACAAAAAAATAAAAGTGCTAGTTCAAATAATAATACTTATTATCTTTTATGTCAACACCCTGTAATGAACCATGACATATTCCTTTATGGACACTTTACGTACAAACAAAAATTTTAAAAAAACTGGATAATAATTGTTCATAATAATGGTAAATTTTAAAATTTTGGGCGGTTTATATTGTTTGATTAGTTAGTAAAGTAGGTAATTAACTAAAGCCGTATTTTCTTAAATTATTTCATCTTTTATAATAAGCAAAGATAAAAATCCCAGAGGGTTTCAATTTCAAAGCAGTTATCTTATGTAAATTGAATTGCAAAAATTGAACCCTCTGCCTGCATACATTGAGTGTTACTGTCCAAAATTGAAATACAGACGAATCATCGCGATTGGTCGAGGCCCTGAATAATTCTTTATGCTCTATATTTCCAAAAAAAAATATCATTATTTATTCTAAGTCAAATCAATCAATCAAATATTTTTTATTCAAATATACTTTTTACAAGTGCTTATGAATAGTCGAATGAATATACCACTGGTTCGGAATGACGTTCCTACCGAGAAGAATCAGCAAGAAACTCTGAGGTTGCTCTTTTGAAAAAGATATATAATTACAATTAAATTAATGTCTATACAATTAATTTAATACATAAGCAAAATTCAGCATTGCCTAGTCTGAAGCCTAATCGTTAAAATTTGGTTTCGTCTTTGGACTGAGAAATCGAGCATTCTAGAATAGGCCCAAAAACTCACCCTATAGAAGGTTTATTTTTTGACTAATCCTGTGGCTATTTTTCCTCAGTAATGTCGACTAACCGCTCTCGACATTACTGAGAGTTACCTAGAGCTCTGGACTATTCGCGATATGCCAGCCGTTTGGCGTTGAACTATAACATAAGCTATGCTAAGCAATATTTTAATATTTTATACCTCCCCTTATCAGATTGAAACAGGCAAGTAGATACTTTAATTGAGCTTAATTATCCATTAAAATTATATGCTGTTTCATTTCTTTGAAAGATAAAATGGCGCGATTACATACAGTTCAATAAATAACCTATAACGTTATTGTTAATCGTAAAAAACTACTGCGTTCGTAAGTTAATAATGACTGTTATAATTCCAATTTAAAGTTTATATTACGTGTTAGGTATGCTGGTATTCTTTCAGAAGGTTAATTAAATGTGAACAATGATGTATGTTTTTGTGTTTTTAATGAAAATGTTATTCTTGAACTTGCGTTGTTTCAAAGTTCACGATGTCTTTGATAAAGGTGTTAAAATGTTTAGGTCTGAATAGTATGCCTTGGAGTACTCTGGATTATCTGGCAGATAGAGTACACCAGAGTACACCAAGTACCTAATTATAGACACTACTTATTCAACTTTTTATACATAAAATTTTAAAGATTTTTGGTGGATTCAATGGATACAGGCGTCTAGCAGATTTCCTTAGCGGTTTAAATATTTATTTTTGCTTACTCAAGCCAAGTCGCGAGCAAATGCTAGCAAATTAATGTGAAACTTTCATTTAAAATGTTTCATTGTATTAATTAGACTTAACCCTAGATTAGACTTATGTTTACAATGATGTTATTAATATAAGTTGTAATTATATAGTAGGTATTTTATTCAACATGTAGCAATACATAAAACATCTTGATTTATCGGTGTACTTTATTTCTTATTTATTTTCAGGTTAATGTGTATAATAAAATGAGTAATACTTCTGGTGTTAAATCATTGCAGCCTCGGTAAAATAATTATTATTTCCGGACGGATAAAATTAATATTTATTTATTTGGGTCATACTATTTTATATTATTTATATCATAATGCTGCCTTAGGTTTATATCTTCCTAGAAACATCCATTCATTCATTTAGAACATTCATAAAGCATTACATAATTTAATACCTGGTTAAGTTTTTACACGATGTTTAACAATAGATATTAGATAAATAATATACCCATTGTGCATACACAATAATACTAGTTGTATTTCACTTCGATTTTCGTTACTCATTACAATATGATTGAAGTGTTAATATTGTATGCCTGTCACAGTTACAACTTCCTACTCCGAATACTTAAGTAACAAACATGATTATTAAATTCTATTTACACAAGAAAGGTCGTGGCCATGATGGATTAACATACCTAATATTATAATCCATCCTTTGTAATAGTTTCAAATTGACAGACGTTTTCATATATATTCATTCATATAATATTTATTATTTTATTATTATTTTTATTATATTATTATTTCATGAAGGTCAACCTTGGGTGCATAGCTATAATAAGCAGGAGTCAAAACTCTTCCTGGTTCGGAAATCAAATTATACTGAGTTGTGATGATGATGAAAGCTTATAGTACCTACATTATACCAATACATATCCATATTCAATACCTATTTAAACTTTAGGCTATGCTTTCACATCTGGAGTATTCAAATTTCTTTTACTTAAAATACAAATAACGTTTTAAAATTCACGTAAACCTTGAAACAGACTCTAACTAAGGGATTTTCAAACTATTTTGGGCAAGAGACCCCTTTTCCAAAATAAACTGATACCTCAGATCCCCATAGCCAAATTACTTTGAAAATCCTAAGTTTATCTCTAGTTTTTTTACCTATTAATACAAAATACTTACCAATTTAAAAACTTTGCGGTTGGTTAAGTGAATAAACTTGACATCATTTTCTCATCAAAATATAACAAAATAAATAGACATAAAATTCAGTTAATTACTATAAATTTTTTTGAAAAAACCTTTTAAAATAGGGGTCGATTTTTAGACCTCATCGACCCCACAATCAGTTTTCGTTTATGTACGACCCCTCCCCAGGGGTCCCAGGGGGAGGTGTGTCCCAGGGGTCAACCACTTTGGGAATCCCTGCTCTAACTAATTATACAGCCAAGCAATACTGCAACTTGATATGTAAACGTCAAAAATTGACTAGCATAATGGACAAGGCGTATTAAGCTTTTATTATCTCACTCGACGCGTCACGATAATGTGACATAATCCGCACGCGGCCGCAATATGTCAAGCGGGGTGTTACGCCGGTGTCACGCGAGTGTCACTGTCAACGCGACAGCGCGCCGTTACGCGCTGAACTAGATTAACGCTGAGTCTAATATAAAAAAACGGTGCTTAGTTTGAATTTTATGTTAATCATGTTATGGCCTAGCCCGCCAACCCGCATTGGAGCAGCGTGGTGGGTCTAAGCTCTAATTCCCCTTCTCCTACGAGAGTGGAGGCCTGTGCCCAACAGTGGGACGTTAATGGCCATTTCCCTTTTGAACTGTTAACGTTTATGATCAAGCAATACAGCAATTTACATGGGTAAATAACAAAGTGATTGAAAAATAGCTTATAGCAACTCTGTGAAAGAATCATCGATTAATCGAACAAATGTGTGTCCAACTCTTCAAAAGTACTTGACAGCAATAACAGGTGTTGTCAGAATGCGATTTTAATTTTTTTCTAAAATTTCTATGAAAATTGACTTATTGAACAGACTATATCGTGAGTGATATTCATTAAAGCAATAAATGTTATGTTGTAACTCAATGAAAAAAAATTAATTCACACGGACGAAGTTTTATTATTATCACTCCCATTTATTTGTACATTATTTCTAAATACGTTTTACATAAATATATAAAAATACTATACAAAACACATTTTAAAATAATCCTATAAAACTTTCACCCACTGCGGGGCCTTAAAGACCCAAGCAGCCGGTGGTCAGGGCTCCAGAGAGAGGAACTTCCTCACAATTCGCGCCGTCTCAAGGATAACCGCCTTCTGTATCCCCCTAAATCCAACAATCAAGCGAAAGCTTCTTGAGGTGTTGATCGAAGCTTTTCGCAATAACACCGTTAACTGATACAACCATCGGTACAATAATTGTCGGGTCAACTTTATTATTATTATTCATTTTATTTCAGGCAACAAGGCCCATACATAAAATACATTATTACTTTAAAAATAAAAACAATATTAAGCATAAGATAAAATAAAATACAATATTAAAAAAAAAAAAAAAAGACGTGTGGCACTCGGAGACTGCCGCGGTAAAGCTATTGCATAGCATTTTTTATCAACTTGCTATGACTACTTGCGTTGTTGACTTCAAGTTGTTGAAAATATAAAGGCTAAATATTTTTATGAAAAGATGATTTTGAACAACTTGAAGTCAACAACACAATTAGTCATAGCAACCAAAGTGTTAGGTTTTTTTTCGTTACGGAATTTCTGGATTCGGTCTCCATGCTCAAGGCCCGCGATAGAAGCTATGCAATAGCTTAAAAGACTAATACTACGGTAGGGATTTTTCTCTCGCTTCCTTATAGCGACGGTACACTATGCCCTCAGGCCAAAAGAACTAAATAAAATACTATTATGAAAAAAAGACGAAAACATTTCTAAAACAGTCTCATTTCTACTAGCTGAAATCTGAAACCTCGGACTGAATAATTGTCGACCTACAAAACTGTAAAAATAACTCTGGAATGTATTTAAAATAAACAAGTCAGGTCATATCTTATTTTTCAATAGGAATTATGAAATCAGCGAAGAATGAAGCGTGGAACACTTCTGGAGTGGAGTGACACTGATCTGTCAGGGCGAGTCGTGCGATACGCCAAGTTTAGTGTCAGCTGTGACAAGAGCTTTTGAGACACGTGAAAAGCCTCGAGAAAATAGTACTTAGAGCTGCAGAAATGCTAGATGATGCTCGCGATTTCGCCTGCGTGATTTTTAATTCCCGCTTAATTAAGGAACTTCTTAATTTTCCGGGACAAAAAAGCTTATGTCCTCCCCCGGAATTCAACCTACCTCTTTTTATAAAAATCGTTCGAAAAGATGGGCCGGTAAAGCGTAGCATATAGACAGACAGATTCAGTTTCGCATTTATAATAATATTAAAGTATGGATTCCACGTACGATAGCATAGCCTAGTTGAATAGAATAAAATTCCTATGGGTAATCTCTGATTTTCCAGGATAAAAAGTAGATAGCCTATTTGCGGAATGCGATCTTTCTCTATACCTAATTTCATCAGAAACGGATGAACAGATGGGCAGTGTAAGCGTCGCAGACGCACAGACACTTTCGTATCCATTTTAACATTACAAATGCGAAAATGTGTCTGTCTGTTACGCTGCTACGTCACGAACAACAAGTGAGTTGAGTCACTGTATCCAAACGGCGAAAGGCCGCGTAAATCCCTACAAGAACTCGGCAGTGACTCCTTCCACTGCCTCGGTGTCGTATGGACTATTCTAGTCCAACCGACCTCTCATCTGTCCTATTCTAAACCGAGGTCCTTAAGAAGACGTTGCCCCCTTGATTTTTGCCCCAAGCCCTAGGGCTCACACCTAGGTTCTCGGCGATGCCTAGCGCCAACCGACAATCTATTTCCAATTAATAGACCTCGGTTTGAAACGAAATCTACATTTACACTGACGACTGTAAAACTGCAACGAGGTCACGCTGTATAAGCAAGGCAATTACATAAATATTAATAAATTCAATTCAGTCGTTATTGACATGGTTATTAACACGTATTAATTGCGACTCTGTCAAAGGCCTAATAAGGCATTAATCATAATGTCATAGCGACATAAAAATGCATGAGTGTCGTGTCCTTAAACTGGCATTTATGTAAAAACAAGTTATTACTCGCGACTTTGTCAGTGTAATTTTAACTGACTTTTAATAAGCGTCGAATTGGGATCACACTTGAGGAACAGTTGCACCACAGAATCATATTAATAGAGTAAAACAAGAAAATTTGGTGACAATTTATTTAAATTCATAACAAGTGTATAATGTCTTTAAATAAAGAGTCAAAGAACCCTGATTTGTGCATCTAAAAAGGATAGTAAGTACTCGATTATTTTGTAGCAATATTGTAAAAGTAATAAATAAAATTTGTGAAATTTCTAAGAGTCAGTTATTCAGCAAGCTGACTTTGATTAAAAAAAACTTTATAAATAATTAATCAGTTACATTATTGAATGCGGACAAAAATTTTATAATCGGACAGGTCTGGCATTATATATTTTGTCTATTAATTAATTCAGTATGTTAATTAATATGTATTTATTGCGACGTTATCGAAGAATTACTAGAGCATTAATCACATTTTATTGTATCATATATGTCAAAAATAAATGATTTATATAAGAATAAACAGAAAAGTTAATTATTAAATCTTTAGAACTCCCTAGCACAGTGGTGAGCGCTGTGGTCTTGTAATTGGGAGGTCACGGGTTAATTTCAGAATTTTCTCTGGTCTGGTCTGGCGTTCTATAAATAGTAATTCTGGCATCTCGTCAATGCTTTCCAATTGTTGCCGGGAACGGTATCTTCTTTGGCGTCTAAGCCAAACACTTTCATTATGCGCTGCCCACAGTAAACGAAGCGTATGCATTTTATATTATTAGCACTTTGCACTACAAACAACCGACAAAGTTACAAAGTAATGCAAAAAGACAATTTAATTACAAATTAATTCAAGAAACGACTAAAAATATCAAAACAATCCACTCTACTTCACAACAATGGCGCTATTTGTTTCGTTTTCTACAGGGTATTGGCATTCGATAGAGTTTCCATCAAACGAATCGAAAAAATAACTATAACGCTTGTCAAAAATGTCACTTGGCTAGCACTTGTCGACCCATCTCTATGGAATTAGTCGTTCGACATTGTCGATTCTATTGATGGAATCGATTTAAATTGACTTTGTCTAGCACATTTCGATTCGTTTATATTAGACCACGTGACGTTTCGATAGCTAATGTCAATCCCATACATTTTAAGACTTTTCTATTAGCGTTATCGCTAATAGAATGTCACTTTGTCTAGGCCCTCTGGGCACTACCACAGCTACTATTACCACCCTACTGCAAAAGACGTATTGCTGTAAGATTTAGCGTTCTCATCATCATCATCACTACAGCCTATTAACGTCCCACTGCTGGGCACAGGCCTCCACTCTCATAGGAGATTTAGCGTTCTGGTTTAATTTAATATAACTGCCATGATACCCCTAACAGGCTAGCCCAGTACTCGTATCATCACTTTCCACCTGGTAAGTTTGAGTGAAAAGGCACTTATAATCAAATAAAACAATTTTGTGGAATAAAAATACTTAGGTGTTGTGATTTCGAAAAAGGAAATAAAAATTTAAAAAATCGAATTATTTAAGTCTGTTAAATGTGTGAATTATTGGTTATCTAAACAGGACTAATTTTAGGTAGCCTGTACCATACAATATTTTACAATGCTAAAAAATTTAAGTAATGTGACGTAAATATTCATATAAAACCATTTTCAAAGAACGCTCAAAAATTTAGATTCTTACAGTTCTGTTATTTTATATTAAAATATTATTATAAATATTTTTTTACTTTGAAACTGTCAAAAACACTATCATCATCATAATCATCATCATCATCAGCCACTACGCATCCACTGTTGGACATAGGCCTCTTTTAAGTAGCGCCAACGTGCTCTTTCCTCGGCTTTCCGCATCCAATCGATGCCAGCCACCCTCCGGATATCATCGCTCCACCTCGCTGGGGGGCGCCCTACGCTCCGTTTACCAAGACGCGGTCTCCACTCGAGGACCTTTCGACTCCAACGTCCATCGGTCCTCCGACACACGTGACCAGCCCACTGCCACTTCAGCGTGCTAGCCCTAAGAGCTATGTCGGTCACTAAAAACACAAACACTATGTGAAAGTTTTATTTTTTATTCCGTTGCAGCCAAAACTGCTTTATTACCATCTCTTTTTTGATACTCTACAGTGCATAAATCCATCCTTCTCACGGTCTTTGCGTCGTTTTGGGAGGTTAGCATGAATGTATAAAGCTAAGCATGTACCTATAGAAGCAGCCGGCCCGGTGGCCGCAGCGATGCGTCATAATGTTGATAGATTGCTTGACAGCAGCGCTGACAGGTGCTTGATGAGTTAATTTTAACAAACGCCAGGCATCCATATCCATGCCTCCATACTGATACTAAAAATGTGAAAGTGATTTTGTTGAAAAATCAAATGAAAATGATACCTATTTGAAGTGAAACTTCTTTAGACTCGTTGTCATTTGAAAATTCGATGAAACGAAAAAGCGACACTAAAAAGAGACAAACATATTCATAATAGGATTTAGCCTGCAAGAGAATTAGATAGAATACAAGTTATATTTATCTCATTCTCTCGTAGGCTACTTTCTGAAGACTTGAGTCCTCATGAGAAATCTTTTACAGTGTATGCTCTAAATTAGTTTAGTGAAATGGTGCACGTAAATTTTATTAAATGGCAAAAATATGATCTTGGGTCAAATCCCAACATTGTGTTATTCGTAGATAATATGGTTCATTTTAATAAATTATTATTAATCTATAAAGAACACGAGTGTTGACGCTTTTGTTTCAGGATTATAATCCTTATTCAGGGACGTCAAAGTGTGTCATATAAAATAATACAGCTTTAAGCGCTGATAGTAACCCTCCCTGGTAGATAATATTATTAGGTATTATGCCTTAAAACTGAAAATCCATTTGATATCGTGTCGCGGCACAAATTAATCCATCAAGTTTGGTAGGTACTATCCTCGTTCATAGCAGTATTATTTTAATCTTGTTGACGCTCTCGTTTCAGAATTATGATCCTTATTTTAGGACTGACGTCAAGGTGCGTCATATAAAACATCAATTTTAAAATAATACTGCTTTAAGAGATGATAGTAAGCCCCCAACCTGGTAGATAATATTAGGTAGTATGCTTGAAAACTGAAAATCCATTTGATATCGTGTCGCGGCACAAATTAATCCATCAAGTCAGCTAATCCCGGCTCGGCGCGCCGCGCGCCTGTCAGCCGCCTGTCAGCCGACCTGTCAAAATTATGACGCATGAGTGCGCCCACCGCGCTGGGTGCCTTTTTTTACACTTACGCTAAAATTTAAACTGTGAAGCCTGAAGGTGGAGTTTAGGTGACAAGAACCGATTCTGAGCTCAGTACCTAAAATGAAAGATGCTACTGCTGCATATTTACCTATAACGCCCCACCACCACCACTACAGCCTATTAACGTCCCACTGCAGGGCACAGGCCTAAACTTTAATAGGAGAGAGGGAATTAGATCTTAGACGGGCTTTAACGACTATTATCATGTTAGTGATAATAACCGAGATCGACGGCTTAACGTGCTCTCGAGGTACGGGGGTGAAAAACCGCCAACTTCCAACTCCGGGCTGGCACTGAGAATTTCTTAATTGAAAAACCCAATACCTAACAATTTTTTATGCCCGACCGGGAATTGAACCCAGGACCGCGATGTCCGCAGTCAACTACGCTAACCGCTAGACCAACGAGGCAGTCACCTATAACGCACAGTTACTAAAAAGCAGATTGCCTACAAGTATTGTAACTATAAACGCTCATTGACTAAGAAGCAGAATGTCATAACGCCTTAATGACTCCAAAGAGGAAAATTTGCCTTTATTGTAGTCTACTGCTGAAAACTTTTTCTATTCCTCTACAAGTTAGTCGTTGACTACGTACTAGTGGATTCGTCTGGTCGGATGATTCGGCCGTGACAGGGGTAATACGGTTTTCGTATAAATATATATGGGCTAACAGGTTAGCCCACTACCATCTGACTGCATCATCACTTTTTTTTTATTATTATTATCCACTACAAGTAAGCCCTTGACTGCGATCGCACCCGATGGTAAGTGATGATGTTGTCTAAGATGGTAGCGGGCTAACCTGTTAGGGGCATGGCCGTTATTTAAACCCATACCCCTATTCAGTTCTGCACGGCATCGTACCGGAATGCTAAATCGCTTGGCGGCACGTCTTTGCCGGTAGCGTGGTAAATAGCCACGGCCGAAGCCTCCCACCAGGCCAGACCAGAGAAAATTCAGAAATTATAAATTACCAAACTGACCCTGCCGGGGATCAAACCCGGGACCTCCGCACGTTAAGACAACAGCGCTACACACTGCGCCACGGAGGTCGTCAAAAACCATCTAGGTACCATCAGGTGTTATCGCAATCTAGGGCTAACTTGTATAGTAGAATAAAAACAAATATCACTTGGTATAGCAAGGGATGATGCAGTCTTAGATGGTAGCAAGCTAATCTGTTAGGAGTATGGCAGTTACCCATGTCCCATAACTACAATCGGTTTCTGCACGACATCGTTCCAGAATGATGACGACACATCATATTTATTGTTAGGGTGATATTAACTAGCCACCGCCGAAACCTAACTAACCTAAAGAAAATTCAGAAATTATAGATTTTATAATTGACTTCGCCGGGGATCGAACCCGGGATTATGAGTCCACAGCAAATTAAATAGACGTTTATTTCGCTATAATCCGCCACAGTACTGTAGCGGATTCTATTTCATTCATCATCATGGACTTCCGCAAAGTAACGCCTGCTTTGATTCAATAAATCCACAGCGATATGCGATCACAACTGCGCCAAAGAGATAGATAGATAGATACTTTCTTTATTGCCACACATAACATCTGATACATCACATATCTCTGATGCCAGAGATATCAGATAGCTTAATTATAAACAAAAAAAAACAGAAAACATCGCATGCGCAAGGGTGGTCTTATCATTAAAAGTGATCTCCTCCAGACAACCCATTTCTAAAGGAACTTTAAAGAGGTAGACAAAACGCTCCCTGCTAACGTTCTACATTCTATAAATACTCTTTAAAATAGATCTTACTAATATTATAAATGCGAAAGTTTGGATGGATGTTATGGATGTATGGATGGATGTATGGATGGATGGATGGATGTATGGATGTTTGTTACTTTATCTCGCCCCAACAGCTTCACGGATCTGGCTGAAATTTGGCACAGAGAAGTCTGGAATAGCACATAGGCACTTTTTATACCGGAAAATGAAAGAGTTCCCGCGGGAACCAAAAACCTCAAACCACGCAGACGAAGTCGCGGGCATTCGCTAGTGATTGTATATATTTTTTTAAAACTTGAAACACACGCGTTAGAATCTCGAGCCCCTATTAAGTCGTCACGGCTGTTTGAATCATAAAATCGTTTCACTTGAATAATGTTCTTGAGTATGTTAACAACTCCGTAATCAGAGTAATTGTTATACATTAATACAACAAACGCCAACCATGTTCACAATTTATTCCGATAAACATTATTGCACTTGGTTTTTTTATTGAGATATTAATACTTTTATGTGCTTAAATTTATAGCAACTTTAATAGGTTTGTTTTGTGTTCAAAGGGTGACGTTTTAAAAGCATTGTTATGTCTATAGGTAAACTATAATGTTTATATTTTTACCCCAGACGCAAAATCTACACGAATATTTATATATGCGAAAGTTTGGATGAAGCCCTTCTGGCGTGATTGAGCAACAAACATCCATCCATGTCATCATCATCATCATCATCACTACAGCCTATTAACGTCCCACTGCTGGGCACAGGCCTCCACTCTCATAGGAGAGCGGGAATTAGAGCTTAAAACCACCACGCTGCTCCAATGCTTGTTGGCGGGCTTTAACGATTATTATCATGTTAGTGATAATAGCCGGGACCGACGGCTTAACGTGCTTAACGGGGGTGAAACACCGCCAACTTCCAACTCCGGGCTGGCACTGAGAATTTCTTAATTGAAAAACTCAATACCTAACTTTTTATGCCCGACCGGGAATCGAACCCAGGACCTCGTGATCCGCAGTCGACTATGCTAACCACTAGACCAACGAGGCAGTTTCCATCCATGTAAACTTTCGCATTTTTAATATAAGTATAGATTTGTTGTTTCGACTAATAGCCCAGCACCAACCGAACCCGGCGCACTGCAACGTACAGAAATAATGGTCAGTAGGTACGGTAGGGTAAGGGACGTCTAGACTTGCAGAGGCCGGCGTAGCTTGCGTAGTCGAAAAAATCCACGGGCTGGGACTAAAGGTAGCGCCGCAAAAAACAGAGGCCCTCTGGTTTCATAAGCTCCCAAGGCGGCTGGAACCACCCAGTTCCTCAATTCGTGTAGGCGATACGGACGTCCAAATTGGGCGGTATCTGAAATACCTAGGCCTAACCTTGGACGGCCGCTGGGGCTTCGAAGAGCACTTCGAACGTCTGGCCCCTCGACTGCAGAAAGTGGCAGGTGCAATGCACGGTCTGCTGCCCAATCTCGGAGGACCGCAGGAGGGTGTTCGTCGACTCTACGCGGGGGTTATAAGATCAATGGCTCTCTATGGAGCACCTGTCTGGTCTCGGAGGCTTTCCAGCGTGCAACGCCTCCGGACGAAACTCAACAGCGTGCAACGCAAGATAGCTATAAGGGTCGCGAGAGGATATCGCACAATATCCTTTGAGGCTGCGACTATCCTGGCCCGATTCCCTCCATTCGATATTCTAGCGGATATGGATTCGAATGCATACACCCAAACTCACCAGGATGGCCCGAGGAGTGTAGAGCCTGAAGATCTGAGACAGCAAGTGCACCAACAGGCACTAGCTAATTGGCGCTTGCGCCTTGAAGAGGAGAAAAACGCACGCCAACGCGCTGTTGGTGCAATCTTGCCGAATTTTGAGTCCTGGCTTGAGAGAAAGTGGGGCAATGTAACGTTTAGACTAACGCAGGTACTCACTGGACATGGCTGTTTCGGTGAGTACCTGTTTCGGATAGGTCGCGAGGAGACACCACAGTGTCACCATTGTGATGAAGACCAGGACTCTGCACAACACACGCTAGAAGAGTGCTCTGCCTGGGACTACGAACGTAGTGTCCTAGTCAGCTACGTGGGGAGTGATCTCTCCCTGCCGGCTGTGGTACAGGCAATGTTGTCAGAGGACACAGCATGGAAGGCAGTGGTCTCCTTCTGCGAAACCGTTATAGGTAAGAAGGAGGCTGCTGAGCGGATTCGCGAGCGAAACGATCCCGCTCGGAGACGTGGCCAACGAGGCGGTGACAGCCACCGCCCGGATCCATCCATTAATCCGTCCGTCCTTCACTAGTCCCAGGCGAAGGGACCTCAGGCCCACGACCGGTCTGGAGTGGGGGCTCCAGTCGATCAATATACCATCTTTATGGCCCTGGGAAGGCAGCTGTTTGTTGCAGCACAAGCAGCCGTGCTTCAAGGCAAAGCACGCGAAGTGACCGCAAAGGACCGCTTTGCTAGGGACGAGCCCAAGTGCCGCGCAAGAGAGGCTTCGATTGCGTTCAATATGAGATCTCGGAGCTTCCCGACATGCGCTAAGGCTGGTCTCCGAGGGGGTTTTAGTGAGTAAGAATCTCACATAACCTGGCTTCCACCCCAAGAAGTCAGGTATCTTATGAAGTCCCCCTCGAAAAAAAAAAAAAAAAAAGGTACGGTAGGGTACTAGGTACTAACTGTTGTTGGTACTTTATCTATAGGTACTAATATTATAAAGAGGTAAAGTTTGTGAGTTTGTGACGTTGTAGGCGATAATCTCTGGATATAATAAACCGAGTTTGAAAATTCTGGTACCAATATTAAGCCATATTATTGGTAAGTGTCATAGGCTATATATTAACCCGAAAAAAATTAGGGAGTTCCCGTGGGGATTTAAAAAACTTATTTCACGCGGACGAAGTCGCGGACATCAGCTAATCATACTTAATATTATAAATGCGAAAGTATGTTTGTTTGTTGGTTTGTCCATCGATCACGCCGCAACGGAGCAACGGATCGACGTGATTTTTGGCATGGGTATACTTAGTTGAGGATATAATATATAGGCTACTTTTTATCCTGGAAAATTAAAGAGATCCCACGGGAATCAAAAAACTTAAACCACGCGGACGAAGTCGCGGGCATCAGCTAGTGATATATAATAAGAAGAGTTAATGTTGATAATAGGAGTCGTGTCTCGGCGCTATAGTATATGCATCACCGTTCCGCCTGTGTGGCTTGTGCTTTACAACTCAGTACAAGTCTTTTAAAAAGAAATAAAAAATATAGCTTAGTTACACAAATCTACATATTAACGTACCTAGTTGCAAAGTAGGTAGAGCACAAAAAAAATTAGTGTCAAAGTAATTTAAAAATCATCTAGTATGGTAAGCTGACAAGTAGGTACAATGTAGGTATTAGGAATGTACGAAGCAATTAATAATTAATTACTTACGGAACATGCGCTGCCAATATATACTCAATCGTCTACATAAGGCATAATTACCCAATATAAATTAACAGTTCAATTGATATTCACGTATAAATTAGCGAAGTACTTCAACATCCGCTGTATATCCATCTATAATAATGACAGTACGATAGAACAAAAAAAACGCTTATTAGGTAAATTCATTGCGTTATTTGTAGACGTTAATTACTATTTCATAAACTGTCTATTAATCAAGCTAATGTACCATAAATTGGTTTTATTAGTTTCATGGAATAAAGTCAAGGTGCAAGAACATTTATGTACATACCTATATTGACTTTTAGCACGCTTTGGGTGTA
Organism: Erebia epiphron; assembly: GCA_963932025.1. Classification (NCBI taxonomy): domain Eukaryota; kingdom Metazoa; phylum Arthropoda; class Insecta; order Lepidoptera; family Nymphalidae; genus Erebia; species Erebia epiphron. The sequence goes on from OZ009960.1 coordinate 18,051,963, forward strand.
TTTTATTAGTCATTTAAGAGACTAATTGGTTCTTTACTTATAGTTTAAGTACCCAAGAAGGCAGAAGCAAATTGAAAACATTTGTTTGTTAGGTCCATAGATTAATTATACACCAAGTATTGTCTTTGGTTAGGTCTGAGCAATTTAACTTAGATCTTTTAGGTACTAAATAATAAGTAAGTGGTTTAAATAATACTTTAAACAATACTGAGTATCCTTTAGTTTGTCTTGGGCTTTTAATAATTTAGCTATTTTAATCTCCTTTGTCTTTTATCTTTTATGAAAATGTTTAAATCTTTATTCGAATATTAGTTTTTTTTTGCATTTTTTCTCCAATCTTGATAAAAATTTGTCTGCTAGAATCAGAATTAGGGCTTGTCCTGAATTACGAGGAAAGAAGCGATTATATTTTTTTAGTGTGAGGCCAGACTTAAAAAAGAATTAAGTATGCTTATTTTTGCTACATTCTGTTTCATACGAAATTCCGAACTTCCGCACGATGACTCAAATTCATGCATTACTCGTATGGCCTTACTAAATGAACACAAGTTTTTGCAAAGTCCATTGCAATATTTACAACATTTTTATCGTAAGTCGCCACATGACACTAAAAACCAAAATTTCGACGAAGTCTTCAACAGCCACACTCATGGTTGCTGATCAGTGCAAATCGATTCAGATACGACTTCCCGCTCACAAGAAATAATTACAAGAAAGCGGCGTTGCTGAATAATGGATACCACTTCACAATTCTGTCCGCGATTTGTGAATTGCACTTCCACTCTGATTTGAAACAGTCTCAAAGAAAAGAAATTTCCATGAAAAAACGACACAATGAAAATAAATAGAAAAAGAGTACAAAGCAGCGGACAAAAGAAAAATTTGCACTCATACTCTGCAGAATAAAATTATTTTTATTTTGCTTCAACTTGTACCTAAACATCGTACCTTAACTTAATAGACATATTGATTTAATACATACCAATATTATAAATGCGAAATTGTGTCTGTCTGTCTGTTTGCTTAGCTTTCACGGCTTTTCAACCGATTTTGATGGAATTTGGTATAAGTTTACATCCCAGGGAAGGACATAGGCTACATTTTATCCCGGAAAATTAAAGATTTCCCGCGGCGAGAATCAAATCTTAATATACTTCATCTAGTTTTGATATAAATTAGACCAAACTTTATGAGCATACTGGTTTGCTATCTTTGCTCGGAGATTTCCTTAAATTCATCTGTAATTTGGACTCCATTCAACCCAGATCACTCCAGATCTAGTAACTGCCCAGATTGTCAAACGAAGATGTTGCGATACCACGGTGCTTGAATGGCAACCTCGCTCCGGAAGGACAGTATTGGCATCATCGAAGTGAAACGCAGAGAGCCTCTGAATCCAAGAGCGCGTTGCAAGACCATGGAGTGTTACAGAAGTCTCTACAAGAAAGTTTGTGTCTAGTAAACGTCTTGTGTATCGGTTGACAATGACGAACTAAAGTGAAGTTGGGAACTTCAAGTAAAATTCCACATCGATGCATAGGTTATTCATGATTTCCTCAAACGAAAGTAAACATAAATTCATTTCATTTACACATCATAAAACACGTTCGATAAGATCCGCGTTCTGTTGAAACTTGAGTTAAATTCCTCAACTTCCTCTCTCGTTTCGCCGTAATTCCAGCGTCTGACATTAAACATGCGTGTTTAAATACGACTGCGATTTCCGATGGCAAAACTTAAGATATAACGTTGGAATTATGTAAATTGGCCATATTAAAGTCCATTTTACAGTATTGATGGTTGAATAGCAGAACATAAACATGGCTTTTTATTGATCATTTAAAGTAAGAATTGCGTAGGGTTCTGGTTCATCTATACTACTATACTAATTACTCAATCACGGCAGAACAGCCGAACAGATCTGGATGAAATTGGCACAGAGACAGATTATTGTCAGGAATAACACGTAGGCTACTTTTTATTCCGGAAAATTAGAGTTCCTGTGGGAACCGAAAAACTTCAATCCACGCGGACGAAGTCGCGGGCATCAGCTAGTTAAAAAGCAAGAGGCTGAATTATTCATCTATTATGAAACTTTGAAAGCAACCCTGTAAAATTATTATAATGCATATTATTTTGATTGTTCTACATTTTGTCGTTAATTGTGCAGCCAATAAAATTCTTCGAGGTAATTCCAAGATCGCACATTTATTTACATGATATATAAAAAATAGTCACAAATCAAAATCTAAAGATAATAAGATCAATATAAAGAGTCTCCCGTAGAGTCAGTTGGAAGAATTCAAACTCTTATTAAACCAGTGATCGCTGTATTAAACAATTAACATTAATTTACTACTGAACCCTAAAAAATATGGAAAGACAGTAATATGTCCAAATTTTATTTAACTGCAAAAATATTCATGATTTCTTACTTGGTAGTGAAACTTTAATAAAAATTGATATTGTATTAATATGGCTTGATGAGAGACTTTTATAATAAAAACCGATTTTATCCGCACACGCGTGGCAATAACCCGGCAAAGAAACATAAACATAAGATAAGTGCGAATTAATGTTAAATGTGCGTGAAATGACAGACGTACATAAAAATTTCTCCTTATGAAACGCAGTCTTTGAGTCAGCCGTTCTCACCTTGAACGCGTCTTATTTAACTCGATTATAGTATGGCAAATCGGGTTGTTAAACTACCAAGAACAATGATAACCAAGTCTTATAACACAAAAATAACTTTGACTAATAGTAGACTTTATACATTAGAAGTCAAAGATGATATTCGTGAAATGGGTTTCTGTATAAACGACCTATTAACCGTGGTAGATAATGGTTTCGCTTGGGTGAGCAGTTTTTAAGTTGATTGGCATTTGGCCGCGCGAAAAGAAACACCTTTGCGACCCTGACATGTCATCTGATTGATTGTATAATTAATTTTATTTTACATTCAAAACGCCCGACGCACATGTCTGCTGTATATGAGCTGTCAATTAATTGGACAGTTTTTGATGTGGGCACCATATAAGGAGCTCTCGGCTCTTTTTTGCTTCCACGCTGTTAATCTTTGAAACTAGTTATTCGCGTCATTTAGGAGATAAGTTGACAGCATCGACTCGCACATGCTTATTTACGACCGCATTTTCATCTTTTTTTTCCTATTTTATAAAGTTTTCTTTAGCATTATTACTGTTCGTTTATTAATAGCCAATCATAATGATATTATTGAGGAATATCGTTATGTATTCTCTCGACATAAATTAAGATTCATTTGCATTATTATTCAAATGAAATTTTAATGCCAACTAAATCCATATCGTGTTTACATGGCCATTGAAATAAATTTCAATAAAATTTATGTGACGATGATTTACTTTTTCGTAGGAAATCATATTATACATGTCTATAATATTATGTAAATTAATTAAAAATATTTTTAAAAAGGTTAGGAAATAACCAGCTGTAGTAATATGATCCCGACATTAAAAAACGCATTAAATTGTGGCTTCTGGGTTTAATTATTATTTTCAACATTTATTTTTCTGACTGGGCTATACTCATTTGTCCTCAATAACTTACAAAATAATTGAAAATTATTTAAAACTAGATGATGCCCGCGACTTCATCCGCGTGGATTAAGTTTTTTGATTCCCGCGGGATCTCCATAATTTTCCGGGATAAAAAGTAACCTATGTCCTTCCCTGGGATACAAACTATCGCTGTACCAAATTTCATCAAAATCGGGTGAACGGTTGGGCCGTGAAAGCGTAGCAGACAGACAGACGGACAGACAGACAGACGGACAGACAGACAGACACACTTTCGCATTTATAATATTGGCATGGATGAAATGAAAACTATAATATGTATTACATTACTTGATATTACTGTTTCTTTTCGAGCTTAGTGAAAATGCATGATTTGTTACAATAGGATAGATTAAGGTTAAGTTGCGTAGGTACAGTCCCACTAACTTATCTGACCCGGTGGCCAAAATTGGAAATATTTTTTATGCCTGTTTAGTTTTTATTTTAATTTTAATTTTCACTAGCGAATGCCCGCGACTTCGTCTGCGTGGTTTGAGGTTTTTTGGTTCCCGCGGGAACTCTATAATTTTCCGGGATTAAAAGTAGCCTATGTGCTATTCTAGACTATAATCTATCTCAGTGCTAAATTTCAGCCATTTCCGTTCAGCCGTTGGGGCGTGATTGAGTAACAAACATCAATAAATCCATACATCCATACGTCCATACATCCATCCATACATCCATACATCCATACATCCATACATCCATACATCCATACATCAATCCAAACTTTCGCATTTATAATATTAGTAAGATACATACTAGCGACACTGACATCGGGTTAGATAAGTTTCCGGGACTTTAGATATTAGGTTGCAAACAATGAATATTAATATGTTTATTGTGGCATAGATAAATTATTAAAGAGTCGTTAAAATCTTTTATTTTGTTAAGAGTTCATTGTTCTACAAAGAAAGGAATATAGCGTACAATCCTTTTGAAATTGTGTTAGTCTGTTTGATACCTGTTTTAATTCTGCTTAATCAATCTTTTAAGAAGTTTAGTCTAGATGTAGCTTGCACCTCGAAAAATGATATAGGCTTCTTGTATCTAAAGTTTTTTTTATATACCAAATTCCGCGCAAAAGAAGTCACGGGTATCGTCTAGTTCTTCAATAAAAATAAGTTTTTGAAAAAATATCCGTTGAAACCTCTTCTATTTTTAAGTTTTTTAATATAATGATAATTATTAATATGCGTAAAATTATGGATTAATATCGCCATTAACCATTAGCACAGAATAATAACTATGTAGTTGCCATTAGTGTATAAGAGAATGTTACGAAGAGAATGATAAATGTTCCACTTTGGTATCGGTGGCCTCGATCAGCATTAATGATGAATAATTAAGCTCGTCTGTTTCAGCTGGTGTTCTTTGTTAACGTTTTGACTCATACACACAACACTTTTGTTTATACGTTAGTACTTACAGAGGGCATACTACCATCGCTTAAAGCCGTATTTTTTTAATATTGTTGCCGTTCTTGTTACAGAATTATAATCCTTATTTTAGAAACCTCAAGGTACGTGACATACAACAGCTATTTGAAATAATACTGCTTTAAGTGATTGGAGTAACCTCTCTGGAGAATTTCATTAAAATATCATGTTCTTGGAAGTTTGTAATAGCTTATTTGAAAGTAAAACTAACCTCATAAACCTTTAATATAGCATTATGATGATTAGTCTTGAACGTATACAAATTTTTTTAGTATAGCTTTGTATAATATTATCATCTATAACTAACATTTTATAGCCTTTTTATTAAGTTATATTTAAATTTCTGAGTATCATTAGAAGTTATTGAAAGATAATAAATACTCTGCGTTCTGAATGTTTACTTTCCTGAAGTTCTCTTTAAAATAAAGTAAAACATCTCAAGATGGACATCTTACCTACTTTGATTAAGTTCTTTTAAGATACCGTAACTAATTATTACCATCATTTTTAATATACTTATGTAAGTAATTGACGTCAAAATGTGTACCTACAGTGTACCTAAATTGAATAAATGAATATTTGATTTCATTTGATTACTGGTTAAATTGATCAAATTTGCTTTTTTAATCATCTAAATTTATCTGGCCAGACAAACAATTATTGCTAGCTTCTATTTATAAAAATCTTCACAAATAACCCGTTGATTAAAGTGATTAAGCTATCCTAATAAATCCCTAACGATAATGTTTAATGTTTACTCATTTGTCTATAAATAATCACTCGTTTCACAGCTTCCAGCTACAAAATAAAATATGGCCGCTCATTTTTCCACTCCCCCCAATCTCACCGCGTGTTTATCTATACAATGGCGTGGATCATTTGTCTTTGCCGCTTCTAAATATTTCTCATTGTCTTTGAATAATTCTGTTAATAAATTCCACCAGTCAAAACCTTGAGGCGCTTAAGCAATCTCTTTTGTTTATCAAACACTCTGGGATATGATTTATTTGAGGTTTCTGAGAGCTGTGTTTCTTAGATTAGAAGCACTACTGACTACGCTTTGTACCTACTCGCTCGTATTTGAATAAGCTAATTCAACCGCACCATCTACGAGTACGGCTGGAACATACTAGGATGGTATAAAGTTTATAATTATTTGTTTGTTTGTTGATATATTCAATTTTTCTGGAATACAAAAATATGCCCGAGTAGTATTATTTCCTGGAGAAGGCAAGAATGTCTTCTATATTATACCTACTCTCCTTTTCAACAGATGTTTAAAAAATTAAGTACGTATATAATCATGATTATATTTTGAAAGTAATATTTGTTGAATTGTTTAAACAACAATCTTATAATGTTAAACATTATACCAAGTTGTTTGCCGAAGGTTTCATAATTAATATTGAATATTTCCTTGTCATTTCCATATCAATATTCTTGAAAAATTTAAGATGACTTAGAAGTAGCCTAACTCTCAACTCTTAAGTCATCAACAATTATCTCCTATAAGAAATTAATTTAAAATTCATTCGACGACTCCTCCCGATGCATCGAAATTAACATTAAATCTCATTACAGCCATGAGATACTTGATAACCAGTAATAATTAATCTTTATAGCCACCACAAGTGGTCCCGAATCGCGAACGTATGCCTTTAAAGTCCCGATTATGATTAAAACTGAATAGAAACCCGTAATGAATAAGTGGATGATACTCAAGTTCTAGCCATGTCGACCGGCGCCGCAGCGAATGCCGACATCAACTTACAGACTTGTAGCTCTATGCAGGGAAATTCAACTTTATTCGAAGTTAATAACGGTTATATTAAAGATAAATAAAAGTTTGTAGAGCTGTAAGCGAAGCCGACAGCCGTCAATCAGAAGCTAAAAACCGGTAGCCGCCGAGTCAGACATTAAAGAATAAGAAATACATAGAGCTGCTTTTCAATTTTTATAATGGATATTTGAAAAAAGGTGTGATTCATTATATGACTAGAGCTGTTGAGAATATAAATATAACAAAAGTTGAGTACAGAACTTTTTAGCATCATAAGGAAAATAAGATAAAATACATTAATTTTTTGTAGGAAATTATAAAATATAGTAATCATAATATAATGACTAGCTTAAATTAATAATGACCCAGTATCAACGAAAATGTGTGATTTTTCCTAGTCAAGTTAAAATTTATGATAAAATTACAGTAAGTGACTAACCACGAAAGCTTACAAATACAGCTTTCAATAGAATTGGCTTTTGCCCGCGGCTTCGCTCACGTTGGGGTCGATTTTTATACAAATTTCTAACCCTCTTGCGAGTTGAATGTCATTCAGTCACCTTTTCATAATAAGTACTGGAAGTAAAAATGAATTAAATATATGTATTTAATTTGTTAATAAAAAGAATAATTGACTTTGAAAAATCGTAGAGCATTCTCAATATTTATGAACTTATAAACGATCAATACTGAAAAGATAACTTGATTAACATTGGTAATTTTCATGTACTAATCATTAAATTATTAACTTAAATAGCGTTCAGAGTGACATTAATTCCTTATAAAGCTGTGGTCGCAGCACAGCTGTATAATCAATCAATGATTAAGCGTATGTACCTAACGGAAAACATAAATCAGTCAAATTAATGTTTCTAGTTGCGTTCAGTACTTCATGGTTGGGAATCAAGATTTCTATTTAATGCCGTTACTTGTTTGTGTAGGTTTGCTTGTTTCTATTTAGATTATACCAGTAGGTACCTAGTTCTTATCGCCACATCAATTATGTTTAGCTTTACGAAATGTTCTCTCACTTACGAGTTACGCATACGATACACACTTTATTTATCATCATTTTATTCATTCATTCATCATTGATTCGTTTTAGAAATTAGGAAATGATGTTATTTAAATTGTTTCCAGAGGTTAAGATGTTTCTGCCTAGCTTAAAGTCTTTAATTTTTTCAAAAAATTGTTCTAACTATTGAGACTTTACATAAAGAATGATCTATCTTAAAATCAACTGTCGAAATTTTAACAAACCAGCTTCTTGATACAGATTCTATTAATATAATAAGATGGTATTGATCATTTTTTCAGTAGCCTATCAATAACTTTCAAGAATACATTAAAGTGTCAAAACATTCAATAATTAAAAAAACACAACAAATCTCCGGGCAGTTTGGTAGGCGTTTACAATTTTATTCATCACAGGCGGCGCGCCCTGACAGCCGGAGAGGATAATACGTAACGCCGGGAAAACAAGAAGGTCCCAAATAAATTACGGCTGAGAGCAAACAAAAAAGGCCTGCCACACCTCAAAGATAGAATAACAATAACACGGATTCCGAGCTTTCCGAACATAATGAAAATAATACAAGAGATATAGGGCTGCTGCATGCTGCTTTATACTTTGAATTATAAGTGTTTTTTTTTATTTTATGTAGCCCACATTATTATTCTAATGCTGTGCTAGAATTTGCCTTAGTTAATTTTAATCAAATGCCCTTAAAGTGTAAGACCTGCATACGTCTTACTTTGATCACATTTAGTTGAGTCAACCCTAGAGACATTGCTTGTCAACACTCACTGACGAAACTGCAATTAGGTCCTACAATAATTATTTATTTAAATCCTAGCTTTATATATATATTTTAAATCTTTAGCTTTTTTTTTTTTTTTTTAAATCTTTTATTTTTTGGAGGCAAATCTTTAGCTTTAGATGCTCAGCCTACGTTTAGAGTTTGTGCAGGACGTTCGATCACCGACTTTGTGACGGCCAATTATGTTTTTGGCTGACTTTTGGTAGGAAGTTTGCGTTCCAATATTGCAATATGTTTGTTTTATTTTCTGCTAAAAATCGCCCACCGATTGTCTGACGTGGGCTGAGCCCTTAGTTTTAAAATGATATTGTAGATATCTATGCATCACTATTTAACTCACTTCGATTGGCCTTAAATATTATATTGCGTTCTGTGATTGATTTAAAATATTATAATCTAACCAAAATTCAAATATGCAAATCACAGGGGGCAAGGATGTAAGGAAAGTAAATCTTCAAGAATTTTTTTTTTTGATTATTTTTGATGGCAACCCTAAATAGAGCCAAAAGCTTTCAAAGGAGCCGCCTAGATATGAAATTTGACCGTTCCGTAAACATGAGAGGGATTAGATAATAGAGGGTTCCACAAAGACGGTTTTAAAATTTAAACACGTTTTTTTTGTCGTGTTTCCTGTTTCAATTAGTCCTTTATTTTTGCTGTTGTAGAATTTGGTGAGCTGTTAACGTATGTCGTTATCTCGTTTGAAAAAGGTCAGGGCATGAGGGGATTCATTTGCATAAAACACTTATGGAAATGTCGTTTGACTAATTGTTATGGTTCTGAGATTTGGGATCAGTTCAAAATTTATTGAGATTTCATCACATCTTAAATGTTAATAAGCTTTATATGAATTTTAATATAATCAACTTCACAAAGGGTGTATCTTCAAAAATAACTGTTCTCACTTTAAATATCATCATTGGTGTTGAGGTCTGTGATGGCTCCAGTCAATTTCTCCATCTATCTCAAGTTTTCTCTCTTCTCCAGAGCTTCCTATAAAATACTTCACTATCTACTATATTATAATAACTATTAAGACTACTACTTCATAAACTCTTATCGGCTAAATTAACGATATTCCAAAAGATTCTTAAAATATCTATATATTATGACGAACTAGCTGATGCCCGCGACATCGTACGCGTAGATTGAGGTTTTTTTTGTTCCCGCGGGAACCTCTTTCATTTTCCGGGATAAAAAGTAGCCTATGTGCTATTCCAGACTATAATCTATCTCTGTGCCAAATTTCATCCAGATTCGTTAAGCCGTTGGGGCGTGATTGAGTAACAATACCATACATCCATCCATCCAAACTTTCGCATTTATAATATTTACTAGATGATGCCCGCGACTTCGTCCGCGTGAATTGATGTTTTTTTAAGATTTAAACTATCCTATCTCTCAAGTTGGATCGAACTGCACATGGTGTGCGAATTTTAATATAATCGGTTAAGTGGTTTAGGAGTCCATTGAGGACAAACATTGTGACACGAGATTTATATATATTAAGATAAGATTTGATTGATTATTAGATGATATGATGACAGGGAACGAACGGGAAGAAGAGCCAAGAGATAGTGACTTCAGAGGAAGGGCAAACTAGAAATAGCTCGTAGGTAGGTTACCTTGGCCAAAAGATCCGTTAAACTAAGGAGTCTACAAAACTAGGTGCCCTAAAACTTTTTCCAATGGTTTTGATGAAGTACCTACAAGATTTTTATATATGAGCATCGGTCTTGGTTATTAAAATTTTCTCTGATGATAACCGACCCCCATAAGAAAATTGAACGTTTAGCAGAAGAATAATATACCTCAATAAAGCATTTATTTCTTTATCAGTATACTAACCAAAAATGTTATTAATACATTTGTAACCATATACGCTCTCCTTGATGGCCACAAAAAATAACCCCAAATAATGGGCCGACCGAGAATGGGGCTTACTCGTAAATCTCAGGCTTTGACATCTGACACGCCACGTCTAATCTCCTATCAGCACACGGCTCATATCCGACATGATCTTATTGACTACCAGCCATTGTAGCACTCACAATGGGATATAAATAATAAGTTATCATTGATGTACGAAAATCAAAGATACCAGTAGGGGGTATATAGTACACTCAAATGACCATGCTGTATTTTAGTGAAGATAATATTATTTATTGTTTTGTAATTTATACTTTAAAACCCTGAAACAAAAGAGAAGCGAGTTTAACAAAAGGCATTTTGACACCATTCTTCTTATTTTATGAAAAAAAACCATACTGTACTCTATTACACTCTTTTTCTGATATTTTTTGTATTATATGTTTATATGTTTTGTGTATATTTTTTCTGATATTATTTACTGTATATCTTCTACTAAGTATATCAATACAAAGCAATTGAATTTGATCAGCCGTACAGCTATTGTGCAATACTTTGAAATTACTTTTGTCGCTTGTTTGTTACGGTTCGGATTTGCATTGATTTATATATTTTAACACCTTGCTCATTCGTAAGGCAATTTGGTTGAATCGCTATCTTGATTTGTATTGAATAGAATTAAATAACTTATTGTTGAAATTAATGAGTAGTTGATTCATTATTAGTATTATAGTTTGTCGAAATTGTTTTGATTAGATCTCTTGTACTTATTTCTGTGATAAGATTAGTAAATTTTTAATTATGATTTACTGATTTGTTATTACCTTTAAGCTTACTAATATTTAACTTTGTTGTTACCTTGGTTTAATTAGAATTCTGATTTCAGCGCAGTAGATTTCTAATTTATTTTCTTTGCTACAGATACAAACAGATTGCTACAGATACAGCTACAGATTATTTATTTCAATTTATTTATTGCAATTATAGGTACACTTATTCCTTAAAATATAATATTTAGTCAATAATAGGTATGGCAATTGGCAGGCTATGGATACCCAGTTTAGGTGTAGCAACACCAGTGCATTAAGGAGACCGATTTTATTTGTTTATCCGTATCATTAAAAAAACATTTATATAACACTTGTTAATTAAATATGTACATAGTTTCTTCCCATACCTCCCTTCCTTCGTAATATATTTCCCTTTCATATACCTTTTCTAAATAGACATAAAAAATAACCAATATATGGTGCAATAATCCGTATTAGGACACTATTCTAACGTTATTGGAACAATTAAGGAATTCTTTATAATAATTAATCGGTATAATTTAAATAAATGCATAATAATATTATAAATGCGAAAGTGTTTTAAATAATAAATATAGTCTGTCTGCTACGCTTTCACGGACCATCTGTTCAACCAATTTTGATGAAATTTTGTACAGGGATAGGCTGTATCCCGGAGAAGGACATAGGCTACGTTTTATCCCGGAAAATTAAGGATTTCCCGCGGGAATTAAAAAAACTTAGTCCACGCGGACGAAGTCGCGGCCATCATCTATTGTCTTATAAATTAGGTAGGTAACTAAAAATGTTAATGATACACCCAAAACTATTAATATTTGAAGTTAGTACGTCTTATAAACAAAATAATAAATAAATGAAAACTGAAGAATTAATGGTAGAGTATTGTCTGTCAATATTATAGATGTCTGGTTCACGGATACAAATCCATCACTACGACTATAGCCTATTAACGTCCCACGGCTGGGCACAGGCCTCCACTCTCATAGAAGAGAGGGGATTAGAGCTTAGACCCACCACGCTGCTCCATTGCGGAATGGCGGGCTTTAACGACTATTATCATGATGATAATAACCGGGACCGACGGCTTAACGTGCTCTCCGAGGCACGGGGGTGAAAACACCGCCAACTTCCAACTCCGGGCTGGCACTGAGAATTTCTTAGTTGAAAAACCCAATACCTAACAATTTTTATGCCCGACCGGGAATCGAACCCAAGACCTCGTGATCCGCAGTCGACTACGCTAACCGCTAGACCAACAAGGCAGTCGTATTCAATACAAATCCAAATTACATTTATTTATAGGTACATTCTACCTGTGCCGTGTAATATTTTAAAAGAATCCTTTATTGCAACTTAACGTTAAGCCGGGAATTGCTTGAAGGATTGATAAATTTAAATACATAATATGTAAAAGATACACTAGGATTTATAACGGGGAATGATTGTCTTGTCTGGGATTGTTATGCAGCATGACTGATTATTTCGTGTATAGTAGTCGTGGTATAATATTATTGTTAAGAATATTTATTTATTTATTTATTTATTTAGTACCAAACTTAAAAACTAAACATAAAAATTTAAAGGACATGTACAAGGACAACTTATCTCTTGAAGAGATTTCTTCCAGCAGCCCTAGAATGTGAGAATGGTGAAAAATAGATAAAGCTGAGTAGGTACTTATAAACAAGAAAGTATAAAACTTTTTATTAAGACTTATGATAAATATCATAAAAATATACTTACATATAATATATACAGGGAATACACAATTAATAACGTACATACAAAATAAAGTACTAATATACATACATATTATATACATAATACATAATATAGTATACATAATTAACAATAATAAACATAGAATAATATAATAATATAAAAGCTAATCATATAAAGAAGAAAGATAGTGCTGCTTCAGTCTCGATTTAAATGCACCCACTGATGGACTCTCACGAATATTCCCTGGTAGGGAATTCCAAAGACGCGCTGCTACCACCGCAAACGACTTAGCGTAAAATATGGTGTTCCATGAGGGTACTTCAAGTGACTTTTTCATCACACAGGAGCGCAAAGGTCTTGTTCGGGGAAGAGCATCCTGAAAATGCTCATGCAAATAAGGTGGAGAAGAGAACTTTAATATTTTAAAAAGTAATGTTAGAATATGAATATGTTAGCGCTGTGAATTTCTAGCATAACAACGTACCTATACTTATGCATATCATAAATTAAAATATTGATTACATAAATGTTAGAATGTTGAATTAATTAAATCAATATCCGTTGATTTAAAAGTTTATTTGAATAAAACATCTTTTGAATTTTAATTTGTTGCAAGTATTATTTTATATTACAAATGAACAAAATATTTAGTAAATATTATTTTGAACTGCAAAATCGATAAAAAACGTACAAATATAACCGATTTTAATAAACATTATATTATTAAGACGAAAAATTATCCAAAAAAATTAAAAAGGATCTTCCGGTACCGGGAATCGAACCCGAGCCTCCTGGGTGAGAGCCAGGTATCCTAGCCACTAGACCATACCGGACTTGATGCAAACTCTGAAAATGTATAACAAATTCTAACACATTAAAAATAAACAGCATTCAGTAAAATTAGGACAATTCATTGAAATGTATCGTTCTGATGAATTTTTGTGATACCAAAATTGTAACCGTACAATACATGATATACCACCATAACATGAATATTGAATTGAAACCACCAGTCACGCAATTGAAATTTACATAAATATGTTGAAAATAACGGAAACAATAAATAAAAAATCACAGAAGTTAATACTAAGTTAACAAAAAGTAAACGTTCGGTATCTCCTTTCCAGGCAATACGTCGTGGAATCCATCGTTCAACCGTCGCGGCGCAGTGTCCCACTCCCAGGCCGCCGATGTCACTGAATGGATGAATTTCAAATCGCCCAGTTGCAGCTATTGTTAATACACGTCGACTTATTATATGGTAAGCGGCGTCATTAGCATGTCTACGTCGATCGCTGTCCGTCAACGTCAGTCTGCGAGCGGGCTGTAGACACACGGGGGCTTTTCCATCTTACTTCATACTTAATGTTATAAATGCGAAAGTTTGGATGGATGTATGGATGGATGGATGTATGGATGTTTGTTACTCAATCACGCGCCAACGGTTGAACGGATCTGGCGGAAATTTGGCACAGAGTTAGATTATATTCTGGAATAGCACATAGGCTACTATTTATCCCGGAGAATTAAAGAGTTCCCGCGGGAACCAAAAAGCCTCAAACCACGCAGACGAAGTCCCGGGCATTCGCTAGTATATTATAATTTTTATAGAGATTCCGTAGCTTTCACACATTTTTTATCCACTACAAGTTAGCCCTTGACTGCGATCTCACCTGATGGTTAGTGATGATGCAGTCTAAGATGGCAGCGTGATAACCCGGCATGGCGGTTATATTAAACCCATACCTCTATTCGGTTTCTACACGGCATCGTACTGGGATGCTAAATCGCTTGGCGGCATGTCTTTGCCGGTAGGGTAGTAACTACTAACTAGCCACGGCCGAATCCTCCCGACAGGCCAGACCAGGGAAAATTCAGAAATTATAAATTTTCTAATTGACCCATTCAGGGATCGAACCCGTGACCTCTGCACTTTAAGACAACAGCGCTCAACACTGCGCCACAGAGGACGTCAAACGTCGACTTATTATATGGTAAGCGACGTCATTAGCATGTCCACGTCGATCGCTGTCCTTCAACGTCAAGCGCTGTGAGTGTGTGGACACACGGGCACGTTTCGATATATATCAACAGGTATTGTATTTATTTACAGCTTGACGACCTGTAGCGCGGTGGTGAGTGTAGTCTTATCGTGGTCCCGGGTCCAATTCACGGCAGGGTCAATTTGGGAATTTATAATTTCAGTATTCTCTCTGGACTGGTTTGGTGATTCACTCCGGCCGTGAATCGTTATGACGTGAGATCGCAGTCAAGGGCTAACTTGTAGAAGAAGAAAAAAGCTGTCTTTTGACGACCTCCGTGGCGCAGTGTGTAACGCTGTTGTCTTAACGAGCGAAGGTCCCGGGTTCGATCCCCGGCAGGGTCAATTTGGGAATTTATAATTTCTGAATTTTCCCTGGTCTGGCCTGGTGGGAGGCTTCGGCCTTGACTAGTTACCACCCTACCGGCAAAGACGTGCCGCCAAGCGATTTAGCGTTCCGGTACGATGCCGTGTAGAAACCGAATAGGGGTATGGGTTTAATATAACTGCCATGCGCCTAACAGGTTAGCCCGCTACCATCTTAGACTGCATCATCACTTACCATCAGGTGAGATCGCAGTCAAGGGCTAACTTGTAGCGGATAAAAAAAAAAGTCTTCGTCAACGTGATATACTTTTAGACATAAGTTTCTTGCAGGGACTTTAACAGGGCGCAGTCTTGTGCTTGTGTTCTTGTGCTCTGCCTGATTCCCTGCATGTGACTTGTTTGATGTAAATCATCCAGTGCTGCGTGATCCGCTGTAAGGTTTCAGTTTGTCTTACTTTAGTCCTTCACTATTACTATACACCTCTCATCTGTCATAATTATGATCCTAAATTAGACAAAGCATAAATAAGTTTACGCAGTACTTTGCAAGCCGGCCTTAGTGTATTCGAATGTTTAAAAAAATCTGTGCAGATATTTTACTCAGAAAACAACCTAATGTGATCGAACACCAGATGCATTCCCCGACATTTGACGACCGGGATCCGATGTTTATCCCCGGATCGGACCTTTGTCTGCCCTTAAACGGCCCCCGATGAATGCCCTTTGTTGATGGGAGACAATAACTTGTCTCACTCGGACCTCAAAGGGTAATAATTATCATAACGCAACTAAATAATGGTCTGTTGTTATCTAAAAAGGGTTCGATTTGTGGTTATGGAGGAAACTGGACTTTGACTGATATTGACTGGAAAAGTATTGCTGGAATAGGATCTATTGGTTCCTCAGTTAAATTATTAAGGCTTGGGAAACTTGTACCAGCAAGTCGCAGAAAGCATAGAAGGCATTGATATATATGTAGGTACTAGATGGGCCCTTTCATAGAAAAAAGTTCGGCGTCCGACTTGTAGGGCATGCCCCTCACCTGTATAAGCCTATTTTTGACCCCGCTGTTCCGCTTTTCAGACTAGATGGCGTTAATAAAATAAGTCCACATTCTTTGTTTGCCAGGACTCGTCTATGTAAATTGAGGTAATTGATAGAAGGCTCTATATTTTAGTTAAGAGCTATTAATTTCTTTAGTTTTATGTCAACTTCTTGAGATTGCATTTACGTTGAATGTTCACGTTGTGCAAAAAACTTGCATGGTTGAGAGTTCTTTATAGTTTTCTCAAATATGTGTGAATTATGTCAATCTGCTCTTGGCCAACGTGGTGGGAAATGACCTGAACCTTTTTCATTTAATGAGTACTCAATTGATAATTTTGATGAAGAAATGATTTATTTCACGTAGGACAACTTGTGCCACTTATGAAATATCGTGACTCTACCGTTTGGAAAGTAGCTTCTACTGAGAAGAACCGACAAGAAACTCGGCAGTTGATCTTTTTAAAAAGAAAAAATAATTTAACTACTCGGTAGTTAAAACACAAAACATAGGTAGTGTAACAAGAATTACACTGACTTGTGGGCTGCCGAATGCGAAACCAATTACTTCCATGCAACTTTGACATTAAAACATTCATCAATACCTAGTATAATAACCTCGGCTTAATAAATACTGTTTTACAATATATGCAGAGTCATGAGATTCATAGAAACTACGAGCCATTCAGCTTATTAGGTATTGCTTGGGGGAAAATAGAGACATGGCCTGCCTGCCTAGCATGCGCACCACGAGAAAATTATGTCTACCCATTTTCTCGCGTTATATCTATTTGTCTACCGTAGCTAACATGGTTACACTTATGTCTTGTCTCGTGTCGTCAAAAATAGAGATAACAATAATATTTTTTATCTGTGGTATTTTTCTCTACAAACCCTAACATGGCCGACTATTTTTTCTCGGTTATTGACCTATTTTGACATTTCGACATGGTTATTTATCGACTATCAATCTTGAGGGCGAGATACAACGAGATAGATTATCAACCATTTCACAACAATACAATTGAAATTTTTCGGGTGGTTCCTCCACGATTACGATGGCGGGTGCATACTACAACTATTTGGTATCAATATACCAAGAGCGAGAAGCGCGAAAATTACAACGCAGACGAATTAGGGATGTCTGTGATCCACTTGGCGGATCTCGAAGCCGATGGCAATCTATACTGTCGAGAAACTTGCCGAGGATTTGGAGACTGTAACCAGTGACGGCCTACCCGTTCATTTAAAGGTAAGCCTAAGGTGAATTCCACACTGCGACGCGAATATATTTATAGAAGGTATCATCTTCTACTTTTATATTCTCCTTTAGTGTTCATCTTATTATAATGCCTAAACCTATTTACAAATTTAACTCTTTGGTGAATGGGTGCATTTTCCTGCTACAGAAACAACCCGGAGGAGTATAGCTTCAGGCTTTGAAAATAAATTTAACGTGCCAGATATATTGGGGCTCATTGACTGCACACACATAAAAATAGGCGAAAAGATGCACACACAATAAATGTGCAACTGGTATGAGTTTCCATCTTTTCATGCTTTTGGCGGAGACCTAATAACTAAAACACTTTACAACTTTATTCACAGCAAACTTTTAATTTTGTTAAATTTGTCTCACTACAACATTACCTTCTTAATCTACATTAGTGAATTACCCTGCAGCATAAGATTTCAAGAGTTGATACTTGAAGTTCCAAGTTAATTGACAAGTCTGTAGTCTGTACTTGGTACCTAGAACCTGAAAAAACCAATTCACCATCCAAGAGTCATGAATCCCTTCAGTGCTGCAGCATCAGGATTGAGGAGTCTTGAGAGGGACTTTTAGTTCAATAATGCAAATAATTAGCCCACCTGCAATATTATTTCACCATCAAAAGCTAACTTGTAGTGGATTAAAAAAAAACTAGTAGGAGTGTGCTGCATGATTCCTCATCAGTGTTGAAGAGTTGTGACTTGGAGTTTAATATGAAGTTGTTGCTAGTTATCTACAATATACATCACCAGCAACAATTCCTGAATCTCCATAACTTAGGCAGGCAGTAACCCTACAACATCAGGAATTTTAAGGAGCTGGATACAGGAAATTGTATCATTTTGAGAAAATCTTATCATTTCATTATAGTGCTCTAGTCTCACTCTAGGAAATTAGAATTTATTAAAATCGGTCCATTGGTTTCCGAGATCAAAACAAACAAATCTTACCTCTTTATAATATTAGTTTAGATATTGCCTGCAGCTTTGCTTATGTTAAGTTTGATTTTCATACAAATTTCCAACCCCTATTACCCCACTTAACTCCTTAGGGATAGAGCTATCTGTATGCCGAACTTCAGCCAGATTAATTCAGCAGTTTGAGTTGTTGATAGATCAGACAGTCAGTTAATATATCAGCCTCATGGAATCCTAGATGCAATTTCAATAGTAATTCTAATATAAATCATCGTCAATATATTCATAACAACCCAGTTAGTATTGGTCTCCTCTCAGAATTAAAAACCTTAGACTATTAAAAAAATATTTATTGAATATTAAAATTATACAGGTACCATCTATCATCAGTCATCACCGTAGCTTAGTTTTTAACATTAAGAAATATTAATAACTATTCTCATAATTTCACATTAAATAATTGTTTTTTATTAACTGTGGGTGCATGGGGGTGATGTATTTTTGAAGTTTTATTATTTGTTGCAGGGTACCACTGGGAAGCAGATGAAACAAAATGTGATCATTTTGGAGAGAGAGAGAGCCTAGTCGGGTTGAAGAACCTAGGCATCTTTTTAGAAACTCTCAGGCACACTAGCTCAATGAATTGCGGGATAATATTATGATTGTAATTTATTAAAAAGAGCAACCCCAGAGTTTCTTGCTGGTTCATCTCAGTAGGAATGGCATTCCGAACCAGTGATAGATTCACTAAATGATTTTAAAGTATTTGTTAAAGTATAAAATTGAATAAAAAACATTAAAATTTGTATTTCAATTTTTATTTATACGCCAGAACCAAAGTGTTTCATACATAGGGAAATTATTAACTATTTGTGAATATAGATATGTAGAAGTTAAATCATAATATTAGTACAATGAATATTACCTAATATCTGTTTAATTATATTTAATTATATTGTCCTAAGAGGAAGCTTTAGGTATAATATGAATATTATGATCTACTGAGAATATTTTCAAATAAATTTTAAATACTTAGCTTTAGCTTTGCAAATCATTTAAGAGCAGATCATTATAACATTCATTGCCAACCAATTACAATATTTCTGCAGACAAGAAACATTCCAATTTCATACAAGTACTACATAAAAACTCAAGAACTTGAGGTGTTCCTCAAGTGAGGTTTGTTGAGGTGTTCGCCGCAGCAGCCAACAATGAATAAGTTCCTTACTACCGCTTTGAACCAATGGCGATCTGTAGTCCCCGGGTGCTGCGCAATATATTGTCACAAATTTTTTAATTGTTTGATTGTGTTCCGAAACAGGCCGTGTAATTATTTTATGTTTGACTCCATATAAAAGTACACTGCATTTATCCATATCACCAAATTCATTATCTTCCTTGTTTTGTAAGATTCTCCTACCTAATTAGTTGCTTTTAGAAATAAAAATAAAAACCAACAATATCCAACTTCAGTAGCAGGGCGAACGCGTATCTTTTGCATCAATCATCGATACGTCGCAATCACCTCTGATTGGTTAGCACTCTTCCACTATTGGACAAAATCCATTGACGCAGCAAAAATACCATAAATTCAGCCAATCACAACAATTGATACTGTAACAATGATTGGTGCAGAAGTTATGCAATCGCGGTGCTGTTTCTTGTCACTGTTAATGTCAGAGACAAGATAATTCAGTGTCTTATAGACGTCATTTTTGAAGT
This sequence comes from Erebia epiphron, assembly GCA_963932025.1. Taxonomy (NCBI): domain Eukaryota; kingdom Metazoa; phylum Arthropoda; class Insecta; order Lepidoptera; family Nymphalidae; genus Erebia; species Erebia epiphron. The sequence continues at coordinate 18,072,325 of OZ009960.1, forward strand.
TTACAGATTAAAAAATCTATTAAAAGCCTCAGAGCAAAATAAGAAGAATGAACAATGAATGAACTAAATCGGTGTTGCAACATTAGAATATCGTATGTTATTGAGAAAGGGCAACATTGGTTTCTCCACACGACAAGGCCAAATCTTCCACGAGAATCTTGTCACGCGTAGCGTGCATGTTAGGGTAAACGAGAAATAAATCGACACGACAACATCTCTCTCTTTCGTTGCGAGAATATCTCGTTGTGCGCATGCTAGGCGGGCTGGAGAAAAACTTTGAGAAAAAATACTTTTCTGGATAGCCAATGATTACTACCCCGGAGCAGCATGGAGATTTTAGTTAACTCTTACTTAGTGATGTAAAATAACTTTTGGATTACGTAGATCCGGGACACAGACGACTAACCTGAGTTAGTATGTATTTGACTGCTTTTCAGACCATTGTATTTGGCTTGCTTCAGTTTTTAACCTCATTACTGTGAATACTTTGATGATAATGTACTTTCTCTGCATTGATCCCACATCTTATACAGTGCGCCTTAAAATGTCATTCTCTGAGTGTCGGGATTGAAGCTAACCACTCTTACCCCCCAGAGGGGATACTTTGGTAGGGACTAGTGGAACAGGCCAACATATTATCTAGAAAGTTAGAAACCCTCAACCCACGTACCACTACCTAGTGTAGTGTATCTAAAGAAAATTCCATCAATTATATTAATAATGGAAAAGAGTCATAACACTTCATAATGAGGAATACGATGCAGAGATAATTCAAATCAGTCTCTAAACCAGCGTAAGCTCAGAGAGTCACTCAGTCATTCGCAGTTCAGTGAAGTCGGAAACGAGACGTCACCCGTCAGCAGTCAGCACGTACTTGCGCCTTGCCACCAGGTTTTTGCGTGCATTCAACGCCACCATACATTGTGCATGTCACGCGGCACATCCATTGGTATGCATGTTGCTTCACCGGGATTTTATATTCAGTACCAACACTCGGGTTCGGTGGAAAAAATATGCAACTTTCACAGAAGTCCTCAGACTATATTTAGAGAATTTAATGATTATTTCTTCAGCCGCGTTGTCTGGTCTTTACTAAGTACTAATTCGAGTTGGGAATTCCAATTCCAGACATTTTTTACATTCTTCAGGATGTCTTTCTCAGATTTGTACAGGGTCATAAGAGAATCTCTGTTTTCTAACCAGGGGCAAAAAGGCTTTAAAATAATGTTTTGGATGTTTCATTTTTAAAATATTATGTTAAACATGACTAATTTTGTTCATTACTTCAAATCAACCTTAATTATAATGATCGATAATTTATGCATATTTTGTAAACAGCGTCCAGTATTGTTACGTGTTGAAGTGCTCTACGAACGACAGCCAAATTCGCAGTTTAATACTCGTATCTTTAGAGTACCTGTGATCTACTACTGCTATATATAACAAACTAGCTAGTATAAGCTAGAATCTGCCTCTCTCTATCATCAAATTATATAATATTATATTATAATTATAAATATTATAAATGCGAAAGTTTGGATGGATGTCTAGATGGATGTATGGATGTATGGATGTTTGTTACTCAATCACGCCCCAATGTCTGAACGGATCTGGCTGAAATTTGGCATAGGGATAGATTATAGTCTGGAATAGCACATAGGCTACTTTTTATCCCGGAAAATTAAAGAGTTCCCGCGGGAACCAAAAAAACCCCAAATGGATGTTTGTTACTCAATCACGCCAGAACGGCTGAAGGGATCTGGATGAAATTTGGAACAGAGATAGATTATAGTCTGGAATAGCACATAGGCTACTTTTTATCCCGGAAAATTAAAGAGTTCCCGCGGGAATCAAACAAATGTATCTGTTCAACTGATTTTGATAAAATTTGGTACAGGGATAGGTTGTATCCCGGGGAATATTTGATAGTCCTAGAGCGAGCGTCTATCTTAACGTAATAGGTAAATAACTGCCAATTTAGTGCTACTAAACAACAACGAAGGTATGGGCATCAACTGGTTAAGATCTAGCCTCACTTGAGATGCACGAAGCGGCGCGGGAAAATTTTATTTGTATGAGTTTGTATGGTGCCACGTCGCGCAGTGCATCTCCGTGCAACGTCGCCTAAGTGGGCCTAGCTTCTACTCAGTGGCCTAGCTCCATACAACCTTATACAAATAATACTTGCCGCGGCTACGTGCCGCGCCGCGCCGCGCCTCTGCAGTGGGGCTTGACTTTTAAAAGAAAAACATCTCGCAAACGCATCTCAACGATCAATAATTTTATTGAGAATTCAGAGAAATAAAAACGGGTAATTTTTAACAAGGAGCCGTCAACAATTACCGTATATTCTTGATAATTGAATAAATTAGACATAAACCGAAGGCGTGTATAGTTAATTGAGGATTTATTGCATTGCACAAGATTTCTAGATGGATGCCCATTAAATGATTCTTCATTCCGATGATGTTTGACGACCTGGCGTAGTGTTGAGCGCTGTTTTTTAACGTACGGAGATCCCGGGTTCAATTCCCGACGGTGAAAATTTGGGAATTTATGGTTTCTGAATTTTCTCTGGTCTGGCCGATGGGAGGCTTCGGCTGTGGCTTGTTACCACCCTACCGGCAAAGCGTGCCAAGCGATTTAGCATTCCGGTACGATGCCGTGAGGAAACCGATTAGGGGTATGGGTTTAATATACCTTCCATACCCCTAACAAGTTAGCCCGCTGGCATCTTAGACTGCATCATCACTGGTCATCAGGTGAGATCGCACTCAAGGGCCAACTTGCAGTAGATAAAAAATGTGTGAAAGCTACGGAATCTCTATAATGGAGTTTTATTTATGCTTGTCGTATTTCTGCGAAGCGTTGCCAGCGGCAGCTTGGGTGGGCGTTTCTTATAGATTGATTTCATTGTCACTGGTAGCATAATTCAGGGGAAATGGCAGGTTGTGAATAGCTAATCGGCGATAGGGATGGCTGATTTCTATCGACATATCAGAATGTACCTATCACGAATTCACGATGTAAATTCTCGTAAATATATGGAAATAGCTGATGTCATAGATATATGCACAGAGATATATTAAAGTCTGGAATAAGTTTTATTCCAGACTATAATATATCTCTGTGCCAAAATTCATCCAGATCCGTTCAGCCGTTGTAGCGTGATTTAGTAACAAACATCCATCAGGTTGAACAGATGGGCCATTAAAGCGTAGCAGACAGACAGACAGACAGATAGACAGACAGACAGACACACTTTCGCATTTATAATATTAGCATGGGTTCATATTATGGATCCAGAATAGTATAATAATTTACACTACTGTATTTAATTTATATACCTACGTGTTTTAACATCTTCTTTTTAATAAGAGCAACTACTAAGTTTCTTGCCGGCTCTTCTCAGTAGAGTCGACTTTCCGAACCGGTGGTATGGTCAAAACATTACGTAACATAAGAGACCTGTATGTCCTACGACAGATAATAGATGAAAAGCCATACGTTGTAAAATTCATTTTATCGATACTCAACAAGAGTTGAGCACCTCCCTATTAACCCCGTGTTTAAATCCAAGTCGTGCAATAAATTATGTCGACATCAATACCAATGTCAGCAGCGTTCAAAGAAGTTGTCAGTAATGTTGTATAAAGGTATTGCGTTCGATGCTCCTGCAGAATCACAATGACCATTTAGCATTGAGCTTAGATTACCAGCAGAACACCTATGGAATACCGTATCAGTAGGACCTTAACGTCGAAAATGACATGGACACTAATAATATCAATCATGTGCTAATAATATTTTTTTACTGACAAAATTAAAACATACAAATTTACCAATTTTACATATTGTAAACTAGCTGATGCCCGCGACTTCGTCCGCGTGTTTTAAGTTTTTTGTTATTCCCGCGGGAACTCCTTAATTTGCCGGGATAAAAAGTAGCCTATGTCACTCTCCAGGTCCTCAACTATACCCATGCCAAAAATCACGTCAATCCGTTGCTCCGTTGCGGCGTGATTGAAGGACAAACCAACAAACCAACAAACCAACAAACCAACAAACCAACAAACCAACAAACCAACAAACCAACAAACCAACAAACAAAGTGACTTTCGCATTTATAATATTAAGTATGATGATTTCTAGTCGATGCCAGTGACTACAACCGCGTGAATTGATGTTTTTAATTCCCGCGGGAACTTTTCAACTTTCTGGGATAAAAAGTTGCCGATGTTCTTCCCGGGATACAAACTGTACCAAATTTCATCAAAATCCGTTGAGTAGTTGGGCCGTGAAAGCGTAGCAGGCAGACAGACAGACACCCTTTAGCATTTATAATTTTAGTATGGACTAGACGATGCCCGCGACTTCGTCTGCGTAAATTAAGTTTTTTCTCTCCCGCGTGATTTAATTTTCCGGTATAAAAAGAAGCCTTTATCCTTTCCTGGGATGCAACCTATCTCTGTACCAAATTTAATCAAAATCGGTCAACAGATAAGCCGTGAAAGCGTATCAGACAGACACACTTTCGCATTTATAATATTAGTATGGAGTATTAATAAATTATTATTAATAATTACATATCCTTATCAATGCAAATTAAACAAATACAGTTAAAATTGGTTTCAACCAGCGGCTAACTAGAATCATATTCTGTGGATCTCTTCCAGATTGACGGTATCAGTGTTGCAGTTCAAAGAAAGTTTTATGTTAATTGAATCTTCTATCGGAGTTTATCAAAACTATCCTTTAATATGTACTTTGATAAATAAATATTTTTAAGTTTTGATGTCAATTCAATCAAAGTAGCAACTGTTTATCAAACTGGAATAAGATATATATAATTATAGACTTTTGTATGAAATAACGCAAATTGTCGCTGCTGGAGATCAAACCCTAAAGTTCTAACTTATAAGACCACAACGCTAACCACTGCGCCAGGGAGACAAAATAATGCTTCTTTACAATAATAATGGAAAGCTCCTTTAAATTGGTTTTGAAAAAACACAAAAAAAATGAAATAATGTTTTTGGAAGTACTATTGTTCATTTCTTAAAAGATTTACTGCGATTAAATAAAAAACGAAACTTGTCTAAAAATATCTGTTCTATTACGTCGTTTTAAGCCTCGTAAAAAACTTGTACTATCAGCATTGAACAAGCCTCAACAGCTTTGCATTAATCCTGAAACCATACAAATTACAAATATTACTATCTAGATACAGAATCTTGTCTTAATTCCTAGTAAGGACACGGCAAAGCCTTGGCTCAAGACACCAAGAAACGAGTTCTTAACTGCATTATATATCTAATCTCAGTTAAGCGTCGAAAGTATGATTGTGGATTAAGTTTAACGAGAATCCCACATTCTTATTTCTACAGCCGTCGCTTCCATTCAGTTTCTAATTTCAAGTTGGCGAATTATTTACCCGTGGAATAATGTACCTCAAACCGCTCCCGCTAATCTCCCAGCCGGCACAATGGACTCAATTTATACTTAATACCATTGTCACAGCCAACAAAGATCCTGTCAATTATAATCTGCAAGAAATCTACAATCGCGGGGCCCGTCAAACGGTAGCAAGCAACTGCCGTGGCGAGGACAAAAAACTTTTTAATAAATTATTTGCGAAACCTGTCCGAAAACCCTTCTCAAAGGGCGGTGGGGAAGCGAAACCGATTGCTCGTGACGTGATGGCCTTTGTGTCCATCGAGTATTATGTTGTCAAAATACACGGGGATTTTGTTATTATTTTTGTGTTTGCGAGAACACTTAGCACCCTTTGTGCGGACCTAAGGCCTTCTCGGAAGGGGGGATGTGTGGCTCATAAAATAAGTATACTCGTAAGTCTAATCTTTCCTTGAAGGGCGCATGTGAATAGAATAGCAATCGAGCTCTGAAGAAAGGAAAACAATGGATAATCCGTTGCGTCTTACGGGGGAATTATCTCGTCTTGCGCTGTTCGAGACCTAATCTCCGTTGGGAAGGAAATAAGATGATGGGAGACAAAAAGGCTGACACGTCACAAGTCACGCGTCTTGCTCGACGTGTCTTTAAAAACTTAATAACATTTTTGCGTATGTGGAGCCGTCGCCTCGCATCACGCCCTCTCCGCCAAATGTTCTCGGCAAATTATACCATCACAAAGCATAAACACGCGTGGTTGGCTTCGTTTTTTGTCACGTCACTCGTACGGGAGTCTGATATTTATTCAAATTATTATTCTACGTCTCCCTCTTGTTTTGCTTGGAATGAATTTTTCATGTACACGGCTTCGAGCGCCCAAGTAATTTCACTTTGACTTGATCCACTTCAACGGGGATGTTGTACTTTAACATTTTCTATTTTCACAAACTTTAGAAAAGAGAAACTAAACTTATATTAATTACTAGCTGATGCCCGCGACTACGTCCGCGTGAATTGAGGTTTTTTGGTTCCCGCGGAAACTCCTTAATTTTCTGGATAAAAAGTAGCCTATGTGTTATTCTAGACTATAATCTAACTCAGTGCCAAATTTCATCCAGTTCCGGTCAGCCGTTCGGGCGTGATTGAGTTACAAACATCCATCCATCCAAACTTTCGCATTTATAATATTTATATATGAATTTGATTTTAGGAGGAGGAAACATCGTGAAGCCTGCATGCCCGAAAGTCTGCCAATCTGCACTAGGCGTGGTGAACTTGGCCAAATCCGTCTCATTTCGAGAGGAGACTTGTACTCAATAACGAGCCAGCAATAAGTTGAAACGATCATTTAGAAAAAAACAACTTATTTACGAAAAATTACCACAAATGTCTAGAATTAGTCTAAGCAAATAAATTACGCTATAGTTTACATTATACTGAAGAAAACAGTAAAATACGTCAATGGCACACGCCTAATCCTAAAATCTCTATAATTAAAAATAATAAGCCAATACCACTAAACTTCACTCTCACTAATTATGTGACTATTTGCCAGACCTTGATATGTTTATGCATCGTATATCTCTGCCTAAAGATCTTTCAAGCATCTCACGTCGCTCTCCCTGTATCACGATTTTTCATTTCCTAATCGAACACTATTTATTTCCTCGACACTCTCAATTAATTTGGCACTGATTGATGGTTGGATTTCATCAATGTCATCGTTCTCACTAACCAGAGCGTCAGTGGAAGATTTGTTATGAATGGCACCACATCTGCAGCATCATCGGCCTTGTCACCAGTAATGAATTCTCTGAGTAATAAATTCTAACCTGTTGATACGGTACAGAAAATATTTGTTCGTTATTTAACCGCTGTCACTAAGCAAATTTGACTTTACTAGATAAGAATATTTAATTGGTGTGATTAGTGTATTTGCTCACCTCTGGTATTTGGGTATTTGTTCACGTAATTCTCTTTTACGCCTGTTTGGAGAGATAACGCTGTTTTTACGAGAGGCAAACAAGGAATTGAGTATGCACTAATTGCCTTCTTCCGTGGTATAAATGTTACATCCTCTATCCTTTTAATTTATAGAAGAGATTAACGCAATACTTACACGTAGAGGTTGAATAACGTGACTGGTTATTTATAAACACCATTATAAAAGAGTTTAAGAAGCTCTGCTATTTTAATTAGGCTGACCTTTATGATAAGATGAGACCTTTTGCCCATAAAATTAATACCAAACAAATACATAATATGTTTATAACAACTATTGTAGTTTAAAATACGACAAAAATAAACACATAAAATAATTGTTTTGATCAATAAATAAACGTAATATATTGGTAATATCGTGCCGTTTTATTACACCAATATTTCACAGATAAGGTCCTCCTAGCTTTAAAACTGCAGCTATTTTAGATCCCCCATTCATTATGATTAGTCAGTCATAACGTCTGTCAGATCACACTCGGGCCCCACATAAACGTACCCCAATGTAAATATCACCCTATTATCTGACTTTAACAATTTCGTAAGCTCGCAGTAACCCATCAGTGGAATATAAATTACATAGATACCAAATTACATTTACCAACCAGAAAATGACAAGCCACACAAGAACTATCTCTTTTTCAAAGCAGTAAAGGTTGAACAGAGTAGTTTTTTCGTTGACGATAAGCAAAATGATATTGGGGAATATGGCAGAAAACATCCTCTTGAATTGCCCCCTGCCAATAAAAAAGGGGAAGACGCAAGACTGAATTTTGTTTATCGCCATCTTTATGGTGGGCCTCCATTTATTTATACTGTATGCGTATGCGACGCGTAATATAATATGGCGTGGAATAAAAGGTTTTGGTTAAGGGTAAGCCTGTTTTACGCTACAATAACGATGTGTGGAATTCGGTGAGCTAGAAAATGAATGAATGAATTTGTGTACGATAACATCTATCAAATAAGATCTTTATCGATTTAGCTATTGTATTTGAATCGATGTGTGTATTCAATCATGTGATTTGAGAATGCAGTAGGCTTACGTACATTGTCATTATAATTACCAGAATAACAATTGAATATAAAAATACTATATTTGAACAGCAAAACATTAACGCACACATTTTGTTACCTACTTAAGAGCTACGCAGTAGTTTAAAAGGCTAAATTAACTTTAATTATCATATTATTTTTAGATGGTGTTTTTCGAGAAGGAACATATTTATTTTTAAAATCATACTAATCCATACTAATATTATAAATGCGAAAGTGTGTCTGTCTGTCTGTCTGTCTGTCTGTCTGCTACGCTTTCACGGCCCATCTATTCAACCGATTTTGATGAAATTTGGTACAGCGATAGGTTGTATCCCGGGGAAGGACATAGGCTACTTTTTATCCCGGAAAATTCAAAGGTTTCCGCGGGAATCAAAAAATTTATCTGTTCAACCGATTTTAATGAAATTTGGTACAGGGGTAGGTTGTATCCCGGGGAAGGACATAGGCTACTTTTTATCCTGGAAAATTAAAGAGTTCCCCCGGGATTTGAAAAAACTTGGTCTACGCAGACGAAGTCGCGGGAATCATCTAGTATTATATATGCGAAAGTGTGTTTTTTTGTTGGTTTGTCCTTCAATCACGCCGCAACGGAGCAACGGATCGACGTGATTTTTGGTATGGGTATGGTTGAGGACCTGGAGAGCGACAAAGGCTACTTTTTATCCCGGAAAATTATGGAGTTCCCGAGGGAATCAAAAAATTAAAACACGCGGACGGAGTCGCGGGCATCAGCTAGTTCAATATAAATATGCAACATAACTATTATCTTCTTCTTCTTCTTTTGGTTAATGGCGTTTCTTAGTGCCAAACCAGCACAATACACTTTGCCAATGTCACGTGAAATGGAAGAGCCACAGAGGGGATTATAAAAAAATTCGACGTAACCTGGACTGAAAAAGCAATAACTGGGTTTTGTTAATCACATTAGTAACTACAACAACACAAAACAAACAAGTTTAAATACGTAAATATATACAGAATAAATAATATGGGGGAAGATATATATATATATATATATATATATATATATATATATATATATATATATATTACATAACTATTATATCCAGATGCTAATAGGATGACAGTGAGCATTATAATATCCTTTTCTCTTAAGTGTCTGAAATCATAACAGGAAAAAGAGATAAACCTCTTTTTATTTTCCTAATGGCATCTGGATTGGGTTATTTTTTTTATAAATTCATATTCACATCTGACAATTTTGTATCGGTTTGATTTTTAATGGCAATGAAAATATTTTGCATTCGCCGCAAGTTCGCAACTCACAGTGGGTACCTATATTATTATGTAGGTTAATAACTTTGCCGTTTGTATGAATTTATATACGCTGAGCTGAGCATAATAAAAACGGTGCCTAAATGACGCATGCTTAGGCGGAAGGATCAGGTAAGGTTTCAGAGGCTCATTGGGAAAGGCATAATAATAACAATAATATTATAATATTATATCAAGTGGTGGATGTCCACAGATCGAAATGATAATGAAGACTAGTGGAATAGCAATTAATGTTACTACCCCTTAAATTATACTGTAATAAAACATTAAGTTAAAAGGGTTTACTGGAATTAAGATAAATTTACCTTTTTTGTAAACATGTGTGAACCATGGGTCTCACATCAATGTTTATTATGAATATCGTCACCCTCGAGACAAAATTAACACAAAACTCTCAAAATGAAACGTCCTCCAATATAAATCTTGCTCCTTTGTAATAAGGTTATATAATATTTAAGGTACAGCAATGTTTACGTGTGTTTCTGGGAATGTGTAAAATGCTTATTTACCGCACACAGTTGCTACTTGCTATGTGTGTTTGTTTATGTGTTTACATAGCTACTTTATGTTCACATGCTCCTGGTATTATTGATGTAAGAAATGCTTGTTTTACATACATGAACAAAATATTATTATTAAGTCTAAGATCACGACAAAGTATATAATTTTTAGGGTTCCGTACCCAAAGGGTAAAAACGGGACCCTATTACTAAGACTCCGCTGTCTGTCTGTCTGTCTGTCTGTCTGTCTGTCTGTCTGTCTCCAGGCTGTATCTCATAGACCGTGATAGCTAGAAAGCTGAAATTTTCACAAGTGATGTATTTCCGTTGCCGCTATAACAACAAATACTAAAAATTAAAAAAATATATACATTAAGGGGGGTCCCCATACAATAAACGTGTTTTTTTCGTATTTTTTTGCTCAATATTAAAAACGGTAACAGGTAGACGGTTCAAATTTTCACCTTGTATATTACCTTTCAAAATAAATAATTAAATATCAATAAAGTAAATATTAAAGGGGGGCTCCCATACAACAAACGTAATTTTTTGATATTAACAGTAAACCTCTACAAACAAAGTTAGTTTTGCGGTTCATTAACAAAGGTAATTATACCTACTTCTTGAGTACGGAACCCTCGGTGCGCGAGTCCGACTCGCACTTGGCCGATTTTTTTTTTATTTTCCAAATTCTGGTTATACCTAATACTGAACTTATTTACTCGGTAAAATTAGTTTAAGGTACTATACTTTGGTAACATACAAAATTCAAGTTTTGGATATCAGTTCTATAGACCACTGAAGTTTCTATCCAAGTTTTTCCAAATGCAATCAGAATATTAAGTTTTATCAGCTAATTTTCTTGACTGCGACAGACCTGAGGACGTACACCATATATCATTAGAATGTGTCTATTCTAAATATATCTATATTAGGTCTATTCTAGAAATGAAATTCCGAACCCGTGGTAGATTCACTCAACGATTCAAAAGCACTTAAAAGTTTATTTGAATAAAAAAACGTTTGAGTCTAAGTAGCTTTTTGATACGGTAATTAACAATCATGAACCAAAATATTAAAAAAGTAATATTCTGTTGTTCCCATCCTGTTCTAATTATAACCTTCATGAACTATTTAGGTCTTAGTGGCTATGAAGATGTGAAAAACTTTTTAGAATCATGTTTCGAAATAGGTCTGGCATTTCATGTGAATGAAGTTTCCAGAAACTCAAATATTGTTCTATATCTCAAATACTCCGTAATAAATCAAAACAAAAATACCACCTACCGTGACCGGTTAACTTGAAAGCGTCTAAAACAATTTATAGTACAATACCGTCATAGAAACGCATAGACAATGCTCATTCACGGCGCGGCGCCACCTTGCACTCGCAGTCATCTCAGAAAGTGCAGCAGGAGATGGCACAATTGTCACTCATTATAGCAGTCATTAAGTATTGTTTCCTTTACTTTTGAGTTTTACCGACTATGGGTATGGCTAGTGAAACTGAGGGCTAGGTGCCTATTTTTTAGCTTTCTTAAATTGTCTCTATAGTTAATAAAGTCAGTATTCCCATGTATCTGTCACCGTAAGATTGTAAAAACCGTTAGATTATAATCTAACTCGCGAAATTGTAAACTGTCGAATGATTACAATATAACGGATTAATTTTCGGTAGATTGTAATCTGTTAGGTTTATTAACCCGATAGAACCTAAGTGCCCGGCCTGGGGCCGGGCATTACCTACTTAACTATTTATGTCGAACCCTAACCTAACCTACAAGAAAAAGACAAGAAAAAGTAAATACAATGAATATTTCAAAAATTGACACTTAAAACATTGAACGGTTCACAATCGTTCGACTGTTTACAATCTATCGAAAAAAAAAGCGTTAGATTACAATCTTGCGGTTTTTACAATCTTACGGTGACATATCGATAAAAGCCTATAATTTTGTTGATAAAATGATTATACTTCAAGGTCAAGGTGTTTAGTCAATACAAGCTAGAAGTGGAGAGATATTATGCTGTTTTATACAAATCAGCTCAAATGTCAAACATAAGATATTAATTTTTTGTATGAGATAGTAACTGATGCCTTCGACTGCATCCGCGTGGTTTAAGTGTAATGAAATTCCCGGAGGAACGCTTTAATAATAATAATTTAATATAAAAAAATCTTTTTAAACAACCGACTTCAAACTCCCGCGCCAACTTTACAACAACAAGCACACGCTATACAAAGTACTTATTTTATTGTTGATATTTTAAAAACCGCTCGACCGATTTCGATAAAATTTATATGTGACCACTTGGGAAGTATGCATCCAAATCGGTCCACTCAGTCAAAAGTTCTGAGGTAACAAACATTAAAAAAAAACAGTCGAATTGAGAACCTACTCCTTTTTTTGAAGTCGGTTGAAAAGTAGCCTATGTCCTTCCCCGAGATGCAACCTATCTCTATACCAAATTTCATCAAAACCGGTTGAAAAAATGAGCTGTGAAGCCGTAGCAGATAGACAGACAGACACACTTTCGCATTTAAAACATTAGTATGGATAAACAGTAAACAACCCAGCTTCACGCAGATGAATATCCAAAAATCCTGATTATACTTTTAAAATTCCAAAAATCCTCATACCTTTTAAGTTTTTGCAAAAACCTACATAGGACTATTTCAAGTTTATCGATCCGCTTCCAGCTCAACTCTTATTTTATAATCTATATATTAACCTTGATCTTATAAATGTATCGATTCCGGTGTTATCTCAGCTTTCCTTCCTTCAAAACGCCGTTCCAATGGCCCCACAAACAAGTGTTACAAGGAGAATGGTACACAGTGAAATTATTTACAACGTCGGCGTTTCACAAAAGTCCGCCCGCGTTTATTGCGGCCATAAATACTGATACAACAGAGGGAATATTTATTTCACCTCACCTGATATTTATTGCTAGTACTGCGGCCCGGTTTTTACGCGGCACAGTTTTTTTTTTACCCCGGGCGGCTTGTCAAAACGAAATTAAGTCATAATGCGGCGTAACAAGACACGGTTTATTGCCCGATATCGGGAATATTTTGACTTCGTTTAAGTTAGGTATCGTTTTTAGGGTTCCGTACCCAAAGGGTAAAAACGGGACCCTATTACTAAGACTCCGCTGTCTGTCTGTCTGTCTCCAGGCTGTATCTCATAGACCGTGATAGCTAGAAAGCTGAAATTTTCACAAATAATGTATTTCCGTTGCCGCTATAACAACAAATACTAAAAATTAAAAAAATATATATATTAAGGGGGGTCCCCATACAATAAACGTGTTTTTTTCATATTTTTTTGCTCAATATTAAAAACGGTAACAGGTAGACGGTTCAAATTTTCACAGAATATTAACTTGTATATTACCTTTCAAAATAAATAATTAAATATCAATAAAGTAAATATTAAAGGGGGGCTCCCATACAACAAACGTAATTTTTTGATATTAACAGTAAACCTCTACAAACAAAGTTAGTTTTGCGGTTCATTAACAAAGGTAATTATACCTACTTCTTGAGTACGGAACCCTCGGTGCGCGAGTCCGACTCGCACTTGGCCGGTTTTTTTAAATATACAAGTTAGCCCTTGACTGCGGTTTCACCTAATGATAAGTGATGATGCAGACTAAGATGGTAGCGGGCTAACTTGTTAGGGTTACGGCAGTTATATTGCACTTATACCTACCTCTAATCGGTTTCTACATGGCAACGTACCGGAACGTTATAACGCTGTAATCGCATTTGAGTATTCCTAAAATAAAATAAAAACATAAATTTAACAGTCATAAAATTAGTTCTAATTTTGGCCACCGGGCCAGATAAGTTAGTGGTCTACACTCTTAGTTCACTAGCTATAAAACTTGCAAAAGTTGTGTCTGGCAACTGATTTGTGCATCACTTGTGCTGTATAAATTCGCTGAGGCTACCTACTTGCTATTTCTCGACAGAAAAACTTGCAGTTTACATTGATATAACAACAGCAGGAGAATCGCCAAGATTTATTATAAATAATGGATTTTAAATAATGGACCCAGACGATTAGCAATACGATCAATGGGAGGAACAACGGGATTGTAAGTTGTAACATAGCTTAAAAAAATGTTTACGAACACTAGCGATAGTGCATTTGCAAAACTCAAAAGTCATTAACAGCTTATCTTTAAAGTGCCGTCAATAACCTATGATAACAGTTTTTGTAACCGCCTATCCCTGTTCTTGTAAAGCTTTCGCCGCCATTGATGTTCGGATGCGGCGAGATCAAAGCGGCCGCCACCAAATTGCTGTTTACACTCCAACCCTGACAGCGACATAGAACACCCTGCCTCGATGTGGAAGGTACAAAACTGTGTTGTCACGGAGGAACAAAACTGTGTTATGTGATATGTCACTCTTGACTTGTTGTGAATTTGATAGAGTTTCTTTTTGTCACAATTGGTATTTTTTAAACAGAAATTCTATAGAGAAATAGTAGAAACGTCTTCTTATTGAATGACTTGCGAGTTGCGATTGAATGCCAATATTATGTAGGTGTATACAATATTACAAATTATTCAGTCTACATTCTACACTTTAGCTAAGTTAGTCACCTACATTTCTATTGTTAAAATCTTTAGGCATAATAAAGACAAGTCCTTTGCCCTGTATTTGCCCTCACTTCCTAACCTTTATTTCCCCAAAAGATAACACAAACAATAGAAAAAAGGTTCACACTTTATTGTACTGATAACGTTGACTAGCTAGGATTTTATTTTCCTTTTATCTTTATCTTTCACCCGATAAGATTTACTGAGCAATAAATATTACAATTAGGGGATGAGCGTAAAACGTATTTTATGGCAGCCCTAGAACAGAGTACCTAAATAATTATATTACCTATAGTAAAGTGTTGTAGTACTAGAATTATTTTCGGTCTTTGGGGGGTCTATTTGATTTCAGCAGTACCTAAAACGTATTTCAGTTCCAGGCTTTTGGTGCTTCTTATCATGGAACAAGTTGAATAGGTCATTTTGGTTAAATATGCCAGAGACATAATCATGAAAAAGGGAATTTGTTTATGACATAATACTTATTATAGGTAAACTAGCTGATGCCCGCGACTACGTCCGCGTGGATTGAGGTTTTTTGGTTCCCGCGGGAACTCCTTAATTTTCCGGGATAAAAAGTAGCCTAAGTGTTATTCCAGACTATAATATTGTATCTCTGTGCCAAATTTGATCCAGATCCGTTCAGCCGTTCTGGCGTGATTGAGTAACTAATATCCATCCATCCATCCATACATTCATCCATCCTAACTTTCGCATTTTTATAATATTAGTAGTTAGTTAGTAAAGCGGTCGCTTTCGGCACTTTTTACACAGTTTTTGCGAAAGTTTTTGCTCAAAACACATAAAAGGCGGTTTACGCGCGAATAAATTAAACTATCGCCGTAAAATTGGTTCTGTATCCATTCCGTAAGCCTATTAGGGTTATTCAAGCAGGAAATTATTGGGTTGTGGTTAATTTAGTTAGAAATCTCGCTTTCATCTCGGTGGTTTGGCTAAGTAGACCCATCCGGTTTTAATTTCGTACCTTTTATAACTTATCTACCTATGATTCAAGATAATAATATGTTTTTTTTAATGTTTTGAATTGAATTCTGACAAGAAATGTATACAAATTCTATATTATTACAACCTTGAGGTGCATATTATTAAAAATCCATACTATCCATACTAATATTATAAATGTGAAAGTGTGTCTGTCAGTCTGTCTGCTACGCTTTCACGGCCCAACTACTCAACCGATTTTGATGAAATTTGGTACAGATATAGGTTACATCCCGGGGAAGGACATAGGCTACTTTTTATCCCGGAAAATTTAAGAGTTCTTGCGGCAATCAAAAAAAATTAATCCACGCGGACGAAGTCGCGGGCATCATACAGTTATTAATAAACGTACCTACGTAATAAATTCTTAGAAAAAAGCATAACTTTTTAATACATCTAAATAAACCTTCCTTCTAAGTTACCAATTACCCCATAAATCCATAGTGTTATAGCATAATCTATGGCGATAAGACTCCATTATTGCATACAAGACATTTGTGGGTATGCCATTTAATAGGTTTATCAATGAATGGTCCAAAAATATGAGCTTACGATAAAGTTATTTGATATATTCTTGTGCTTAAATTAGTTTTTAATCTTCCCCTAATTTTTATAATTTGCTTTGTGCCAAATTCTTGGTTTCCCTTGATAAAATTGTAGTTGTGGAAGAAGTCTATGAATAAAAATATACTATTACTAGATGATTCCCGCGACTTCGTCCGCGTGGATTAAGTTTTTTTAATTCCCGCGGGAAATCCTTAATTTTCCGGGATAAATGTAGCCTATGTCCTTCCCCGGGATACAACCTATCCCTGTACCAAATTTCATCAAAATCGGTTGATCAGATGGGGCGAGAAAGCGTAGCAGACAGACAGTCAGACAGACAGACACACTTTCGCGTTTATAATATTAGTATGGAAGTATGGATTATTATTTTTAAATGGACAGCTGTTTTTACTTTTTCATTACGAAGGAAAATATTATGTATTATCAAGTAATATTCCCACTTCAGTAAAAAAAACTTAGCAATAACGCTATAAAGAAAAGAAAATAACCATTGCCAGAAGTTTTGGCAATATTAAGGGAGAATTTTTATGAGGAACGGCATACGGCGGCGTTTAAATAAAACTAAAAGCGTCGCGTCGCCTAACTAAATTCTGTTCTGGCAAAACATTTCAATTCCTCCGCCAACAAGTGATAACGTCGCAGTCGCGGCACGTATGTCGTGATTTAGTCGCAAACTGGGCCCACAATAAACACCACGGCGCCTATGTGCTCCTAAACAAACACTAAAATGCCCACGTACCTAATTTATAGAAGAACTCCGGGCCCGCAAGGCCCCGTATCGCAATAAACATGTTTTTTGTTTCGCATGTCCGCGCACTGTCAAATATATTACAACCCGTCGGGTTATTTACGACCTCTGTCGTCCGCCCATACGTTATACTTAGTATCTTTGTTTGGACACAATAAGCAATATTTCTAAAGGGCCCGACGCCGCTCGCAGCTGTTGATATGGGTTCCCAAATTGACATATTTAATTTGATCGCGACGCGGGGCCCGTTTGAATAAGGCCGTGTTTGACAGGTTTTAGTATCGGATTAATGTTAACGTTATGGACTTTGTGCCGTCGATGAAGTGAAATATCAGCTGGTAGTGAAACACTCTCGCCGGAATGGCGTCTCGTAAAACAGCGTCCACACATCAAACGGCTCCGGGGAAACGACATAGAAAGGATCAATTTTCCCCTTTGAACCGAGCGCATCCCAGAACAAAGGCGACTGTAAAAGAGTAAGTAGTTTCGAATGTGTCAGCAGCAAAGCGCCGGCGAGAGGAGCGTTGTTGAAAGCGTAATAAAAGTGGCGCGGAACAAAAAAGCTACAGAGTGTGCAGGTAGAGTCGCGGCGGCTCAAAGCGCCGAGCGCGCCGTCATGGGTGGCGAGCCACCAACGCCATCGCACGTCTCAATCCGCACCCGGCTGCCCGCCATGCCGCCTTTCCTTTTTCCCCTACCGCAATGCAGCTATGTGTCGTTTCCGCTTTATTTTTTATGACTGTGTGCTGCAGCGGAGAGATATAGCGCCGCTTCTCTAACAAAGACTTGAGATATCGCCGTCTCTGTCGCGCGGGGCGGGCGGGGGGAGCCGGCACGTCGGGCGCTGGTGGGGTCTCGTCTCTCACAGTCACCTCGACCGCCGCTACCGACGCACGCATTTACTCCCGACATTCCGCGCGACCGTGCCACAGTGTAGTTGTGTACGCAGAGCTGACAGTGACTTGACGTGAAGTGTATAAGTTATCGTGAAAGTCTATCTCCAAATGGTGGTGCTTGAAGACGGGGCAATGATGACTACCAACCCTAACCAATATCTCCAGCCAGATTATTTAACTCCGCTTCCATCCTCTGTAAGTATAAATTATTATTTTATTAATAGTAAATATTATTAAAAAAAAAAAACTTTTTTTATTTTACTTTTTTTTTAAAACAAACGTGATAATAATTTCCTTTTTTCTTTGTTACAGTTGGATTCCAAGAAAAGTCCGCTTGCGCTTTTAGCGCAAACTTGCAGTCAGATCGGCGCAGACACCCTAGCGTCTAAACCGCTGCTGCCGCCGCTCGACAAAAAGAAATCAGTGAACAGTGTTAACAGTGATACTATGAGTCGTTCGTCACCTAGTGCCAGTAAACCGGATAAACCGCGTTCTTCGCCGGAAAGCAAGCATTTAGCTTTCAAACCATATGAAGCTAATGTTGTTACTAAGAAACCCGAGGAAACCCGGCCGTCATCGAAAGCTAGCTCTGACAGTTCCGATGATAAAAAATCTGGAAAAAGCACTCCCGGGCGAAAATCTACGCCGCCTTCAACAGATAATGGCAAGAACAGTCCTTCTAGTGACCACAAATCGTCACCCGCTAGATCATCAGGGACGAGCCCGATAATTCGATCGGGTTTGGAAGTGCTAGGACATGGCAAAGATCATCTCGGCGCTTTCAAAAATTTACCCGGCCTGCCCGGATTCAACCCGCTTGGATTGTGTTGTCCACCTGGAATGGAACAGCATGCTAACCCAGCCTTCAGACCTCCCTACGCAGGAGCCCCATTGAGTGCCCACCACGCCGCAATGCTCGCAGCGGCCGCTGGGTTTCCAGGGTCATCGAATCCATACCTCGCTTACGCAAGAGTAAAAACACCAGCCGGCGGAGAAACTCTAATTCCAGTTTGCAAAGACCCGTACTGCTCTGGTTGCCAATTCTCCGTCAACAATCATCACCTTCTCATGAGCAACGGTGCATGTCCCGCCGGTTGCACGCAATGCGAACATCAAAAATATAACTTAGCGATGGCAATGGCGCTCTCACAGCAAGGGGCCGGAAGCCCGTACGCACAAATGAGCCGCCCCTATGTTTGTAATTGGATTGTTGGTGAATCTTATTGCGGAAAACGGTTTGGAAACTCCGAGGAGCTTTTGCAACATTTAAGGAGTCACACGACGGACGGATCCACTCCTGTCTCGACCTCCTCACAGCAGTCTTTGCTAAATCCATTGAGTCCTTTATTTACGACGGCTGGTCTTCGCGGCGCATATCCGACGGCACCTTTGAGCCCGCTTTCAGCGAGCCGATACCATCCGTACTCCAAAGCCCTACCTGCGAGCTTGGGCTCGTCCCCTTATGGTGCCTTCAACCCAGCACTAGGACCTTTCTACTCGCCCTATGCCATGTACGGCCAAAGGCTCGGAGCAGCTGCAGTGCACCAATAAATTAGTGTAGTGAGGATTAATGACTGACACATTAAATGTTTGTACTGTCCAATTTTCTTCTGTGATATCAATAGACTATTTGATGTTGTAAGGCGTCACGCGCCATGACAAATTTAGTGAATAGTGCAATCTTAAATAGGTAAAAATAATATAAGTTAATTTGCCGACGGAAGTTTGTTTTGACACGGGTGAAGAAGGGCTATATAAAGACTATGTTCAGCCAAATGATTCGTGTAAATATTAGTATAATATGTTTAAATTTAATGAAAAAATTTCAAATACAGTATCTTTATGCAAATAACACAGTTTTTAATTTTATATCTCCAATTCAATGCGAAACAATATTGCAAGCTATAAAAGACATAAGTATTACAATAAAAAACTAAGTAATACATTACGGCCTCAAAATAACTCATTGATTCACATTGAATTACTTTCAACAAAAGTTAAATTCTATGAAATTAAAACCGTAATTCATGCATGCTTTTATCTCACAGTTTTTATATGTAATAATCTTATTCAGAGGCATACATGTTTTTTTTTTCATTCATAATAATGGTCTCGACATAATAATAACGTTGAGCACGCATAATAAATACATTAGAAGAGCACGATAAGAATAACATAATAAATTATACACCATCAACCCGAGGCCGCTTTCCAACACACTGCGAGGCAATGAGCCGAGTTGAATGATTGATTAATGTACTCCTAACATACACATTAGTGCCGTCAATCAACGGGAACGTAGCTTGATAAAACAGGACTGAAATCACGCGAGCACAAGCTTGGCTACCGCCCACCTGACGTGCACAGAAACACGGCTAACAAAACAATTTTTTCCTCATTGAATAGCATAAAAAGATGAAATACACGAGAGGAACACGCAAGAAACCCTCAACATCATTAATAACAAAGCCGTGAGCTGTCAGCTCGGTTAATGCGGTGTTTTTTTAATAAATGCTATTTTGATTAGGCCCGTGTCATGTCGAAAATTCAACTGTCAAAAGCATAATTGGTCGCACGAAAAGACTGAGGGACAGGTGATAGAGTAGCTCTAAATAGAGGCTGACTTTATTATAATATATTCGAGATAAAATCTACATGTTTTACGATTTGAATTATGTCATTTTGACAGTGTCTCTGATATTATTTATCTGGATTCTATTCTAATAACCATTTTAAAAGAAAATGTGATACTTTCAAATCGTGCTTAGTATTATTAAAAATACAGAGATATTCAAAATGCCTGTAGCTATACATATATGCCTGTAGCTATGCCTGTACCTATATAAAATTAATAATATATGTACCTACTTATTGAGCTTACTGAACGTTCATTTATAATTCTATCTGTAATGGAAGAATACTTATCAAAATGATATAACTACCTAAACATTTTATTAATTAGGAATTTAAATTAAAGTCTATTTAAATAATATTACTTTTTGTTTCACAAGCCATTATGTAGAAGCTTATTTAGTTTTTGTCTATCTGCTCTATGTAACTCTACCTACTCTACCAGTCCACATTAACTCGGCAATAATTTTTTTACACCTCCGATAAGGTTTATTTTTAATTAAATTTATCGTTAATGACATCACCTCGTTATTAACATAATACATTTATAATAATAACATAATTTATGCTCTACGACGCATGTTTTGATTGATACAAGATTTTATTACCGACTCCATTTTATGGCAATCAATCATAAAGGCAATAAAATTAACAGGTTAGCGGTTAGATAACCTGTCCCGACTTTGACACAGTTTGGAATTCATTGTTTCGTAAAGTGCCGCCGCAACGTGGAGTTGAGACTACTAGCGCCATCTAGTTTGACACACTTAAACTATATTTATTTGACCGAAATCTGACATAATAATATGTCAGAGAACGTGAGCAAAACTTTTAATTAAGTAGGTACGATGTATATAATATTATTAAAAAAAATATTCAATTTATTAAGAAAATACAAAAATCGGATCAGCGAGCAATCTTATTTCAGTTTTATAAGAGAACTGTTTTGCTTAAAAACTTTCAAGATGAATTTATTAAAATTGGATTCGCTTTTCAAAATTTCAACAGCAGTGCTTAATAAATATCCGGACCAGAAAAAAAACTAAACTTTGAACATTCAAAACGAAGGTTTTAAGCATCCGACGTGATTAATGATATGTAACCGTACATATCATTAAAATATTTAAAAGGGGCGCATAAATCGTGAGATTATTAATTGAGATAGTCATTCTACCCTTCTACGGAAGGGTTACATTATTTTCTAAGTAGTGCATAATAGTTTTTTAGTAAGCAAATCCCTTCTTTGTTTTAAACTCTCAACCTACGAATTAAATTTTGTTCGTTTTATGAATTTATGACATGCAGGTTATATACAAAAAAATACTTAAATAAATAAAATATGACAATTGTTCGTGTGTCACTTATCAGTTATTTTGATATTAGATGCAAAGGTAGAATCCTTCGGATTTCTTTGAGTATATTCAACGCTATGTAGTTGATTAGTGATTACACTATTTAACAAAATTTTCAGTTTCATTTAGTTATCATAGTTTCGTAATAGTTAAGTATGTATTGTTGATAATTTGTGACACCTCTTCAAGGCCCATGAGTTCCAGAGCGAAATTTAAAAAAAAGTTGAGATGATAAGAGAAACATAATAAACTGATGCCCGCGACTTTGTCCGCGTGGATTGAGGTTTTTTGCACCCGCGGGAACTTTGTTACACAGTCAGAAATTTGGTTCAGAGATAGTTTATAGTCTGGAATAACACATAAGTAGGCTACTTTTATACCGAAAAATTAAATCCACGCGGACGAAGTCGCGAGCATCAGCTAGTACTAAATAATTGAAGTACCTAATTGATATAATAATGAAGGTAAATTTGAATAACGCCTGTCAAAAGTCTCTACACACTCTCACGCCAGCTTAGCATTTGACAGATGAGTACCAGAAGATTGATGAGATCCGTCAGCGTAATCCGTCCAACGAAATAACCAATTACGATTAGCATAAACATAAGGTGAGGCAAATTAACATATCAGTGTAATACATAATGCATGGGGTCCGATAGACCCGCACGGCGAATTAGAGGGTTAGACGCCCTTTTGTCGATTTGTGTTCCTCTTGATATGCAAATTGATTTCTACCTGGGTTTTATGAAAAGGTTTATAATCCACACTAGTAATTTTAACGCGAAAGTAGTGTGTGTTTATGTTTTTCTTTTGCGTTTAATCTACTGAACCTAGATAAGATTTGGCACATCATTTAGAAATTAGGCCAGGACCAACGACTCTATGGGTATCTTTGATATACATAATCCATAATATTAACGTTATAAATCTATCTATCTATGTGTCTGTTCTGACTGATTTTGATTAAATTTGGTACAGAGATAGACTGCATCCGGTAAAGGTTACTTTTATTTTATCTTGGAAAACAAAGGAGTTCCCGCGAGAATAAAAATAGAATATGCACGCGTTCGAAATCGCGGGCATCATCTCGTATATTATTATTTATTAGACTACATTACACAGCGAAATATTAGGGGAACGGTAAGTATTAACTATAGTTTTTATAAGCTCCTTATAAATATTATCAATTTAAGAAATATAATATTTCACACGAACAAACCTACGCGCTACAACTAGTTGTGTGAAGTGTTTGATATTTTAAATTTAGTGTACTCCGATCGTATTAGGGTTGAGAACAGGGTTATTTAAAACATGTATGAGCTCTTTGTAACCCGTCAAATGAAGCGTGCGGTCTTTCATACCGCCGGCAGGTTAACACGACAGGATACAGCGAATGACAATACATGATGGAATCAGTGAGTGATGGGGCCTGTTGATAAAAGTGTTACACTGTAGAATATTAAAGTCGGCCATTGTGGAATGACGGTTGTTGGTATACAATGGGTTTATAATATAACAATTTCCCGTGGAATTGAACTCGGGATTTGCTGCGATTCATTTTTATTATTAGCTGCCTAAAGTTGTTGTTAAACGTAAGTAGGGTAGTAGAAATAAATAGTTTTCTTCAAGCAACAAAGACTCGGATAGGTTTCTATCTACGCTTATCTAAATATTACGCCTAATATTATATAAGTAAAATAGTAATATGAATTTATCACCAGCCGGAACCTTGAAGCGGTTCTTATCAGTTTTCGAGCTTGCGAAGTGCCATTGTAAAATATTAAATCCATACTAATGCGAAAGTGTGCGATTTTGATGAAATTTGGTACAGGGACAGGTTGTATCCCGGGGAAGGACATAGGCTTTTTATCCCGAAAAATTCAAGAGTTCCGCGGGAGTCAAAAAACTTTAATCCACGCGAACAAAGTCGCGGGCTACATCTAGTAATAAATTTATGATTTCATTTGGACCTCAAAAAATTATTGATTGCAGAAATATATCTAAACGGTATTGTGCGATGGTAAAAACTTCAATAATAGCGCCACGGTAAATAGCCCTGATAAATTTTAAAATAGAATAGAAGATAATATCACAGATAATATACTAGTTTTACGCAAAGCGATTGTTATCATCATCCCTCAACTATTAGACGAAGATAGTAACGAATTGGGTTGGAGTAATCAAGTGTCTATGATGGTAGCGATTGGTGTTATAGCTATTATGAATTAGATCGCGATAATAGACGTAACTGACGATTAAACGGTAGTTATGATGAGATCTTGTATTTTATGGTAGGAACTTTTGGTGCATATGAGAGCAGATGCCCAATTGTCTAAGCAAATCGTAGTCATTTTATAGCTTAAAACGTTTAACTGTAACTGTTTTAGGCGTTCATACATGCTTTTTGACGTGCACACATCTATGAACTCCTTAAACAGGTAGAGTTATAAGTTTAACAAACGAATAAGATTACGGTTTCCATACAAAATCAGGGGGCAGATAATAATTCAACACAATAAACATACTAATATACGCACAGTGCATGCGTTGCTTTCATACAATATATTTTGTATTGGCTTATTTATTTTGTTGGCCGTTTCTTTTGCAGAATACCTAACTGTTAAAAATGGCTATTGGCTACCTACAGATAATATTCAGCATTTTAAATTTTTACAGAAATATTTTATCACCGCCTTCGAAGACATGATTGAAGTTAATAAATTATATCAACCAACCGGTGCAATTTTTATATCGTGCGTTTTTTATTTTATATGTTACTCACAAAAAAAAGGAAACGTTATAAGTAAAAAAGTACAGGTTGACTTATACATATATATGTCATAAATATGAATGCGAAGGTTAGGTTGAAACCGCGTTTTTTGGAAAATGTTTAGGAAATTGTGCCACTGTGCATCGTAGGTACCAGGGTGCTTTTAGAACCACAAGAACAGTACTAGTTATTATTATTTCGATTATTTTCCAAATAATAAAACTTTAAAAGAACCAAGAACCATCACTGGCAATTAAAGGAAGAGAATTAATTAAAAAAATAATAAAAGGGCTAAACCAAGAAACAACCAAATAAGTAATTATTTAATTGAAATGATAATAATGGAACAATATGTCTTTCCACTTAAAAGCGACAGAAGTAGAAGACAATACAGTAATTAAGAAATAAATTATTATCCATCATCATAACAATAGGACGTTGCTAATAACCGTGAATTAATGTGAATTAACACGAAAGAAATGAGGTGAAACTTAATGACATCAGACATGTGACAATTGCCACGGCATCGATAGGGGACAAATTACAAGGCTCGGTTGATGGCACATGTCATAAGAGAATCAACCAATTTGACTTATGTTAATCTATTAAAAATAATATAAATTACAAGTTTTTTCAGAATTAAAGATAACTAAGACAGTAACTAAAGACTCTATAAGAAAGAAGAAGTAAAAGAAGAAGAAAGAAGAGGTTATATTAATAACATACAAATAATGATTCCATACAAAATAAGGATAGGATATTAACAGCAAGTTAAGGTCTGAAAGCGGCCTTTTACTTTTTTCAAACACAAATATTATAAAGAGTAGTTATAATAGAAAGCGTTAGATATAAATAGAAATACTTTTATGAACAATTATAATCAGCTAATAATATAATTAGAATCCTCTTAAGGCAGAAAGGAATTGTACCAACTTTATGTATTCCTATTCCTACCTATTTCAACAAATAAACTGATTTTGATATTGATTTCATATAATACTACCATATGCCATACCATTAACTGCAATATATTCGCTGCTGAAAAAAATAATTGTAGGGATTTACTAGTCTAATGTCTTACACCAGTGACTATACTTTTACAATGCTGCGCTTTTCTTTGCACGGTCGCCGTTCTAGAAATCATACTGTGTATGTACTTAAATATTAAATTTTATTGCTTTTTCAACTAAGCTACATCAGCAAGTTAATAAGATGTTAGTGCTGAAATGTAGAGTTTAAACTGTGTCTTAGCTTTATACAACTTTGATTAAACAATACAAATAAATAAGTATTTTTCTCTAATCGCAAGTTGCTTATTACTTGTACAACTGAAACAAACAATAAAAGTTAAATTACTTGCGACTTCTGACATATGTCTGAAGGTAAATGCAATTATAAGGCGTTTATTGTAATTCGCAGCTGTATTGTAATTATTTTGACAAATCCAATCGTTACAAAGGCTTTTAATGTTATCGCTGCTATTTGATTTATTGATTTTGTTTCCATTGTTGCTCATTCCTTGACATGTTTTCCTTGAATACTTTATGTACCTATCACTTAATTGATACAGAAGGGTAAACTATTTAAATACAATTCACTTAGTATTTTGACATGATGAAGTTACGATTATAATAGTAATAACAAAATTACTGAAAACCCAGGCTTTAGTTTTAAAAAAAGAAAGGTATGTTTGTCATTGACAAAATGTGAGAGAAAGAAGAGACATTAACCTAAAAATACACAGGTGTAGTAACATTGTTATAATTTTAAGAAAATCGATATTATAGCGAGCTAAGAAAAGAAAAAAACATCCGAAATGTATACTTAAATTGAAATTATGACATGATAATCATATTATTCATATAAAATATTAAAAATATTTCCAACCAAGTTTTGTACCTACTAAAACTTGAAATTATTATGATGAGTACCTATCAAAAATTTGAATAACTAAGTTATTATTAGTATGAATGAAGTTAGATGACGTCCTATGACTGAGTAAAGTCCTATGAATGAGTGCCTACACAAAGAAACTAAGCGCATGGGAAATAATTAATGATTTAAACGCAAGAAATAAACACAATCTTAACACAACAAAATGTAAGTAATCATACGCTGACAAAGTTTTGATATAATAAAAAGCAATTCAGCCTATTCAATTTGCAAACAAAGGTGATTATAACGTGGTGCATTGTGTTTCTTGTACATGAAAACGTCATGCCGCTACCAGACTTTTGCAAAAATAACGAACATTAAAAATTAGGTGGTTAGTTTTCATTACGAGATGAATTCGCATGGATTTAGGTTTATCGAAAATCGCGTGAGAATTCTTTAATTCGGGCTAAAGACTAGCTAATATGCGTAATCAAACCTTTGGAATGCAAGCTATGTTTGAGCCAACATAGTTTTCATCAAATCAGTTAGTGATTGGGCGTAAAAAGGTAATACACGGATTAGACAGACATAATATCGCATTTACTTTTATTCGGATGCAAAGTTTTTAACAGTAACTATTGTCAATACAGTCACATAGCTTTTTATACTTTATTGTTTATTTATGAAACACGCCTTGGACGCATAACACACGTTTTGGACGCATACTTTTTTATTTTCAAGCTATCCAACACACAATCTCTTCTTGAGAAAGGCAATTTTAATGGAAAATTTTGAAATGCGTGTGTAAACTGTAATTATAAAAATTAATTTAATGTAGCGTAATATTGTTAAGTGACCTACAATTTGCGATTAATATACATTTTGGTGTTACCAATTTTTTTTTCATGCATAATTAGAACACCGAGTATGTTACCTTTCATCAATACTTTTGCGGAAACATGAGTGACAGTTGAGCCAGTTCTTATCTACGTTTATGTTGGAATGTTATTTTATTTTATTTAAAAAATAATTTTTCGCCACTCATATCAAAATGAGTTTGAGGCTTATATTATATACTAATATTATAAATGCGAAAGTTTGGATGGATGGATGCATGGATCGATGGATGTTTGTTACTCAATGAATGATCTAAAAAAAATTGGCACAGTGATAGATTATAGTCTGGAATAGCGCATAGGCTATTTTTTATCCCGGAAAATTAAAGAGTCCCTGCGGGAACCAAAAACCTCAATCCACGCGGACGAAGCCGCGGGCATTAGCTAGTATAGTAATAATGATAAAGTAAAGAGTAAATTTTTTCGTGACTGCGCTGGCTTTTAGCCCGGGTATGGACATAGCATAACTAAATCCGCCAGTCTGTTAGTGTGCCGTGACATTTGCTATCAACCAATTATAATTTTAATGCTATTTTAATGCCACATTGTTTCTTTAAAAATATTTCACCACAATTATTGTTGTGTGGATCGCTGAAGGTGAAACAAAAAACATTCAAAATGATTTATTAACTTGAATTCCTGCTGATTATTATTAGTGGTTTTATGTTAGTAAAAAATAATAAATGGTTATTGTTATTATTATTTACTTTCACTATTATTTTTACTCATATTATGCTTTTCATAATAGCACATTCTTATACGACTGCCTAAAAAAAGGAGTATATTGTTTTCAGGGTTCATGTATGTATGTATGTATGTATGTATGTGAGTTTGTATATTCCACCATAACTTCTATACGCCTGAATCGATTTTGATAAATGAGGTATCGTTAGAATCCCTAGGTTATTCCGGGTGACATAGGCTAATAAAATTTAAAAAAAAATTGATGGGGTGACCATGATTCCGCATTAAAGACTAAAGTTGAAAAAATATATTCGAAAATAAGATAATAACTATATAATCATCGTCTAGAAAATGATGAGTAGATTGTATATATATAGGTAATTAATGACTGTGGTATCGTAACGTGGTAGCAGTGGTAGCCGTACTTCCATTCCAGAGGAATTTTTTTAACCGACTTCCAAAAAAGGAGGAGGTTCTCAATTCGGCGCGTATCTTTTTTTTTTTTTTTTTTTTTAATGTATGTCGATGCATATCTCCGTGGTTTCTAAACTGATTTGAAAATTTTTTTACATTGGTTAGAGGAAGCTCACGAGGTGGTCCCATAAAAAAATCTGACTCCAAATCCTCAATCCTGATGCTGTAGGTGTACCTACGTCTCAAAACTAGGGAGTTAGGAGTTTTGATGGTGAATTCATATAGTAGGTATCAAGTCACGTGTATACGATACAACTCTGAGTCCCAACTCCTCAACCCTGAGTCCCAACTCCTCAACCCTGATGCTGTAGGGTACAGAACTCCTTAAAAATAACGATTTAAGATTTTTTTATGATGAATTAATATTGTAGGTGTCAAGCAACGACTTCATACTTAAACCCAATTTCCAACTCCTCAACTCTGATGCTGCATGGTACTGCACTCCTAAGCCGTAGGGATTTAGAGTACACTAAAAAGTTAAAAATAAAAATTCTTTCCAAAAAACCGACTTCCAAAGCCACTGTAAAGTAAAAAATAATTTTGATGAGTATAACAAAGATAGGCATAGAAAATCAAAAATATTTTTTACTTTACAGTGGCTTTGGAAGTCGGTTTTTTGGAAAGAATTTTTATATTACACGACTGTCCAAAAAAGGAGTGTTATGTTTTCAGGGTTCGTGTGTGTATGTGTGTGTACGGCAGAGCAGTCGTATTTTTTAATAATTTTAATTATATTCACTTGTTATTAGGATTACTGCCCTATTATCCCGTTTTATATGAGTAATTTAAAGTGTTGCTTAAACCCGTGGGAGCTGTTCGATATTCTGGAATAAAAAACAGCTTTTATACTGAAACCGACAAGGTCGACCTTTTTCAGTGGGATGCATAAGCACTGTAGTATAGTTAGATAGATAAAACGCTTTTGCACACACTTAGAATACAAACAATAAACAAAAAGGTAAAAAAAAAGATAATACAGAAGGGTGCAAAGGCGGTTTTATTGTTATAGGAATCCCTTCCAGACAACCTAATTTTTCGGTCATTTTATCACACTGTGGTAACTCTAACGACAACTAATTTAATGCTATACCCTAAAAAGTGATTATTAGTATTGATATTATAATGATATCTAATGTAGAGGGTGGTAGAGGTAAAGAATTTAGAGAATATGACAGAATATGCAAAATTATAATATTTACTAGCTACTCTATGTTTAGCATGATGTTGTTTTTACATAAAATACAGCTATAAAATCTTAATTTTGTTTCTAAAATCATTTACTTCGCTTTGACATAAAAAACAAGTTTTACCCCTTTTTCCAACGTTCTCAAACGTTTGTATTAACGTCAACCTTCAAAAGAACGAATTCAAAGACTGCAATTTCCACGTCTCCCATTTCACGCGACAAAGATTAATGCAGCAATAGAGGCAGCACAATTTGAACTGTAGCTCCCAACCTCACAGGATACAATATTTTACGTTGACAGACATTACAGCGCTTATACGAGCATTTATTCTTTGTGTCCCGTATTTTATTCGCTTTATGACGGTCTCTGACAAATTTTACACTGTGACTTGCATAAAACAACTAACACAACTTTGAACTTTATTTCTAACCTATTACAGTTGTTACATAATTTTTTGGGTTACAGTATATTTTTGTACGGGTATAATAGTCGTGGATGCCGGTTGTATGTTTGTTAGTATTTTATTTCTGAGCGTTCTCGCGTCATAAAATAATGGCGTAATGCAGTGTCGTAAATCAATTTTCTTTTTGAACGATGACTGTTATAATGAAAGTCGGTAGTCCGATTAGTATGTTTTTTGTGTAGTTTTTGTAGCGTGATACAGCTCCTCGTTTTGGTTTTGGAACTAGAGTTTTATTGTTATTGTTACAATAATTTATTGGCTTCGGTTATTTGAAATTATGTTTTGTATTTATTTTGATGTTCATCATATTAGTTGTTGTGTAGTGAAACGATTTAAGATAAACGTATTATAATGTATACATCGAATAAAAACATACACAGATAATTAACTTAAGATAATATAACATATTCCATTAGCTTATATAAGGATTTAAATTGTATACTTACCTATTTTATAACTTAATTATTAAACTATCTATCTTCTATTATTATTTCTAGCATTATTCTAATCTTAAATATATAACTTTACTTAATCTATTTTTATATACAAAATTAATTTTCAACGCACGGACAACCGCTCCGTGCACAGTTTTATTATAGCTAATAGCTCGGCCGGGGAGGCGCGGCATCGTGCAACTTCGTAACTGTTGCGCCCGCGCATTTGATTTTTCAATGCCTCAGTCGGTATTCTATAGCGCTCGACGTAAGACCCGTGTTGACGTATGCCCCGCCGCCACGGCTAAGTACCTACCCTGTGTTCGCGATCCTAATAATATAAAACCGTTGATTGCGTATCATTGTAACTTGTGACATTCTTCTGATTAGTTCTCAATAATAAATTATATTGTGCATTAAATTAGTGTTTGCAATTCCATAATATCAACGCTAAATTGGTGACCCCGAACGAACACAATGAGCGACAGCAGCAGCGACGAGCGGCAGGGCGAACCACATGTCACCGTCCGGCCAGCTAAGAAAACGCGTCCATCCCCAGCGAAACCGGATGACATCGAAGCACCGACTAACTCCCGCCGGTTCAGAGTAAAAGTGCCACCTTTTTCGCCGGAAGAACCGGAAATCTGGTTCGCGCTTTTGGAGGGGCAATTTGAAAACTACGGCATCCGGGATGACGCGGCCAAATTCACGCAAGTTATCACGAATCTGGATTTGGTGCACGCCAAGGCTATTAAAGACCTCATAGTGAACCCGCCTGAACGTCACCGCTACACAAAAATCAAGACGGAGCTTATACGCCGGCTCTCAGCATCCCACGAAAAAAAGGTCAAGCAGCTGCTGACCCATGAGGAGTTGGGAGACCGAAAGCCATCACAGTTCCTACGACACCTGCAGGACCTGGCCGGGCCGGCCGTTCCAGCGGACTTCATCAAAACGATTTGGAGTCAACGTCTGCCTAACAATATCCAGACGCTGGTAGCCTCGCAGCCGACCCTCTCACTGGAACAGCTAGCTGACCTCGCCGACCACGTCCACGACATCGTCACGCCATGCAGCGTGGCGGCGGCGTCGACGAGCAACAATACAAACAGCGTCGCCAGTGAGATCGCCGAGTTGAAGTGTATGGTGGAACGGCTGGCACTAAAAGTCGACGAACAAGCTCGTTTTTCAAACCGCGCGTATCCCCGTGATAGATCTAGACGGCGACAGCGTGATACACGTCCTCTCTCCAGATCCCGTCCAAGGTCTAGATCGGCTTCAGAGCATAAAAAATTCCCAATATGTTGGTACCATCATAACTTCGGGAACAGGGCAAGTAAATGTGCAAAACCGTGTGATTTTTCGGAAAACGCCGCGGGCAGTCGGTAATGGCGGCCGGCGACTGTCCAAGTACGGGTCGCTTATTTATCAAAGACGGGCGTACTAATATAAATTTTTTAATTGATACTGGAAGCGATCTTTGTGTTTTTCCCCGTTCTGATTTAAATGAACCACGTCAGAAAACAAGTTTTGAATTGTGTGCAGCAAACGGGTCAACAATTCATACATACGGTTTTGTGCACTTGGTTATAAACCTAGGCTTGCGCCGCGACTTTGCTTGGCCATTTATAGTAGCGGACGTCACTAAGGCGATTATCGGCGTTGATTTTTTATCTGCGTTTAATCTTATTGTTGATATCCGCGGTAAGCGCCTTATTGACGCCAGCACTACACTTTACGCCGCGGGTTTGCCTGCATTGTCGGCCGAGGGCATATCTTCAGTGAAAGTTATTATGGGTAACTCAGTGTATCATAACATTCTTTCTCAATACCCTGAGATAGTAAATCCATCTGGTATGCACCGTACACCCAAACACAACACAGTTCACCATATTCGCACTACACCTGGGCCACCAGTATCATCAACACCGCGTAGGCTAGCGCCGGAAAAATTGAAAATTGCTAAGGCTGAATTTGAAGCCATGTTGCAGATCGGTACATGTCGCCCATCAGAGTCTCCATGGTCTTCACCTCTTCACCTCGCACCAAAGAAGGACAGCAGTTGGCGGCCATGTGGAGACTACCGCATGCTGAACGCCCGCACCGTGCCTGATAAATACCCAATCAGGCACATACACGATTTCGCCCACAGCCTTGCAGGTTGCAGAGTCTTTTCGACGATTGATCTGGTCAAAAGTTTTAACCAAATTCCAGTCCACGTCGACGACATCCCGAAGACAGCAATTACCACACCATTCGGCCTTTTCGAATTCCCGTACATGACGTTCGGTCTTCGAAATGCCGGACAGACATTTCAACGTTTTGTAGACGAAATGCTTCGTGGCTTGGATTTCGTCTATGCCTACATCGACGACTTTCTGGTCTTCTCGCAGGACGAGCAGACCCATCAGCAGCACCTGCACCAGCTGTTCACTAGGCTGCAGGAATACGGCATGGTGATCAACGTCGGTAAGTGTGTCTTTGGTGTTCCCGAGGTAGCATTTCTTGGGTACAGCATTTCAGCTCAGGGTACCAAGCCACTTCCAGCCAAGGTTGAAGCCATACACAGCTTTCCTACCCCGAAAACAGTAAGAGAACTACGACGGTTCCTCGGGATGATCAACTTCTACCGCAGATTTATTCCAGGCGCGGCTGTTCACCAGGCTAAACTTAATAGGCTCCTCACAGGTGCGGTGAAAGGCTCCCATCCAGTCAACCTAACATCAGAAGAACTGGAGGCCTTCAACTCCTGCAAGGATAGCCTATGTAAGGCAGCTTTGTTAGCGCACCCCGTTTGCGACGCAAAGCTGGCTTTAGTTACAGACGCTTCGGATAAGGCAATAGGCGCGGTTCTACAGCAGCTAAGGGAGACTTCTTGGGAGCCTCTTGCGTTCTTTTCTCGTAAGTTGAGCCCTTCTCAACAGAAATACTCTCCCTACGATCGAGAGCTGCTCGCAATATATGAGAGTGTGAAGCACTTTCGCCATATGTTGGAGGCTAGAGTATTTACGATCTTCACAGATCACAAACCTCTAACATTTGCCTTCAACTCTCATAAGAGTAATTGTTCTCCCAGGCAGTTTCGTCATCTGGACTTTATTTCGCAGTTCACCACTGACATCAGACATATCTCAGGTAAGGACAACATTGTAGCCGATACTCTGTCTCGTATCGAGGCGCTGGGGCAACCAGTTGACCTGCAGACATTAAAAGAAGCTCAAGATGCGGACTGCGAAATGAAGACCCTTTTGACGGGTAGCACATCGCTGCGCCTCAAAATGGTGACGTTACCTGGTCTCCAAGGACAATTGTGTTGTGATGATCGGGATAGCAGATTGCGACCATTTGTTCCGACTCAGCTGAGACATCAAATAATCAACAGTCTGCACTCGTTGAGTCATCCAGGTGCTAACGCAACTGCTACGCTAGTATCGGAACGCTACGTATGGCCTGGCGTGAAACGTGATTGTCGTGAATGGGTACGTAATTGTCTTGAATGTCAACGGTCCAAGGTCACTAGGCACGTCTCCGCTCCTTTAAAATCGTTTGGGCTCCCAAAAGCTAGATTTTCTTTTGTTCACATAGACCTTATTGGACCACTGCCTGTTTCACAGGGCTATCGGTATTGCCTCACTGCAGTAGATCGCTTCACTCGATGGCCGGAGGTAATACCATTAGCAGATATTACAGCAGAGACAGTGGCTAAGGCTCTTGTCCATGGGTGGATCTCACGCTACGGTTGTCCAGTGGACATAATAACCGACCGTGGGATGCAATTTGAGTCCACTTTATTCAAAAATCTGTCCCAGCTGATCGGCTTTCAACACCGCAGGACCACAGCATATCATCCACAATGTAATGGGCTAGTTGAGAGGTTCCACAGGCAGTTGAAAGCAGCAATCGTGTGCCACAACAGCACTTCTTGGGTGGATGCACTACCACTCGTCTTATTAGGCATTCGCAGTGCTATCAAAGAAGACCTCAAATCATCATCAGCTGAGCTATTATACGGGGAACCACTCCGGCTTCCAGGCGACATTTTTGAGCCCACGAAACACCATGTCTCTGATATGTCTGATTATGTGTCACGGCTACGTAGGTTTGTGAAGGACCTCCAGCCGTCACCCACCAATCAGCACTGCGGGAGACGTCAAACTTTTATTTTCAAACAGCTCGCCACATCGTCTCACGTGTTTCTCAGAGACGACAGTATCGCAAGGTCTCTTAAACCAGCTTATACAGGTCCTCACGAGGTGTTGGAGCGAGGTGAAAAGGTATTCAAGATCTTATATAAAGGAAACAAGGTAACAGTATCGATAGACCGACTTAAACCAGCCTATATACTGCGTGACCCAAACACTACTCATTCATCAACCACTTCAAACCTCTCACACACACCACATACAGACACACCAACAATCACACCAGATGATCATCCTAGCACTGAAGATAATGTCATAAAAAGAACTAGGTCGGGGCGCAGGGTTAGGTTTCCTGACTTTTATCGCCCGTAGAACGGTCTCTGGAGGGGGGTGATGTAGTGAAACGATTTAAGATAAACGTATTATAATGTATACATCGAATAAAAACATACACAGATAATTAACTTAAGATAATATAACATATTCCATTAGCTTATATAAGGATTTAAATTGTATACTTACCTATTTTATAACTTAATTATTAAACTATCTATCTTCTATTATTATTTCTAGCATTATTCTAATCTTAAATATATAACTTTACTTAATCTATTTTTATATACAAAATTAATTTTCAACGCACGGACAACCGCTCCGTGCACAGTTTTATTATAGCTAATAGCTCGGCCGGGGAGGCGCGGCATCGTGCAACTTCGTAACTGTTGCGCCCGCGCATTTGATTTTTCAATGCCTCAGTCGGTATTCTATAGCGCTCGACGTAAGACCCGTGTTGACGTATGCCCCGCCGCCACGGCTAAGTACCTACCCTGTGTTCGCGATCCTAATAATATAAAACCGTTGATTGCGTATCATTGTAACTTGTGACATTCTTCTGATTAGTTCTCAATAATAAATTATATTGTGCATTAAATTAGTGTTTGCAATTCCATAATATCAACGCTAAAGTTGGGTATTTGTTAAGTGATTTTACTTGGAGAGTTTTTGTGCATTGACTTTTTACAAGTTGGTGCTTAAGCAACTTCTCCGTTTTTTACTAGCTTTGATGTAATAGATGTGATAATAGCTTCATTTTTTGTTACATACTATTTGCATGTATGGTTAAAATACTTTGTTGTTAAAACGTTTTGTTTGTAAATTGATTCAGTTCACTGATCACAAGATTCACAATACAAATTCCGGTCTCAAAGTTGATTTATAAATATATAAGTTACATAAATACATAGATAACTTGATATTGAAAGACATATTTTGTCATAATCATAACAAAAATTCAAAAGTCGGTATTTTATGAATAAAACACAGATTGTACCTACCCGTGTGGAGATATTCAATACATAAGTCAATCTAAAATAAAATAAACAAATGGAAACGAGACTTTTTGAAACAAGAAAACCAACTTTATAAGCAGAAGCAGAATAAATGATTAAACATCGCCAGGACGACGACGATGAAATGTAGACAGCGGTTAATAGCTGAAACACAAGCAAAGAGCGAACTGTGGTACAGACTACAGGCTGTCGGTGTCTCATTACGTATTAACGCCTGAGGGTCGCGTGAATTGAAAACCGGCTTTGCCCTCATGGTGTGAACCCTGAGAGATTTATCCAAATCACAGACTGGGTGGAATTATTATTCAAGTAAATACAATATGTTCGATTTGTGTTTTTTTAGTTTAATAGTCACTTGGAGTTTGATGCGATTCTTATTTTTGCTTGCGACTTCGTCCGCAAGGAATTAGGTTCGTAAAAATCCCATGCAAACTTTTCAAGGTAGGTAACCTTCTACATTCAAGTTACCTAAAGATTAGAATGAACCATTTTTCATGGCATGCGATGAAAATATAATTTAGTCTTCAAAACATTAATCAAGCAGTAAAATATTAAAATATACAAATTTATTGAAAATAATTAAATAGCCTAATGAATTTTCGTTGTCCTATCTATCTTTGACATAGAGTTATATCAATGTGTGAACCGCAATAAAGCAACCGTTCGTGATATTCGTATTCTTTTTGTCGACAGTTTAAACTTTGCCGCTATTGTTCGGGTTGGGGTTAGATTTTAATCTTTAACTTCTTTTCACCGCAATATTCTTTTATACGGATTTGATGAGATAATGGCCTCGATTTTGTTCAATACAAACCTTGAAATAAACTAAGCTTTATTTAGGTAATTTAAATTAATGCCTGAGTTTATCACAATTTAGTGAAATAAAGAAGAAAGATTTTAAGATAGGAATTTTTAGGCTAATTTGATCAAACTCTCAATTTATTCGCTAGCATATAGATGATTGATTATGTTAATACTATAGACAGACAGATGGACCGACTTTCGTTTTCATAAGATTAAGTATTTATGATGATTGTTTGCATATTTGAGTACAGTTTCGGTCTTGAAGTATTTATAAATGTTGAGTCAACATTATTAATAACAATTTCTTAAATTTTTTATAATTAGCCGTGTGATGTATAGAATTTGATATAAATAAACAAGGTAGACCGGGCCCGTCCCCCTCGCTTGCTAGCTGAACGCTGAGGCGAGTGGACGTGTTCTGAGACCTACACCAAGATATAAACAAGTGTTTTGTTTAAGATCTATAATTGATCAAACACCTAATCCAGTGGCATCTAGAGGGTGGACACCACAAGCCGTAAATCTACAAAGCTCCATCTACGAATCTTTTAAATGGCAAGTTCATTAGAGATGTAATATCGATCAAAATTATCAGCGCAAACTCGAACATAATATTATGTGGCTTTGTACTTAGCTCAGGTCTGTTCATAAATCTTCATTGCGTTCCGATGACACGCCGCGACACGTCTCGCTACCGCGCTTCCAAAATCCACTTGCTTCGTTTACGTCCTATCTCATGTATATCACTCATATCTATTTTAAACTCTATGTTAACTATCTTAAAGTATAACTTTCATCGTCTCTATTCTATGATACTTTGTCGCACTCCATGATTTCTATAATTTCTCAAACAGTATGATGTTCGCGCAATTCAGAATCTAATCCACCGGAGATAACGTTGGATTTAAATTCAGCAGTAGAATGTAGAACTTTGTTCTTTACGTTAGATTTATAAGGGTGTAAATCAAGAAGGTTATTAGAAACTGGGGCAGCTTTGAACTGAATTGTATCCAAAGCTGTTGGGGATAAGTCTATATTTGAATGGTTAGACAACACGGGTACGGCAACAACATTATCCCCGTGACAAGTAACGTCAGGCTGTCGATCAATATAATATATGTGCCGCACTGTCAGCTGTCTTAACGCATGAATGATTCACTTCGTGATAAATTTTAGCTTATGATTACCTTTCAGACATGCGTCAATACGTCTGTTTACGTAATTACGGCCTCTATGTTTAAAGGCTTTCAGACTGTTTTATAAAGAAACGGTGAACGGAAGCGAGAGCGTTCATTATTTTGACGTCTACACGTCGGGTCCAAGTATTTCGTGAATGAGTATGATTTATGGCCCGAACGTCCGTGGGCGTGATAAATCGAATTTGTGTTACAGCTTTTGATATTAAATGTGATCGTTAATAAGCGAATGTAGACATTCATTTTGTCATACACCTCGTTAGCGGGCTCGACGTTTGCTGAAGTCTCTTTTGTATGGAGTATTAATTGCATTATGTCGTCCAATTAATTTTATTTATGTAGGTACTTGCCACGATATATTACTGTGTATTATTTTTTGAGACTGTCAAGAGCACCCACACTCAGCACTTTTTAATTGCGTTTTTTTAATGTATACTAAAATTATAAAAAAAAATTTAAACCTTATAATATTATAAACATAGTGTTATTTTAAAGAAACACCCTTTTATTTCAAGCTAATTGTTAAGCCACGTTTTTCGAAAATTATCAGTTTAAATTTTAGTTTTTTGAAACATAACAATAATGACAATTAAGTACCTATTTCGCTTCAATCTTGATTGATTGTCTTAGGTCTATTTAATTGTGGTCAACGTTATATCAAATGT